>JAOEGL010000001.1:367492199-368692199 GCA_034509955.1 Urosaurus nigricauda
CCTCTACCATGGAAAGGAATGGCTTGCAAAATTGTTTTTTAAAACAACAACAGTAACACATTATTTGATGCAATTAGTTAATATTTGAGAAATGGGAAAGTAAAGAGTCAGGGAAAAAACTCTCTGTATCAATTCGTGGAAATTAACTGCTTTGGGAATCCCTCAGGCTTGCTTTCTTTCTTTCTTTCTTTCTTTCTTTCTTTCTTTCGTCAAATTGCAGTAATCTGTAAATTTAATTTTAAAGGATCTATCCACAATGCTGAATTTAGAGGCTGGAGTAGATTGACAATCCTACTGACATGGTAGCCTCCGAAGTCCATCATGACTTAGTTGCTAACCAAGAAAAAAGTGAACCTGTAGCAGAACAAGAAAAAAGTGAACACAGAGTATAAGTTCACTTAAAATGAAGAAACCATTTCCTTTAAGGAGGAGAAAGAAAAGGAGGAGGCTGTAGTCCATGTGCTTGGGTGAGATCTAATCTAATTTACACTTGAGCAGCCATTGCATTCTGGGAGCCAGTGCTGGGAGGCTACTTAAGGCTACTCAAGGCTAGCAGAAGCTCCATTTCCTTTAAGGAGGAGAAAGAAAAGGAGGAGGCTGTAGTCCATGTGCTTGGGTGAGATCTAATCTAATTTACACTTGAGCAGCCATTGCATTCTGGGAGCCAGTGCTGGGAGGCTACTTAAGGCTACTCAAGGCTAGCAGAAGCTCCATTTCCTTTAAGGAGGAGAAAGAAAAGGAGGAGGCTGTAGTCCATGTGCTTGGGTGAGATCTAATCTAATTTACACTTGAGCAGCCATTGCATTCTGGGAGCCAGTGCTGGGAGGCTACTTAAGGCTACTCAAGGCTAGCAGAAGCTCCATTTCCTTTAAGGAGGAGAAAGAAAAGGAGGAGGCTGTAGTCCATGTGCTTGGGTGAGATCTAATCTAATTTACACTTGAGCGGCCATTGCATTCTGGGAGCCAGTGCTGGGAGGCTACTTAAGGCTACTCAAGGCTAGCAGAAGCTCCATTTCCTTTAAGGAGGAGAAAGAAAAGGAGGAGGCTGTAGTCCATGTGCTTGGGTGAGATCTAATCTAATTTACACTTGAGCGGCCATTGCATTCTGGGAGCCAGTGCTGGGAGGCTACTTAAGGCTACTCAAGGCTAGCAGAAGCTCCATTTCCTTTAAGGAGGAGAAAGAAAAGGAGGAGGCTGTAGTCCATGTGCTTGGGTGAGATCTAATCTAATTTACACTTGAGCAGCCATTGCATTCTGGGAGCCAGTGCTGGGAGGCTACTTAAGGCTACTCAAGGCTAGCAGAAGCTCCATTTCCTTTAAGGAGGAGAAAGAAAAGGAGGAGGCTGTAGTCCATGTGCTTGGGTGAGATCTAATCTAATTTACACTTGAGCAGCCATTGCATTCTGGGAGCCAGTGCTGGGAGGCTACTTAAGGCTACTCAAGGCTAGCAGAAGCTCCATTTCCTTTAAGGAGGAGAAAGAAAAGGAGGAGGCTGTAGTCCATGTGCTTGGGTGAGATCTAATCTAATTTACACTTGAGCGGCCATTGCATTCTGGGAGCCAGTGCTGGGAGGCTACTTAAGGCTACTCAAGGCTAGCAGAAGCTCCATTTCCTTTAAGGAGGAGAAAGAAAAGGAGGAGGCTGTAGTCCATGTGCTTGGGTGAGATCTAATCTAATTTACACTTGAGCGGCCATTGCATTCTGGGAGCCAGTGCTGGGAGGCTACTTAAGGCTACTCAAGGCTAGCAGAAGCTCCATTTCCTTTAAGGAGGAGAAAGAAAAGGAGGAGGCTGTAGTCCATGTGCTTGGGTGAGATCTAATCTAATTTACACTTGAGCAGCCATTGCATTCTGGGAGCCAGTGCTGGGAGGCTACTTAAGGCTACTCAAGGCTAGCAGAAGCTCCATTTCCTTTAAGGAGGAGAAAGAAAAGGAGGAGGCTGTAGTCCATGTGCTTGGGTGAGATCTAATCTAATTTACACTTGAGCGGCCATTGCATTCTGGGAGCCAGTGCTGGGAGGCTACTTAAGGCTACTCAAGGCTAGCAGAAGCTCCATTTCCTTTAAGGAGGAGAAAGAAAAGGAGGAGGCTGTAGTCCATGTGCTTGGGTGAGATCTAATCTAATTTACACTTGAGCGGCCATTGCATTCTGGGAGCCAGTGCTGGGAGGCTACTTAAGGCTACTCAAGGCTAGCAGAAGCTCCATTTCCTTTAAGGAGGAGAAAGAAAAGGAGGAGGCTGTAGTCCATGTGCTTGGGTGAGATCTAATCTAATTTACACTTGAGCGGCCATTGCATTCTGGGAGCCAGTGCTGGGAGGCTACTTAAGGCTACTCAAGGCTAGCAGAAGCTCCATTTCCTTTAAGGAGGAGAAAGAAAAGGAGGAGGCTGTAGTCCATGTGCTTGGGTGAGATCTAATCTAATTTACACTTGAGCGGCCATTGCATTCTGGGAGCCAGTGCTGGGAGGCTACTTAAGGCTACTCAAGGCTAGCAGAAGCTCCATTTCCTTTAAGGAGGAGAAAGAAAAGGAGGAGGCTGTAGTCCATGTGCTTGGGTGAGATCTAATCTAATTTACACTTGAGCAGCCATTGCATTCTGGGAGCCAGTGCTGGGAGGCTACTTAAGGCTACTCAAGGCTAGCAGAAGCTCCATTTCCTTTAAGGAGGAGAAAAAAAAGGAGGAGGCTGTAGTCCATGTGCTTGGGTGAGATCTAATCTAATTTACACTTGAGCAGCCATTGCATTCTGGGAGCCAGTGCTGGGAGGCTACTTAAGGCTACTCAAGGCTAGCAGAAGCTCCATTTCCTTTAAGGAGGAGAAAGAAAAGGAGGAGGCTGTAGTCCATGTGCTTGGGTGAGATCTAATCTAATTTACACTTGAGCGGCCATTGCATTCTGGGAGCCAGTGCTGGGAGGCTACTTAAGGCTACTCAAGGCTAGCAGAAGCTCCATTTCCTTTAAGGAGGAGAAAGAAAAGGAGGAGGCTGTAGTCCATGTGCTTGGGTGAGATCTAATCTAATTTACACTTGAGCAGCCATTGCATTCTGGGAGCCAGTGCTGGGAGGCTACTTAAGGCTACTCAAGGCTAGCAGAAGCTCCATTTCCTTTAAGGAGGAGAAAGAAAAGGAGGAGGCTGTAGTCCATGTGCTTGGGTGAGATCTAATCTAATTTACACTTGAGCAGCCATTGCATTCTGGGAGCCAGTGCTGGGAGGCTACTTAAGGCTACTCAAGGCTAGCAGAAGCTCCATTTCCTTTAAGGAGGAGAAAGAAAAGGAGGAGGCTGTAGTCCATGTGCTTGGGTGAGATCTAATCTAATTTACACTTGAGCGGCCATTGCATTCTGGGAGCCAGTGCTGGGAGGCTACTTAAGGCTACTCAAGGCTAGCAGAAGCTCCATTTCCTTTAAGGAGGAGAAAGAAAAGGAGGAGGCTGTAGTCCATGTGCTTGGGTGAGATCTAATCTAATTTACACTTGAGCGGCCATTGCATTCTGGGAGCCAGTGCTGGGAGGCTACTTAAGGCTACTCAAGGCTAGCAGAAGCTCCATTTCCTTTAAGGAGGAGAAAGAAAAGGAGGAGGCTGTAGTCCATGTGCTTGGGTGAGATCTAATCTAATTTACACTTGAGCAGCCATTGCATTCTGGGAGCCAGTGCTGGGAGGCTACTTAAGGCTACTCAAGGCTAGCAGAAGCTCCATTTCCTTTAAGGAGGAGAAAGAAAAGGAGGAGGCTGTAGTCCATGTGCTTGGGTGAGATCTAATCTAATTTACACTTGAGCAGCCATTGCATTCTGGGAGCCAGTGCTGGGAGGCTACTTAAGGCTACTCAAGGCTAGCAGAAGCTCCATTTCCTTTAAGGAGGAGAAAGAAAAGGAGGAGGCTGTAGTCCATGTGCTTGGGTGAGATCTAATCTAATTTACACTTGAGCGGCCATTGCATTCTGGGAGCCAGTGCTGGGAGGCTACTTAAGGCTACTCAAGGCTAGCAGAAGCTCCATTTCCTTTAAGGAGGAGAAAGAAAAGGAGGAGGCTGTAGTCCATGTGCTTGGGTGAGATCTAATCTAATTTACACTTGAGCGGCCATTGCATTCTGGGAGCCAGTGCTGGGAGGCTACTTAAGGCTACTCAAGGCTAGCAGAAGCTCCATTTCCTTTAAGGAGGAGAAAGAAAAGGAGGAGGCTGTAGTCCATGTGCTTGGGTGAGATCTAATCTAATTTACACTTGAGCAGCCATTGCATTCTGGGAGCCAGTGCTGGGAGGCTACTTAAGGCTACTCAAGGCTAGCAGAAGCTCCATTTCCTTTAAGGAGGAGAAAGAAAAGGAGGAGGCTGTAGTCCATGTGCTTGGGTGAGATCTAATCTAATTTACACTTGAGCGGCCATTGCATTCTGGGAGCCAGTGCTGGGAGGCTACTTAAGGCTACTCAAGGCTAGCAGAAGCTCCATTTCCTTTAAGGAGGAGAAAGAAAAGGAGGAGGCTGTAGTCCATGTGCTTGGGTGAGATCTAATCTAATTTACACTTGAGCGGCCATTGCATTCTGGGAGCCAGTGCTGGGAGGCTACTTAAGGCTACTCAAGGCTAGCAGAAGCTCCATTTCCTTTAAGGAGGAGAAAGAAAAGGAGGAGGCTGTAGTCCATGTGCTTGGGTGAGATCTAATCTAATTTACACTTGAGCGGCCATTGCATTCTGGGAGCCAGTGCTGGGAGGCTACTTAAGGCTACTCAAGGCTAGCAGAAGCTCCATTTCCTTTAAGGAGGAGAAAGAAAAGGAGGAGGCTGTAGTCCATGTGCTTGGGTGAGATCTAATCTAATTTACACTTGAGCGGCCATTGCATTCTGGGAGCCAGTGCTGGGAGGCTACTTAAGGCTACTCAAGGCTAGCAGAAGCTCCATTTCCTTTAAGGAGGAGAAAGAAAAGGAGGAGGCTGTAGTCCATGTGCTTGGGTGAGATCTAATCTAATTTACACTTGAGCAGCCATTGCATTCTGGGAGCCAGTGCTGGGAGGCTACTTAAGGCTACTCAAGGCTAGCAGAAGCTCCATTTCCTTTAAGGAGGAGAAAGAAAAGGAGGAGGCTGTAGTCCATGTGCTTGGGTGAGATCTAATCTAATTTACACTTGAGCGGCCATTGCATTCTGGGAGCCAGTGCTGGGAGGCTACTTAAGGCTACTCAAGGCTAGCAGAAGCTCCATTTCCTTTAAGGAGGAGAAAGAAAAGGAGGAGGCTGTAGTCCATGTGCTTGGGTGAGATCTAATCTAATTTACACTTGAGCGGCCATTGCATTCTGGGAGCCAGTGCTGGGAGGCTACTTAAGGCTACTCAAGGCTAGCAGAAGCTCCATTTCCTTTAAGGAGGAGAAAGAAAAGGAGGAGGCTGTAGTCCATGTGCTTGGGTGAGATCTAATCTAATTTACACTTGAGCGGCCATTGCATTCTGGGAGCCAGTGCTGGGAGGCTACTTAAGGCTACTCAAGGCTAGCAGAAGCTCCATTTCCTTTAAGGAGGAGAAAGAAAAGGAGGAGGCTGTAGTCCATGTGCTTGGGTGAGATCTAATCTAATTTACACTTGAGCGGCCATTGCATTCTGGGAGCCAGTGCTGGGAGGCTACTTAAGGCTACTCAAGGCTAGCAGAAGCTCCATTTCCTTTAAGGAGGAGAAAGAAAAGGAGGAGGCTGTAGTCCATGTGCTTGGGTGAGATCTAATCTAATTTACACTTGAGCGGCCATTGCATTCTGGGAGCCAGTGCTGGGAGGCTACTTAAGGCTACTCAAGGCTAGCAGAAGCGCGCGCCTAACGGCGCGCGAATTTTGATTTTTTTTTATCTAGTCAAGGAGGTGTTTAGAGAATAGAAGAGGAGCCGGCCTGAAGCATCAGAGGAAGTGAATCAGAGACTTGCCTTTGGAAGGAGCTTTTAGCCAGGAGCTCTCTACATAACTATAGGCCCCGTGACTTGAACTCAGTGACAGAGCTTGGGAATAAAGGCCAAGTCTAGCAAGGGAAGCCCACAGTCTTGTTTCAGTGCCTCCTTAAGACTTCTCAGTATGGACACTGAAGGCCCTGCTGCAGTCACCTGCAACACCTGTGGGATGTTTGTCTTCTTGCCTACAGAGGTGGCGAACTACACCTGCCCCAAGTGCAAGTTGGTAGCCCTCTTGGAAGAGAAAGTACAGCAGCTAGAGGAGCAGATATCTGCACTCCAGCATCATAGAGAGCAGGAGATTCTCCTGAACAGATTAGACCAGAATGTCTTGGGTGAGAAACAGACAGAGGAAGTTGTTGGGGCGGAGGAGGTCACTCCACATACAACAGAGGTAGATGCTTGGAGGAAGGTCACACACAGAAGTAAGGAAACCAGGGAACGTTCTGTGAGCGGCTTGCAGCTACAGAATCGCTTTGAATCTCTCTCTGTTGTCAGAGATGATGAGGAAAAGCAGCAGGGACAGACATCAGGGACAGAGCAGGAGAGCCTGAGAGTATCACGAAAAGGAACGGCCACTGCTAAGCCTCGGAGGAGGCGCGTGGTCGTGGTGGGGGACTCCTTGCTGAGGGGTACAGAAGCAGTGGTTTGTGGGCCTGACAAGATGTCTCGGGAGGTGTGCTGTCTCCCTGGGGCAAAGATCCATCATGTGACGGAGAGGCTGACAAGACTTGTCAAGCCTACTGATCAATACCCCCTTCTTTTGGTTCATGTGGGAACCAATGATACTGCAAGGCACAGCCTTCAGAATATCAAAAGGGATTATGAGGCTCTGGGAAGGAAGCTGAAAGAGATGGATGCACAGGTTGTCATCTCATCTCTACTCCCCGTAGAAGGGCATGGTCCAGGAAGGGAGAGGAAAATAGCAGAGGTGAATAACTGGCTCCGTAGATGGTGCTGCCAAGAACAGTTTGGATTCTTGGATCATGGGCTGCGGTTCCATGAGGAGGAACTTCTGGCAAGGGATGGACTGCATCTCACGCCAGTTGGCAAAAACGTTTTTGCCAACAGTCTGAAGAATCTGATCAGGAGGGCTTTAAACTGAGTTATGTGGGGGAGGGAGACATTATACTGGAAGGCAAAAGGGATGGAGAGAATAGTCCAAGTGGCATAGAGGGAACAAGGCAAACAGTGCAAGGACCCAACAGTAGGAGGCAAAAAAATGTGCAAAAGCAGCAAGTAAAGAGGACACATGGTCTTAAATGTCTCTACACTAATGCACAGAGTATGGGAAATAAGCAGGAAGAACTTGAACTCCTAGCACAACAAGGGAAATATGATATAATAGGCATCACTGAAACCTGGTGGGATGAGTCTCATGATTGGAATGTAGAAATAGAGGGGTATAACCTTTTTAAGAGAAACAGGCCAAGCAGGAAAGGAGGAGGAATAGCATTATATGTCAGGGATATTTACACCAGTGAAGAGATGCAGGAAGTCAATACTGGAAGCCAGGTGGAGAGCATCTGGATAAAAATAAAAGGAGAGGGAAATAACAGGGATGTTACTGTGGGAGTCTACTACAGACCCCCGACTCAGGCAGAGGAATTGGATGATGCCTTTCTAGAACAGATAATCACATACTCAGAAAAGAGAGATGTAGTAGTGATGGGTGACTTCAACTATCCTGATATTTGCTGGAAGTCAAACTCAGCCAAATCCTCAAAGTCTAGCAAATTCCTCACTTGCCTGGAAGACAATTTCATTGTCCAAAAGGTGGAAGAGGCAACAAGGGGATCAGCCATTTTAGATCTGATCTTAACCAACAGGGAAGACCTAGTTGATGGGGCGCAAGTGGTTGGATCCTTAGGTGGAAGTGACCATGTTCTCCTGGAGTTTATAATACAGTGGAAGGGAGAAGCAAGGCATAGTCAGACACGCACTCTAGACTTTAGGAGAGCTAATTTCAATAAAATTAGAGAAATACTGGGAGTGATCCCATGGTCAGGAATACTAAAAGAAAAGGGAGTTCAAGACGGATGGGAGTTTCTCAAAAGGGAGATATTGAAGGCACAATTTCAAACAGTTCCAATGAGGAAGAAAAATGGAAGATGTCTCAAGAAGCCAGGATGGATGACTAAGGAACTTTCAACTGAGCTAAGTTTTAAACAGAACATGTATAAGAAATGGAAAAATGGAGAAATCACGAAAGAGGAATTCAAACAAATAGCCAGCACATGTAGGGGTAAAGTCAGAAAAGCTAAAGCGCAGAATGAACTCAGGCTTGCTAGAGAGGTTAAGAACAATAAAAAGGGCTTTTTTGGATATGTCCGCAGCAAAAGGAAGAAGAAGGAAACAGTGGGGCCACTGCGTGCAGAAGATGGCAAAATGCTAACAGGGGACAGAGAAAAGGCAGAATTACTCAACACCTTCTTTGCTTCAGTCTTCTCAGAAAAGGCAAAGGGTGCTCAACCTAAGGATAATGGAACAGGAGACAGAATAGAGGAAATTCAGCACAGAATAAGTAAAGAGGTAGTACAGGAATACCTGGTTAACCTAAATGAATATAAATCTCCAGGACCAGATGAACTACATCCAAGGGTATTAAAAGAACTGGCAAAGGTGATATCGGAGCCATTGGCAATAATCTTTGAGAACTCCTGGAGAACAGGAGAAGTCCCAGCAGACTGGAGGAGGGCAAACGTTGTCCCCATCTTCAAAAAGGGAAAAAAAGAGGATCCCAACAATTATCGTCCAGTTAGTCTGACATCAATTCCAGGAAAGATTCTAGAGCAGATCATTAAGCAGAGAGTCTGTGAACATTCAGAAGCCAATGCCATAATCACAAAAAGCCAACATGGGTTTCAGAAAAAGAAGTCATGCCAAACGAACCTGATCTCTTTTTTTGATAAAATTACCAGCTTGGTAGATGAAGGGAATGCTGTGGATATAGTATACCTCGATTTCAGTAAGGCCTTTGACAAGGTTCCCCATGACATTCTTGCAAACAAGCTTGCAAAATGTGGGCTAGACAAGTTAACTGTTACATGGATTTGTAATTGGTTGACTGGCCGAACTCAAAGGGTGCTCAACAATGGCTCCTTTTCATCCTGGAGAGAAGTGACCAGTGGGGTCCCACAGGGTTCTGTCCTGGGCCCAGTGCTATTCAACATCTTTATTAACGATTTGGATGACAGAATTGGGGGCATACTTATCAAATTTGCAGATGACACTAAACTGGGAGGAGTAGCTAATACCCCAGAGGACAGGATCAAAATTCAAAATGACCTGAATAGACTAGAAAGCTGGGCCAGCGCTAACAAAATGAAATTTAACACAGAGAAATGTAAGGTTCTGCACCTAGGGCGGAAAAATGAAATGCACAGATATAGGATGGGGGACACCTGGCTGAATGAGACCACATGTGAAAGGGATCTAGGAGTCCAAGTAGACCATAAGCTGAACATGAGTCAACAGTGTGATGCGGCAGCTAAAAAAGCCAATGCAATTTTAGGCTGCATCAATAGAAGTATAGTTTCTAGATCAAGGGAAGTTATAGTGCCACTCTATTCTGCTTTGGTCAGGCCCCACCTGGAATACTGTGTCCAGTTCTGGGCACCACATTTCAAAAAAGATGTGGAGAAACTGGAGCATGTCCAAAGGAGGGCAACTAAGATGGTGAAGGGTCTGGAAACCTTGCCCTATGAAGAACGCCTTAGGGAGCTGGGGATGTTTAGCCTGGAGAAGAGAAGGTTAAGAGGTGATATGATAGCCCTGTTTAAATATTTGAAGGGATGTCATATTGAGGAGGGAGCAAGCTTGTTTTCTGCTGCTGCAGAGACTAGAACGCGGAACAATGGATGCAAACTGCAGGAAAAGAGATTCCACCTCAACATTAGGAGGAACTTCCTGACAGTAAGGGCTGTTCGACAGTGGAACACACTCCCTCGGAGTGTAGTGGAGTCTCCTTCCTTAGGGGTCTTTAAGCAGAGGCTGGATGGCCATCTGTCAGGGATGCTTTGACTTGGAGTTCCTGCATGGCAGGGGGTTGGACTGGATGGCCCTTGTGGTCTCTTCCAACTCTATGATTCTATGATTCTATGATTCTAAACATGCTGTCTATGATTAAATGTTTATCCAGGTTTTTTTTTTTGCAAGTTCTGTGAATGAATTCACTGTTTTCCCTCTTTTTCTCTATCATGCCACATTTACTGCCATCTCCATCCTATATAATATTGGGACATGTAGTTTGGGGTGTTGCTTAGAATTTCCTGCTAGATGGCTGCTCCAGTGCTGTCTAGCAGAGTATTCTAAATACTTGATGAAACTACAAATTCTAGGATTCTATAGGAAGTTGCCCTAACAGTTAAAGGGATAAAAAAGGGGTTATAATTACTGTATGTACTGTAGGCATAAACTAAACTTAAGGGAGCAAAGTGGCTGTTACTGTTGTTGGCTTTCTGTTGAAAATCAATGGCTGATTTATCCATAGGTCCTGACTGTCAAGGATGTCTTTGAGGATAAGCCATTCAGGAAATGAGCAAAGCACCCCTGTTTGCATTTCACGTTAAGTCACTGGTGTTGCTGATGTGGAAGTTAACTTTTTTTATATCCTGCCTTTCCCCAAGACTGAGACTCAAGGTGGCTTTACACAATAAAGGATAATAATTAGAAAATACAAAAAAGTCTATGTTAAAACCAAATTAAATTATTTTCTATATTAATAACCTGCAGGTTAAAAAATATCTAAAATTTAAACTATAAACTTTAAACACAATAAGCATTACAGACTTTTTTGTTCAAAGTTTTGCATTCTAAAAGCCTGCTCAAATAAAAAAAATGTCTTTGCCTCTTGATGGAAGGAGAGCAAGGAGGGGCCATTCCAGCCTCCTGAGGAAGGGCATTCCAAAATGTAGGGGCAGCCACTGAGAAGGCCCTCTCTTGTCTTCCCACCACTGTAGCTGTGAGACTGAGGGGCTGAGAAAAGGGTCTCTCCTGTGGATCTCAGGGCCTTCATGGGCTCATACAGGGAGAGCTGTCTGTCAGATAGTCTGGACCTAAGCCATACACCACTTTATAGGTCATAACCAGCACTTTGAATTGCCCCTGGTAACAGACCAGCAGAACTGACAGTTCTGGGGCAACCTTGGATTATTGTTTATGAGCTTCATGGCCTAGGTGGTTGGGGATTCACAGAACTTTATTAAAATGAATTAACATTTCCAAGATGTGATATTCAGCTGATGAAAGTGCTGCGATTTCGAGTATTGGGAGAAAGATGGGGTGTAAATATAATAATAAGTTCAATAGCAATAATATAAATGGCTGTGAGATTGTTTCAGATGCCCACCATATAAAGTTAGCAACTCTCTTTTATGGCTTTTTATCCTCTAGAGTCTAGGCTACGCTAAGAACAATGCTTATTAGAATGACTATTTTTAACAGTGATTCCCAAAGCAGTGTTTTTTAATGCATTCTGCCTTCAGGAGACATTTTCCACATTGTCTGGTCTGTTGAACAATAGTTGTATATCAAAACATGAACAGCTGTACACTATAGAGGATTCTTGACCATCCGGGATGGAAATATCAAACCTGTCTGATATTGCAATCTGGACACCCAGGCAACACACAGGGGGAAATTCAGGGTTCATCCTATTGCAGCAGGTCTGAGTAATTGGCAGATTTTGCACTTTAATATTGGTGGGTGTCACTTTCCCTGATGAAGTTTGCAAATTTAATTTTTAAGGCATTTGTTTATCCCCCACCAGAGCCCCCAAGGTGATATACAATGGATTAAAAAATAATGTAAATCAATACACTATTAAAAGACATTTTAAAATGAACTGTAACTCCACTTTAAAAATAGTTTAAAATTTACAAACAAATTAAAAATAGTTGAAAACTGCTAGAGCAGTCACTTCTAATTTTAAGAACTGAATGCCTGTCAAAATGCCACAATTTTAGCTGTCTACCAGAAAATGAGAAGGAGTAGAGCCAGCCTGACCTGCTTTGGGAGATAATTCCACAATTGGGGTGCTGCTACAGAGAAAGCCCAAATCATTATGACTTGAGCATTGAGTAGATTCAGGTTCAATTCACTGATCTACATCTAGACTCTAACTACATCCAGCACAAGGAATGTTTCTACATGATGTATTTAGATATTTAGCAATGTTGTAGTGGAGCTATGGCTTGCAGGGTTCAATACTGGGGCATTGTGATTAGCAGGGACAGTAGCAGCTGGTAGATTTAATGTCAGGGTTGTGTCAATCCTCTCCAATTTTTTATTTGAACTTTCAAGGAGCTAGTGCCTGCATCAACAGAAGATGGATGGCAGTAATATTCCCATTCTATTTTGCTTTGGTCAGACCTCACCTGGAATAAGTTTTGATCAATTAAAGAAGGATGTTGACAAGTAGAAGTGTATCCAGAGAAGAACAGTCCACACAAGGCATAAATGCAGTTTTCACTGTGTACCCTCAACCACAGAAGTGCTAAAGATCCAGCTGGACTTTCTCTTCTAGTTCTGCCAATGGGATACCCCCTCTCCATACTGACTGTTTATTGTTTTATTTAATTTATATCCTGACTTTCTTCCAGTATGGGACCTGAGGTGGCTCACAATATATGTGAAATATATATAGGCAGCCCTGGTGGTGCCGTGGTTAAATGCCAGTACTACAGCCGCAAGGTTGTAAGTTTGATCCCAGGGTCTACAAGGCTGACTCAGCCTTCCATCCTTTCATAGGTCAGTAAAATGAGTACCCAGCTTGTTGGGGGCAGTTGGCTTACAGATTGTAAACTGCTTAGAGAGTGCTGAGTTCACTGATAAGTGGTACAGAAATGTTTGTGCTATTGCTATTGCAATTGAAACCAAATCCAGTCAACATAATGGATAATACAACAGTAAAATAGCAATTGAGAACTACATGGTGTGGTGGTTTGAGTGTTGGATTACGACTGGAGACCAGGGTTCAAACTCAGCCATGGAAACCTGCTGGGTGATCTTGGACAAGTCATGCTTTCTCAGTGTTAGAGGAAGAGAAAATAATCTTGCCCAGAAAACCCTGTGATAGGTTCATCTTATGCCTTGTCTACCTGAGTATTTTAATCCAAGTTCCCCTGGGCTCACTGTGTCCTGCTTACATGACACAAGGTCAAAACTCCAAATTGGGTCTGGACTGTCTTCATGATACCTGCACCTGATTCAGCGCTGCCTCCTCCTAACCTCTATTTTCAAAACTCACCTTTGACTGTGGGTTTTTTTTTGGGGGGGGGGTTCCATTTTACTCATGATTCCCATTGATCATCCAGTGTCACTGCTGCAGTGTGAGTTGCTCTGTGGTCAGAAAAAAGTGACCAGCATTGATAGCAGGTTTGGGTGCCTTATTCTGACCTCAGAAGTGGCACGGGACGATGAACAGGGACTAAGTGGGAAGGCAGCTGCCCATTGTCATTGGGGGAAGAAGACAAGGCAAGGAGAATTTGAGGTGGAATTTGGGGGCAAAATATTCTGGGGATAGCCTGGGATTATTCTGGCAAATGTAGACGAGTCCTTAGGGTCACCACAAGTCAGAAAGGACTTGAAAGTACACAACAACAAGAACAACAGTGAGCTTTAATTACAGGATCATAATTCATAATTCCTTCCCCACTCCTTTTTTCTGCATTAGATGAATTAAGCAATATATGTTTGAGCTTTTTTGTGCATGAGTGAGAAAGAGTAAGAAATGGAGAAACAAAGAAAGTCTTGTTATAAGAACACCAGCATCTCCTAAGGATCTATTGTGGTTGTTATGGACCTGATATGGGCTGTTATTGGCTCTGGACTGTCAGGCTGCAGCAAGAGTATTTTTAGCATTTTGCCAAAGCAGACAGCTGGATTAGGTTGCCTGAGCAACTGCAGCATCACCTTGAACTTCTTTAAATGCAGCAGAAAGCATCTTGAGCCTTGTATTCAGAGGGGCTTGCATGCAACGAGCAACACCCATTTTGGATAATTGAGGAAAATGTCCAAAATGGCAGTACAGGCAAGATGGGTCAATAATAAATTGTATGTTAAGGAGGAATATAAACAGCTTTTACATCCAAAAGGAACCTACTGGGTAAGAGTCCACAGTTTCTCAACATCTATGTGATAGATTTCAGAGCCCTGGTTGCCAACTGACTTTCTTGGAAGGCCACTCTGAGAAAGAGTGAGCCACCACTGTAAAAAAAAAAAAAAACAGCTTCATTTATATACCGCTTCATACCCTTAAGGAGTGTCTAAGCGGTTTACAATTGTAAGCTATTTGCCCCCCAACAATCTGGGTACTCATTTTAGCGACCTCGGAAGGATGCAAGCCTGAGTCGAGCTTCAGCCCTTTGCTGGTCTTGAACTCGCCACCTTATGGTTTTGAGTGAGTGGCTGCAGTACAGGCATTTAACCACTGCGCCACCAGGGCTGTAACCCCCATTGCAAGGTGATACTCCCAGATATCATTTGTTTTTCCTTTTGCTTCTCTCAGCTGCCAAATGAGCTAGGCAGTAGGAAGTGAAGTGATGGTGAATCACCTACAGATTTTAGTATGAACTTTAAAGGAGCCTCTAAATTCCAAACAGCCCTCCAAACCAAATCTAGCATCTCAGATTGCTCCTCCAAAATTCAGGCTGAAATCTGGAGTAACTTCCCTTCCTAACTGATACAGGAGCCACTAGCCACAAGTGTGGACGCAGAAATAAAGTGAACGTAAAGGGGACAAAAATGGCAGCTTTTTACTATCAGGAAGTTCTGAAAGTAAAAAGCTGCCATTTTTGTCCCCTTTACGTTCACTTTATTTTCGCATTAATTCTGATTTGGCAAATGCCATGTGATAAATTTCCTGCATTTGTGGGTTTTTTTCTAATTTAAATCTACTTTTCTTGCTAGTGTGATAAGGTCCTATGTTTGATAAGGTCCTACTACATTTCCTGGTGCAATGGTGCATTGTAGTTGTAAAAGTGAAGCATTTAGACCTGTGAGCTGCTGCAGCCTGAACTGGCCTTGCTCAAGTGACACAGAAGTGTCACAAGTGTCACAGACAAGCCATAAAAAAGGAGTGGGCAAACTTAATTTAAACTCACACAGAGGTTTTTACATTTGTTAACCATGATCCATAGAAAAATTATTGTTATGGACTACAGCTCCCCCAAATACCCATGCTGGATAGCTCAAAATATTAAAATTGTTGAGATCTGATGGCAAACCAGACACAGGTTTACTGCATGGGGAGAATAAATCTTGAAAGGCAATTGGTTGCCTTGTAGAAGCCACTAAAATGCACATGAAACTATAAGAGCTCACTTGTAATATTTAAAGCTGGGGTGGAAATAAAGGTTAGATTGAAAATCCTTGCAGTCCCAGACAGCATAGCTAATGCTGAAAAATGGTGGGAGTTACAGTCTAACAAAATCTGGAAGAGTGTATGATTTCCACCTTTAATTTAAAAGAAATTGAGCCTTATGGATGTAGCATTTTTAATTAATGTGGCAGTTGTCTAGGTCATACAGGGAAGGAATGGGAAAAAATACACATTTAATCCCTTGCACAGGTGCATATTGTCTTGTACATATCATGTCTGCCATGTTTTATGTCTTAGTGTCTTTTGGTGGCCTCCTTGTTCCTGACATCTTATTTAAGTTGGGCCTGCTCCCTGCTCTTCACCAGTTGGAATGTCTGTACGTGTTCCATGAGAATATAAGAGTTTGAGCAGTGGCTCTGTGGGGAAAGTTTCTATTAAAACTGGAAGACATTTGTGAGCTTCCCACCAGCCTCCTTTTTCTGCAATAAGGGATGCGTTCTGGACCCCCCTGTGAAAACAGAAACTTGCCGGTATTCAATACCCATTGGCTAGAATGGTGGTGCGTATTCCCCTCCGTTTGCCACTTACAAATGGTGAGGGATGCAGATTTGAAGTCTGCGAAATGGAGGGGTGACTGTACAATTATTTCAGTGGTGTTTAATGCAAAGTCAAGTGTACTCAAATCCCAAACCTTGGGAAAATAACTACTTTGGAATACATTTCCCAGAATCCCTTGTCAGCTTGACATTGGTTAGCTGCTAAAATTGGCCACAATTTAATGTTTTTCTAGCTCAGTAATAGAGATTTCAAATCTTGATTGAGTTGTCTTGATGTTGGTGAAAAACTTGTTGGTCTTTCTCACAGAAATGAGGCACCTGCCCTTACAAGGACACAGGATGTAGGTCATTGAGTGAAATATACATCCAGAGTACATACATGTCCATTGGAAATTAAAGTAGAGGAAAAAAGTGGTGGAAGTGGGAATTTTTCTTGATGAGAAAATGACACAGGTTTTGCTATTAAAGAGTTTTTGATTTTCTACTAAGGGTCCCATTAGGATTTCATCAGGGGCAGATGGGAGTGTCTGCTCTCCAAGCCATCCAGCTAGCATCAGTGAACAGCCCTCCTCACCTTCTCAGCAGCCTGAAGCGGTGGTTAATGCCCTCAAGGTAATATGCCTTGCTGTCTTTGGCACAGATGTGCCAAATCTCCCATTTGTGCCAACCGTTCCATTTGTATGTTCTGTGACCATCTGTAATCCATTGCACTCAGAAGCATCAACATCTGTCAAAGGACAATCAAAAGAAAATGCAGTGAGCTCCAACTGTTGGTGCCATCTCCTATATGTTTTGTCACATGTGTGACCTGTCACATATCACCTGTTTTGACTTGGGGTGTCAGTTCGTACAGCTTGTCCTTGGAGGCTGGAATAGCTGCATTTACAAAATTTCTATAGGCTGTATAGATCACCTCTATTGGAAATTCTGAGAGCAACATCTTCCATTGAGAACATCTTGACCACATGCACATAACCCTTGCTTAGAACATACATTGCTGGACTGGAGGTCCACCTAGACCAGGAGTAAACAAGCTGCTGTCAATGGGCCACATGCCCCCACTAAGTCTCCAGGTATAAACTACCATCCAAGAGGCATGTTCAATTTTGGGGGGAGGAAAACCTCCTTTTGGGCCTAAATCACATTTGAGGAGAGGGAACATGGTGACATTGTTCTCCATGGGCCCTAGAGGATGCAAGAGGCCTTCTTCAGTTTTTTTTTTTTTTTTAAGTATGGCTGTAAGGTGGGAGGAAAGGTGCTGCTTTCTTAAGGTCCAACCAGGGGCATGTGGAGCCCTTGAGTCTTTGTCACCCATGTTGTTTAACATCTACATGAAACTTCTGGGAAAGGTCATCCGGAGTTATGGGGTGTGGTGTCACCAATATAATGATGAGAGCCAACTCTACTTCTCCGTATTATCTGATTCCAAGGAAGCTGTCTTGGGACTTAACCAATGCCTGTTGTCAGTAATGGACTAGATGAGGGCAACAAGCTGAAACCTAATCCAAACAAGACAAAAGTGTCCCTGGTCAGTTGAGAAGCAGATCAAGGAACAAGGGTTCTGCCTGTGTTGGATAGGGTTATACTCCCTCTGAAATTTCACACCTTTGGTGTTTTCCTAAACTGAACTCTGAGCTTGGATGTCCAGGTTTCAGCAGCAGCTAGGAGCTCTGGCTGCAGATGTTCCTTTACAAGTCAGAGGTGGCTACAGTGACACATGCTTTGATTATATCCCATTTGGATTACCATGATGCACTCTATATGAGGCTACCTTTGGAAACTATTCAGAAACATCAGAAGCCCAAAATGCTGCAGCTAGAACAGGACCAGTTATAGGGAGCATCCTTTGTTAAAACAGCTTGACTATTTATTGGTTCATTTCTATGCACAATGCAAAGTGCTAGCCATGGCCTATAAAGCCCTATAAGGCTTAGGTCCAGACTATCAGAAAGATCATATCTCTCCATATGAATCTGCCAGAACTTTAAGATGTACAGGGGAAGGCTTTCTTTTTGTCCCACCACCATCACAGATTTACTTGGTGAGCAACAAGAGAGAGCCTTCTCAGTGGCTGCTCCCATCCTCAGAAACTCTTTTGGGCAGGAGGCTTGGCTGGCTTCCTTCCTGCTTTCTTTTTGCCAGCAGGCAAAAACATTTTTGTTCAAGCAGGTTTTAATGGATAAGCAGGAAAGGTTCTTATTGATGTGTGTTTTATTTATGAACTTTTGTAAGGCTTTAAAATGATTTTATATCTTATAATGTGGATATTTTTAATTTTTTAATGTAAGTTATTGTTTTCTTTTAAACTGATCCTCTTTGGAAACTGCCTTGGGTCCCATTCTGAGAGACAGATGGTAAATAAATGAACTGAGTAAATAGATAGATAAATAAATAAATAAGTTGCACACTCCTGCTGTTGATTAACATTGTGTATCCATCACACAAGGGGTGGCCAGAGTCCTTTGAGAAGCAGTCAGGTGGGGCAGAGAGGAAGCAAATCTTCCACCAGATGGGATACATGTCCTATATAGGTAATCTTAATTGCCAGAGCTAGCCACTGGGGATTTGCCTAAAAAAACCTTTGTGGAAGCGAACACCTTATCTTGTGCAGGGGATTCTGTATGTTACTTATGTGCTTTGTATGAATATGAACTTCCCTTTATCTGCTCCAATTGGGTGTGACTCATGGGGTGACTTCAAGATATACACTGTATATCTGATTAGGAAATTAATCACTGATTAGGAAATTATTGAGAATGTTCAGAGAACTTGATCAAAGAGGAATCTATTAGAAACACCAACTTGTCCTGAAGCAGCAGTGTGCTGGTTGCAGGCTGCTTGATTCAAAGAGCTATCACAAGGCTGAACAAAGTGTGACTCCTTCCTCAGGTCTGTTTTGGTGACCCTCAATTCCTTCAGATCCCCCAAATTGCCCTTTTTCTGGTGAAAAATGTGATTATCTTTGATATCTCTAAGAGCCGCAGTTCACCTTTTAAATGATTTGCATGACTGTGTTACACTTTCCAACTCATTCTTTTGGTCATATTATTTTTGTTTGTTTGTTTGTTTTGGTTGGTTGGGTTTTGGGGGGGGGGGGGGATTTTGGTAAGTCTTTGCAGTGCCTGTGGAGTCCCAGGAGCAGAAAATGGAAAATGAGAAAGTTGTTGAAGAGTAACTACTGTGGAGTCGGCGGTAACTCACATCACACCATGCTTAAAGTTGCCCTTTGTCCACCATAGGACACAGTGTCAGATAAGTTATCCACTTTATTCCAAGTTTGGAACTTTCTTGTAGAACCTCAATGGGTGGCTCTTATGGAAAGAAAGGAGGGTTGCCGAGAATCATCACCTGAACATTATGTCAGTTATTTGTTTGTTTGTTAAAAGATGAGGAACATGCTGGGATGAAAAGACTTACTCTCTCCAATATCTTCTATGCAATTCTGAAAAAAATGTTTTTTTAAATATTTCATATTCTGATAAAATATTTAACAGTTTAATAAAAAAAAATCCAGAGAAAAGCTGAAGTGTGCATAATGCACACGTACATAATGTTATGGATTCCAACCTTTTTTTGTTTCTTTTATAAAAGTTCTGCTATATCCAATATCCATCCATCACTCATATACATTGTATTGTTGCCTACCTTTCAGAGGACCATTTTACACATGAAGACTTGAGTTATATTACAGATGCTTAAGGAATCTGATCTTCTGCAAATTCCTATACAAAATGAACCTTGCAGAGGAATGTATCAATGAAGCTGGTCGTTGTCCTTTTTCAGATACTGCAATGCAGTATCATTAGATTAAGGGTTATAAAATCTAGTTGCCCTTAATCTGGCCATGACAATTCAAAAAAGGATGTTGATAAACTGGAACATGCCCAGAGGAGGGTAACCAAAATGGTGAAAGGTCTGGAAACTATGCCCTATGAGGAGAGCCTTAGGATCTGGGTATCTTTAGCCTGTGGAAGAGAAAGTTAAGAAATGACACAATAGCTTTGTTTAAATATTTGAAGGGATGTCATACTGAAGATGGAGCAAGCTTATTTTCTGCTGTTCCAGAGCCTAGGAAACAGAACAATGGATTCAAACTACAGGAAAAGAGATTCCACCTAGATATTAGAAAGAACTTCCTAACAGTAAGAGCTGTTCAACCCTGGAACATGCTGCCTTGGAGTATGGTGGAATCTCCTTCTTTGGAGGTTTTTAAAAAGAGGCTGGATGGCCATCTGTTGGGGATGCTTTATTTGTGAGATCCTGCATGGCAGGGAATTGGATTGGATAGCCCTTGTAGTCTCTTCCTGCACTATCATTCTATGATTCAATGAAAATGTTATGTTTGTGATGGGTTGGGGCATTAACAAAATTTCTTCCAAAGACAAAACACCAAAGAAAGTTACTACCAGAACAAAGATAAAGAAAAATAAATTTGAATATATCGTATGAAGTGAATGAACAAATCTAAATAACATATGAAATTATTAACATCATATCCAAACTTATCAGACAATTAAGTCTACATTTATGCTAGGGAAACCCTTGTATAATGCAGTATCTGATACCTCCTTATTCTTGTAGAAGTACAAATACTAATCAGTGGTGTTACTAGAGTTGGTGTCACCTGGTGCAGTAACTCATGGTGTCACTTCCCCCATTGACCTCCTCCCATTTCACACCATACAGAATCCTTAGTAATTTTTTTTTTTGCAAATGTTACTCATGAGTGATAATTCCCATATACCATTCAATGTAATTCTAATAGTTGTGACATAATTCACAAAATTAAAATTATACCTTCAAATTACAATATCATATGCACAACCTAAATGTATTTACCTATAAATAGTGAAGTTTTGGTTACAATTTGATGTTTTTAAAGAAATTTTTAAAAGAATTTTTTAAATATCAAAATTTTAAATTTTTCAAAAAATGTTTTTGAACTTTTGAAATTTGGAATTTCAATTTTAAAAAAGTCTGGGGCTGCTCCTTTCTCCTCCTACTGAGCTTCACCCCACTCCCACCATCTCTTAAAGCATTTTAAAGGGAAGCAGGTGAATGCCACAGCCTGTTTCTGCCAAAAGGTTGGTGTTTGAGGAGCAGTGGTGTCACCCCCCCTCCCTTAGGGTGTCACCTGGTACGGTCCACAACCACAACTCCACATCCCTCTAGTGACACCATTGATATCAATGTAGCCTGGAAATGACTTGAAGGCACAGAACAACAGGATATGAACACCAGCGATTTGGTGTTCTCCTCTCCCAGTCACAGCATATTATAGATGTAGTTGCAGTATCTAACAATCTAAATCCTATGGTTACTCCTGACTATTGTAGATCTGTTAAATCAGTAGGATTTCCTTACATATAGATTCACCATTCAACAATTGAGTTAACTGGTCAACTGGTTTCTGGCTGGCAGTAACCAGCATTATTCCATCTTTCAAAGACACAGTCGTGTTAATCTATATCAGTGCACAACAGGATTTAATAGCAGCTTTGAGACTAACTGAGCAAAAGAAGATTGTAGTATAAGATTTTATAGGCTAGGTCTACTTCATCAGATGGATTCCGGACTTTGTTTTTGGTCTGTATGGACTCACAATTCATTAGAATTTCCAGTTTTTCCCCTTCAATTCACAAATGTAGATGAGACTCTATAGCCCATCTAATATCATACTAGTGGCCCATCTAACAGGCAGTAGTCAATACTGGCAGCCCAAAAGCAAGACATGAAAGAAATACCCAATTCCCATGGTTGCCCCCAAGCAGCTGGTATTCAGCACTAGAGAGCCTATGAAAGTGCAGGTTGGTATTCACTGATAGTTTTGTCCTCCAGGAATTTTTCTAATTCCCCTTTAAAAATTGTAGCCTATATCTACATTTTGATCTCCAAAACAGGAACACTATACATACTGCTGTGAGAACAGATATTCTAATATAGCAACAGACATCTGGAACTGTGGAAAATGAGAAAAAATGAATCCCATCATGTTCAGTTAATTCAGTTTTGCATTTGTTGTTGCTGCCTTTTAATGGAGAACAAATACATACTAACCAATAGGGTTTTGTTTGTTTGTGTGTTTGTTTTGCAATGGAATGTTGCGCAGTGACTGAACAGGAAATACATTTGAGAACAGATTAACAAGTTGTGCATGAACAGACTTTTTGTCAGTCAACACTACGGAACAGGGAATAAATTTGAGCATCAGTTCTGTGCATGTTTGGTGACTGTTCCCAGGCTGTGGAACTCCCTCCCACAGGAGTCTAGATTGGCTCTCTTTCCACCAGCAGATGAAGATCTTTTTATTTAGACAACTTTTGGTTATTAACATTTTGGTTTTTAATTGATACTTGCAAAAGGGTCTTTTAAAGAGGGGGTGATTTTGTTGTTAACTCCTGTCAGGTCAACTTTGACTTATGGTGACCCCATGAATGAGAGACTTCAAAGCTACCCTATCCTCAACAGCTCTGCTCAAGTCTTACAGACTCAGGGCCATAGCTTTTTTGATTAAGGCTATCCAGCTGTAATGTGGTCTTCCTTTTTCCTTTTTCCTTCTTCTTTGCTAAGCATTATTCTCTTTTCTAGTAAATAATGTCTTCTCATGATATGGTCAAAATACAACAGCCCCCTGTACTGTTATTCTCATTGCTCCACATTCTTGCACACTGTTCCATATGTGTGCTGATGGTGCAAGTAAATTTCTGTCCTTCAAGTAAAGCCCTTTTCATTTTGTCTGCACCAAACAATGCTGCAAATAATCAAGAAATGCTTTTAGCCTACAGAAATATCACTAACCTGTTTGCCCATACAGGTTGAATTCAGAGATACAGCTATATTAGTCTGGAATATCGATATGCAAAGGGATCTTGTAGCACCTTTGAGACTGTGTGAAAAAAAAGTTGTACCAAAAGCTTTCATAGATATATGGTCTACATCCTCAGATGCATCTGATGATGAAGAAGAAGAGCAAGTCTTCCAACTGGTTATTCCACAATCTGGGGGTGGCTGAAGAAGTTCTGTGACTGACAGTTGCCAACCTAGTCCTGGCTGGCTAGAGTAAATGTCCCCCAGAGGACTGAGTGTATGGGGCAGATTGCAACGAGCTCACCATATCAACAGGCTAGCCATCCATGAATTGGAGCTCTGGTGGATTGCCCCATCCTATATTAGTCAAGGGTTGGCACACACCCATGGGTGTGCTTGAGATTATCAGCATTTGTGCTACCATCTTTATTTGAAAGCCCATATGATTTCCATTCTTGCTTTAAAGCCACGTTCTCCTCTGTCAGTGCTGCTAACCTTTAGATCCATCTCCCTGCCTGGAGAAGCAGAGAAATTTCTTAAAGCCCCAATCTCTGCCCTGAGAGCTGGCAAACTTACTTGGGACACTCATGAACAAGGTCCCACAAAATATAGTCAATGTATTGTGAAAGACTGGGGAACATACTCCATGAGCCCAGATAATATATAACCTGAGACTGGAATTCTTGCAGTTTCTTCTTACAGTGATATGCTTACTTTTTGTTCTTCATGATTCTCTAGCATGTCCATTGTCATTGCTCCTTGTGTATTCGTAACACTCAAGGAGACCTTAATGTTCTTGATTCCAGGTGAAAAGTGAGCTTTGTTTTAATGATAAAATTACATCTTTGCTTCCTCTTCCTATTAATACACCCCACTCTTAGAAGCTTAGGAAAATGTTGGAAAAGACTGTGACCTTAGTGAGACAAGAGGGAAACGAGCCATAAGAGATATGCAGTGTAAGTTTTAACGTGCTTCATTTTGTATTCTCTCTTCGAAGTTCAAAATCATATGCAGAGAAATGTTATGAATTTTTTAAAATGCTGACAATACGCCTTGAAAGTATTTTAATATGAAAATGAATCCAATTACCATTTAATTCTACTGTAGTGTGTATTTAGTGACTTTATGTGAATGTGAACATTTGCAGTGTGTAAGTCTGCTGTGAATTTTGTGCATTCCCTTTATGTAGAATTGAATCCAGAGACTAAAAACTATTAGTTTTGGAGACAGGATGCTTTATTTTGTGTTTAGACATTTTTGGGAAAATAAAACTGTTCAGTGTAATATTTTCTTCCTCCCTTCTGAACATCCATCTGGATATCTAGCTGGTTCCATTCCAAAGAGGAGTAACTATAACTGAAGAAACATACCTAAGTAGAAGAATTGCATATCTAAGGTTGCATTTACAGTTTAGTTTGACACCACTTTAATTGCTATAGCTCCATCCTATAGAATCATGGGTTTTGTACTTTTATAAGGACTGCAGCCTTCTCTGCCAAAGAGTGCTGATGCCTCACAAAACTACAAATCCCATGATTCTGTAGGATGAAGCCATGACAGTTAAAGTTGTTAGTGTAAATAAGCAGAAGTGCACAGTTCAAGCAATCTCCGATGCCTCCGATACCGGCAACCCTGGAGCTTTGGCCTTATCAGGAATCCTCCTCCCAGTTGTTGATGAAAACAGACTGGAGCCAAAACTCTTCTCAGAGGCTTTATTCTTAAGTTTCTGTATTTACAAATATACACACGCTCGTCCGACAAATGTCTCCAACCATCCACTCCAGAACACAATTACCCAACAATCCTCACTGAGGTGTGTAGGTTGTTTATAGACTTGTGTCATGTGGTCACAAACCCAACCTCATCTGGAGATTCTACTTCTGTTTGTTGCTTGCATTATTGTTTACCTTAGGTATACGTGCAAGCAAGCACCTTGAGCAGTGTCTTGTTTTCCAGCCTTCAGCTGAAACAAGTCTAGCCATAATCCCTGTTTTTCCTTTTTGTGCACATCTGTACATTTCATACTCAGGCCTCAAAGCCTAACAAAAGTGGTGTCAAATTGCATTATTTCCACAGAGTAGATGCACCCTAAAACTCCATTCATACAGGAGACTAATCTACAAAAGCATTGCCTGATCCTTTTATCTATCTATTAGACAACTGCATACAATCTCTGTGTGCTTGACAAGTTGAACATAGCCATGAAAATTTGTCATGTCGCCAAACATAGAAACCTGAATGACAAACTAGTAACACTATAGATAACAGTTTCTTAATGAAAAATGTGTTGGCTAGATGTGTATTGAGAGTGCTTACTTCTTCATTTAAGAAGTTTATATTAAGTTATTGCATTGTGGAGTATTTGTGTATGTGTAAAGAGTGTAGGCAAAAAGAAAAAGTACTAGGCAAAAGGAAAAGGTACAAATGAGAAGCAAGGTGGAACGCAATGACAAACTGGTGAAAGTGAAAAAATAATGATTACAAAAAATGATAGGGTTTGTAAATGTAAATGGAATGATCACATGAAAGAGTTAGAGTTAACTCTATCAGTGAGAGACCTCCAAGACACCTTTGCAAAGGTCTTGCCAACTCAGGCCCACTCTTTAACTGAGTCTGTCCTCCTGTAATGTTCCTACTGCCTTCAACTTTACCAAGCAGTATAGCAGTATAGTGTAGTGGTTTGTGTGTTGGACTACGACTCTGGAGACAAGGTTTTGATTCCCTGCTTGGTCATGGCAGCCTTCTAGGTGACATTGGGTGAGCCACACTCTCAGTCCCCGAAAACCCCGTGAATGTTTCACTTTAGGGTCACTATACGTAAGTCAGAAATGATTTCAAGACACAACAACGTAATAATCTTTTCTAATGTGTCATGTCATTTGATATATCCATATACAGCCTCGGTTTAGTCATTTTACATGTTATTATACATATGATTATACATGCCATTTTTAAAAATAGAGTTTTTGTGCACAGAAAACCTTGCAAGAAAACAGTGTAATGTTCCCATAGTCCTGCTAGAAAATGCCCTTCAAACTGCAAACTCTGATTTTATGCAGTCCATCCTTCACATCATCTAGAGGTCATTATTTACCATGGAAATAAAAGCAATTGAAAATGTCAGCTCTCACTTTTTTTTTATTATTTTGCTGCATCAGCATTATCTACTGAGCAAATATTTTCTGTTGCTCATTGAGCAGAAAACAGGTTGTTGGGGAAATGCACTTTATATATAATGAAAACTTTTCCCGAAGCCATTTACCTAAACATTGCTATGCTTAGCAACAAAACAGAAGATTGTTACATGCTACTTCAACTGCAACAGGGAGTAAAAGGAATGGAAAAGAAGAATGAGAAATATTTATTTAGCATATGCCCTGCCTTTCTGCTGCAAAATAGTGATCAAGCTGATTCACATAAATTAAATAAAGAAATAATATTGTTATCATTTAAAAATCATTATTAAACAATGTTTTACACCAAAACCTACCTCAGCAAACAAGTTGACAGAAAAACCATATGACAGCCTGCAGAAAAATGGCTTTCTCTGCTAGCTGAAAGAAAACAAGGGTAGGCCTAATTTGGCCTCTTTGGCAGTGAATTCCAGCATATGGGGGCAAGCATCTTAAAACCTGGCAGTCTCGTACTGGAAGCACTAATCTTGGAAATAGCCTGATTCTGAATAGCATAAGGCTTTGTAGCTCCTAATCCTCACACTTTAGCTGTGCCTGGAAACATAATGGTAACCAGTGCCGTTGCTGTAATAAAGACACAATGCTTCTTTTAACAACTGTCCATCCGTGCTCCGGCTTGCACATTTTGGATCAATGGAAGTTTCCAGATTGTTTTCAAGGACAGCAATACTTAGAGCATTTTAGAATGACCACAAACAGCAGGAAAATCAGTGAAATATACCTGCTGCATGAAAGGAGGAGGCTAAGAAACACAGTTCAGTTATGCAGCAATAAGAACAAAAACCCATGGAGAGCATTGCCAATTGTAGTAACTTCCCTTTGCTTTTCACATCCATCTGAACTGCATGTATAGATACTACTCTATAAGCTCAAACTCTGGGGTGTTTTCTACACTATACTCTTATAGCAGTTTGATTCCACTTTAATGGTCATGACTCTGTCCTGTGGAATCTTGTAGTTTGGGAGGAGGGGTTTAACATTCTCTAATGAACTTTCTTTGAATTCCAAGTACTTGTTCAAACCACAAATCCCAGAATTCCATGGTATGGGTGATACAGTTGTTTAGTATGGATAGACCGTTTGTTGTCTGCTAACTGCTTCATTCCAGGCTGGTCAGTTATGGTTTTCACAGGTGCTATAGAATAGATCCAGAACTGTTAATCCAGAACTGCCAGTTTCCAAGGCATGCCTTGGAGTTTATCCAGCCCAGTTCCCTGCTCAGTACAGAATACTCAGTGCGAGATGTAAATGGTAGCCATCTCTACTGCTGTGGAGATCACCAGTTTGAAAGTGGATTACATTTGTTTTCTAGAGTTGCTGTAATATTATTTTGTTTTTTAAATTTTTTGTGTCAAAAACTTCGCTGGCACTTTGCACATGCCCAGATTTCAGCCCCCCTCCCCCCTTTACCCTAAGCAATGGTGAATAATGGGAACCCCACATATTTTCTTTTGGCATGATGGCTGAATATTTGAATGTTCCAATACCTTAGAAACAACATAGTAATTAACTCATGAATTGTGGGGAAAGAATCCAGTCTTGATGGTACAGGATGTAATCGGCCATAATCTTCTCATGGATTGCCATCATGAACTGAAGAGTAAAACAGTCAGGCTCCTGCATTGCAGATCCATTTCAGTCTAGTCTCAGACCTGGGTATAGGACAGAGATGGTTTGGGTTGCCTTGAGGAATCAGTCTCCTCTGCCTGGAACTGGGCAGGAGAAGTGTGTCCCTATTAGTTCTGCAGGACCTCTCAACAGCTGTTGATCTCATCAACCATGGTGTCCTTCTGATCGCCCTCACGTGAATGGGTCTTGTATTGGGGAATTCCTCTTTTACTCTTTAGTCACTGCTCTATGGAGTCTGCTAGGGCTCTGTTTTGTCCCCGTGCTGTTCAGCATCTTTGTGAAGCCTCTCTTGTCTGGAATTTTGAAATCAGGTGTCTCAGTATACAGATGACATCCAACTTTTATTTTTCCTTTTCACAAACTCCAAGGAAGCTGTTTTGTTTCTAAACCAATGTCTGTAGGTTTAGACTGCAAGAGGGAGAACAGAGATGTCAAATCTGTAGAAATTTTGAAGCCTTGGGAAAACCATTTTTCCCCCCTGCTTGACATTCCCCTCCACTCTCGCCATAGCAGAAATGCAGTATTTATTTTGAAAAACTGAAGGAAAGTGATATTCTTTACAGTTTGAAAGTAACTTTCAACTTTGTTACTTTAGGAAAATAAAATGTGCTATGTATATTTTTTGACATAAAATTGCCATGTTCGGTATATTAAAAGTGCAGGTTATTGAAACAATAATTACCAAGTTAATTCTCTCTCTCTCTCTCTCTCTCTCTTACATATTTAATTTTTTTGTTACAAATGGGGCTACAAGATCTTGAACTATGAATAATCTTTTAAGTTTTCTCAATTTATTAGCTTCAGTCAAAAACAAGCACACAATGAAAACAGAAGAATTCATTAACATTAGTAAGAAAGAGAAAATTATTTCACTCCTCTCTTTCGCTATATTGTCAAACAGACATAAAACATTCATCCCCATAAGAAGAACTGAGTAGAGGAAGCCAAAACAAAGAATTGTAGTGATCTAATATTTTACCCTAATATTTTATGCAGCCTGAAGCCACTCTCCACCTGAGGCTCCACAGCCAAGGCCAGGCAAGGCAGGGCAAGCCAGAGGGTGTGGTTGTTTTTGGAGGACTTAAGTCTCTGCCCTCCCACCCCTTCTCAACATCTGCTGACCCTGAGGGAAGCCTGAAGGGACGCCTGCTGCAGCCTGAAGCCACTCTCCACCTGAGGCTCCACAGCCAAGGCCAGGCAAGGCAGGGCAAGCCAGAGGGTGTGGTTGTTTTTGGAGGACTTAAGTCTCTGCCCTCCCACCCCTCCATAACATCTGCTGACCCTGAGGGAAGCCTGAAGGGACGCCTGCTGCAGCCTGAAGCCATTCTCCACCTGAGGCTCCACAGCCAAGGCCAGGCAAGGCAGGGCAAGCCAGAGGGTGTGGCTGTTTTTGGAGGACTTAAGTCTCTGCCCTCCCACCCCTTCTCAACATCTGCTGACCCTGAGGGAAGCCTGAAGGGACGCCTGCTGCAGCCTGAAGCCACTCTCCACCTGAGGCTCCACAGCCAAGGCCAGGCAAGGCAGGGCAAGCCAGAGGGTGTGGTTGTTTTTGGAGGACTTAAGTCTCTGCCCTCCCACCCCTCCATAACATCTGCTGACCCTGAGGGAAGCCTGAAGGGACGCCTGCTGCAGCCTGAAGCCACTCTCCACCTGAGGCTCCACAGCCAAGGCCAGGCAAGGCAGGGCAAGCCAGAGGGTGTGGTTGTTTTTGGAGGACTTAAGTCTCTGCCCTCCCACCCCTCCATAACATCTGCTGACCCTGAGGGAAGCCTGAAGGGACGCCTGCTGCAGCCTGAAGCCATTCTCCACCTGAGGCTCCACAGCCAAGGCCAGGCAAGGCAGGGCAAGCCAGAGGGTGTGGTTTTCCTTTTGGAGGACTTAGGTCTCTGCCCTCCCACCCCTCCCCAACATCTGCTGACCCTGAAGGAAGCCTGAAGGGACGCCTGTTGTAACCCCATTCTCTTATGTGTTGGAGATTTTACATCTGTCCTGGGACGGGAAATTTAGCTGGATTATCCACTTTTATCATCTGATAATGGAGCTGGAAGTAATTGGGGAGCGGCTATTGAAGTTGTGCGGGGTCAGGGAAGATATGGCGGTAACAGAGTGAACACATGTTACAAAAGAAGAAGGGATCGATGTTTGATACCTATCCCTTCTTCTGTTCACTCTGTTTCCCAGGATAATGTGGGGAGTGCACCAATCGTTCCACAATCCCTTAATCTGCTCCTCTGCAATGTCAGGTCGGCCAAGGGGAAAACCCACATCATCCACGACCTCCTCGTGGATGAACAGGCCGACCTGGCATGCTTTACTGAGACCTGGCTGGGAGATGCCAGCGCTGTAACTTGGGCGCAAGCTCTCCCAGCCGGTTATACGGTCAGTGAGCAGATAAGGGAAAGTGGGCGAGGGGGCGGTGTGGCTTTAGTCCATAAAACCAACCTGACCTTGATCAGAAAGCCTGTCCGGAAAACAACCCATATCGAGTGTGTGTACCTTAGCCTGAAGACCAGGGATAGCTTGGGGATTCTGTTGGTATACCGGCCACCCCGTTGCCTAACGGACTCCCTAACCGAGCTGACTCAGCTGGTCTCTGAGTTGTTGTTGGATTCGCCCAGACTTTTGGTCTTGGGCGACTTCAACATCCCTCTAGAGACCAGCCCATCCAATCTATCTGGAGCGGCTCGGGAGTTCATGGAATCCATGACAAGCATGAACCTATCCCAATTGGTTGACAGGCCTACTCATTGTGCGGGTCACACACTCGATGGGATTTTTAGTACGGAACAGGAGTATCCGTGGGCGGAGGTAACCAAAACCTCCGCATTGTCATGGACGGACCACTTTCTGATCAAGATGGAACTTAAGGCCACTTTCCGCTCCCCCGGGGGTGGCGGACCCATTAGAATGGTCCGCCCTCGAAGGCTGATGGAACCAACAGGCTTCCAGAATGCCTTAGAGGGTTTAATGGTTGGTAGCACCGGCGACTCTACCGAGACCTTGGTGAATACTTGGAACACCGTCCTTCCCAAGGCCCTCGATACTATCGCTCCTGAGCGTCCTCTCCAACCCGCTCCCAACCGTAAGCCCTGGTTCTCCCAGGAACTCCGGGAGATGAAGCGGGCTGGACGACGACTAGAGCGCAAATGGCGGAAGACTCGGCTCTTGTCCGACAGAACTCGCCATAGGCAGCATCTTCGTGCCTATTGGGAGGCTTTGCGTGCAGCGCGGAGATCCTTCTACTCTGCACGCATTGCGTCTGCAGAGTCCCGTCCAGCGGAGCTGTTTAAGGTGGTTGGGGAGCTGACGCAGGTTCCCCCTGCGCCAAATCCCCTACTTAACCCTACAGTGGCCTGCTGTGACGCATTTAACATCTACTTTGCAGACAAAATCTCTCGGATAAGGGCTGACTTAGACGCCAATGTTCTAGCAGCATCTGTAAATGAGGCACCTAGCAACTCCGTTACTGTCACTTTATTGGATGAGTTTCAATCTGTAAGTACTGATGACGTGGACAAGCTCCTTGGAAGCGTGAGGAAAACAACCTGCCCTCTCGATCCATGTCCATCATGGCTGGTCGTCCAGGGAGGGGACACATTGAAAACATTCCTTAGGGATGTAATCAATGTGTCCCTCAGGGAAGGCACTGTTCCTTCTTGTCTGAAGGAGGCGGCCGTAAAGCCCCTCCTGAAGAAACCTTCCCTTGATCCCCTGGACCGAAACAACTATAGACCAGTTTCCTTGCTGCCATTTTTAAGCAAGGTGATCGAGAGAGCAGTCGCCTCCCAACTCCAAGCTGTCTTGGATGAAACCGATTATCTCGATCCATTTCAAACCGGCTTCCGGGCAGGATATGGAGTTGAGACTGCCATGGTTGCTCTGACAGATGACCTCCGCTTGAGCACTGATAGGGGTAGTGTGACCCTGCTGGTGCTCTTGGATCTCTCAGCGGCCTTTGACACCATAGATCATGCCATCCTTTTGGACCGGCTGAGAGGGATGGGGATCGGAGGCACCGCCTTACAGTGGTTCCGTTCCTTTCTCTCCGGCAGGACCCAAAGGGTGAGGCTCGGGGACAGCTGCTCCTCCAAAATTGAGCTAAGCTGTGGTGTCCCACAAGGCGCCATTCTGTCCCCGATGCTATTTAATATTTACATGAAGCCGCTGGGTGAGATCATTCGGAGGCATGGAGCTCAGTGTCATCAGTACGCTGATGACACTCAGATATATTTCTCCATGACCAGATCATCTGCTCAGACCTCAGATGGCGTCTCCTCTCTCAATGACTGCCTGGCAGCGGTAATGGATTGGATGAGGGAAAACAGATTGAGACTGAATCCAGACAAAACGGAGGTACTGACAGTCACCGGCCCGAAACCAGGTCTGGGAATACAACTCCCGGTCCTAGATGGAATCACACTATCCTCGAAGGACCCTGTTCGCAGTCTGGGGGTACTCCTAGACTCGTCACTTCACATGACTAGTCAGGTGAATGTGACGGTCAGGAGTGCCTGTTATCAGCTTCGGCTGATACGCCAGCTGCGCCCTTTCCTGGAGATGAGGGATTTGGAAACTGTGGTACACGCTTTGGTCACCTCACGATTAGACTACTGCAACGCGCTCTACATGGGGCTGCCCGTGTACCTAACCCGGAAACTTCAATTGGTCCAAAACATGGCAGCCAGATTAGTTACTGGGACATCTAGGAGAGAACATATAACTCCAGTGCTTAAATCTCTCCACTGGCTGCCAATTAGTTTCCGGGCACAGTACAAGGTGCTGGTTTTAACCTTTAAAGCCCTACATGGCTTGGGCCCATCTTATCTCAGGGACCGCCTCTCCCCGTACGATCCTCCCCGCACACTTCGATCCTCTGGGAGGAACTTACTACAGCCTATCAAGACCAGGCTGGCACAGACCTCCCAGAGGACCTTTTCTGCGACCGCTCCCAAGCTCTGGAATGGTCTGCCGGATGAGATGCGTCTCATGACATCTCTAGATTGCTTCAAAAAAGCCCTAAAGACGCATCTCTTCCGGCAGGCCTTCCCCTGAAATTCCTTATCCCTGGCTTCGGTTCCAGACTTTGATTCCTGCCTACTCCCATGTTCTGATCCCCACTTATGACGTGGCCACATAAGGAAGGGTTAGGATGTAGCTATATGTTTTTAAATAACTGTTTTAATCATTGCTGTTTAATCTATTTTTAAGGGGTGGGAGGTTTGGAAACGGGTCATGGGATTGTTTTAATCTATGTTTTTTTTTACTTGTACCCCGCTCCGAGTGTATATACAGAGGAGCGGGCTATAAATAAACTATTATTATTATTATTATTATTATTATTATTATTACTTACTCTTCCTTAAAGGTCTTTCTGTTATATAGTTTTTTGAAACCATTTGGTGAGAAGAAATATATGAGCACCTTGTCTTAAACATTTTATATATCATCCCAAAATTCCCTGATCATTTCCCCCCATTTTTCTTGATTTTCAGTTCCCCCCCCCCCCGAGCAAAAAAGGCTTGGGGGTTAGGGAATAAATATATGAACATTTTATATATATTTCTGCTTTTGCCTTTTGACATTAAAATGGTCATATTGGTCAACATCAGAAGCAAGGCATTCTAGCTGTGGTCCTGCATTTGTGGAATTCATGATAAATTTTGAAACAAACTTTGAGCAATAATCTTTTGTGAGGTTTTTTGGGCTATGTGGCCATGTTTTAGAAGATGCTGGTGAAAAGGAATAAATTCTTCTAGAACATGGCCACATAGCCCCAAAAACCCACAAAAAACTATGGATGCTACCATAAAAGCTTTCGACTTCACAAACTTTGAGCAACTTTGTCCTACATTTCTGCTGGTATTGTGGCTTTGTTCTTGAGATGAAGGAAGAACTGGATCTGCAGGAACACATTTCTGCTTTCTCTCCATTGATTTTCTGCTCCTTTGAGGATGTAGATCTCAGCTAGCAGAACAGTTGTCCTGGCACATGACTTTGTCAACAGACCTTTGAAATTAGCTGACAGGGATTTCCTCTGTCAAAATAGGCTTACTACACCAGTGAAGGTCCCTCCTAATATTTGGACTAGTAGTAAAAAAAAAATGTAAATGTTTGCAGATGTTTCCCTGAAGTTCCCAGAATTCCCCATCATTGGCTATAATAGCCATTCCTTTGGGGAGATGTAGTTCAGTGATATACATAGTCCAACACAGTCATCACCTCTGATTTAGACCACTATGTTTCCATCCAGAATATGCGTACCTGTGTGCTTTATTGATGGTTATTGGAGAAGATGAGTGACATATTTTTCTCATTTTGTTTTCAGGTTGTGTGGAGGAAACTTGGAGATGCTGCAGGCTCGTGTCCTGGAATTAGGCAGCACTTGTCTGGAAACCAGTACAAGGGGCCAATGTGATTGGATACCAAAACAAGGAAGAGTTTTGACTGCTGGCAGGTTGAATCCATTCTCAGCAACCTCATTGCTAATAATAAGATAATTGCAATCACTCTCTAGGTCACCTCTGGAAAATTGTACAGTCTGTTATTTTTCCTTCCTCCTTTTGCAAAGACTTTGGTATGGAGCATCAAGACCTTCAGGCTTCTGCAGTGAACATTTTCAGCATTTATAACAAGGAGGATCTAGCTCATAACTTTAAGGCTTTTTGAAAATCTAATCAAGGAGGGAAACCCTCAGAAGTGTGTGAGAGAAGAGGAGAGAAGAAGAGGAAGAGAAAGAACATATACTATGGTGGACTTCCAGTGACATTTTCCCAGGAGTTTTTCAATGGACTGGAGAGATGCCAATGAACTGTGCCTTTGGTCTTCATGGTGTGGAGGGAGTGGGTTTTCCTAGCAGCTGTACACTTGAGTGTATAAAATGTCAACGGTGCTTAGGCAGACTGTGCAGCTGAAGCCTTTTTTCCTTTCCAGTTTGTAGAGTAATTGCATTACGAGGTGCTAAAAAGAGAGAGAGAGTGCTTCAGGCCTCCTACCAATACTGTAGCAAACAAAACTACAGCATGAAAACAGAGGTGTATCCTAGCCCCCACCCTACCTAAAGAAATATCCCTTTATTTTCATTAAGACCAGTGAGTACCAAACAAAGAGGTGACATTTTTACTCCTCAGAGAAGGCAAATGCAACACTTGCAGCCCAAACCTGAGGAAGTCCTAGTCATGGAGTATCAGGGAGCCTGTGCTGCTGTTGTAGCTAGGAGGATTTCCTATTTCAGGGTTGAAACAGAAGTTGAAGGGAAAGTTTATTCCCTACAGTTAACCCATTTTATCTCCCACAATGGGATTTCCTCAGATAAATCTCTCTGTAATCAGATTTACAAATTAACCCATTGTTTATCTTTCAAAGACCAATACACACCCAAATACATTAAAGACAAGATACACATGTGAGAAAAATCGTACACTGACAAACAGACATCATTTGACATTTGGTATGTTCATCTCTGAAAAATAAACATGGTAAGCATATAGTCAAGTTTGATCCATCAACCAGGTATGATACCTTCTCCCAAGCAGGTGTCTGGACCCTGGCTTCCCAGTGAGATTTGTTATTTAGCCTAATTCATGGTCAAGTATATTCTTTCATTCAAGTTGGAAGAGGTAGTAGAGATTAGGGATGGAGATTTGTTTGGTTTGCATTTTAAGGTGAATTTATGTAATTTTGCAACTTTTGTATCAATTTGCAAACCAAATCTGGTCATCTTTCAAATTTTCCTTTCTGAATTTTGCAGTGGTGTTCTCCGGTCAAAAATATATACCAAATATGCATATCTTGCAGAAGAGTGCACAAAAATGCATATATTAGAGAAAAGGCCATTCAAAAATGCAATATATCAGTAAAATTGCTTGGAAAGAACGTTTATATTAGGCAACACTGCATGCAAAATGCATGTATTAAAACAAAATTAAAAAATAGCTGCTTTTTTGGTTAACTTAAAAGAAACTTTCAAAAGTTAGGTACAAACCAAATGTAAGATTGGAAATAAAATAAACATTCATAAACTTCATTTTACTTGGTGAAATTAGGTGTATTGACACAGTTTTGACACATAAGGGCAGCTTTTGCACAGTTTCCCATGGTTTTTTTTTTTTTAATTTCGGGATTTCCCCCCCAAAATGTTGCTTGTTTAATTGTTGTTTTTTCTAAAATAAGTTTTTCCATAAAAAATATTATGTTTCTCCAAAACAGAGGTTTTGTACAGAGATATATATTGGGGGCAAAATATGGGCAGAAGTGAAATTTTCTCAAAAAAGTCCTGAAATGACAAAAAAAAAAAAAAAAATCATTGAAAATGCCAAAATGTTCTTAATGTCACTCAGCAGTGAGAATGTTTTGAAAAAGACTAATTCATACATGCAAGAACAAAATAAGATAAGGTTTAAATTTAATTTTAATCTGCTATGGTTTTGGAGGAAATAAGAGAACTGAGAGAAAATCACATTGACAGACTTATCTATCCCTAGTAGAAGCTTTCAGAAAACTAGGTGAGGGTTGTGTGCAAGAGAACCATGAGAACCAAGGAAGACAGGCATGGAGGAAGCATTCTAGAATTCCTAACACTCTGACTATCTTTAGCATTGTCTCTAGAAAAGTCCCAGAGGTTCATCTAACTTCTCCTGGAGCTGGCCTTCCCCAATCATGTGTCCTATCTGTATGTTGTATTCTCATGAAATCTTAGCCAACAAGGATTTTGGCTATCCTTATTGGAGATGATGGGAGCTTCTTGGTTGACTCAGATTGTGCTAGGCTTTTCAGGCTGGTCCACCAACAAAATTCAAATGGGGAGGGGAGAAGCATTTCTGACAAGGACCAAAGCTGACTGAGTCCCAATTTCATTTCAGAAACCAATAATTTCTTCCTAAGGAGCAATCTGGAACCTTCAGATCCTCAGCTTTCCTGTTACTAACTGGAGCCAATCAAAGTTTATGGTTCCAGATTTGAAGGATTCTAGTTCTTTGGTTCTCATGGTGGTAGGTGAACATGAAGACATATAGACAGACAGACAGATAGACAGACATATGGTGGCTCCTGAACTGCCTAGAGGGAGGCAGGGCAGCTTCATCTTCTGATGTGGGTTGGTTTTCACTGACCTCCCTGTGCTGCAACTGTGGCCCAATTAACAAAGGTCTTGGGCCAGCGAAAGCACCTCTCATGCCAATATAAGCCACCAATAGGATTCCATCCTATAACTTCCAGGGTGCCTGGCTACTTGCTATGTTGCACAGATGCTAGGAAGGTTCTGATACAATCTTTAGCTGAAAATTTCTGCCATCTCAACTAGATAACACAAAGTCAGTAGAGAAGGCAGAGAGAGCTCCATTCACAATCTGAGGAATGAAGCAGGACTTTGTTGTGGAGCCCACTAAGAGGCCTAACTCAGATTCATTTTTTACTTATTTTTTTGGTTGGATCCTATATAATCTGAACCAAAGTTGTGGTCAGTCAAAAGCATATGTCTCCTCCCACATTCCAGTTTTTAGAAACCCTCAAACACTACCACTAGATAGTTCTGGCATCCCTAATAAGCTACAGACCTTTAAGTTATTTAATAACTCCTGGTTGTGATGTAATAAGAATGCTGCATTGTAGATGGACCTACAGCTGTTGGCTTGCCTTTAGAAAAATGCCCCAATTTGCTCAGTAGCCCACTCCAATCATATGGTTTTACAGTATTTTGTGTTTCCATGCGGAAACTCAGTGCATCATCTGAAGACCAATGGTTATGGCAGATGTTCCTGATTTTATGGCACCAATATTTTGTGCTTGCCCACATAGTGCCCCCAGGTTGGTTGATGGTACCAACATGCTGGACAGGGTCAGGGTGAAATATTGTCTAGTGGGCTTTATGAGGTCATGTTGAAGCATTGAGTGGCTAATTTCTTTCCTTTATTGCACAATATTTTTCTTTGCAAGAAAAGACTCTTGCAAAACAGCACTGCATTTATGGGAATGAGGTGGGAGAAAGCTTTCCTTGCTAATGGTGACTTCCTTTCAAAGGAGATCCTGAATATTCTCTAGAGCATGTCCTTCATTAAGCTGAGATTTAAAAACCTTGTTTGTCTGAGTTTTTCAACCTGGATGGGCTTACATTGCCATTCCACCCCACCTACCCTGTATATCATTAGATTGTGTGTAATGAAATGCTCTGATAGCTATTTTGTGTATATATAAAAATGCAGCAACAGTTTCTTGTATGAATGTCCAACAGGCTTGTGATAAAATGCTGTTGCTTTGACTTTTTAAACATAGCTGAATATTTAAAGCATACAAAAAATAGGAATGCAACAATTCCCATGTTTTATTATTATTATTATTATTTTGGGTTGATCATTAAGAATTTATTTCAAGCTGATACCCTCCTGTTTGGGTTTCGTTTCATTTTTTTAAAAATGTGAGCTTTATTACATGTTGTGATATGGATCTGTGGGATGTGGGATGTGATGGCACTGTAGCAATACAACCCTTTTATCCTATTGTAGCATGGCGTGAATTGGCTACCTCTTTTTCATGAAAAAGGAAATCACAAAGGGATTGATTTGCTTCAGTGGCCCAGTTACCTTCCTTGATTTTTTTTGCAATGTCATGCTAGTCAAATCACCACCTTCATTAGTTCCCCTAAATTGTTGTATTCCTATAAATATATGAGAAACAATGAAAAAGAGAAACCCTCAAAGAATTTGCGACTGCAGTCAAGGGCTGGATCCAAAGAGCTGTTACCTATGGGCTCATGAGCTTTGGTGTGTCTACTGGGGTTTTGGACTAGCTTTAATTACGAATCCTTTTCCCCATTCAGTGGTCCATCATGACTTTTGTTTCAGGTGTGGTGATTCTGCTATAGGTTTCAGCCTGCATTTTTAATGAGCTATCCATTGTGCTGAGCTGCTGTGGCAATAGGGTTCAGAGCCTTGGATAGCTCTTTTAAACAAAACTTCAGGGTAAGGTAGCTATCCAAGGTGCTGATTTACTATGGGGCTACTGTTCAGAACCTTGGATAGCTCTTTTGCTTGAATTAAACTCTTTGGATAAAGGAGCTATCCAAGGTGTTGATCTTCTATGGGGATTGGGTTCAGAACACTGGATAGCTCTTTCTTTAAATGAAACTCATCATGGTAAAGGAACTGTCCAAAGGGCCAATCTACGACAGGGATAAGGTTCAGAACCTTGGATAGCTCTTTTATCTAAATGAAACTTCAGAGTAAAGGAGCTATCCGAGGAGCTGATCTACTAAAAGGATAAAGTTCGGAATCTTGGATAGCTCTTTCGTTTAAATAAAACTCTTCAGGGTAAAGGCTCTATCTAAGGTACTGATCTACTACAGGGATAGAGTTCGGGACATTGGACAGGTCCTTGTTTGAATAAAACTTTATTTGATAAAGGAGCTATCCAAGGTGCTAATCTACTATGGGTATGGGGTTTGGTGTCTTGAATAGCTACTTTATTTAAATAAAAAGAGCTTTCCAACGTGATGACCTTGGTTAGCTCTTTGAAAGCCTGGAGTAAAACCATCTCAGGTTCAGAACACCCCTGATGCAGAAGCCATCAGCCACCACTGTTCACAATGCTCCCCAACCCTTGGAAACTTCATTTAGTCTTTCAGATATATTGCTGCAGAGCAAAGTCTAGAGTTTCATCCCCACCCCTACCTAAGGGTCTGGAACTGGTTTTGTGGCTTCTTGGATCTGGCCAAACTCTGCAGGAGCTAATATTGAGTGACGCTAGCCTTTTGACATGATACATATGTAAATTTTTATACTGTATTAAAACTATTTTTTTACAAGTCACCATATAATGGGGGGTACCAAGCATATTATGTTCATCTTAGCAATGGTAATAAATTATTTAATCTCATGGTTAATTTGTTTGCTTGATTTTAACATAAGCGTCTAAGGGGATAAAATGGATTGTGGACATTTCTGCTCATTTGTTACATTTTATATTTTGATCTTCTAGAATTCCCTCACAGGGTTGCTACAGTGATGAAAAAAATTACCCAACTTGTTGTACCACACTAAACTGAAATATCCCTCCATATTCACTAGGGTTAGAGGCACAAGACCCCCATGAATATGAAAAAACCGCAAATAACAAAACCACTATGTTTCTACCTGAGAGAACACCTCTCTAGGAATCTCTAGGTCTTCCAGTGCAACTCTGTGGTCAACGTCCAACAGACACTGACTATAAAACTGTGCTGAAGGAGGTACAAATGCCTAGCAGAGTATTATCTCTAGGAATATATCGGTCTTTCAGTGCAACTTTTAGTTAAAGTTGACCATAGAGTTGCACTGGAGGACCTAAAGATTCCTAAAAAGAACATATTAATCAAATATCAATATTAATATATTAATATTTGTATTAATATTAATTTCAGTTATGTCAATATAATTAAAAGATCTGCAACCCGGCACCAAAATGACAGCTGCACTGGACAACCCAGTAGGGGAGGAGAATATTCCAGAAATAGGAAATCTTCACTAAAACAGCCCAGTATGATGTTATCATGCACTTGAAGGCACTTAAAGATTAAACACGGCCTCATTGATGGTTTTGAATCTCTTCAGCAAGATATTTTCTATGCTGCTTTTTGAGACAAACCTTTCCCAAGATGGGGAAATGTGTTTTTTGTATTTGTTTTTTTTTTTTTTTTGGTCTTATACTGTATTTTGTGAAAATCTTTTTGAAATATGTTTTACACCATAAGTTCATTTAGTACTTGCTTTATATAATACCTTTCCTCCAATAAGTTTAGGGTGGGGCTTTTTATTCACCGCTATATCTCACAGTAACCTTGTGAGCCTGATCGGGCTGAATGAGTGATGTCCCAATGTAATCCACTGTCTTTCATGGCTCAGTGGAAACTCGAACCTGGGTTTTCAAAGTGCCAGACCACTGGCTTCGATGGATGGATTGGATGATAGATGATAAATATTGCACTTCACACAGTCCTGCATTGATGGCAGTCACAGCCTCCCCCCCCCACCAGTTGAACTGTAGCCTTAAATCTTGATTTCTCTCTCAGTTTGGCTTAGATCACTATCTCCAAGTCACCACTGTGGGCTGCCTCCACTTTTCCTATATGTGGTTCCATACAACCCCCTCCCCTGCAGTCTATGACTACCCCTCACAATCAGTTTATTCTTTCATGGAAGCCAGCCTCAAACTTTAAGAGACAGGGCTCTATACCATGCTCTTAACAGAAAGAAATTATTCTGAACTAACTGCTCAGAAGAGTTGAGAGCAAACCTTAGCATCATATGCCATTATTAGCTGTACCCTAATCCAGAGACAACTTGAGAAGCTCACAGACGTGCTGCATCAGTGCAATGTAAATGGTCAGACTCATCTCCCTATGCTTCATATAAAAATAAAAATGTATTGTTCAAACAGAAACATTACCATAGGAACAGGATTTTGGTTCCACTTTTAAAAATGAACTAACCCGACAACAGCAAAAACAAAAAGGGAGCCAGTGCTATAAATATAATAATCGATTTCCTTATTGCTGAAAAAAAAAAGAAGTAGGTGGAAAGAAGGAAGCTGGAACACTCAATGGAATGTATGGGAAGTGTAAGTACAAATTCAAAACCTTCAAAATTAAGGAAGCATTAAAACAATCTTGAATACATCATCTTCAAATTTCCCCCTGACCAGCTGCCTCATGATTCCCAAGATTTACCCTCCTGCTGATTTGAGAACCGACCAGATTTTTACCCCAGCCTACCTTACCTATTTTCAGGAGGGTTTAGAGTAACTGTTTCTTCTAATGTTTGACTAAGAATACTTAAGGTATAGTCATGCACTGGTTTGCAGAGAATCAAGAATTGGCATAGCCTCACCCTCTTTTCTCCTGCAGTGGAAGGTTAAAAGGAGGAAAGTTATGCATTTATTTATTTATTTATTTTTGTTTCCAATATCTACTCAAACCTTCCAGAATCCATCACCTTTCACATGTGGTGAACTACCATTGCTATCGCCCCATATTGGTGCCAGCTGGGGATAGTGGGAGTGGTAGTACAGACATATGGAGGGTGCTGGATTTGGGAAGGCTGATGTTTTCCATGAGGATTTGGAGGTGGTGGCAATCAGGTATTGATCTTGCACCCGTGGTTTCTAATCTTCACAATATGGAACAATATGTGTAGAACCTGGTCTTTCAATCCAGCATTACTTATCAAAGGGACTGTTGGCTTGTATTGGGTAAATAAATGTTTGTGAGAGTCTGAAAATACTTTAGTGGGGTTCCATATAAGGGTTTCAGAGGAGGTTTCCATGTTGCTGCCCCTCAACACCAGAGCAGAGATGGGGAATTTTTAATATGGATCTTTTCCTTTACCAATACCAATTCTTCCTCCTCTTCTTCTATCACTGTCACTTCTACCATGCTCTGTTGTGGTATAAGAGGAATACCACCATATCATCCTGGATATACCACATTTCTGATTTCAGAAGCTCAGCAGGGTCAGACCACCAAAGATATTAGGGATATTCAAGCAGGACTAGGAAAGAATTCTCCCTGAAATCCTGGATTACCAGATTTAACAATTCTGGGCTGGATGGACTGGTGTTGTAATTCAGTTTAAAGTGATTCCTGTGTTCCTAGCCCACTGACCACTCTGCTAGAGCTCTTAGGCTGCTATATTCTCCTACCACCCACTCAGTTAAGGAATTATTGGGAGTCCACCTGATCACTTGTGTCCAGTGGGCCTCATATTAGCTGCAGCCAGCAGGACTGACTTCCATTTTGAAGGAAGCTCTAGCATATTATGTAAACCCATGATCAGTTCTCTTCTGCATAACAGAGGGCATCAAACACTGAATTATGCAGAGCCATACCACAACAGTTGGTCTGAGACATTTTGGGAAAAAATAATACATAGTTCTCTAGTATGGCCACTACAGCTTAAGAAATTGTAGAAAGGGAAGAAGTGGAGCATGGGTGGTGTCAAAGGCATTGGTATCAGCTCTAGTGAGTCCTTCTGGGCCATTGAGAGCCTGGTAGCTGCCCAAGGGATGGCAAGTTTTGATACACATCCTGACCTGCCATTAGGTCAAACCATTCTCAGTTTCTGAGGGCTTTGGAAAAACACTTTCTCCAATTTCCATTGGAAAACTAAGGGGACAAAAAAAAGGGGGGGTCACCATGTAAAATGCAGTTTTTAATACCTCTGCAGGACATGGATATCAATTCTGTCAAAAATAAACTCAATGTAACATCCTAAATGGCCCGAGCTCACATAAACCCATCTGGTGGCTAGCGGATGGTAAAGGTAAAGGTATTTCCTGTTGACAAGGTTGTCGTAGTGTCTGACCATAGGGGCGGTGTTCATCTCCATTGCTAAGCCAAAGAGTGAGCATTATCAGAAACTACTCTGTGATCATATGGCCAGCATAATTACACAGAACGCTGTTTACCTCCCCACCGGGGCGGTAACTATTTACTTACATTTGCATGCTTTCAACCTGCTAGGTTAGCAGAAGCAGGGACTAGTGATAGGAGCTCATCCCATCATGCGGCACCCAGGCCTTGAACTGCCAACCTGCCGATCTTGCAGTCAACAGAGTCAGTGTCTTAACCACTTGAGCCACCACATTCCTTGGTCTGAGGATGAGCCACATAAAATATTTCAGGTGGCCTGTGTCAATACACATGGTCATGTTTTTTTTGGTCAAGGATATACAGTGATCACTTTGACTGTAGCAGGATCTCTGCAGTCTTGGTGTAATCTAGTGTATGGGGATATAGTAAAGAGACAGAAGAACAAGCTTTCCAAACAAATAGGCATGGTTTCTCCAAAGGGAAGCCCTGTCTTTATTAGATATGAGAATTCTTTTAAAGTATCAACGTATGGAATTTTTTTGGCAAAGGAAAGGTATGATGACATCTGCTGGCTGGGAAGGTGTTGAAAAGGGATGCCATAGAAGAAACTATGATTGTGCTCACAATAACTCAGTGAAGCCTCTACATACAGGGACAATGAATACTTCTGAATACCAGGTGCTAGGGCCAAACAATGTCAAAATATGAATTCTGGCCTACTTAAAAGAGGGTGGTGGTGGTTATTGTTGTAGCAACCATTACTAAAGTAATGCATGTAAAGAGTTTTGAATCCTCTGGAAAAGTATAGTTTGAATGGGAAATGCCCTGATTCCTTTCCCCCTTTCTGATTTTCTTTAAAAGGTTTTGAAGCTGAGGGGAAGCAGCAGTTTGCCGCTTCCCTGTGGCCTCCGGAAGTGGTGGGATGGGGCCTCCGGGGCTGCTCGTGCACCAGCCTTGGCCTCATCTCTCTGCTTCCTGGGGCAGATACAGACCACCCCTTTTGGGTGGTCTGTACTGCCCCAAAATGTTCAAATCAATATGTCAGTGATGCATCTTGGTTATACTCGGGACAGTCAAAGTAGACATAAATGCAAAGCATGGAGGAAGTGAGGGTCTTTCTTTATCCCATTGTGGCTTATTCTTCCTTTCAAATGTCATAAAGTTTGAAACCCTGGACCTTAACTATTCCATCTCTGCCATGGTGAAGCAGTTCAAGCATATGTTGCTTCCTTTTGAAAGAAACATCCCCAGCCCTTCCAGACCCCTGCAGGAATGTTAGCTCAGTGGTCCACAAAGTGTCATCTCTCTGCATAACCTTTCCAGAAGCATTGCTGATGGCACTGAAGATCACAGATGCTACAAGAAAAACATCCATCATCAGAGACATCTTTATTGTTGAATAAAAATCAGTCAAACAAACAAGAAATTGCTAGGATGATTCATTGGGCATGTTGCAAAAAGCTATGATTCCTCACATGAAATTGCTCGTTCACTCTGGTGGATTAGCATCCTCAAATGCCCTTAAACAGATGGTTGGTAGTAAGGACTATGTATAAGAGAAAAAGCAGAGAATGAGGAAGGAGTGTAGTACTTGGTACAGGGTTCTGTTTCCTGAAAGCCTGAACTTTCTAGTGTTTCTAGTCCTCATGATGGGGAGGTTTGTGTAGACAGTGTTTGCTGAAATCAACACTGTGGTATTTAGCCTTCATGTCTGGAAATATTGCAAGAAAACAAATTGCCCCAGATGATCAAAACAGGGGGAAATGAGGTGAAGTGATGCTTCATAATTGAAGTGACTGCACATAATGGGGAACTTGGCAGTTGAGAACCTCTCCTTCCTTCCTTTAAATGATCTCGCTCTTTATTCAGCAATGGTGTATGTACACTGTAATGTTGTACAAAAGCGCTCTCTCTCTCTCTCTCTCTCTCTCTCTATCTCTGGTTGTACAACTCTAGTATAATTTAATTTTATGGCCCAGAAATGGCTTATTACTGTAAATTAGATTTCTGGAAACATGCTCATCTTAACTGTCTTGCTAAAACATTTAAAAGGAAACATTTATATAACAAAAAAAATTAAAGATGAATAATTCATCTCATTCTCTGCCGATTGCATTAATTAATTTTAAAGGAAAGCAAAACATGCCGAGTGCTATGTCTTTGGGCTTATTTCATGATGAGGCAAGGCTGAGGGTATGTTTAGCCCTGAGATGAAATTTAGTTTAAAGGAAAGACATGTTGACAGATGGCAAACATTTAAAAGAAGATCAGAAAGGGGGAAAGGAATCAGGGCATTTCCTATTCAAACTATACTTTTCCAGAGGATTCAAAACACTTTACATGCATTACTTTAGTAATGGTTGCTACAACAATAACCACCACCACCCTCCTTTAAGTAGGCCAGAATTCATATTTTGACATTATAGTCAGGAGGAGGATATTTGGGGCGAGCAACTGTGTAAGGTATTTGTTGTTAACCACTGTCATGTTTTGTCAAGTATTGCAGGGATGCAGTGGCTTAATGGTTAAGATGCCAATTCTGATGATCAGAAGAGCAGAAGGTTTGCAGTTCAATGCCCAAGTGTTTCATGATGGAGTGAGCTCCTATCAATAGTCCCATCTTCTGCCAACCTAGCCAAGTTCAAAATCATGCAAATGCAAGTAGATAAATAAGTACCACTTCTCAGTGGGAAGGTAATGGTGTTCAGTGCAGTCGTGCTGGACACATGACCAACAGAGCAGTACTTGGACAACACTGGCTCTTCAGCTTAGAAACGAAGATGAGCACCACCCCCAACAGTAAATTATGACTAGACATTCATGTCAAGGGACTTCCTTTATCTTTACTTTTTATTGCCAAGTTGACTTGGATTTATGGCCATGTTATGAATGAGAGATCTCCAAGTCACCCTATTATCAGCAGCCCTGCCCAGGTCTTGCAGAATCAGAACCATGGCTTCATTGATTGTGTCTATCTATCTGGAATGAGGTCTTCCTCTTTTCCTACTGCCTTCTACCTTACTAAGCACCATTGTCTTTTCTAATGAGTTGTGTCTTCTGGTATGCCCAAGGTATGACGGTCTCAGTTTAGTCATCTTGGCTTATAGGAAGAGATCAGTTTTGATTTGTTCTAGAACCCATTTGTTTGTCTTTTTGGTAAATATATCTCCTCCGTCAGCACACTTCAAATGAGTTGATTCCCTTCCTGACAGTTTTCTTCAGTGTCCAGCTTTTATAATCATATGTAGAATTTCAAAATTCTGTGGCATGAACAATCCTGAATTTGCTATTCCAAGTGCTATTCCACTCAGTAGGGGTTAGGGGCCAATGCTACCCCGTTACTTCTAAAGAGGCTGTAACCTCCCCCTCCATTCCAGCAAACCCTGTTTTCCATTGTACTCCCTCTCAAAATAGTGACAGGAAAACTTCTACTGCCATTTTGTGAAAGACTGCAGGCAAAAATAGAGATTTTGGGGGGGGGGGAATACAGGTTTCTCAGATGCTTGTAGGGACAGGGTGGGGTATTTGTGTGTGTGTGTGTGTGTGTGTGTTCATGCATGGGGACTTTCTGCATTCCCTGAACATTGCACTGATTTTTAAAAAAAATAACTTTAGGTGATTGAGGATTTTGGGGGGATTGATGGGGTGCTTCAAGGGTCACAAAAGTGGGGCCCAGAGGTCATGTGCATTTTGTGTGGGCAACTGAAGTGGGTCCATTTTCTGCCCCAGGACTCCACAGGGGCTACATTTAGGAAATGAGGAATATCTCTTTGGATAGCTCCACTAAAGTTTAAACTAAATAATGGCTGAATGGCCATCCTTCAGGAGTGCTTTGATTGTGTCCGCCTGCATGGCAGGGGTTGGACTGGACAGCCCTTGCAGTCTCTTCCAACTCCATGATTCTATGATCTTATGATTTTAAATGATCCTGTGATTTTTATGGATTCACAGCCTCACTGACATCAGAGCCACTATATGCCTCCCCCACTTTTCAAAGGTCTGCTTTTCAATAAACTGCTCCTTTGACTGTAACCAAAACTACTTCTTTCCTCCACTCTGTTGCTATTGATCCTCTCAAAACCTCACCCAGCCAGAAGATCCTCATGTAAAAGTGAGTGAACATTATTGTAAAGTTTGTATTTCATTTGGAAGATCCCTCTCTATCCTGCCCACCCTCATCCTTTGCTTCTCCTCTTCTTCCATCCATGCATACTGGTTTCTTACATTCATTGCTGCCTCGCTGTCATCTCAGCCACCTTAAGGTCTGGTTTCTATATTTTGATGATTTCTGGTTTCTGACAATGGTCTGGTCCCCAAATCTGCCTAATAAGTGGGGGAAGCCTATATCTGCCATCATTTGGAGGTAATTAAGAAATATGGAGTGGCTTTTACTTCAAGACTCTCTCCACATTGCAGGAGGCAGCCAGAGCAGTTAAAGTGGAATAGCAATGCTATAAGAGTGTACTGCAGTAATATAGTCTGTTGAAGGCCTTCTTAGCAGCCCTTCTTACTCTCGTACACAGAGGGCAGCTCCAAGAGAAAGGTCCTATTCAGTACGGAGCTCCATACTTGTAGAACATCTACCCTCAAATGTCATTTGGCATATATCTTAATATATTTTCAGCCAAAAATAAAAAAATAAAATATATATCCTAGCCTTTTAAATATTCTTTTAAGCATTGGTTTACAAATGTAATCAATGTACTGGTTAATACATTGCACTGTGGCATCATCATAGTTTTATGTTTATGGGTAACATTATGTCAGTATCTGCTTTCTCTTGCTGGTTCCACTTTCTTCGAGGTATGGTGACAGACTGTTGGATCATCTGACTTGTAAATTTCTGACCAATTGTCATGCAGAGATGGACTAAAAACCCTGGAGGCATCAGATCTTGTCTGGTCTTGGAATCTAAGGAGGGTCAGGAGTGTTTAGTACTTGGGTGGGAGACCACTAATGAATACCATGTACCTTCAGAGGAAGGTAAAAACAAACTGGCTCTGAGTATTCCTTGCCTAAAAAAAAACCCTGATGTAATGTACGAGGTTGGCATAAGTCAACTAAGGACCTGAAGGCATACTTGTGCGTGCCCACATACACACACATACAAATGCACAAATGTATTCAGAGAACTACATGACTCATAAATGTAATTACTGAATACATAATACTTCAGGTGTCTGGGAGCAATCCAAGATTATGTAGTTCTTAGGGAATGGTGTATGTCTTCACCATTCTCATTATTACTTGGGAAAAACCCAACATTGTCAGGAAGAATAAAAAAAGTTACACGGTTGTGTTGTGTTGTGTGTGTGTGTGTGTGTGTGTGTGGTTTTTTTTACAGGTTCTGGCACCAATCATTCTAGGAAAATCAAAGACAAACCTTTTTCTTGCACTTCCTACAACAGTCTCCATAGTCTTCAGAAGTTTGAACCATGGTTTTGATGTTATCAAGAGTCATCTTTGTTCCACATTGTTAGCTATCTCCTGAAAATGAATAGATATTACGTCTGAGAAATGTCCCTGAAGTGTGCACAAGGACTTTTATTGGAGATGTTAATTTAAAAAAAAAAGCATTCAGAAGGGTGGAATCAATGCCTGAATGGGATTTAAAGCCTTTAATTGTTATTATATGGCACATTAGTGGAGGATAAATCAGTTAAGCAGGATGGATTAGCTATGCATGCTACCAGAACTTAGATTACCTGAAGTACCATATTTCTGAATACCAGATGCTGAGAGCAAATAATTGGAAAGCGAGATTGTCTTCATGTTCATGTTTCAAGTTGCCTAGTGGACATGAAGTTTACCACAGATGCAAATTAATGAGGTCCCACATTAGAGCTGATGCATTTGTGGAGAGAGTGGGTATATATAACAATTAAAGGCTTTAAATCCCATTCAGGCACTGATTCCACCCTTCTGAATGCTATATATATATATATATATATATATATACTGTGTGACCCTGGGTAGGGAGGAGTGATTTCTATGTTAAGCTGTATATTGTTCTGTTGTTGATGGCAGGTCCTCAGGATGGGAGGATATGCAAAGGGGGATTAGCATCTGCTTAAGTAGTGACAGCAGACAATGATCACTAATTAAACAGATGCTAATCCACCTTTGCATATCCTCCCACCCTGAGGACCTGCCATCAACAACAGAACAATACACAGATTAACATGGGAATCACTCCTCTCTATCCAGGGTCACACAGTATGTATATATGTATGTGTACCTAACTCTCTTCCAGGCCATCATTCTCTGAGGATGCCAGCAACAGATGCTGGTGAAACATCAGGAATTAACTCTAGAATATGGCTACATAGCCCGAAAAATCCACAAAAAATGAAGAATCATAGACTGACTAGAATCTTTTCAGTTTGGAACTTCCTGTGCACAAAATTCACACAATTTAAAAATGAAAATAAATAAATAAATAAAAGCATTTCATGCGCAGAAAACTGCTTTCTTTTCTTCTCCATCCAATCACTCTGGACCCAGCTGTTGCAGAAACCTTCTGCTAAAGATCTCCTGCTTGTCATGTGTGTCTTGAAATGAGAACTTTGTCAATATGATGATAAATCACACATTACTGGCCATGTCTTCCAAAATTAACTGTGAGCTTTCCACTGCCACGAAAGGTCAAGGAAAGATATTGACTGCCTCTTATTGTCAAGAGATGTGTTCTAAATCATATTAGTGAATCAGAGTTCTAAGATATTTTCACTCATTACAGAAACACACTAAGCATCTCGCTCCATAAATCAGAGCAGTTGCAAAATGGAAACGTAATTAGTCTAATTATCCCAGGCCGTCCATTATGGATGAGGAAAAACTGTAAGTCTGACTGCTGAAATCTTGTGCCTGGGAACACATAAATATGTTTTCTAAATGTTTTCTATGTAAGCTACATATTATCCACATTTGCTGCTTTATTACCTATTTTCTCCCTTCAGATATGTTTTGACACAGAAAAAATAACAATGGATTTACATCAGAAGTTATGCAACGCAGATGTGGAAAACACTGAAGTAGCACTTGAAGAACACAATTCTATTGGGAAATAATGAGAGCTTCATGATTTTCTAATGAAATAAAGTCTGTATTTATTTTGTCTTTTCAAGAGGGTATTAAGCCTGTGTCTGCTGACTGTAACAAAAACTCTAAAATTACTCCCAGACTGGGCTAAGTTTATGATGGGAGCACAAGCCATTGCACACATGATTTAGACTATGATCCAAAACACACTGAAGAAATAATCCAGTTTGACACTGCTGAATGCTAGTGAATTCTGGAAACTGTAGTTTTGTGAGACTTTTAGCCTTCTCTGTCTGGGACTTCTCCCTAGCACCGGGAGAAGGCAGTTAAAGTGATCTCAGACTGGATTATGCAATGTGTTTTGGATCTATGTCTTCCAAAATCCCAGTGACTAGGTAAGGGATTCTGAGAATTCCAGCACTTTTCTAAGCTCTGATAAAGAGACCAGCGAGCATTGGATCACTCCAGAAAAACAATGGGTAATATTATACATTTGGGTTGTTATGCAACTTATGTCAAATGCCAACACTGTGCAGCTGAACATGCAGCCAAATGTGCTACCAAATGCACAACTCTCTTACACATCTCCAGACACAACTAAATCTCTGCAGGTTTAAACAGATATTCCATATTGAACAAACATAGCCAACTCCTTCCAGTGGGGAACTTATGCATGCCTGAGATACCAACAGGATTCAAACCATAGCATTCTGGGGAAAAAAACCCCAAACAGTTACTGGACAGGAGAGCATGGATAGGTAAGCCTTGGCTTACCATGGACTACAAGTAATTCAGAGCCAATATGACCTGATGATCGCCACTGTTTGGATCCAATTTTAAGGTGTTTATGCACCACACAGCAGAAACCAAATATGGCAGCAGCCTATTCTCACATCTGGTGCCATTGCTGAACCTTGCAGGACCTTGACTTCAAAGCAGAATAGCTGAAGTGGCAACTGAGTGGCACAGTTGATACATGTAGATGTGATTTCATCTCACTGATTCACCCAGTGGTCATCTTGTTGTTGTGCCTTCAAGTTGTCTACAACTTATGGCAACCCTAAAGTGAATCTATCACAGGGTGTTCTTGACTCATGTGACTCATTAAAGGTCACCGAGTGAAGTTCCATGATTTAGTGGGGCTTTAAACCAATGATCAGACCATTACATACACCACAGTAGGGACATTATAGAGCAGTGTTACTCAAAGTGGTGGTATCTGGATTGGTGCCATTTTGCAAGCCAGTTGCTGCTGGTCCACAGAGAGGTTCTAGGGACGGGGGGAGTTATATCTAATGTACACAGATATGGTCCTGGTCCCTGGTACAATTGGGGGGAAAGAATTTCTGGACCCACACTTCAGACTGAAACCCACTCTTCTAGAGGCAAGATGTGTGAGACATTTGTGTTAGCCTCATGGGTCCCTTTTTCCTGATTCTGCCTGAGTAGGAGTGGGATCCCTCCTTATCTTAACTGCCACCACCCATTGATTTGAATTCCCCTTGTACAGCAACACAAAGGGATATGCCTGGGATTTTTCTGTACTGTGCATCCCACTGACATTTCAGAGACTTTCTTCCCCACAACCCTGGTGAGGCGATGAAACCTAGCAAAGGTGCATGAAAAGAGTGTGGGGGAGAAGAAGTACTTTAAAAGAAAGACTTTATTCTAACAAGACATCACCATCAGCAAAAAGTATCGCTTTCCATGAAAGACTACCTTCCATTCAGGCACACTTAGAGAAAGTTATAGCTTAGTCTACATCATTGCAACCAAGGTCACTGAAATAACCATAAGCCCTAATGCAAACTGGCTTAACATTTCCCTAGCTACTCACAGCCAGATGGATGTCATGGGGGTAACTAGGGCCCCAGTCCTCAAAGCATCCCTTTTGTTCTTCTTTGTTAGACTCTTCCACCTCACAGGCATCTGAGGCTACATCCCCACTGCAGAAATAATCCAGATTGACACCACTTTAACTGCCATGACTCAATGCTATGTAATTCTGGGAACTGTAGTTTTGTGAAACATTTTGCTTTCTCTGTCAGAGAGCTCTGGTGCCACAACAAACTGCACGTGGCAGAGTTCCATAGCATTGAGCTATGGTTGTTAAAGTGATGTCAAACTCGATTATTTCTGCAGTGCAGAGGCAGCCTAAATGCACTTGCCTAAGTGAGGCCAGTAACTGTGTTTAGATATGGGAGAGGGCTTTCTCAGCCAGGGCATTGTGGATGCCTCCCCTTAGATGCCAGATTGGCCTCAACATGCCACCTAGAATCATAGAATCACAGAGTTGGAAGAGACCACAAGGGCCATCCAGTCCAACCCCTGCCATGCAGGAACTCCAAATCAAAGCATCCCTGACAGATGGCCATCCAGCCTCTGCTTAAAGACCTCCAAGGAAGGAGACTCCACTACACTCCGAGGCAGTGTGTTCCACTGTCGAACAGCCCTGTCAGGAGGTTCCTCCTAATGTTGAGGTGGAATCTCTTTTCCTGCAGCTTGCATCCATTGTTCCGGGTCCTGTTCTCTGGAGCAGCAGAAAACAAGCTTGCTCCCTCTTCAATGTGACATCCCTTCAAGCATTTAATCAGGGCTATCATATCGCCTTTTAACCTTCTCCAGGCTAAACATCCCAAGCTCCCTAAGTTGTTCCTCATAGGGCAATGAAACTAATTATTAAAGCCTTCAGGGCTCACTGCTTTATCTCACAATGCTAATGTGCATGGTTTGAAAACTATTTTAATCTTTGAAACCTATGTAAACTCGTTGCTCTTGGCTGGCATCCTTGGCTGGTTCATGGCCTCGTAACAGTTTTGTACCCACATTTATTACTGTGGTCCCATTCTCATGATTTCAGATGCCCTTAAAATTTACCTTGAGATCCAGCATAGCATTGTGGTTTCAGTTTTGGACTACAACTCTGGAAACCAGGGTTCAATTCCCAGCTTGGCCCTGAAACCCAGTGGGTGAACTTGAGCAAGTTGTATGCTCTTATCCTCAGGGGAAGGGAATGGCAAACCTTCTCAGCACAAATCTTGCCAAAAAACAAACAAGCAAACAAACAAACCCACAATAGGTTTACTTTAGGGTAATCCTAAGTCATATGCAGAAATGACATGATGGCACACAGCACAAAATTCACTTAAAAGCCAGGAAGCCATCACGAGTGAAGGAGTTTTGGTGCACTGGTGAATGATGTGGCAAAGAATGATGCCTTTAGTCCACTCCCATCAGAAAGCCATGGTGCAATGAGGAGTTGCGACATTACCGTGCAAGGTTCCCTATTTCTGTTCATTGCACTATGCCTTGCTAGCAGGAGGTGGTGGGAAGCATTGTCCTTCAGTGCCCCACTTGCCAGCACCACAGAAGTCCCTTCAGTACAGCTGCATGGCTTTTAAGGTGGTTTTAGGAGGTCAGATCAGGAGGTGGAGCAATAGCATAGCTAGGACACTGTAGCTGTGTGTCCCATACATGACCTGAAGCCACATTGAATATTAAATTCTATTTAATTTATTTTTGTTGCTTTAATTTGTTTTACCTGTTTTGCACTGATTTTACGTGCATGTCGCCCTGAGATTTGTTTTATACTGGATAGAATAGGAATTTATGTTAATAAACATAAATAAAAATAAGTAAATCAAGCACTAGTCATCTTTTCCTTTCATAGACTGTAAATGCACCCAGGGGTAGCTATGTCACAAATCCACAAAACATTGATGTCTTTATTGGACAAACCAAAATGCATAAAATATATGTTGCAAGCTTTTGAAGCTCTAGTGGCTTCTTCATCAAGCAAAGGAGTTAAAATAATAATAAGGAGAAAAAACTTGACAATGTTAGTCACAGGCCTGCATTTTGTCAAGATGTTGTTGGTGTTGTTCTGAGTATGGAGAGATAACTATGCAGGCAGGCCACTCCTCATTCTGGCCATGTGGGAGACAAAGCATTTTAAAGTCCAGGAAATGTAAATTCTATTACTAATGGAGTTTGGATTTTATTGTACTTTTCATAGACAGTGTTAACATTCCTTCTGGGGCACATTGTCAGTTCATTGAAGAGCTTGGAAGTATTACTTGTGGCTTTGTTGTCTGGAGAATTCTGGGATTTGTAGTCCAACACCCCTCCCCTCCCTGCAGAGCTGGGATTCATTCCAAAGAAAATCTGAAACCTACAAGGGCTCACCAATTTCCTCAGTGAACCAAAAATGTGTCTTAGAATAGGTTTATCTGTTTAATATCCTGCTTTTCTCCCAAGTGGGAATCAGAGTGATTATTATACAAATTAAAAGCTAAAGCAGTGTGTGCATATGTGCCTTCAAGCTGCCTGTCAACTTATGGCACCCCCATGAATTTCATTGGGTTTTCTTAGGCAAGAGATATTCACAGGTAATTTTGCCCCTTCCCTCCTCTGGACTATAACCTGCAGCACTCAGGATTCATTGATAGTATCAATCCTAATAATAACCAAGGCTGACCCTGCATAGTTTCCAAGAGCAGATAAGATCTGGTGCCTTTAAGGTATTTAGGTCCAGTTAAAACAATATGGAGTACAAAAGCTAAGCAGCAGCAGCAGCATGAAACTAAACTCCCTGCTAGGGATGCTTTAGCTGGAGATCCTGCACTGAACAGGAGATGAACTCAAAGTCCCATGACTCATGAGGCCCTTTCTAACTCTATCATTCTGTGAATATGGATATTATGGAATGGCTTGGTCCTATTTACTGCAGACATAAGTCCACTTACAAAGATGCAAGTAGAGAGACCTTATAGCACCTTTGAGACTAACTGAAAGAAAGAAGTTGGCAGCATGGAGCTTTTGTAGACTTAATTCTACTTCCTCAGATGCATTTGGACATCCAATGGAGTCTATGAAAGCTCATGGTGCCAACTTCTTTTTTTCAGTTAGTGTCAAAGGTGCTACAAGATTTCTCCACATACTGATTCTACAGACTATATCCTTGAATTTTATGAGGATGTAAGTCCCCAAGTGAATCCTGGACAACACTTTCAAAACATTAAAAACAGTTAAAACATTTGAAATATTGCATATTAAAAAATCATGCACCTAACTGCATCTCTCTCTACCCTGATCTGTTATGGCTGAAGGTGCCATTAAACAGGAAGGGTTTTGCCTGCTAGCAAAAAGTCAACAGAAAGGGAGGAAACTAAACCTAGCTCAGGAGGAAGTTCCAGATCTGGAGCAGCCACTGAGAAGTCTCTCCTTTGTGAACCTAGGAGGGTGCTGGGATGGAGAAAAAGCCCTGCTCCATAAGACTTGGGCAGGGTTATATGGGGGAGATGTGCGCTTTCAGCTAGTCTGGACTTAAGCCATTTCCCTGAAGCTACAAAACGCGAAAGCTACCGCATTACATAACACAAATGGATCACCCATTTAGGAGTGAAGACAAATAAGCATTGAAACATTATACACTTAGTGGCCCTCCACTCATAAATTGCTGCTAACTAACTAGAATGTATGGCTGCCTTGACAGATCATTAGATGGTAAATACGCCCCACAAAGACAGTTTGTGAAATGTTGGTAAATATAAGAGCTGTTATTTGCATTTGGAGCTGACATTCCAGGTGAGTAATAGCCAGCAATAATGATTATTCCTCTTGTTTCAGATTCAAATCCAGGAAAGCCTGACTCTCTTCCAGGCCTACAAATTACACCTGCATAGCTATCCTTTTTGCTTGCTTTGGTCAGGACCTGCATACATAACACAGTTTTTGCACTTCAAAAGTAAACCCTCAAGTCATGTTGTTTCGGGCAGGTTCAACTGAGGGCACAGTTTAATTTGGAGAAACTTTTACCAACTTCCAAAGGCATAAGGCTACAAATGTGTATTCAACTCTCAGAGAGCAAGCCCCACTGGACTCAATGGAGCTTACTTCTGAGTAGGCCTGCACAGACTTGCATGGCAATGGTACAGTCCTAAGTAGCTTTACTCAGACTTCAGTTGCCCTATGCTCTGTGTGGGTTTACTCAGAAGTAAACCTTCACTGTTTCTAACAATGGGTTATGCTGATCAAGTGGACATAGGCTTGTAAAGCAATCTCATGAAACTCATGATTCACCAAACCAAGTGTGGACCACCAGGGTGGTATTGTAACTTGCCAGGTGCTTGATAATGGTTAATACCTATTTGTGGTGACTGTACTGCCATCTTTTCCAAAAGGACATCTCCAATAGGGAGCAAGCAGGTAAGCTCTGAAGTTCTGGAAGCAAGATCTGATCATTGTTTTCACCACTTCAAAAAAACAAAACTGGCAGTGGCCTAAAGTTTACTTGAGCCCCCTTGGGGGTGAGTGGGGCAAAACAAGGAACAGGGGTGGGATGCAGTTTGTTCTAAGGCTGACTGATAGCTAGGGTTGCCAAGCCCTGAGATTTCAGGGCCCAAACTTGAGACTTAGACATGACCTCTTGTGATGTCACAGGATGTGGGCTCTGAATCCCCAGGTATATCAATAATGGCATTGATACAAGGGGAAGCCCCTGGTATATCAATAAGCTTGGTATATTAAGCATCAACCACAGATGCACAGAGTATGCCATTCAAATTAAAATAAAAACCTGTGTCATAAATGAGAAACACACATACACACACTTTGAAGGTATAATTCTTTCAAGATAGACTCCTCTCTCTCTCCCTGAAGAATGAAGGACAAGGACCCAAGATCTAGCAATTCTAATAGATTCCCCCCTGTTGGCTTTCAGTAATTGCCTTGTTCACTCCAGCTGTCCCATTTTGCAAGGCCAGTCCCAATTAGAATAATAGAATCGTAGAGTTGGAAGAGATCACAAAGGCTATCCAATCCAACCCCATTCTGCCATGCAGGAACACACAATCAAAGCACCCCCAACAGATGGCCATCCAGCCTCTGCTTGAAAACCTCCAAAGAAGAAGACTCTATCACACTCCCAGACAGTGAAGAATATTTAACTACCGGTCCAGTGGCTTTTATATACAGAATGGGAAGACTGCCATTTTCCCTTCCCCTGAACAATGACGCAATCATTAAAAAAATCCAAAGGGCAAATAGCCAACCACAAGACTCTGAACATGTTTCATTGATACTAGAGAGCTGTTGCTGCTTGTTTTGGTTTCTGAGGCACAAAAATCCAAGCTATTCAGGTGGAGGTACAGAGAGAGGTAATGTTAACTTTGAACGGAAAGGGGAGGGAAAGTAAACAAAAGCCAGTCCTTTTTACTTTTGGAAAATCCTAACAATAAAAAGGAATGGTTTTTGTTTACTTTCCATTCGGGTTAACACAAGTTTGACAACGAGATGTATGAAAATCAAACCACTTTTGCGGGCTTTCGTCTACCTTTTAAATCCCATTTTTTCATGGGATTTCCCTCATGTGTTAAACTCCAGAGAGAGATTTTAAAAGCAACTGAAAAAGTGGGTTGACAGAAAACTAATTACTGTAGCCAGTTCTGGGCACCATAATTTTAAAAGGATGTTGAGAAGCTGGAGCAAGTCCAAAGGAGGGCAATCAAAAGAGTGTCATACTGAAGATGCAGAAATATGTAAAGAGATCTTATAGCATCTTTGAGACTAACTGAAAGAAAGAAGTTGGTAGCATGAGCTTTTGTAGACTTCAATCTACTGCCTCAGAAGCATTTGATGGAGTGGAAAGCCAGAGACAGACCCAGTGCGAGATAGTTTAGCACGCAGCACTCCTGCCTTGGTTTGAGGCTGTAAATGTGCAGTGGGTCTGGGAACTTTGCCTTCTCTTACAGTAGTATTTCACCCTCCTCTAAAATCCCCCCCTTTTTTCTTCAGTTTCATTCTCTGTTTAAGATAGGCCTTCACTTGTGTGATGCACCAGTTTAAGTGCTGGACTGAGGGTCTGAGAAAGAGGTTTGGATCCCTGCTCAGCTATGGTGCTGACTGGAGGAACCTGGGCCAGTCATAATACCTCAACTAAACCTTTAAAAGTGAGATGCTAGAAGAATAAAATGTGAGGATAAAAGGCACATTATGAATGCTTACTTGAGATCCTTGGACAAGGGAAGGTTATGTTTGCATCTCCCAAAAATCCAAAATATACCAAAAATCAAAGCTTTTTTCATTGGTGGTGGAGATATGACACACTTGCTTTCTGATGGTTCAATGGAAGTACTTAAACTTTGTTTCATGCAGAAAATTATTTTTAAAATATTGCACAAATTAAAATATTGCTCAAAATTACTTTCAGGCTATGTGTATAAGGTGTATCTTGGGTCCCATTTCCAAGATAGCTCATTATGTGTGCAAATGCAAATAAATGTATTCCAAAATCCAAAACACTTATGGTCCTAAGCATTTTGGGTGAGGGAGACTCAACCTGTAATACTGTAGTAAACATTTACTCCTGTGTTGTTTTCTGTTTTGGGATCTATTTGTGCTGCATGTAGGATCGATTTGTACCTCAGGCAGCTGATCTTGGGTGTCCTGAATGAGCAGCATATTTATCAACTGTTGTATTTTTACTGCCAGAGAGGTGAAGGAGAGACATTTGTAGAAATATTTGCCTGAGCTGACTAAAGAAGTAGACTCACTCTGGGCCCCTATGTTCTTCAGGTAGAAAAATATATTGGGCTGGACCTGGAAGAAAGGAACTGATTGCTGTCACAGTAAAGAGAACTAGGCAGCATTTTGAAAAGCAAGCAGCTCTTCTATGGAAATGCTGTTTGGAACTTGGAAAACAGAACTCTGATTTAGGGGTAGATTGATGAATCTATCAGCTGTGATTTCTCCTATTTTTTCATTCATTTCTCTGAATGCCTGCATTTTGTGCACCACTTCCCTTAACATATCCTTTTCCCCCAGATATTTTACATAAAGAATTCATTTTTGCCTATTTTTCAGTAATACATGTATGTTGTACTTATAGTCACACACCCACCAACGATTTATATTACCTCTTAATCCATCAGCCCCCCTGACAGAATGCATAATGGATGAAAACAGTGGCAGCATTAAGGTTGGTGCCAATGCAGTGTGGTAACCCATGCTGCCATCCCTAGGCATGGAGCCACCAGGTCAATAGTACTGTAAGAGTGAATTGGGCTGCTATGGAAGAGGAAGGCTTTGGTCCATTTGCCACCACTGCTGCCGCATAGACCAGGACACCCAAATGAACTGTCTGTGTCCTGGGTAGTTCTGGTATACCCACCTTATCTGCAAGTCCTGAAGGTGTCTCGGCTCTATTTGTCATCCCATCCACCCTCCTTGTCACTCCAAGTTTGTAGACTGGGTTCTTCCCAGGAGTCCCAGTCTACCTGAGGAGGGAGACAGCAGTGCACTTCACAGTAAAAGGCAGACATCCCCTTCTGAAATGTAATCCAGTGCAGTCCACATCCACTTGTTGTTGGTACTGTAGTTGTTATTGTTGTGTGCCTTCAACTCATTTCTGAATTATGGCAACCCTAAGGTGAACCTATCATGGGGTTTTCTTGGCAAGATTTGTTCAGAGGAGGTTTGTCATTGCCTTCCCATGAGGCTGAGAGCATGTGACTTGCCCAAGGCCACGCAGTGGGTTTCACACCCTCTGCACCCCCCTAGAAATGTCCCTAAGATAAAAACACGTTAAAAACCATTAACTAAATCACTAAAAATCAACTAAAAACAATAGAATCAGTCCTAAAATCAGATGAACAATTTTCATCCCGATTTTAAGAGCCAAACGCCATGTGAAACAACACAGTCTCTGCTTTTGCTTTCCCCCCCCCCCCTTAAATTGGGGAAATTTAAGAAACTGCTCACTTCCTCCAATTGTACTGTACCAACGTTTTCTCCCCATTGTGCATCTTCCTGGCTTCCTCTCCAGCTCTGCTCCTTACCACACTCTCCCGACTGATTTCCTCCATCTCATTAAGCTGTGCTGTTGGGTACAGGGGGGTAAAAGTCAGCTTTGCAGAAATCTGCCCAAGCAAGCAGTATTCTCTTCCCCTCCCCTCCATCCATGACCTTCAGCTTTCCTTTCCCTTCTGCTGTGACATGCAGTTACATTTTTTTCAAGGGAGGGGAAAAAAGTTCTCACTATGTGTGGAAAAATAATGGTGTTCTGCTGATGCAAAAAATGAACAAGGAAAAATCTGTGGGTGGAAACTGATTTTTCTCACCTTCCTCCTGTGCAGCTGCGAGATAGCGTTAAATGTGGCTGCTTTGCCCAAGGAGGCTTCCGCTTTACATTGTGAATAAAACAGGAAAGAACATCCCAGCAAGGAAGAAGTTGTGCTGCATGCAGAATATTTCTTAAAGCTCAGCAATTGATACCATATTTCCCCCCTTCCGCTTTCAACGTATCTTTCATGAAAAGGACTCTGGGTAGACTTGAGTCAAAAATGGCCTTTGTAGCAAACTTGGGGCTCCAAGTTTGTCAGCACCAGGTGGTAGTGAGAACTATTAGTGATGGAGCTGTCAGACCTCAGGACCTGGTCCTTAGTCTTCAGGTTTCAAGGGTCACCTCCAGGCAGGAGATGAGGGTATAAATTCTTTAGTTTATTCACCTCCTGTCAAGAGGAAATGACTGTGTTCGGATCTCCAGCTCAGCCATTAAAGCAGCAGCTTGCTACAATTTGTGAGAGTTGATTGATTTCTTACTGATACTTGCAAAGACTGTTCCAAAGGGTCTATGCATTTACTTAGCTTCCACCTTCCCTCCCAGTTCATATACTGCGAGGGCTCACTGTCCACTCTGCGCTGCATGCACCTTCTGCCTAGAAGATTTCAGAGGTCCTTAGCTTGTCTCCCTAAGTAGGTGAGGAGGAATAATCTTCTCATTTCACCTTAATCAGAGAATGGCTCTTTAGTTCTGTCTTAAATTCCAAACAGGAAAATTAGTAGGTTTTTTGTGGGTTTTTTGGGCTATGTGGCTAGAAGAGTTTTTTTCCTGATGTTTCGCCAGCATCTGTGACATCTTCAGAGATTGCTGGCATGGAAGAGGGTATAGTGTGACCTTGGGTAGGGAGCAATGATTTCCATGTTAATCTGTGTACTGTTTTGTTGTTGAATGGCAAGGCCTCAGGGTGGAAGTCTATATGCAAAGAGGATTAGTGTCTGCTTAATTACTTAGTGAACATTCTCTGCTGGGGAAACCCCTGATCCTGGGTACTCCATCATTAGAGGGAGAGAGAGGCCTGCCAGCTCAACCAGGCCTGGCCTAAAGTAAGCAGATGAACCCCTTTGCCATCTACATCATCAGAGGGAGAGAGAGAGGCTTGCCAGTGCCAGCTCCACCAGGCCTGGCCTGGACTTAGAAGAAGAGCCCTCCCTCCAGTCCATCTGCCTTGGTCCACGCCTCAGAGGGAGAGAAGAACTTTTGGACCTGATCCCTTTCCCCACCACCCTTCCCTTCTCCTTTTGTGTTGTGCCTTTTTAGGTTGTAAGCCTGAGGGCAGGGATCCATCTATTTAAAAATGATAATTGTAAGCCTCTCTGATAGCCTTTAAGGCTAAAAGACGGGGTATAAATACTCTAATAAATAAATAGTTTCTCATGTGCATTTGCTGACTGCTAATTTTGCTGTTTTTCAGGACTGGTAGCCAAACTTTGTTAATTTTAAGGGTTTCTTCTCTCCTGTTGAGGTTGTCTAGGTGTTTGTGGATTTCAATGGCTTGCCTGTGCATTCTGACCTGATAATTGTTGGCATGGTCCAGAATTTCACTGTTTTCAAACAACATGTTGTGCACATAATGGTTTATAATGTGTTCTGCTACTCCTGATTTGTCTGGCTGACTCAGTCTGTAGTGTCTCCCATGTTCCTTGATTCACATCCCCTTCATCTACCAAGGTGGTTATTTTATCAAAAAAGAGAGATAACTGATAGATTCAAGGCGACCCCTGAATGAGTAGGTGGGAAAGAACAATAGGCATGCAGTCTGTGGTTGGAAGGAAGTTTTGTCTTTAATTAACTGATTAATTCATTTCATTTATATCTTGCCTTTCTCTCTGGAGTGACCCAAAGTGGCTCACAGATAAAACATTTAAAACTGCAATAGAATTCAAACAATTAAAACGTCTATATATAAAATCACATAAAATATACACAGGTTAAAAACAGACTGAAAACTCACCTGCTCTATAACTGCTCTGCAGTAATATTCACCTAGGTCCAAAAAATAATCCAGTTTGAGATTGCTTTAACTGCCCTAGCTTAATGTTAGGAAATTTTGGGAACCGTAGTTTTGTGAGACATGTAGCCTTCTCTGTCAGAGAACTCAGGTACCACAATAAACTACAATTCCCAGGATTCCCCTAAACTGAGCCAGGGCAGTTAAAACTGGATTATTTCTGCAGTGTATTTTGGACCTTAGTCTCTATTGTGAGAGGATATTCAGGGAGCTGGGGAAAGGATGGAGTGATGAGCAAATCTATTTAGGGTTATCTAGGTCCTCCACATGCCTTTTTTCTTGTTCAATGTGCCTTTCCCATGGGAACCCTAGTGTTCCAAGGTTCATCAAGACCTCTTAAAACATGCTTGGCTCCAGACATTAAAAATAGGAAAATATGAAACCCAATATTCCAGTGAGAATGGGTGACGCGTGTGCTAACACCTAAGCCTTTGAAAATCATCACTGGCATCTTGAACCTGGCCTGAAAACATAGTAGAACCTCTGCATATTATTGGTATAGTCCAGTGGATGAAAAAACCCTAAAGAAGGGACTGTTCTTAGTAGATAAATTCAGAAAGAGAGAAAGAGAGTTGGAGAGAAAAACCGCAGTCGCTAGGGATAAGAATGGTCCTTTTTACCATGAATAAGGTCTTTTAAGATTGCATCCAAATATTGCAATACTACTGAGCAGCACAAGCAAAAGTGTCCTGCAATCAAGTCCTGCGCTGGCATATCATTGGATGCATGGAACATTTGAGACAGTATCAAATTTAATATACTATTGATGGCCCCATAGAACCCAGAAAGAAGAACTAACTTTGGAGGTTTGCACATTGGAATACTACTCTGGGTTTGAATCCTTATTCAGCCATGGAAACCCACCAGTTGACTTGGGCAAGTTACACTCTTCCAGCCTCAGAGGAAGGGCAAGGCAAACCCACTCAGAACAAATCTTGCCAAGAAAACCCAACCCTAGTGTTACCAGAAATTGGAAATGACTTGAAGGCACACAGCAGCAGCAACAGCAGCAGCCGCAGCAGCAGCAGCAGCAACAGCTACAATTAAATACAATTATTGCATTGGCAATGAAGATAATTAAATATTGGTTTTATATGATTGCTGCCTCAAAGAATACCTGATCTTCTATGCCAGGATATAGTTGATGTTTCTGACATGTGTTCAAGGGCTACCCTTTCTCAATATATTACAATAATTTTATCATCTACAGCCAGCGTTTTTGGACTTTCTTTGGAAGCATAGATGTGGGAACCAACATGATGATCACTTGCAGCTCAAAATGTACCACTACAGCACTGTGCAAGACAATGGCAAAGTCCTTAGCATAGATTTATTAGCCATGAAGGCAAGGATGACAGCAATCCATAACAACTAAACAAATTCTTGGAGCACTCCTACTTGATAAGCTTGTTCCAGAAAGGCTTGAAACCTCAAAAACTGCCATACCTAGCCTGATTAGCATTCATCCACCCCCTCCCCCCATTTCCACCTTATCTGGACTGAGCTATTTCTCAAATACCACTGTTTTAAAAACACACCAGAATTTGGATTAAATGCTGTCTCCTTCATTTTGTAATTCCAGCCAAAAATCTTGGCAGGCAGTCTAAAATCTGACATACTTTTGATGAATATTGTCATGCTTACATGAATTTTCTTTATGTATTCTCACAATCTCTGCATTCTCCTGACATTTTAATCTTTTTGTGCCAGAATATATCCTTGTGATGTATTAATAGTTTTGCACCAAAAGATATCAAGAAAGGAAAGCACCAGTGTCTGCCAGAGTATTGGCATTTGTGTAATATATTAACACATTCAGACTAGATTTCTTTCTCACACATACATGTATAAATAGGACTCTTAAAGCAGCATTAAGATTGTAAAACCCATAATCCAGTGCAAGTATCTGCTTATCAATGGAATGCATATGCAGAAAAGACAAATGTACAAGCAGTAATCCATCATTTCCCAATAAGTGTCCACTCTGTAATGTAGTGAACCCAGTTTAAGTAAGTGCGTATTGAATTCCTATGAGTATTGGTTTGGCCCAATACTCTGGGGAACTCTAAAGAAGGGTCTGTACCTGCTGGCTTTCTTCAGAAGGAGAGAAAGACAGTTGGAGCTAGAGAGGAACTGTAATTGTCAAGGCTAAAGAGTAAGTCCTTTTTGCTTTGAATAAGATAGTGGCATTTTCAGTTGTGCATTTGTTGTTAATTGCCATCAAGGCGACTTTGAGCTTCCAACTTCAAAACAAAGTTCTGGTGGAGCATGGTTGGGACCTGGGTTGGACTTGGGCTGATAGCAGGTGGCAATCAGGTGGAGATATAGCATGCAATAATCCCTGCCTCCATCCCATGTCCCAGCTCCAGTTTTAAAGTTCATGTGATTAGCTCCTGAGTCTATCCCTCTGCAATACAATCTTCCTCTTTTCCTACTGCCTTCTGTCTTACTAAACATTATTGCCTTTTCTAGTGAGTTATGTCTTCTCATGATATGGCCAAAGTACAACAGCTTCAGTTTAATCATCTTCGGCTTCTAGGAAGAGTTCAGGCTTGGTATCCCCAGACCTCTTCTCCACCACCACATCCGAAATAAGTTGATTCGTTTCCTATCGGCTTTCTTCACTGTTCAGCTTTCACAACCATGCATAGAAATGGAAAATATGATGGCATGGGCAATTCTAACTTTAGTATTCAATTGTATATCTTTACAGTACAGGATTTTCTCTAGTTCCTTCATTGTTGCCACAGTTGCCTTTCCAAGTCCTAATTTTCTTCTCTGGATTTATAAGGAAACACAAAGGTAAATCCTTTGCAGTGTCATTTCTGTACTGAATTTGCTTCTATTTTGTATTTATTTAGGACTTAAAGGTTGTATCAAACATGGTAGAAATACTGGGAAGCACAGGTAGAAGAGTCCAGCAATCAAGTCCTATATTGGCACTTCATATTATCCATGGACAGTGGGACATTTTTATATATCAAACAACCTCTTTTCCTGTAGCTTGAATCCATTCTTCCGTGTCCTAGTCTTGTGTCCTAGATGAAAGAAGAGGGGGAGGAAGAGGATCATGTTCATCAGCAGAAAGGGTGCAGCTTTTCTCTCCAAATAAGAATTCTGTTCCCTGATAAGAATTTTCTCCGTTCCCCAAATTTCTAGCATTACAGAAAATGAGACACCAAAATTATTCTCACCAGAACTCTTAGTATTTGCTGTGTTTTCATTCCCTTGGTAACTTTGTTTGCCCATTTTCTTTGATGCCAAAATTTAATTTTTAAGTGCTCAACTGAAGTTTTACGTTACTGCAACATTTGAAATTTGGGAATTGAATAAAAATGTCATTTGGAAAAATAATACTTATTTTGGGGGCAACACCCTCATTATGTCCCCTTCTTGACAGGTTACCCTTGAAGTCAAAGAGTGGCAGGAGGAGAGAGATGCAGAGTAGCTATGGAAAGAGAAAAATTATATAGTCCTTGGATGAAAAAGAACTGTTGATTTTACAGAATTTATGGTGCCAGCTGGGTAGATTAAGCAAGGAAGTTTGCATATCTGAAACAAAGGCTGAAAAATGTGCCGATGTTGACAATTATACCCAGAGAGAAAGGCAATATAGCTATGTTACTTGGTAACCAGGGGGAACTGGGGAAAACATTTTTTAGAAGCTTGGTAAAACATACACAGAGATTCAGAGGTCTTTTCCATTCTAGCTATGGATAGAACCAAGGTTTAGATTTTTACGGGTTTGCTGAAGAGCTGCCTCAGAAATTACACAGTAAATAACTGACTCCTTCCAACTGTGCCTGTTGGAAGATGAAAGATCCTATACCCACATTGTGGACAGATCACAGCCAGTGCTGGAGTGAACATGGCCAGTGCAGGCAGACAACCATATGAAACCATGGAGACTTTTTTAAAGCAACTGGCCAAAATGGAGGGACATTCTGGGGAAAAATGAATGAGGCGCAGCAGAGGGTAGTGGCAATGATGGCAGAAGGACAGCAGATCTGCTCCGAGTTTCAGTACATCCTTTAAAGAAAATATCCAAGGTACTGAACCCTGTCTGCAAAATAGGTTCAGCACCATGGATAGCTTCTAAAAACCACAAACTTAAAACAACAACAGCAATAACAAAAATACTGTATGCATACCAAAGTCAAGAGGATTGACTGTTCCATTGTCCTAGGAAGACACAAGTTGCCATTGGTGGGAAAAAAAGGTTCCAACTTCCCTTCCTTATGTTCAGCCACCTTGATTTGCCTCAGACTCTGCCATGTTCCCTTGTTACCCAAATAGCAGGGTCCTAGGAGAGCACTCACAATTTTCTATGTCTTAAGGGAATTTTAATAGCACAAATAAAGTTACATTTTGTCTGGGGCAACATTCAGCCTTGGGATCAACCCTGTTTATCCAGTCCCAAATCATACAGAACTTCAGAAGCAATTCCAAATTAGTTTTGTAGTTTTATTAAGAAAATAATAAAAAATAATTAACTACACACACACAGGCATATGCTCATACACTCACACAAGAACTAATGAAGAAAATGTGGGAGAAGGTGGATAGTGGTAGGCCTTGCTAATGGTAACATGGTACCAATCCTGAAGTAGGGTTCGAATTGATGAGCATTTGGAATGGAGAGGACTAAATAGATGCCTTAGCAAGTGGGATGACCAGCTTTTTGAGGAGTCTAGTAGAATGAACAGAGAGTCTGCCCAGTCCCAAACTGGACCAAATTGCTGTTCTCCAGGAGGTGGTATATGTACTCGAAATTATATTCCACACAGCAATCTCAGAATGAAAGGGTTAACTCACTGCTAAATGGTTTTCCAGGAGAGAAGAATGTTCAAGAATTTGAGGAAAATATTTGGACAAGTGGCATAAATATTTCAGACAAAGGAAATCTTCTGCTACTGGAGACATTTCCTTTGTCTGTGTATGCACAGCCATTTTCTTCGGCCAGGATTCCATCATCACCCTCCACAGACAGAAATGATTATGCTGATGTCTTGGTGATCTTGTTGTGGTGGGTGGCTTTTCTTCCTAACTTGCTAGAGTCAACCAAATATGCTATGGCCAGATTTCCACCTTGAGGTTGCCTTTTCAGGTCACTCACCTTAGCATCCCTTTTACTATTAAACTGACACTAAATATGAGGGGTGATTGTGGGCCTTACCTTGGGGTAACACCTTTCAAGTAAATATGAAAACACCACTAACTGCATAGTATCCAGTTAAAGGGAGAAATTAAGGTACTACAGTTAAGCATTAAAAAATGAAAGACACAGATATAGGAGCAGAAGACACTCTTAAATAGAGGACTGTGCTCTTTCAGCCATTTGAACAGAGGGCTTGTTGTTGGTGGCCTGCAAGTGGTTCCAACTTATGGTGACCCTAATCTTGCTACAACCTCCATTATCCTGGGAGTTTCTTGTTAGGATTTGTTCAGAGGGAGATTTGCCTTTGCCTTCATTTGTGAATCTGAGAATCTGATTTGCCCAAGATCACCCATGGGGTTTCCATGGCTAAACAGTGATTGAGCCCTGGTCTCCAGAATCATAGTCTAATGCTCAAACCACTAAAACACACGGGGGCTATCTGCTGCAAAACAGGACACATGGCCACCCTGTTTCCTGATTTCTGCTTCTACCCAGGTGAAAGTCACCTGGCTGAATGTTCCTCTAACCCTCACCCTATCATCAGTGGATTTTGTGTGGCTGGATCTAGAGGGCAGAAATGGCCCATCTGCTTTTCTTTAATCTCCATGTTGTAGGAAGAAACACTTATCAGCAAAATAGACCTCTCTCTGTTGATAGTGGAAGGAAAGAAGTCAGTTAGCATTTTTATGACATCCCTTTGTCAGCCTCCGGTTTCCTCCTGTGCAACCACTTGAAACATTTTCCCCATGTCTCTTTGTTTTGCTGAAAGCCCTGCAGAGCTGCGTTTGTGTGTGTGTCTGTCTGTCTGTGTGTTGTTTCAACAGTTTGAGATCACTGTTAATGCAAAGGCTGGGAAGCTTGTAAAACCATGTTTTGATCTGGGACCAGATTTGCTCTCTGCTCTCTTTATCCTGTAGTAGTGATCTGTTTATTTTGTGCATCATTTTCAGCCTGTCAAAAGAAATGCCATTCCTGCTCCTGACAACTACAACACAAATGTTCAGCCATATGATATACTTGCTGGTAGCTGTTCTAGCAAACTTGCTATATATCAAATACTGCTACGCACCAGAGTGAGGGGCAGAGGAAGAGATAAGAAAATAGAAAAGATGTTCTGCAATCTTGGCCATGCCTTACAATGCTGCAGTGGAGTCAAGGTATGTGGGCTGAAGAACCATGTTTTTCAAAAAGTAGATCATGGTGTCAGCTGCCTGCTCCATTCCCAATTTTTCTGTTACCTTTGAGAAATAGAGGTCTTCCTTACAAGTTGTTATGTGCCTTCAGGTTGCCTTCAATTTATATACACCCAGTCTTAGGACTTTTTGGGCAGGATTTATTAAGAGGAGTTTTGCCATTGTCTTTCATTAAGGCAGAGAGAGCATGACTAAGTCCAGGGTCACCCAGTGGGTTTTCATGGCTAAGTGGAGATTAGAACACGGGGCAGAATTCTTTATCACCATTTTGGATGCATAACTCAGAGTTATGCACCCATAACTGATCTGCATTTATGATCTCTACAGAGTGACAATTATGGCATAATTGCCATGATTGTAACTCCCTCCTCCAGTTCAGCTACACTGAGAGAAGGAGATCCATTCTGCTGCTGACCAGAGCATTAGTGGATTATGAGCATTATGTTTCCATCATGCTGCTGCCAGCCAGGGATGCTGCAACAATCAGAAGCAGGGCCCTTGTCACACTTTCTTCTTGCAGTCTTGTTGGCTGGTGATAGAGGGATGGAAATGTCATCTTCCTGCATCTTGATCATCAGCAGAATGGATCTCCATCTCTTGATGTGCCTGAGACCCAGTAAAAGTAGGTTTGGGCAGGTAGTTGGTCTAGGAGACATTACTTACTTGTGCTTAGAACTAAAGCTGATCTACATTGCAGAGTTAATGCAAGTTGATATTGCTTTAACTGGGCCCAATGCTTGGGAATTCTGGGATTTGTAGTTTTGTGAGATATTTAGTCTTCTCTGTCAAAGAGCTCTGGTGCTGCAACAAATTACACACCCCAGGATTCTATAACATGGAGACATGACAGTTAAAGTGGTGTCAATCTGCAGTAATTCTGAAGTGTGGTAGCAGCATAAATAGTCCATGTAGAATTCTGGCCTTTGTCTCCCAGAGTTCCAGTCCTTCACTCAAACTACTCCATTACACTGCCTCTCTTTGGTACTTTGAAGAGGATGGATTTTTCCAGGAATATTGCTTTGAGTTATGCCTTTTCTAATCCAAAGAATGTAGGGATGGCTGGGTCTTGAATAGGCAATTAAAATCCATTGGCTTTACACAGCCTGGGTTCTGGTATAACCAGTTTGTTGGTATGGATCTAGAGAGCTGCCTCCATTCTTGGACTGTGAGAACTCTAATGGTGAATATTGCCATTCAGAGTTCACCACAGTACCACTTTTCCCAGTGAATGGAAGGAACCATATGGTCAGAAGGCACATCCATTCCAATCCCCTGCCATTTAAGAATATACAACGAAAGCACTCCCCAAAACTGCCAACCCAACTGCTGTTTAAAGACCTCCAAAAAAGGAGAGTCTGTTACCCTCTGCGGCAGTCTATTCCACTGTCAAGAAGTTTTTACTAATGTTTAGGTGGAATCATTTTTCTTGTCATTTAAATCCACTGATTTCTGTTCTAGTCTGTGGAGCAGCAGAAAAAATGCTTGTCCCATCTTCTACATGTAGGATTGCCAGGTATCCCTTACTATAAGAGATATCCCTTCTTTCAGAGCCAGAAAGCTGATTCTATATAGGGCTGGAAGGTGTCCTTTATTACAGGGGACACCACCCTTTTCAGGGTTGGGGGGGGGGAAGCTTTCCTTTGCCATGGATGGGAGTCGCCACAGGAAAGACCACAGATTGTCAACTCTGCATGTCATGAATCTTGACTGTTCCTTATTGCTACTTTGAAAAATGTGGCAACACTATATGCAAGGCATCCCTTTAAATATTTAAACACGGTATCATAACACCTCTCAGTCTTGGGCTGAAATCCCATTGGTACCTTACACATGCAAAAGTTGCTCCATGGAAGCAGATGGAGAGGCAGAACATCTGTATTTAGTTCAGTGTTGCAGAAGTGGAGTACTGTGTATGGTGTCATTGTGCACAGTGTGTGAAAATACTCCATCCCATGCATGGCCATACACACTATAAGCTGTAGAATAAGCACATGCTTATTGAGTGGTCCATTTGGTTACACAATGTTACACAGAGAACAGGCAAGATAAGAAAAACCTGTAGCAGTTTGTTTTTGCCTGAGCCTATTGGGAAAGGCAGGATCCTGCTTTCTCCTCTTCTCTCCTCTGGCTGTGTTTTGCACTTTGGACTCCCTTTTCAGCAACTGAAGTAAGCAGGAGGCCAAGGAGGAAAGTGTGAGAAGAGAGAAAATGGCACATATAAAAAGCAGCTGAAAAAATGGGACATTAAAGGATTAATCAAGGCTGTCCCTACTAAACCAGAACAGTTGGAGGATATGAAAGAGTCTCCCCCCCCCCATTCATTTACTTCATAAACAAAGAGCAGAAATGATATTTATGTTTGACTGTGTTGTTGTTTCCTTAATCCCACTCAATCCCCAAAGGGCTTCAAAGATCTCTACGATGCTTGTCAAATCTTGAAGCCTCTGGCACCGAGACAAGAACAAAACGTGCAGCTTTCTTTAGGAGTGGCCAGTTATATATAAACCACTCTCTCAAATCGATACTTAATAGCTTATGGAATTGAATAAAATGGCAGTAGCCAAATGTGTATTTTAAGAAGGCTCTGACCTTGAGTTGCTTCTCTTCCTGGGTTGATGTGATTTGCTGTGTCAGTGGCTCTCAAATCAGATCAATAACCGACGTTGTCCTCTGAGGGCTCATCTTATTTAGAAAGGTGATATTGTAAAACATGACAAGATCCCACTGATAGATGACTCAACACTTCTGGTGTTGTGGCAAGATTCGCAAGTGGGGGCCAATATTTGCCAGTCATCTGTATTAATAACTTTGGACTCAGGCTCCCAACTGCTGAAATCTTGGTGATGGATGCACAAACTATCCCTTATTAATGTGAATAATATTTATGCTGGGGTGGGCAATTCCAGTAAATCAGGGAGAGAATTATCTACCCTGGCACCCTCAAGGGGTCACATAGACAGCCAAGAAAATTCAGAAAAAAAGGATCAGGAGGTCCAGTTCCCATTCTGAAAAATGGGTGGCTGGAATTCAGTATGGGACTTATATCTTTGTAAGTAGACTTAACATGTGCAAGAAATAGCATGGAGTAGTTTTACAGCCTCTATATTCACCTGGGGGCTGCTGTGATGTTACAATGTATGGTCATCCATTGTACAATGATATCCAGTGGAGTGAGTAATGTACCACACTCCTAATGTGTAATGGGCCCTGATGTGGACTGGGTCACTCTCAGTGCTCATCATGATACTGGCTAGGAAGTGCCTAAGCGCAATAGGCATGCCCAACACACCTCACAAGTACACAATGTGCACCAGAAGTGTCCAGTGTGCATCACAAGTGCATCACAAGTGACCAGTAAGCATCCCATGTGCCCAGTACATATCAGAAGTGCCCAATGTTTATCAGAATTGACCAATGTGCATAAGAATAAACCAATGTGCATTGGAACACTCTTCTTGGTGCCCAAGAAATGGTTCTGGTTATTTTTTAAAATGTTGAACAGTGCAACACCCCCTCCCCTCGCTTTTCCCACCTATTCAACAATCATTCATTCATGGCATTTATATAATTCCTCTCAGCTTATCAGAGCCACTGAGGCAATGTATGATAAAAGGTGAGTTATCATTTCTGGACCCTTCCAGAAAATTGATTGGTTGATTAAAATATTTTTATCCCATCTTTTTAAAAATAGATCTCAGGGCAGTAAACAGATAAAGCAATATGAACAAGTGAAGCATTTCCAAACTGAAAATAATAACTGATTTAAACAAGTGAAAACATACTGAATCAAATTAAACCATGCTCATTAAATCCATTAAAAAAAACAGATACATGCTTAAATGTGAATGAGGCCCTAAAGGTTTTAATAGAAAGTTATCTTTTGATCTGACAATGAAAAGAAATCAGTATTGCTGATGGATGGGCCTCCAACGAGAGAAAATTCCCAAAATGGGGTACCACGGTGAAGAAGACCCTGTCTTATGTCCTTTCCCATCATATTATCCCTACTGGTGGGATGTTAATTTTTGCTGTGTTTTCAGTCCCTACTGGGGGGCCCTTCCCTGGCAGATCTCAGTCCTTGGGCAGATAGATAGATAAGGAAAGGCTCTCTTTCAAACACTGAGCTTCCATGCCATTTATAAATGTAATCAAGAGCAGTTTGGATTCAGATCAGAGGTGAATTGGCAGCAAGAAAAGGTACTTCACCCTCCCTTCTTTTTGCAGGGTTAGAAAAAGTGTGGTCCAGGAGGTCTAGTGGAGCCAAGGGCCATAAAAGAGTTTTGGAGTTGCATGCAGCCCTTGGATTGCCCTTTCACCACCCTTGATGTATGTGAATAATGCATAGCTTGCTGAAAATTGACACTGCATAATTGGGACACTTGCCTGTGAAAAGTAGTTATGCAATTTTGTTTATTTAGAAGGGCAAACATTTGGCTCCACCCATGAGCCTGTTCTTGAAGGATCGTGATACTTCTCAAAAAGTAACTTTTCAAAATAAATAAAATAAACATAAAATAACTTCAGACAACAAAGACTGCAAAATACCACCTCTGGTTTCATGCTCTCCCTTGATGGCACAATGTGGAAGTTTTTTTCCATTTGTCTTCCCCCTCCCCAACTTTTTAAAGACTTTTTTTTACTAACCTTTTTGTTTATGTAATTCTTTTAATTTTGTTAATGTTATCATTGTTTCTTGTCTAATTTTATCTTTCTATTCTGTGTAAAACTGAAATAACAACAACAACAACAACAACAACAACAACAAATTACTGAGGAAAGTCAGTGTGGCATAGTGGCTTGAGTGTAGGTTTTTGGCTCTGGAGACCATGGTTCGATTCCCAGCTCGGCCATGGAACCCACAGGGTGACCTTGGGCAAGTCACACGCTCTCCTCCTCAGAGGAAGGCAGTGGCAAACCTCTGAACAAATCTTGCCAAGAAAACCCCATGAGCATTAGAATCATCATAGGCTGGAAATGACTTGAAAGCATACAATATTTTAAAAAATTAAATTTTAAGAGGTGTGCTATTGCTGGAAAAGCAGCTCTTACACTCTAATGGTGTCTCAGAGTAGATATCTGAACCTCACTCACCCATGAGTATATACTCCAACTATTAGGATTTGACAGTTCAATCCTCTGTTTCCCCATGTTTTCATCTACATTGAATATATCCCACTTTATCTCTCCCTCTCCCTCTCCTCTGTCCATGGTTAGCTTACTCTAATTGCTGCATTTTGAATTTGAAGTGTAAAAGTAGTTTGTACAGAATTAATTTGGGGGGAGAGAGAAGAGCAGGGATGAAATCTTTCCCTTCCCATTGGTCTCAGGCAAAAGCAAACTGCTGTGGCATCTCCTCCCTTGTCCGTTCTTTTGCCATCTTGACCACAATCTGACGTGGACTGGCCACGTGTCCCGGTTTTCATCCGTGAAACGTTGGAGGGTGTGCATGAGCAGCACCTCAGTTTCTTTCCTTCATTCTCCATATATCTAAATTGGGATTGTTCTCCCTACCCTTGTGCAAAGCTTAAAACCATATTGAAACAGTTACCATAGCATTGCACAGACATATAGGTGAGGGCTCAATGAACAGGAGTAAGAAAGTTAGACTGCCAGAGTTTTCATAAGAACCATAGCCTATGAAAAAGTCTCACTGTCTGCAGAACATTCATGTCTGGTGGCGGAATGCTTAACCTTTTAGCTCTACATTGATCATTAATGGGAATGAGAGGAACAAGGAAATGGAGAATCGGTTCATCCATAATTGTGATATACCAGAAAAAAAAAAGAGGAGAGGACATAAAATCTGTGGCACTCAGAAATTATAGCCAGAATCCTCCATCACTGTGTATGTTCAGTAACTTTATGCATACTTAACTATGTTCCAAAACACACTGCAGAAATAATCTAGTTGGAGACTGCTTTAACTGCCCTGGCTCAATGCCAGGTAATACTAGGTATTGTAGTTTTGTGAGACATTTAGTCTTCTCTGTCAGAGAACTCTGGTGCCACAATAAACTACAATTCCCAGACTTCTCTGACACTGAGCCAGGACAGTTAAGCTGGTCTCGAACTGGATTATTTCTGCAGTATGTTTTGGATTTATGTAGCAGAGGGACTAAGAAACCCTGATAGTGAATTGCAAAGATGTGTCATGGGACATGGACAAGAGCTGGTGTCCCAGTGAACAAAAGGACAGATGCACAACAGTGCTGATGTGCATCAGTCCTGTTGTGGCATCAGTTCCAATGTACATTGGGCCTCTTGTGCATCATGCTGGATGCATATTATTTCTGTTGCACATGTCCTATTGTGCAATGCTCCCATTGCTGGCTTTGCTGCAAGTCACATGCTCTCAGCCTCAGGGGAAGACAATGGCAAACCTCCTCTCAAATCTTGCCAAGAAAACCACATGATAAGTTTACCTTAGGGTCTCCGTAAATCAGAAACAACTCGAAGGTACACAACAACAAATAACAAAATGTAATGTAAAATTGAAATAGTCAAAGAGTTCCTATACTTTGGATCAAATATCGATCAGAACAGACTGTAGACAAGAAATCAGAAGACTAGGCTTGGGAAGGGCAGCTATGAAAGAAGTGGACAAGATTATAAAATGTAAAGACATTACTCTGAACACTAAAGTGAAGATAGTCCAATCCATTGCTTTCCCCACGACCATGTACAGATGTGAAAATAGCAGATGGGAAGAAAATCAGCTCATTTGAGATGTGGTGCGAGAGAAGAGTACTGAGATTACCATGGATGGCCAATAAGACAAAGAAATGGATTCTACAACAGATCAAGCCTGAAATCTCTAAGGAAGCTAGGGCCCTATACAGATGGGCTGAAATGGCTGGCCTGTGGATGGAGTCAGGGTGCAGCATCCTGATGATGGAACCCTCCCAGGGCATCATGATGCTGCGTGCCATTCCAGATGGTGCAGGGCATGATGGCATGCCTCTGACGCTGCATCCAGAGGGGGGTGGGAAGGGATCATATTGTATTTTATTGTATTTTACTGCATTTTTATTTTTGTAACCCATCTGGATTCCTAGGGATTGGGCAGGCTATAAATAAATCTATTATTATTATTATTATTATTATTATTATTATTAATATTATTATTATTATCCAGATGATGTAATGCCATAGGGGTGCCATGTCATGGCTATGGTGCCCATTGGAAGGTGCAAAAAGAATTCCTTTTGCACCCTTCAGAGGCTGGATTGGGGCCGCATTATTACTATTATTATTATTATTATTATTATTGCACTGTAAATTTACACAGTGCTGTACATATAATCTTATAATTAGATGAACCCCTGCCTTCAGGCTTACTATCTAAAAGAGACAACACAAAAGGAAAAGGGGAAGGGGATGGGATGGGGATGAGGTCCAGTGGTTCTTCTATTCCTCTGGGGCCTGGACCAAGTCAGATGGACCAGAGAGAGGGCACAGCTTTGTAATACATAGTTAAAATAAGGCATCCTGGGGCAGACGGCACAATCCTGGGGACGCTTCCCTAAACAATATAGTATTTAACTTAATTTTGAAACTGGTTAGAGAAGTGATGAGGCACATATGTGGGGAAAGAAGGTTCCAGGAGTGAGGGGCAGCAAGTGAGAAGGGATGAATCCAGGATGGGCAGTGGAAATCCTTGGCTGGGACAGGAGACCTTGATTACCAGAGCGGAGGGGAAGAGAAGGAGTGTGAGGAGAAAGAAATTCAGACAAGTAAGGAGGGGCCAGTCCAAGGAGGGCTTTGAAAGTCAACAACAAAAGCTTGTACTGGATGCGGAAGGGGAAGGGGAGCCAATGAAGGGAGGAGAAAAGAGGAGAAATATGGTCAAAGCGGTGAGCGGATGTGATAATACCTGCAGCTGAGTTCTGGACAGAGATTAAAGGATGCTGTGGCCCTGGTCCAGCCAGGAAAGGGGTGGCCTTCCATCGCCATTTAGGGGCAATCTGTAGAGCCCCTAAGATGACTAAATTGAGGCTGTCATGCTTTGGCCATATGAGGAAAAATGAATCATTAGAAAAAACTGTGATGGTAGAAAAGGTGAAAGTCAGTAGAAAGACAGAACAAATTCATGGCAGATAGTCAGAACTCCATCACACAGATGAGGCGTGAAAACATCCTTATAACGTGATTAAAAAGTAGTAATCATGGAAGCAAAGGGAAGATTATCACACCCCCCTGCGCTTCTCCAATTCGTGTCCCATGCAAAAACTGTAATGGACATGTTGTTGAGTAATAACGGGAGTTTCCTGAATGGAGAAGTGCACAGGGGTATGATAATCTTCCCCCTGATTTTTCTATTACCACATTTTAATCATGTCTTAATGATGCTTGCCTCCTATGTGATAGAGTCCTTTGACTCAGACAAAGAGGCCTGAGTCTGCAGGACCTGAGCAGAAGACTAGAAGTTTGTCATCCACAGGTTCACCATGAGTCAAAGTCATCTCGAAAGCAAATAACAACAAAATGTAATGGCAGCCCTTTAGTGGATATGGACATTATTGTACTGTCCAGTTTTAAGTCCTGCAGACTTGAGTCCACTTACAAAGACTGAAGTCACAAACAGGATTCCACCTTATATTTTCTGGTGTCTACCTATGCTGATTTGAAGCCATTTCCCACAGGAATCCATGCATGCACACAGAAGCTGCCTGTGGCAAGAAGTCCAGAGGGACTGCAGCAGCTTGGAGATCCAGTAAGCGTTACAGCTAACTATGGAAACCTCCTGCTCCTACCAAACTCTTTTAGTGTTCATAGAATCATAGAATTCTAGGAACACTAAAAGAGTGTTGTCACTGCACACTTAGCCCACCTTTGAAGACAGGAAATTACTGTTGGTTGAAGTTCCTCGCTCTTCTCAACTGCTTATAATTGAAATAGAACTAGGGGAGTGAGTGAGTAGAACTGAGAGAAGAAGGTTGGAAGGGAGGTGTTCGCAGGTATCCGTAGTAGCTGTCAGACCTGCTAACTGCTGCAGATTTGGAGGCTGCTCACTCTGTGGAGCCCCATTCAGAAGACTTTGAGAGCACTGAAGCATTCTGTTCATTTTGCCTTACAGTTCTACAATCCAGAGGCTTTGTATGTTTTATATAGCAGCTGAACCGATGGTTCTCATTTCAAAGCAAATGAAGAGATGTGCTTGACAAAAATCCTTTCTGTAGAACAGAAATCTTTGGATTTCTAGCTGTTTTTGGATCAGCCATCTTCTTTATCTTCTTTATGATTAGCCATGCTAGCTGAGACATCTGAGAGGGGAATCTAAAATATTTGAAGAGCCATAGGGTCCCAATCCCTCATCTCGGATTACTGCTCCTTATTTGCTCTCCGCTATCTTCACCTTCCAAAAATTTAGGGGCATCACATTTCACTTTGCCAGATGAGAGATTAGCCATTTCCACTAAGGAGTTTATCACATGGGAGGAATTTCTCTCAATTGCGAATTGAGCCAATGGCGAATTTACATGAAATCTGGTTGCATTCGGAATGCGTTCAGAATGTCTTCCCATTTCCAGAAAATGACCCCCATTGCCCGAAATTGCGTGAGATACTCTAATGCACAATAACGTGAAACCCCATTATTGTGTTCGGAATGAGTTCCCTTTTGCCCGAAATTGCATGAGATACACTTATTCGCAATAACGTGAAACCCCATGATTGCATTCAGATTGCCATTGCATTATACCCCCAAATTCCATTGTAAGATAAACTCCTAAATCTTTTTCCCTCTCCATTTGATCTGATATAAAATGATTGTGGGGGAAGGAAATGATTGGAATGATTGAAATAAGAGTGTAATTGGGTGTTTCCAATATAACTTTTATTAGCAGTTTCTTAATGTTCCTGACCTAAGAAGTCCCAGCAGGCTGTGCTTGTAATATCCACTGTGATTAATAAGAATGACAAAAGACATCAGGGCAGATGATAAACTTGGAAGCTAATGAGCTGGATGCCTAAAATATGTTCTGCATAATGAAGATCTTATACTTATTTGACATTTGTTTGTTCTGAATTCCCATGCGAGCATTCCTAATTTGTATTCAGTTGTATTAAAACTCATTTTTTGAGGGAGAGAGGATGATTTACACTGTTGTTTATATTTCAAGAATGAAGGTTAGAATCATAGAATCATAGAATCATAGAGTTGGAAGAGACCACAAGGGCCATCCAGTCCAACCCCCTGCCATGCAGGAACTCCCAGTCAAAGCATCCCCGACAGATGGCTATCCAGCCTCTGCTTAAAGACCTCCAAGGATGGAGACTCTACCACACTCCGAGGGAGTGTGTTCCACCGTCGAACAGCCCTTACTGTCAGGAAGTTCCTCCTAATGTTGAGGTGGAATCTCTTTTCCTGCAGCTTGCATCCATTGCTCCGCGTTCTGGTCTCTGGAGCAGCAGAAAACAAGCCTGCTCCCTCCTCAATATGACATCCCTTCAAATATTTGAACAGGGCTATCATATCACCTCTTAACCTTCTCTTCTCCAGGCTAAACATCCCCAGCTCTCTAAGTCGTTCCTCATAGGGCATGGTTTCCAGACCCTTCACCATCTTAGTTGCCCTCCTTTGGACCCGCTCCAGTTTCTCCACATCCTTTTTGAATTGTGGTGCCCAGAACTGGACACAGTATTCCAGGTGGGGCCTCACCAAAGCAGAATAGAGATGCACTATTACTTCCTTTGATCTAGACACTATACCTCTATTGATGCAACCTAAAATAGCATTGGCCTTTTTAGCTGCTGCATCACACTGCTGACTCATGTTCAACTTATGTTCTACTTGGACTCCTAGATCCCTTTCACACATAGTTTCATTCAGCCAGATGTCCCCCATCCTATATCTGTGCATTTCATTTTTCCTCCCTAGGTGCAGAACCTTACATTTCTCCGCATTGAATTTCATTTTGTTAGCGTTGGCCCAGCTTTCTAGTCTATTCAGGTCATTCTGAATTTCAATCCTGTCTTCTGGAGTATTGGCTACTCCTCCTAATTTGGTGTCATCTGCAAATTTGATAAGTATGCCCCCAATTCTGTCATCCAAGTCATTAATAAAGATATTGAATAGCACTGGGCCCAGGACAGAACCCTGTGGGACCCCACTGGTCACTTCTTTCCAGGATGAAAGGGAGCCATTGTTGAGCACCCTTTGAGTTCGGTCAGTCAACCAGTTACAAATCCATCTAATGGTTACCTTGTCTAGCCCACATTTTACGAGCTTGTTTGCAAGAATGTCATGGGGAACCTTGTCAAAGGCCTTACTGAAATCAAGATATACTATATCCACAGCATTCCCTTCATCTACCAAACTGGTAATTTTATCAAAAAAAGAGATCAGATTTGTCTGGCAAGACTTGTTTCTCTGAAACCCATGTTGGCTTTTTGTGATTATGGCATTGGCCTCTAAATGTTCACAGACTCTCTGCTTAATGATCTGCTCTAGAATCTTTCCTGGAATTGATGTCAGACTAACTGGACGATAATTGTTGGGATCCTCTTTTTTCCCCTTTTTGAAGATGGGCACAACGTTTGCCCTCCTCCAGTCTGCTGGGACTTCTCCTGTTCTCCAGGAGTTCTCAAAGATTATTGCCAATGGTTCCGATATTACATTCGCCAGTTCTTTTAATACTCTAGGATGTAGTTCATCTGGTCCTGGAGATTTATATTCATTTAGGTTAACCAGGTATTCCTGTACTATCTCTTTACTTATTCTGTGCTGAGATTCCCCTATTCTGTCTTCTGCTCCATTATCCTTAGGTTGACCACCCTTTGCCTTTTCTGAGAAGACTGAAGCAAAGAAGGTGTTGAGTAATTCTGCCTTTTCTTTGTCATCTTTGAGCATTTTGCCATCTTCTGCACGCAGTGGCCCTACTGTTTCCTTCTTCTTCCTTTTGCTTCGGACATACCCAAAAAAGCCCTTTTTGTTGTTCTTAACCTCTCTAGCCAGCCTGAGTTCATTCTGTGCTTTAGCTTTTCTGACTTTACCCCTACATGTGCTGGCTATTTGTTTGAATTCCTCTTTCGTGATTTCCCCATTTTTCCATTTCTTATACATGTTCTGTTTAAGGCTTATCTCAGTTGAAAGTTCCTTAGTCATCCATCCATCCTCCTTTATCCCTGGTTTACCTTGGGTCACTGAGACAACTCAGAGTTAGAAGAGTTTGAGCCATATGGTGCAAAGGTTTGAAGATTTCTTATTGATTCTCAAGATGAAGTTGTTCAGAAGTTTTTCTGACTCTTCTTAATTATTAGCAAATTATTCAAAGTCCATTTTGCAGTCCTGTCTCATTTTAAGTAAGCCATGATGTACTACTAACCTTCGGTTTGCAATCTGTACTCTTGGATAAACTATAGGTGTCAGGCCAAGCTATTTGGCTGTCTGGGGCAAAGGGTACATTTCCTATTGCCTTCCTGTTCCACATTTAGAAGCTGACAGGGTAGACACAGCTGAATCTTTCTTCTATAGCAGCTCTGACCCACTGCAAGGAAAGGCATGTGGCTCCTACAGCTCTGACTTTCAAAACCTGCTGGCTGCACTCCACCACTCCAACATCTGTTATTTTGATTTGCCTAAAGGTCAGACCAATCCTGATCAGTGTATAACTCTGACGTATTGTGCTGAAAATGTTAAGTATATGCACTGACCCTAACAAATATCCTTTTTCTTCTGAAAAATCTTTACATGCCCTCCAATATTACATAAATGAAAACCAGGACAAATGGGCCCAAACAATAGCTGAGTGTGATCAAGATGGGAAATGTGATCACTGAGGTAGAACACATGAGCTAGGAGAGGCTGCAGCAGTTTGTTTTTGCCTATGACTACTAGGAAGGATAATATTCCACCCCTGCATTTCATTTCCCCGCTGCTGGGTTAACTGAGTGCAAACCACTTTTGCACTTTGAACTCAGTTTGCAGCAACTGAAGTAATCAGAAGACAAAGGGACTGGTATGCATTGTTCCCAGTGAGCATTCCCACCTCTGCTATGTAGCTAAGTATACATAAAGATATGTAATGTAGACTGCGACAGAGAATTCTGGCCAAAATTGACAGTAACATGCTAGCAATGCTTAATTACTCATCATTGGTACCAACCAAATAAAACACTAACATAATCACCTTTCAAGCAACAAATTAGTTTGAAAGTAATAGCAAGCTGCACTCATTTCTTCTCTGTGTATTGTTTCTCTCATCCTCATAAGTCTTAATTTGGAAATGCAATGCAAAGGAAGTGCACAGACAAGACACCGAGGCTCATGGATAGAAAAAAGAAGATGCTGAGAGAGGAAAGAAAAGCATTACACAAAAATTCAGAAATATGAGGAAAGTCAGGAGCCACAGCAGGGAAAATAAATAGCTTGAATATTCCAAAAGTGCTGAAAAAGAAATGACCTTGTGTTTCCCTGGAGATAAGGAAAGACCAGAGCAGCAAATGAAGGATCAGAATTTCACAGTGAGGGCTGAAAGAGGATCAAAGGAGCACCCAGAAGAGTTGACAGATTATCCCAGGTGTCATATGCATGTTATAAAGACAAGTGGGGCGACGAAAAGGGAAGCAATGGGAACCGAAACTGCTTTGACGAGGATTTTCAAGCATCAGACAAAATCAAAGTGTAAAATGAAACTGGCATTTTTGTTACTGCCTAAGCACATGTGGCATAGGCCGGAATATTCTGGAGTCAAAATATTGTTGGTTTTCTATACATCTGGGCATCTTCTTTCAATTGTTTAACTTTCTCTCAGATGTTTCATGGCCTCTATAAAAGCAGTCCCCTGAAACATGGGTGTTACCATCAATTACCTTTCTTCCTTACCTTAACTTCCTTCTCTTCTTTCCCCTGGAACATGGGTGTTGCCATCAGTTACGTTCCATACAGAGTTCCATACAGAAATGGAAAAAGTTAGTTTCTGGACAATGAGTCACAGAACTCACCAGACAGCAGGGGCAGGGATTCTAGGAATCCTGTTTTTAAAATATGTTTCCAACTTCTGGTTTTTAGACATCAAGTGACTATTGACAAATGTTAAGGAAGAAAGTGCAAAGGCAGGGTTGCAATTAAAGATTAAGAAGAAGAAAAATAATAAACACATATGATTTGTTGTGGTTGTTGTTAACTGCTCTTGAGTCAATCCTGACTCATGGTGATCCTGTGGATGAGACATCTCCAGCCCCCCAATCCTCCACCACTCCGCTCAGCTCCTGTAAATTTACCCCTGTGATCTTCCTAAGTATAGCGTATGCCTGTCTTTTTACTTTCCTCAACCTTTTCTAGTATTATTGTCTTTTCTAAAGAGTCGAGCCTTCTCATGATGTGGCTCAAGTACAACAGTCTCAGTTTAATTGTCTTGATTTCCAGGGACATTTCAAGTTTGATCTGTTCTAGGATGCATTTATTTGTCTTTTTGGCTGTCTATGGTATCCTCAGCACTCTTCTCCAGCAGCAACTGTCAAATGAATTGATTGTCTTATCTGCTTTCTTCCCTGTCCAGCTATCACATCCAAACATGGTGATGGATAATACAACAGCTTGGCTGATTCTTACTATAATGATTTACATAACTTTAAAGTGGATAATGATGGCCTTGGCATAATTAAAGATTTCCTGTAGCTTAACCAAAGCTGAGACTCAGTTTTGGTTAAGCTACAGAAGAAATCAGAAGAACACAAAGACTTGGAAAGGTATCCATAAAACAACTAGATAATATTGTCATGTGGAAAATACATAACATTAAATACCAAAAAGTATTTACTTCCCAAAAGTAAAAAGGAATGGGTTCTGTCGACTTTGCATTCGGATTAATGTCACATTATTTATCATTGACTCAAACGTCATCTGAAAGACTACCCGCTTTTGCAGGTTATTTCTAATTTCTGTTTGGGTTAACCCTGAACGTCGTGTGAAAAACAACCTGCTTTTGAGCCCCCCCCCCCTTTAAATGAAGGCTCTGCACAAGATCCATCCTGTGTGATAAACTTCTAAGACACTGGGAGACCAGGGCTTGAATCTCCACTTACCCATGGAAACCCATTGGATGACTTTGGGGGAAATGCACACGCTCAGCCTAAGAGGATGGCAATGACATACCCTCTGTGAAAAAATCCTGCTTATAGGTTTGCCCTAGTCTCCTAAATTCCCCCGTCTGCAGCAAGTGAAGTAAGCTGAGGACAAAGGGAAGGAAGGATGAGGAGGCAAGAAAAACTTGATTTAGAGCATTTCCACCATTTAGGGTCCATATCTTTATAAATTTTTGCTAGCTTTATTGGGGTCACATACCAGCAGTATTGCATTTTGTAATAATTTTCTCTTAATTCATAGCTGGATTTACTTTTTGTTCTTCTCTTCCAATTTAGTTCCCATTGTTGTAATGGGATATTTTGGTGTATATCCTGTGCCCATTTTATCATAGATTGTTTAATACATTCCTCTTCCATTTCTAATGTTAGAAGAAATTTATATATTCTTGCGATTTTATGTGGTTTTTCAGAAAACAAAATGTCATTGAAATCAGATTTTTCTACAGCAAGACCTTGTGTATTATTGTCAATCAGGAATCTTTCTTTAAGTTGCCTATAAGTAAACCAGATTATTTTATATCCTTCTCTTAGTAATTCCTCTTGGGATTTCACATTTATCTTATAGGATACTTCATCTACTTTTAGTAATTCTTTATAAGTTACTCAGCTATTAGCTTTTAACTATTGCATCTTATGAAAAGCTTTATTCGTAGAGATTCACATAGGGAGTTTCCTGTAAATCCAAAGATAATATTTCTGTCAGGCTTTTAATAAAGCCTTTCTAACAAAATGATTTTCAAAAGCTTTATTTGCCTGTATTTTCCCATAAAATAAACAAGCATCCCACCCACAAATGATGTCGTTTCCCTCTAATTGCAACAAGTTCCTAATAATAATAATAATGTTTATTTGTTACCCGCCCCTCTGTAAAAACACTCGAGGCGGGGTACAGCAAGATTAAAAGACAATTACAATTAAAATAATTCAATGATCCCATTCCAAACCTCCCACCCCTTCAAATAGAATTAAACTAGCTGAGTTTAAAATTAGATTTCAAGAATAAAACAACCAACATGTTATACACATAACACTACAATGCTGGCCACAGCATGGGTAACAACAAAGTACGGGGGGGGGGGGGCAGAGAATAGGCTGGGAGGATTGTAGATAGTAGAAGCCAGGTAGATTATACAGTTTCTGGGAAGGCCTGCCGGAAGAGATAAGTCTTTAAAGCTGTTTTGAAACAGTCTAACGTTGTAATAAGACGTATCTCATCTGGCAGGCCATTCCATAGCCTGGGAGCAGAAGCTGAGAAGGCCCTCTGGGAGGTCTGTGCTAACCTGGTCTTCATGGGCTGCAATAGGTTCCTCCCAGAGGACCGAAGCGTGCGGGGGGGGGTTCATATGGGGAGAGGCGGTCCCTGAGATAGGATGAACCCAAGCCATGCAAGGCTTTAAAGGTTAAAACCAACACCTTGTACTGTGCCCGGAAACTAATCGGAAGCCAGTGGAGAGCTTTAAGCACAGGTATAATGTGCTCTCTCTTGGATGTTCCACTGACAAGCCTGGCTGCCATGTTTTGGACTAATTGAAGTTTCCGAGTTAGGCACAAGGGTAGCCCCAGGTTCCTATTTTTTAGATAGCACCAGTTGGTGATCCACGAAAAGCAACAAGAATGATAATAAACTTTGAGGTCTGGAAGAGCTAAGCCACCTCTGTTGATACTATCTTGCATCTCTTTTAACCTTACTCTTGCTTTCTTTCCTCCCCAGATAAATTTGGATATGTCACTATGCCATGTTCTAAGGGGTATTACATTATTAATTATAGGGTTGTTTTGAAATAAGAACATCAATCTTGGCAAAATATTCATTTTGATACAAGATATCTTACCAAGCCCCGAGAGCCCTACTTTTCCCCATTTAACTAGACCTTTTTTGATGTCATTCCACCCTTTTTTCATAATTATTTTCAAATAAATCAACATTTTGAGTACGAATAGTGATTCCCAAGTACTTAACCTTCTTTTGAATCTGGGACAGTGTTTTTCCTTTTAGTTCCATTATCTCCTTTTTAGATAAATTTATTATCAAAATTGAAGTTTTATCTACATTTGTTAGTAAACCTGATACCTTACCAAAATGTTCCAAAATTTTACTTAAGTGTTGTATACTATCAAGTGGGTTGGCTAATGATACTACCAGGTCATCAGCATATACTCGTAGTCTGAATTTGTAATTTTAAATCTTGGCCCTTTCAATAATCTCATCTTTTATTATGTTATTTAACACTTCTAGGATTGTGACGAAAAGTAATGGAGACAGGGAACATCCTTGTCTCATACCTCCTGCTATTTTTATATTCTTAGTTCTTCCATCATTTATTATTATTTTTGCGGTTTGAGACTGATAATTTGTTTCCACCCAATTTTCAATTTTTTTTACCCACCTCCATTTTTTATCACTTTAAAAAGAATAACCAATTTACATTATCAAATGCTTTTTGGAAATTGATAAAAATCAAAACTAACTTGTTGTCTATCTTTTTTTCGTGTAATTCTACTAAATTTAGAAAGTGTCAGACATTATCTTTTATTTTTCTGTTGGGCAAAAAGCCACATTGGTCATTATTAATCAAATCCTTGAGAATTGTTTTTAGCCTCATAGCTAAAGTTGAATTGAATAATTTATAATCCACATTCAATAGTGCAATGGGGTGATAATTAATTGGGTCTAAATTGTCTTTATCTGGTTTTTGGTATAAGTACTATATTACTTTCTATTTACAGTCAACAAAGGTACAAAGCAGGGCTGTCCTATTTCACCCCTCTTATTTATTTCAGTAATGGAAATTTTAATAACATCAATCAATCCAAATCCAAATATAAAAGGGTTAAAAATAAAAGCAAAGAGTTTTGGATCCGTATTAAGTAAGAGCTTTTGCAGACAATGTTGCTGTCATTTTAGAAAACCCAGTCAAAAGTATTGAATACTTATTTCAAGAGATGAATAAATTTGGGAAGCACTAAGGTTTGAGAATAAATAAAGGGAAAACTGTAATGACCACAACAAAATTAACTAAACAGGAGAATGATTTATTAAGACAAAAATCTGGATGTAAAATTGAGATGAAAATAAAACACTTAGGAATATGGTTGTCTAAGGAAAATTTAAAACTGTTTGACAACAACTATATTAAAATCTGTAGAGAAATTAAAGAAAAGTTAATCAGATGGAATAAATTAAATCTTTCTATTTAGGTAGAATAGCAGTAATAAAAATGACACTACTGCCTAAAATAATGTTTCTAAGGCAAAATCTACCAATAACAATAAAAGGGAAAAAACCTTTCAAGATTGGGAAAGAGAACTTAAGAAATTTGTCTGGAAAGGAAATAAGCTAAGGATCAAATGGTCCACACTTGGGATACTAAAGGTAAAGGTGGTTATGGTCTCCCTGATTTAAAAATATGTTATTGGGTATGTAGCTTAATACGGATCCAAAACTGGATAAAATTAGAAGACCAAGATTTATTAAATCTGGAGGTGATACAATTACGTTTTGGGTGGCATGCTTTTGTAGGCTATGACAAACTCAAAGCCAACAAAGATTTTAATAACCACCCAATTAGGAGATTCTTGTTAATAACTTGGAGTAAAATTAAAAAGAGCTCCTACTTCAAACTACCAATTTGGGTATCTCCACAAGAAGCCTTTTACGGCAGATGGTTGGGAAATTAAAAATGGTTAACATATGAAAAATTACTGGAAAAAGATCATACAGGAAATAGGAACTTAAAATCAAGAGAAAATTTAAACAAGGAGGGGTACAACCTATGATGGTTCAGCTTTCCTCAACTTAAATTAAGGTTCACAGAAGATAAAACAACATTAGATATAGAACCTAAATTAAACAAGTTAGACAAAGTATTTTGGCAACTAGACCAAAATAATTATATATCCAAACTTTATAACCTATTACTGAGCATAAATTTAGAACAGGAAACTATAAAAGATTACATGATTAAATGGTCTTGAGATTTAGGTTGTAAAATTGGTTTAGAGAATTAGCAAAATGCCTGGAAAAAGACAGGTAAATTTACAGTGGCACAAAACCTTAAAGAAAATCACCTAAAGTTTATGAATAGATGGTGCTACACCTCTTGGAGGTTAAAAAAAAATGTACAAATTGGCAGATGGGTCGTGCTGGAGGTGTGGAAGTGATAAAGGCACACTTTACCATCTTTGGTGGAGCTTCCCCCAAATCCAGAGGTTTTGGAAAGAAGTCCATCAAACAATTCAAAATAGACTTAATTTAAAATTTACAATGAGCCCCAAATTATACTTCCTTAATATGACCTCAACACTAAAATTAAGGGACAAAAAGAAATATTGGATATTTTTGCTTTATTTTGTTAAAGCAGCTAGACTTCTTATAGCGAGTCTTTGGAAATCAGAAAAGGTTCCTACCCTGTAGGACTGGATGCAAAAAGCTAACAAATACATGGAATTAGACATAATATCCAGTCATCTGAATAACCAATACATAAATAAAAGAAAAGAAGAATTGCAAAAGTTTTTAGACTTTTGGGAAAGGAAATGGGGCATAAATTTGAATATCTAGTGTGATTGTCTTTTCTTTTTTTGTTTTGACAAAGTACTCATATTAAACATTTGTTGTGATTTTTAAATACTACATCCTGCTTCAATATTGCTGCCTATGAACTTTACGATAATATAGAGGCTGAAGATTTTTACATTTAAGTATGTATTAAAGCAAGAAGATGAAGGACGAGGAGAAAAGCAGAAAGATAGAAGAATAACATAAGAATAACATATAATAAAGCAAATTCAGAACTGAGATTGTCATTTGTCTTTATCTTCTCCTTTTCCTTTTTTTCCTTTCCCCCCAACATTTTGGGGGAGGGGAGTTCTGAGGCTTTAAAACAGAGATACAATATCTCAAATAGATATGCAACACTACCTTTCTTTTTCTTTTCTCCTTGCAATAATATTAAACATTAAAGAGCTAAATACAATTCTGTTATCAAGGACCACTGTAGCATTAGTTATAAAGGGCACTCTTTGAGGCAAAAATCAAAAGGAAGACATGACAAGAGCCCAAAGAAGACAAGAGAAGAAGCTTGTATGTTTGTAAAGTGTTGTTTTAATTTTACTTGTTGTATTTTATGGAAATTTAATAAAGACTATATAAAACAAACAAACAAATAAACAAACAAAGTTAGTTCAGATTTTGGCAATCTTCAAATTGGTTAACCTAGTCTAAATGATCAATGTAATTAAGGTTCAGTCCAAATGTTGTCAAGTAAACTAAGGCAGGTCAGATTCAGGAGAATAAAATTTGTAACTTCTTGTATAATTCAACTCAACTCAAATCTTCCACGTCCACCCTTCAAATAATCTAGCAGCCTATATAATCCATCACTCAAATCAATTTGGGTGTCTTTATATAAAAGATCAAGTCCGCTCAGGTTTTGGCAGTCAACAAATTAGCTAAACCACATCAAAGCAGTTTGTTCAGTTAGATCTCAGCCCACATGAACGCATCTTAACGTGAATGCATCTTAACGATCCACCATTCCAAACCGGAAGTCAGGCTTTGTATTCTTTGATTTAAAATGAGGTTGGTTGACTTACTAAGGGGATATATATATATATATATATATATACTCATGGTGAGAGGCTCTAAAGCATAAGCAGCACACAAAATGTAGATGGTAAGATAGACACCAGAAGATTCAGGAAATGATGGGGAAGAAGAGGAAGCAAGTGACATCTTTTTCCTTCTTTTCCCTCTAGTGATGTTTCTGCAACAACTTCACCAGCTGAACTCTAGTGTGACTCTCATTAGTTTACCGTGTTTTCCTGAAAATAAGGCATAAAATAAGCCGTAGCAGGATTTCTAAGCATTTGCCCAATATAAGACATACCCCGAAAATGAGACCCTCCCCCTCCCTCCCACCTGCCCACCCGCCCTCCAGCCTTCCTTTCTTCCTGTCTCCCCTCTCCTTCCCTCCTTCCCTCCCTCCCTCCCTCCCTCCCTTCCTTCCTTCCTTCTCCTCTCCCCCTCTCCTTCCCTCTCTCTCTCCTTCCCTGCTCTTCCGGGGCTTCTCCCCTGGCTTGGCTGTGGGGGCACAGTCTCCCTCCCACTCAGCCATGGCCAGGCGGGGCTGGGAGTGGGGCTGAGGGTTGTGTCTGGGAGCCCCATCTCCAGGCCAAGGAGTCAGGATGGAGCCTCTTGGCTCCTAAATCCAAGCCCTGGACCTGTTCCCGGCTCCCTCTGGCCAACAAGGTTCCTTTTTTATTATTTTTATTTTATTTTATTAATATTTAATTTATTATTATTATTAAAATCAAAATTCATAAAATGAATATTATACAAATAATAATAATAATAGTAGTAGTAATTTTTATGCCGCCCAATCACTGGGAATCCGGGCGGCTTACAACAGTGGGGATTATGCACAGAATAACAATATACATGAACTAAAAAACAAATGGCAATGCATTAAGCAATACCAATAATAATATTGGATAGCAATTAACAATAACAATAACTAACAAAATACATAAAAATTATAAAAATACATAGCAATTTTAGTAACAATAAAATTAGCAAAGCAAAATACATAACAACTAACAAAGCAAAAATACATAACAGTTATAGCAACAACAAAAATACATAGTAATTATAACAAAAAATAAAATTAACAAAGCAAAATACATAACAATTAACATACCAAAACAAGGAAGAAGAAAATCTGTGTATATATTTTCCACATTCTGTTACAACTTATCTAAATATCTTTTATATCCCACCTCAGTGCTCCCCTTCCCCAGAGCCAAAATTGTTTGTTTTGTCTAGTTCTTTTCCCTCCATTACAATATATATTCAGCAATTCAGTTTCTCTCTTTTAATGGTATTGTTCTAAATAAAAAAATAATTTTGGTAGTATTTTCATCTTAATTAATGCTATTGTTCCTAACCATGATAATTGGATTTTCTTATATTCTATCTTTTTTTTCTACTTCCTTAATGCTGCTAAATTTTTCCCTTCCATTTCTTTTAAATCTTTCATTATATTTATTCCTAAACATTTTATACTTCTTTTTTTAATCTTATCTCTAAATCTCTTTGTTTAACAAATTCAAATTCCACTTCTTTTGTATAAATAAATAAAATTATTTCTAATTTGGTCCAATTAATCTGGAGCCCTGTCATTTCTTTAGGAATAAATATAATGAAAGATTTAAAGGAAATGGAAGAAAGGAATTTGGTAGTGTTAAGGAAAGAAGTGGAGAAAAAATTAGCAGAATAGAAGAAAATCTAATTATCGTGGTTTGGTAGAATAGCATTAATTAAGTTAAAATATTACCAAAATTATTATTTTTATTTAGAATGCTACCAGTAAAAGTGTTGGAAATGGAACTGAACAAATGGCAACAACTTTTGAATATATATTGTAATGGAGGGAAAAGAACTAGACTAAATAAACCACTTTGGTATAAATCACAAAAAGAGGGAGGGTTGGGCCTTCCCAATGTAAGAGAATATTATGGGGCTAATCAACTGAGATATGTGATAGAAGGTATGTTAGGTATGGGAGATTTAGAATGTTAAGAGTTAGATACAGAGGAAGTAGATATGAGAATATGGATTTTTTTTAAAGAGACTTTACTAAGAAAGAAATTAAGATAATTGGAAACCCACTGATGAAATGGAAATTTCCAAAGAACTTGAGAGGATTGTTAGATAAGGAGAAAAAGGAGAGGAAAATAGATAAAATAGAAAATTGGATGGATGTAAGGGTTCAGAAAGGAAGTATAAAGGAAAAACCTATAGGGATAAAAATCTCATGGTTCCATTGTATGCAAATAGAACAATGGATTAAAATTTGGAGAAAAAAGGATGTAGAAAGAAAAAAGTATACACAATTTAATGATAAATTGACATGCAGACTGAAAGTAAAAAAGGGGATTGTGCGAAAGAGGTGACTTTGATGGAATTTGGAAAGAATTTATTGAGAAATTGAGAAAATAAGATGGAAGATTACTTACGTGAGAGAAGCTGAGATTTTGGATGGAATGTCAGGATGGAAAGGGGAGCACTGAGGTGGGATATAAAAGATATTTAGATAAGTTGTAACAGAATGTGGAAAATATATACACAGATTTTCTTCTTCCTTGTTTTGGTATGTTAATTGTTATGTATTTTGCTTTGTTAATTTTATTTTTTGTATAATATTCATTGTATCACCCACCAGCTACCATCCCTGTCAAACTTCTTTTTGGCCTTCACGAGATTCCATAAAATGCTTACCGCATGTTTGTAACACTACATCTGTCACTGTGGGCACTAGGAACTTAATTTTTTTCCTTATTGATTTAATGACCTAAATGGCTTGGGAACCCCAGTACTTGAAGGATTCCTCAATGTTCCCACCTGCCTAAAGACAAAAGTCTTTGGGAAGGAACCTCCTCCATGCCCCACCAATGGGAGCTGTATATGCTGGGAGGATGTGAGAGAGGGCCTTTTCTGCTGGGGCAAAATCGACCCCTGATCTCCAGAGTCCAGGCTTAACTCTCAGACAGCCACAGCATGCTTCCACTACCTTCTTTTTTTTGGGTGTCCTCCATTTTTATCCTATTTTTGCTTATAATTTTTTTCTTCTATTCCCTTCTTCTCTTTTCTCGAAGGCACCCATCCTATCGATCCTCCTAGAAAAAGGAAGGAAAGGAGACAAAGGGAATCCTTTCTATTCCTTCTTTCTCTAAAAGATGCCAAGGAACACCTTTTAAATCTAAGAACAAGCAATGAAGTAGCAATAACAATACCCCTTGACAAACAGCTTGTTGACCCATTTTGGAGATTAGTGGGGAGTTGTATGCAACACCCCTTCTGGCTGGTTCGAATGTACCTACTCGTGAGGTCAGCCTGCCCCTCTCACCTTTCTCGGTATGAGATTGCAACCTGGAATCCATCCATGATATTATCCATCAGCTCCCATCCCTGTCCCACCTCTTTTTGGCTTTCAAGAGATTCCATAAAATGCTTCCCGCAAGTTTGTAACACTACATCTGTCACCGTAGGAACTAGGAACTTAATTTTTTTGCTTATTGATTTAAAAACCTAAATGGCTTGGAAACTCCAGTACTTGAAGGATTGCTTCCAATGTACCCATCTGCCTAAAGACTAAAGTCTTTTGGAAGGAACCTCCTCCATGCCCCACCAATGGGAGCTGTATTTGCTTGGAGGATGTGGGGGAGGGCCTTTTCTGCTGGGGCAACTTTGGGGGTCCAAATGGCACCAACACTGGTTTTATTGGATGCCAAATAAAACATGGGTTTTATAACTCAATCAGGGAATCGACCCCTGATCTCCAGAGTCCAGGTTTATTTCTCAAACAGCCACAGCACGCTGGCACTACCTTCTTTTTTTGTGTTTCCGCCATTTTTTTTTTTCATTTTTAAAAATTTTTTATTTTATTTTATTAAAACCACAAACAACTAGAGAAAAAATTACTAACAGACATCAATAAACAAACAATCAAACAAACAAAAAATATTATTGAACTTTCCTTCTTCTATGAATCTTCCTAAATAAGTTAATATCACCTTATTTCCATGTAGTTTGTCTATTTCCTTTATCTTATATTATGTTTCTTTCATCTAATCATTAATTTTTTTATTCATTTATTTCTGAATGATCTAAATTCGCATAGAAAACAGTTTTAGAGTATCAAAGTGTAATGTATATTTCTAAATCTGTGTTCATTTCACTATATGTCTATCTTGATATCAATTTATGCTTACACATATATACATATATACACCTGTTCACATTTATATGTGTAATATGTAATTACCTAAAGATGGTTGTGGAAGGTTTCTTTAATGTTCTTCTTATCTTATCTTTTATTTAATCAAAGTCCCATCCTTTTTTTTTTTACTATAAAATTTGAAACACTTCCATTTTCCTTTGGTAGCTCCCTTAGTTTTATCCTTCATTAAAGATGTCAGTATGTCTAAATCCATGGCTTCTCTCATTTTTATAAACCATTCTTCTTCGTTTGGTATTTGTTCTGTCTTCCAATGTTTTGCGTAAATTATTCTTGCCGCAGTGATCCTATATAAAAAAAATTGGGATTTTTCCTTATCTATTTCCATTTTATTTATCATATTCAGTAAAAATATAAGAGTGTCCAGTAATATTCTGTAATATTTCTTCCATTAATTCTTTAATTCTTTTCCAGTAAATTTTAGCCTTTGAGCATCTCCACCATTGGTGGAAGAAATTTTCTTCCGGCTTATGACATTTCCAACATTTTATGTTGCCTGTTTTGTATATTGCGTTAAGTTTCACAGGGGTCATATACCACCTGTACATCATTTTAAAAAAGTTTTCTTTGAAATCTTGAGATAACGTAAATTTGTTGGTAGCTTTTCAGGTTTTTTCCCAGCTTTCAAAGTCTTGTGCCCACTTTATTATTACATGTTTCACCGTTTCACTTTCTAGATTTCTGGATTTTTAAAGATTTTATAATACTTAGATATATGGTTTTTCTCCTTATCTGTGAAAATTATATCAGTTCATACTCTTCTTTTTCTTTTGGTAAACCATGTGGCTATTTAGCAAAAGGTGATGCAACACACCATAAAATCATAGGATCATAGAGTTGGAAGAGACCACAAGGGCCATCCAGTCCAACCCCCTGCCATGCAGGAACTCCCAGTCAAAGCATCCCCGACAGATGGCCATCCAGCCTCTGCTTAAAGACCTCCAAGGACGGAGACTCCACTACACTCCGAGGAAGTGTGTCCCACTGTCGAACAGCCCTTACTGTCAGGAAGTTCCTCCTAATGCTGAGGTGGAATCTCTTTTCTTGCAGCTTGCATCCATTGTTCCGCGTTCTAGTCTCTGCAGCAGCAGAAAACAAGCTTGCTCCCTCTTCAATATGACATCCCTTCAAATATTTGAACAGGGCTACCATATCACCTCTTAACCTTCTCTTCTCCAGGCTAAACATCCCCAGCTCCCTAAGTCGTTCCTCATAGGGCATGGTTTCCAGACCCTTCACCATCTTAGTTGTCCTCCTTTGGACCCGCTCCAGTTTCTCCACATCCTTTTTGAACTGTGGTGCCCAGAACTGGACACAGTATTCCAGGTGGGGCCTGACCAAAGCAGAATAGAGTGGCACTATTACTTCCCTTGATCTAGACGCTATACTTCTATTGATGCAGCCTAAAATAGCATTGGCCTTTTTAGCTGCCGCATCACACTGTTGACTCATGTTCAACTTATGTTCTACTTGGACTCCTAGATCCCTTTCACACGTAGTTTCATTCAGCCAGATGTCCCCCATCCTATATCTGTGCATTTCATTTTTGCATCCTAAGTGCAGTACCTTACATTTCTCCGCATTGAATTTCATTTTGTTAGCGTTGGCCCAGCTTTCTAGTCTATTCAGGTCATTCTGAATTTCAATCCTGTCTTCTGGAGTATTGGCTACTCCTCCTAATTTGGTGTCATCTGCAAATTTGATAAGTATACCCCCAATTCTGTCATCCAAGTCATTAATAAAGATATTGAATAGGACTGGGCCCAGGACAGCTCCCTTTGGGACCCCACTGGTCACTTCTCTCCAGGATGAAAAGGAACCATTGCTGAGCACCCTTTGAGTTCGGCCAGTCAACCAGTTACAAATCCATGGTCCGTTTTACATTGGCAAAAAGAGGTGTCATGAAGGCTGCTTGAAAACCCAGCTTTTACATTAGAAAATGGGAAAGTGTGCCATGAAAACGCCATTTTGGCGTTTTAAAACAAGCTCGCAAAATGTGGGCTAGACAAGGTAACCATTACATGGATTTGTAACTGGTTGACTGACCGAACTCAAAGGGTGCTCAACAATGGCTCCCTTTCATCCTGGAAAGAAGTGACCAGTGGGGTCCCACAGGGTTCTGTCCTGGGCCCAGTGCTATTCAATATCTTTATTAATGACTTGGATGACAGAATTGGGGGCATACTTATCAAATTTGCAGATGACACCAAATTAGGAGGAGTAGCCAATACTCCAGAAGACAGGATTGAAATTCAGAATGACCTGAATAGACTAGAAAGCTGGGCCAACGCTAACAAAATGAAATTCAATGCGGAGAAATGTAAGGTTCTGCACCTAGGGAGGAAAAATGAAATGCACAGATATAGGATGGGGGACATCTGGCTGAATGAAACTATGTGTGAAAGGGATCTAGGAGTCCAAGTAGACCATAAGTTGAACATGAGTCAGCAGTGTGATGCAGCAGCTAAAAAGGCCAATGCTATTTTAGGTTGCATCAATAGAAGTATAGTGTCTAGATCAAAGGAAGTAATAGTGCCTCTCTATTCTGCTTTGGTGAGGCCCCACCTGGAATACTGTGTCCAGTTCTGGGCACCACAATTCAAAAAGGATGTGGAGAAACTGGAGCGGGTCCAAAGGAGGGCAACTAAGATGGTGAAGGGTCTGGAAACCATGCCCTATGAGGAACGACTTAGAGAGCTGGGGATGTTTAGCCTGGAGAAGAGAAGGTTAAGAGGTGATATGATAGCCCTGTTCAAATATTTGAAGGGATGTCATATTGAGGAGGGAGCAGGCTTGTTTTCTGCTGCTCCAGAGACCAGAACGCGGAGCAATGGATGCAAGCTGCAGGAAAAGAGATTCCACCTCAACATTAGGAGGAACTTCCTGACAGTAAGGGCTGTTCGACGGTGGAACACACTCCCTCGGAGTGTGGTAGAGTCTCCATCCTTGGAGGTCTTTAAGCAGAGGCTGGATAGCCATCTGTCGGGGATGCTTTGACTGGGAGTTCCTGCATGGCAGGGGGTTGGACTGGATGGCCCTTGTGGTCTCTTCCAACTCTATGATTCTATGATTCTAAGGGAAAAAACGCGCCTTTAAAAAGTAGTTCGGTTGCCCCACTACTTTTTTAAAAAGTGCGTTATAGCGCTAGTACATCAAAACGCTAAGATGCCATTGCGCAGTTAAATGGGGCTCTGTTTCCTTAAGGCGCCCATTTAAAGGCTGCGCTGCAGGTGCGAATCAGAATGGATCGTGGGTTGGGAGCATGCGTGGTGTGGACTTCACTCCTAATTAAAACGTTCTATGCCCTCCAGGTGTAAAAGCTGGGGTTTAACCGCGCAGTTTTTTAAAGCTCCCAAACCCCCTTTAAATCATTTAAAACTGCGCAATTCGCAGCCGCAAACAGCGCAATAGCGCAGTTCAAGCCTCGACCATCGCAATAGCGCAGTTCAAGCCTCGACCATCGCAATAGCGCTGTTTGCGGCGGCACGAACAGCGCAACAGCGCAATTCGCAGCCGGCAAGGAAAAAAAAAATTAAAATCGCAGTTTTAAGCCGCGTTTATTGCTGCCCATGTAGCAGCTCCGCCTGTATTTGTAGCGTTCTGACAGCTTCCCATGTAACTGCTGAGCCACAAAAAAGACCTCAGATAAGTCGTTCCCACACCCCTCAGTGTAGCAGCTCTGCACTTTTTAAATGCACACCTGGGGCTTGCTATGTAGCTGCTAAGCATTAAGATAAAGGCAACTTCAGGTCACACTTTCTTGCCAATGTAAAAAGCCCCCATGTAACAGTTACCTTGTCTAGCCCACATTTTACAAGCTTATTTGCAAGAATGTCATGGGGAACCTTGTCAAAGGCCTTACTGAAATCAAGATATACTATATCCACAGCATTCCCTTCATCTACCAAACTGGTAATTTATCAAAAAAAAAAAAAAGAGAGAGAGAGAGAGAGAGAGAGAGAGAGAGAGATTAGATTTGTCTGGCAAGACTTGTTTCTTTGAAACCTATGTTGGCTTTTTGTGATTATGGCATTCCCTTCTAAATGTTCACATACTCTCTTCTTAACGATCTGCCCTAGAATCTTTCCTGGATCCTCTTTTTTTCCCTTTTTGAAGATGGGCACAACATTTCCCCTAATCCAGTCTGCTGGGACTTCTCCTGTTCTCCAGGAGTTCTCAAAGATGATTGCCATTGGTTCTGATATTACATTTGCCAGTTCTTTTAATACCCTAGGATGTAGTTCATCTGGTCCTGGAGGTTTATATTCATTTAGGTTAATCAGGTAATCCTGTACTGTCTCTTTACTTATTCTGTGCTGAAATTCCCCTATTCTGTACTCTGTCCCATTATCCTTAGGTTGAGCACCCTCTGCCTTTTCAGAGAAGACTGAAGCAAAGAAGGTGTTGAGTCATTCTGCCTTTTCTCTGTCCCCTGTTAGCATTTTGACATCTTCTGCATGCAGTGGCCCAACCGTTTCCTTCTTCCTTTTGCTGCGAACGTATCCAAAAAAGCCCTTTTTGTTGTTCTTAACCTCTCTAGCAAGCCTGAGTTCATTCTGTGCTTTAGCTTTTCTGACTTTATCCCTACATGTGCTGGCTATTTGTTGGAATTCCTCTTTGGTGATTTCCCCATTTTTCCATGTCTTATACATGTTCCGTTTAAAACTTAGCTCATTTGAAAGTTCCTTAGTCATCCATCCTGGCTTCTTGAGATATCTTCCATTTTTCTTCCTCATTGGAACTGTTTGAAATTGCGCCTTCAGTATCTCCTTTTTGAGAAACTCCCATCCGTCTTGAACTCCCTTCTCTTTTAGTTTTCCTGACCATGGGATCACCCCCAGTATTTCTCTAAGTTTATTGAAATCAGCTCTCCTAAAGGCTAGAATGCATGTCTGATTATGCCTGGTTTCCCCTTTCCTCTGTATAACAAACTCCAGGAGAACATGGTCACTTCCACCTAAGGATCCAACCACTTCCACTCCATCGACTAGGTCATCCCTGTTGGTTAAGATCAGATCTAAAATAGCTGGTCCCCTTGTTGCCTCTTCCACCTTTTGGACAATGAAATTGTCTTCCAGGCAAGTGAGGAATTTGCTAGACCTTGAGGATTTGGCTGAGTCTGACTTCCAGCAAACATCAGGTTAGTTGAAGTCCCCCATCACTACTACATCTCCCCTTTCTGAGTGTGTGGTCATCTGTTCTAGAAAGGCATCATCCAATTCCTCTGTCTGACTTGGAGGTCTGTAATAGACTCCCACAGTAACATCCCTGTTGTTTCCCTCTCCTTTAATTTTTATCCTGATGCTCTCCACCTGGCTTCCAGTACTGATGTCCTGGATCTCTTCACTGGTGTAAATATTCCTGACATATAATGCTATTCCTCCTCCTTTCCTGTTTGGCCTGTTTCTCTTTAAAAAGTTATATCCCTCTATTTCTACATTCCAATCATGAGACTCATCCCACCAGGTTTCAGTGATGCCTATTATATCGTATTTCCCTTGTTGTGCTAGGAGTTCAAGTTCATCCTGTTTATTTCCCATACTCTGTGCATTAGTGTAGAGACATCTAAGACCATGTGTCCTCTTTACTTGCTGCTTTTGCACGTTTTTTTTGCCTCCTACTGTTGGGTCCTTGCACTGTTTGCCTTGTTCCCTCTATGCCACTTTGACTATTCTCTCCAGCCCTTTTGCCTTCCACAATGTTGTCTCCCTTCCCTAAATAACTCAGTTTAATGCCCTCCTGATCAGGTTCTTCAGACTGTTAGCAAAAACATTTTTGCCAACTGGCGTGAGATGCTGCCCATCCCTTGCCAGAAGTCCCTCCTCATGGAACCGCAGCCCATGATCCAAGAATCCAAACTGTTCTTGCGGCACCATCTATGGAGCCAGTTATTCACCTCTGCTATTTTCTTTTCCCTTCCTGGACCATGCCCTTCTACCGGGAGAAGAGATGATATGACAACCTGTGCATCCATCTCTTTCAGCTTCCTTCCCAGAGCCTCATAATCCCTTTTGATATTCTGAAGGCTGTGCCTTTCAGTATCATTGGTTCCCACATGAACCAAAAGAAAGGGGTATCAGTCAGTAGACTTGACCAGTCTTGTCAGCCTCTCCGTCACATGATGGATCTTTGCCCCAGGGAGACAACACACCTTCCGAGACATCTTGTCAGGCTCACAAACCACTGCTTCGGTACCCCTCAGCAAGGAGTCCCCCACCACGACTACGCGCCTCCTCCGAGGCTTAGCAATTTCTGTTCCCTTTCGTGATACTCTCAGGCTCCCCTGCTCTGTCCCTGATGTCTGTCCCTGCTGCTTTTCCTCATCATCTCTGATACCAGAGAGAGATTCAAAGCGATTCTGTAGCTGCAAGCTGCTCACAGAATGTTCCCTGGTTTCCTTACTTCTGTGTGTGACCTTCCCCCAAGCATCTACCTCTGTTGTATGTGGAGTGACCTCCTCCTCCCCAGCAACTTCCTTTGTGTGTTTCCCATCCAAGACATTCTGTTCTGTTCTGTTCAGGAGAATCTCCTGCTCTCTATGATGCTGGAGGGCTACCAACTTGCACTTGGGGCAGGTGTAGTTCCCCACATCTGTAGGCAAGAAGACAAACATCCCACAGGTGTTGCAGGTGACTCCAGCAGGTTAGTAGTATTTGGTTAGTAGTATTGTTGGTTAGTAGCATTCCTAAATATCTCACTCTTTTCTTAATTTCTATTCCCGTCATTTTATGTAGTTCCTGTTCTTCCTTCATCTCTATATTTTTGTAATGACTGCTCAATTTTCCATATTTGTTTTACAACTTGTCAATTTATGAAATTATGCCATTAATTCCATTAGTCTTTCTGGTCCTTCTATAGGGTTTTCCAAATTAACAGCCAAATTGTGAGCAACTGCTTTCATTTTGTATTTATATTTCTTGATTTTTATCCCTTGTAGTCTTTCATCATTTTTAATTTGTTTGATTAGTAGTTCTATCACTGTAAGGAAGATCAGTGTCGTGTTCCTCTATTGAAATTACTTCAGTGTTATCATCATTAATAATTATTTTTGCTTTTTGTTTTTCATATCTTTTTAATCCAACTGAGATTAATATCAATTTTTTAATGCTTTCTTTTAGTGTTATCCAATCATCCAAATCAAAAGCTCCAGGTCAGAAAATAATTCCCAATTTCTTGTCATTGTGTCATTCATAATATTCAATAGTATCTAAAATCTGTCTTAGGTTGTCCTTTATCTGTCTACCTGGTAAAAAGACTCTTTGATCTTAGTCTATAGTTGTTTATAAATATACCTTTGATCTGTTTACCAATATTATTGCAGAAATCTTATAATCTATGTTCAATAATTATATTGGTCGATAATTGGCTGGGTCTTCTAGATTTTTATTTTCCTTTTGGAATAATTACTTTATTAGCCTCTTTCTATGTTTCCGGTACTCTTTCCGCATGAATTTTCTATATAGTGACTTGTAGGGGTGTACTCAATTCATCCTTCAATGTGTTATGGTAAACTGATGGTAACTCATCTGGTCCTGGAGATTTCCCCTCATTACAATGTACTATGGCTTCCATATATTCTTATTTTGTGATTTTAGTATTTAAGTTTTGTTTTTTGTGTATTTATTTTCTTCATTACCTCTTGATTCAAGTATTCTTTTAGTTTAATTTCATCAATTGGTCTTTCTTCATATAATTTGCTATAGTAATTGTAGAACATGTCTTTAATTTTCTCATGTTGGGCATATATATATTATCTCCTCCCTTAATTTTTATTATTTGTTTCTTCTCTTTTTCTTTCTTCAATTTATTTGAGAGTAATTTATAGCACTTTAGCTGACCTGCTTCATTGTCCAACCTGATTTTGTACCTTTCCTTTTCTGGACTTTACCAGATCTAACTACATTTGACAAAGTTAGAACTGGGGTGAGCTACTGGTTTGACTTTTGTTAGAGCTTCCTAGAGTTTGATTCTGTACTAATTGGAACATTTGAAATGTAACTTCAGATGTGATAAGAGATCAGAAATAATTCATACTGGTAGTACCTACCTAGTGAGCAATGAAGTCACCAGGCAGGAAAGATGCCTTATTAGCTTTGAAGCTAAGGGACAGAGCAGGCAAGAGAGAAAGAGATTAACTGTTGTAATTATGCATAAAGATTAAAGTTGATAACTGTCTGGGAACAAAAAATGTACTGGATGAGATCCTGAAGGAATATTACCTTTGAAACCATCAAAGGCTTCATTCAGAACCCTGTGTAGTGGCAAGTTCAGGTACAAGGTTCATTATAGTACCAGGGGAAAAAAAAAATCTTCATTAAAAATAATCCAGTGAGTACAGTGCTAATGCTGATTCTCACATCCAGTTCTCATATTCAATGCTGATTCTCACATCTAAGATTTCTGGACTTCTCTGAGGCCATGATGTATGATTGATATAAAATATCCTTTGATATAAAATCATAGAGTTGGAAGAAATCCAAGGGCCATCCATTCCAAACCCCTGCCATGCAGAGAAACATAATCAAATCACCCCCAACAGATCGTCATCCAGCCTCTGTTTAAAAAACAACAACAACAAAGAATGAGACTCCACCACACTTCAAGGTGATGTATTCCATTGTCAAATAGCTCTTACCATCAGGAAGTTCTTCCTAATATTTAGGTAGAATCTCCTTTCCTGTAGATTGAATCCATTGCTCCATGCCCTTGTCTTTAGAGCAGCATGAAAAAAGGTTTTGCCATCTTCAATAAGAACCCTTTCAAATATTTAAACATGGCTATCATGTCACCTCTTAAACTTGATAGCAATAGCACTTACATTTCTATACCACTTTATAGTGCTAAGCACTCTTTAAGCGGTTTACATGTTAACATATTGCCCCAAACAATGTGGGTACTTCATCAACCAACAAAAGGATGGAAGCCTGAGTCATTCTGGAGCCCTGCAGTATCAAATACACAACATTTTGGCTGCAGGACTGGCATTTTAACCACTGTGCCACCAAGATAAACATATCCAGCTCCCTAAGCTGCCCCTCATATGACATGGTTTCTGGACTTTCCACCATTTTGGATGCCCTCTTCTGAACACATTCCAGCTTGTCAACACCCTTCTTGAATTGTGGTGCCCACATATGGATACAGTACTACAGGTGAGGTCTAACTAAGGCAAAATAGTGTGGCACTATTACTCCTATTGATGCAACTCCTCAAATTACATTGACTTTTCTAGCTGCCACATCACACTGTTGATTATGCTCAGCTTGTGTTCTTCAAAGAATCCTAGATCCCTTTCACTTATGATGTGGTCAGACCTGCTGTCCCCCATCCCATATCTGTGCATTTCATTATTTTTCTGCCTACATGTAGTTCCTCACATTTCTCCCTATTGAAATTAATTTTATTATTTTTGACCTAGCTATCAACTCTGTTAAGATAATTTAGAATTCTGATCCAGTCCTGGAGTATTAAAAACCCCTCCTAATTTGGTGTCATCTCTCTATTCCATCATCCAAGTCATTGATAAAGATGTTGAATGGCACTGGACCCAGGACAGAACCCTGTGGCTCCCCACCAGTCACTTCTGTCCAGGATGAATGACAACTCACCATTTTAAAGTAATTTTTTACCTGGCTGAGGTGTGGGCAGCTACAGAAAAGGGGGGGCATGTTTCCCCCTGTGCCTTCTCCTCCTATGGGCCAAACATCATCTTTTCTAGTGTGACTGGTATTGCACAGTACCCATTCTCAGAAACAGCCAAAATGGAGTTGATTTCCACATTGACAGGATTGGGGTTTTGGAAGGTAATGCCAGGCAAGGGAGCCAAGGCATCATGTTTTTCCCTGATGGCTTCAATATCTTTCTCATGTTTGTGAACATTTTAGACATTAAAAAGAAAAAAAGAGGGTTCTGGGAGGTTTCCGTAAGTGGCATTAGGAACTTCAAAATGGGCCATCTGGGATTGCTTTAAGGGCACAGTTAGCATTTTCCCCACTCCTGGTTTAATCATACATCTTTTCTTCCATTTGTTTTGCTAAAGGGCAGTGTCTTGACTCACCCTGTGGATTTCAACACAGAGAAGCTGGACTGATTGGAGTTTCTCACAATGAAAAGCTCACTCCCTCAATCTGAGATCTTTGTAACTAAAGGGCTCCCTCCTTAGTAAGACCTTACAGACACTAAAGAGGTATCTTCCCATCCTTTGAAGGGCAGCAAAGAAACAAGGGAGAATATCATTGATTCCATCTGTTAAATAGAAGATGCTGACTAATCAAGCACCTAGCATTCAGAAGCAGCTACCTATAAATCTCCTAGCAGCTGGCAGGGAATTCTTGTTGTTGCCAAACATTTATCCTCTTCAAATGACTGTGTTCATTGTGTTCCTATGTTTCCTGGCATCCTTGACCCCTGGACTGGCTATGTTTAATGACTCCTTGCCTCATCCTTTTTTGGCTTTTGATAGCTGAACTATTTGTTTTTTGTAACAGCCCCTGGGTTGGCTGCGACCTTGTCCTTGCAGTTCCCTTCACTGTCTGGGATTACCTCTGCATGAGTGGCTTGGACCCCTGTACCAGTTTCCTTTAGAATAACACCTCTCTTTTGGACACTTACTGTCCATAGCATATAACCTACAGTACAATTTTGATGGTTGCCTTTTTTATTATTTTATTTTATTTTATTTTTGGAAATAAGCATTTTCACCAACAAGCTTCTTGTGAACATTCTCAAACTGCTGGAGCTGGCCCTGAAAATGATGGCTTCCCAAAATCAGTACTATAAAACTTATATAATTGAATAAGCATGTCCTGTACTGTCTATTATTAAAATATTTCCCGTATATTTGAAAGATTTGTCATCCAAAAATTTTTCCCATATATTTGAAAGATTTTGCATCAAATAATAATGGGTGTCTGCTCAAGTTACAGATGTGGCCAGGAACTAGATTGGCCAAGACAGTGGAAAAAATGGAAAGAAATGTCAATACATATATTTTCTTACCAGATGTTATGATCAATCATCAAAATATTTTTTGAAAAACCAGGTGCAAGCAAAAACCCCTCTGAACAAACTTGCCAAGAAAAGTCTGATGTGGTCACCATAAGTCAAAAATGATGCAATGATAACACTTCTTCTTCTTCTTCTAAGCTCAGGCAGATAATCACTAGAAATGTACCATCCTGAAATGCCAGGGAGGATCTTCCATTCTTCTGACAACAGATGCAGACCTACTTTTTCACCAACACCTCTTAATTATCTGTCAGAGCTGCTTTTATCTGAACTTCTTTTATGGGTCTGCTCGTTTTAATAACATTTTTATTGATTTGTTGTTTTCATTATTTTTCATCTTGGACTGAAAGTCATGGTGGAATTGTAAAACTGAAGGGTAGGGCAGCAAATGTTTTAAGCAAACCAAAAATTCACCCTAACAGCACAGAGCATTCATGGAGATGTGACTAGGGAGGAGGGCCCGCTCAAGATGTTTTGTTCTCTGAGGCAAACCTTAGATTTAGACTTCTTTCACACTACACTGAGGTGAGCAAAGTTTGGTCTGTGGAGAGGGCAGGTGGGGAACATTTCCTACACATTTAGAGGGGGGCTGGACCAATTTAGGGTCTGAAGATGTATTTTTTTTAAACACTGAGTGATTTCCACATACTTCTTGTTGTTCAAATAAGATGTTTCCTGGGCTGAAAATGACCAAGGAAAGCCCTCCCCCAAAAGAAACTAGGAAAATACCCCAATCAGCCCTAGGTGGCCAAAAAGAAAAAGATGCATTGGAAAATGCAGCCCTCCAATGTCTCCTGAGAAATCAATGTAGCCTCTAGCCTTCTACAATTGTTCAACCCTGCATTGCAAAATTATTCCATTTGAGTACTGTTACCCAAATTGCTAGGTTACCAAGATGACACTCACAAATTAATATATAATAGGGGAATTTTCATAGCTTGAATTAATGCAGCAAGGGCCCGGTTAACATAAGATTTTGTATATTAGTTCGGATAAAGTAGAACTCCAGAGTGCTAAACACAACTTAGAGCCAGAACAAACCAGCACGTTAAGCCCCCTTCCAAGTGGCTTGGGAGTACAGCATTTACATGCTGCACAATCCCAAGCTGCCTGAAAGCCACCTGGCCATTTACACAGGGGTGGCTTCATGATGCTCTGATGGTACAGTGTTTACACACTGCATGCCACTGGAATATCATGAAGCTGGCTTCTGACTGCAACGCGTCTGCAAAGCCAGGTTTTTGCCCCCCCAAAAAGGTGCAGCTCTTTGCCACTTTTTCAGCCAACTTCAAGGCAGATTGGGGTCATGGTTCTCATGGCCCCAATCAGCCTTAGGAAGGTTTGGTTTCAAGCCCCCCCCCCTTCTGCCAGTCTATTGTGGCCTGAGGCTTTGTTGATTAAAAGCAAAGGGGGAAATCACCATTCACACAATGGCATTCACACACACACACACACACACACGAATTATCAAAAGTAAAGGTAGAAGCTTGTAGCAAAGTTGGGGGAAGACAATACTTTGTCAGTCCAGAAGCCAGGCTCCAATCAGCTGGGAGTTGAATGTGACTCAATATGCTTGCTGTGTAGCACAGACAGCAGTGCTGAGAGGCCAAGTTTGAAACAGACAAAGTTTTTGCCATATTGCAAACTGGACCAAATTGCTATTGTTCAGGCACAAGTATTTATAGAAAGAAATGAGCTTTAAGGGAATTATTTCAGGAGCTGATAGGCTTAAGTGACTTTCCGAAGGGAGAAGAATGGGGTGCAATATGCAGTAGTTACCGAACGATTGTTGTGAATGTTCCCAGACAGAAAGCTTTTCATTCCCAAGAGGAAATTCCCTTTGTCTTCCATATGCAAACAATCTCCTAGTCCAGCTCACTACCACCCTTTCTATGGTCAAAGGATTGTGCTGATTTAATCTCAGCCCAGCTAAGTGCTTTGGCTTCCCCCACGCTGAGCCATCCAGATATAATATGGTATGACTGGTTTCCTGCATTGGAGAGCCCCCTTTTGGCTACTTGCCTAAAACATCCCTTTTTGATATAGAATTGACATCAAAGGTCACAGAGGTATGACTAAGAGCTGGATCTTGGGCTAAAATGCAATGTTAACTGCCATGGCTTTATCTTGCAGAATTCTAGTATTAGCAGTTTTGTAAATTATCTAGTTTAAGGGACCACTGGATAGCCTATGTGGAACAAGCAGTGTTATTGTCTAAAATAGAGGAACAGCCTGGGGAGGGGGCTTAGAAGGAAAAAATTGTGAGGCTGTCAATGGTGCTCCTCAACATCTGCCACGTGGGCAGTTGCTTCATTCTAACTGATGAATGCTGGCCCTACTAGGACAATTAGCAATTTAGATGGTCTTTCAAGAGAGAAACAGCAATTTTCTCTTCTGAAAATAGTTTGGAACTTGTTCAGCCTTGCATTGCACAAATGGATGCTTCATGGGGTGGGTAGAGACTGCCCTTTTTTGGGCGGTCTATATCGGCCCAATGTTTTCTGCCTAAAACATTCCACTCCTTGTACAGGACGCATCATTCTGTGTCCAAGAAACATTTTTTGCACAAAAAATCCACATGGAATTTTTAGTAGGATGATTCCCTGGAAAATGTTGTAAACTAGGAAGAATCTTCATCTTTCTTCTATTCTTTTCACAAGGGTTTCTTAAGCAACAGGAGAGCCATTACTCTTCTGAGACACAAGTAAAAATATAGTTTCCATCCTCAGCCAAGGGACAACCCCAGAAAAAATAAAATTATTTTATACCTTTGGACACAAGTCAAGGTCAATGACTATGAAAGCAAAGCTCTTAGAATAAGAGCACCCACCATGGGTGGTTTCCATCATTGTTTTGTTTTGTGCCATGGATGTGGAGACTCTCTTGAGAGAGGTTGTTATTTATCAAAGCTTGCTTGGGGTGCATCTACACAATAGACATAATGCAGTTTGAAATCACTTTAAATGCTTCATACTATGTTAACCTGAAATTTGCAGTTATACAAAGTCTTTAGCCTTCTCTGCCAAAGCATGCTGGTTCCCCACAATTCTGTAGGATGGAGCCATGAAAATGTCATGCCCAACCATGCTGAGGACTCAGAGGAGAGGGTGCTGAGTTAGAGTCCCACTTTAAGACTGAGACTGAAGCTGAGCCAGGCCCTCCCATATGTCTTACCCAATGTGCCTTTTGGATTTTATATATATATAAAATTACTTTTTCATACAATTCTGAAGTTCTGCTAATGTGATTTAAGTTTTGAAAAAGAAAGAAAAGAAATAGGGGGGAAATGAGATCAGCTTTCTTGGGAAATAGTGAGGGGGAGGAAGATAAGGAAAGACAAGGAGAGTCCTAACTCAGCCTTGCATCCTTTTGAGGTTGCTAAAATGGGTGAAAACTGCTTAGTGTGCTTTGAAGATGTACATAAAGGAAACTGCTATTGCTAACAAAATGCAAGAACTATCCACACACCAACATTCCCAAGACTTTAGCAGGAAATGGAAAAGAGGTAGGTTCTCACCTGCAGAGAAAATCATTTTATCAGAACTTTGCAGAGACCTTCAAGTTATTCCAAAGACTCTTCGCCACCTTTTCAAAATTCACCATATGCTGCTTCCCCTTTGAACATGCAATGGGTAATAGGAATACAAAATAATCATTTTGAAATAGTTACCTTTTGTGAAAAATCGAGTATTTGATTTGGCAAATATGCCCCAAGTATAGGAGGCCGATGTTTCTTAATGCCAAAATAATCACACAAATAAATGGGAACCATTTTTTTATTCCCTCATAAGATTTTTAAACCACGATTCAGAGCACTTGGGCCTCACAAGGTAGCCGAGAACATGAAAATGTAATGATAATTCAGATGCACACATCCTTCACTTTAGTTGAAGATTTCTGAAGAACAACAATGGAATAAATGGTCAGGTTTCTACTGGGATCTGCCAGTTAAGCTCCTGGTTGTGCTGGCTCTTATGCTTTATATGAGCACATATAAGAAGACATCTAATATCTCCTTGTTGAAATGGTTCCCTAGCAAAGCAACCATGCTTGGTCATAGCTTTACAACCACAAATATCATTTGGCCCACAGGTGCAGCAGGAACGTCCTAGCCAGATGATGGGACTGTCCTTGTTATTTTGCCAGGTTGACTTCATCCTCTCCACAAGAATATTGGCAGAATTTTCCACTCAGTTGGCTCACAGCAACATCTTGGCCAAGAAGTTGTCAATAGGGCTTTCTAGATTGGCAGGAAAGTGTGACATGAAGTTGCATTTTCTTTAATGCTTAGCAGCTGCACCACAACCTTTAGATGGAGCTGCGCTGTTCCACAGTTTTTAAAAAAGAAGCTGGAAAAACCAGCACCTTTTTAAAGGTGCTTCTTCTCCCCTAAAATGAAAAAAAAAAGAAAGAAAGAAAGAAAGAAAAAAAGAAAAAAAGTGTTTTCATGGCACACTTTCCCTTTTTCTCATCTAAAGGCTAGAGTTTCATGCAGCCATGAACACACTTCTTTTTGCCAATCTAGAAAGCCCAGTATTTCTTTTTTTAAAAGTTCAAGTGGCCATCTCCCTAGGACGGCATTTCCAAAGGTATAGAACCATTACTGAGAAATCCTTCTCCAGTTCCCTCTTGCTAATGGGAAAGACAACAAGACCTAGTGATTTTAATGATGCACATGCTCACAAAGGCCACAGTCCTCCAGATAATGTGTTCACAATCCATTTAAGCTTTTAAAAACAGGCCTCCTACATTTAAGCTGGCTTCAGTAGAACACTGCATAACAGATGAGCTGTTTTAATATGTAATATGTGCTTTATGATGAGCTAGCATCATATTTGAGCATTGGACTATGACTCTGGAGACCAGGGTTTGATTCCCCTCTTGGCTATGGAAATCCACTGGATGACCTTGGATGACACCAAGAAAAACCCCTGATAGGTTCACCTAATGGCCACCAATAGTTGAAAATGACTTGAAGGCACACAACAACAATGTGTTTTGTTGATTTTTAATTATTTTAAAATTATGTTGTTGTTTTTTAAAAAAAATGTTTTACTTGAATGTTTTATTTAATGCTGTTTTGCCTTTTGCAGTGTTTTAACTATTTTGTTTTGACATATCTTGTAAGCTGCTTTTGGTCGCAGTTTGGGAAAAGGTGGGATATAAATCTAATAAATAAATGGATCTAAAGGCCAAAAATCAGTGCTCTAAATTGGACAAACAAATCAATAGAGAACCAATGTAAATGATACAAAATATGATCTCAGCCCATGGCTGCCACATTCTTTTGTAGTTTCTGAACCATCTTCAAACACAACCCTATGTAAAGCATGGGGCAGTAATCTAAATAGGATACAAAGAAGGAATGAATCACTATGGCTAGATTTCTCTAGGTAGGGCGACAGCTGTTACACTTGGCTGAGCTGGTGAAAAGGTGGATATACAGTATCCCTATTTTGTATCCAGGCCATTTGGACGTTCCAGAAGGTAATACTCTAGGGAGGATTTAACACGTAATCATGAGTGACACTATAAAGTGAGAAAGTGCCTGTGTTATCTATCTTATTAGACAGGCTAACCAGAGAGAGTTTAGAAAGAAAGGGGGTGAAAACAGTGCAAGCTTATCCAGGTTGCTATGGTTATTTCAACTGCGGTGGTCTTCTGTCTGCTCCTTATTGTCCCATAAGAATTGGCTTAAGCTGTATTACAGATAAGTTATTTTAGTCCTCTTTTTCTCTTCGGTTTTTCTCTTCAGTAAAGGATATATGTACATGCACAAGTGCCTACATAGTTCCATTTAAACTATGATCTTCTATGACATCCTGTCACTTGGTTGTTGCCAGATTTAAAACTGGCTCATCTCTGTTTTGTGGTTGTGTAGAAGAGGGAATTTCAACAGGTGGGGCTTGTTACCTGGTTGTGTGACAGGGAACATCTGCTGAAAATCCCTCTACTATACAACCATTAAAGATACAAGAGCCCACTCTAGTTTTAAATCAGAAAACCTTATTTATATCTATGGATGTCAATAAAAATTCAGTCACACTTCCTTCCTTCATCTTTCACACCTAGGATGGGTGTGATTGTAACACTTTGGTAGTTTTATATCTTTTGGGCCTGTGTTCTTTTGTTCAAAGCAATGGAGGCCCCATGAATGAAAAGTGACACTTGGGTAACTCTTTATTCACCCGATAAAGATGGGAACATTGTGACGTTATGCACTGTTATCTGATAATCTTAGCACACTAGCGTGATAGTGACAGGAACATTTTGCTATGCTTTTATCACTTTTTCCCATGTGATAAAATCCTATGAATCGGGAGGCCAAGATTCAAATCCTTTCCTTGCTTAACACAAAAATCCGCTGAGTGACCTTGGACAAGTCATATACTTTCTGCCTTAAAGAACCCAGTGATATGGCCACAGCAAATTAGAAATTCCTTGGAGGTACAAAAAAACAAAAGTGTGGAATAGTGGTTTGACTTTTTGATTATGACTATGGAGAATAGATCAATTTAACTCCTCCCTCCCCATTTTTTCCCCCCACAGGGACCCATTAAAGTCTGCATGGTATTGTAGTTTGAGCAATACACTATGGCTGTGGAGACAAGGGTTTGTATCTCCACTCAGCCACGGAAACCCACTGGGTGATCTTGAAATGTCACACTCTCTTAGCCTCAGAGGACAACAAAGGCAAATATCCCTCTGAACAAACATTGCTAAGAAAAACCCTGTGATAGGTTGGATTTAGGGTCAATATAAGTTGGAAACAATTTGAAGGCACATAAATAGGTAAATAGCCTTTACCCTGGGGTAGTTTGAGCCCTGGTTCCTGGAAACACGACTTCAAAACCCAACCGTTTAGATGGCCCCCGGTGCTTGTTACCTTGCTGAGCCATCATCCATACTAAAAAACCCCTGTTGCCACTTCTGAAGTTGAATTGGGGCAGCTGGCCACATGAATGCTGCTAGACACCCCATTTCTGCATCAGATGCAATGACGAGGGCTTGTGAGTATGAATAATGGTGCAGCAATGCAAGGATATATATTGGTAGCAGGTTCTGGGTCAGCATGGAGATAGGTGCACTGACCCAGAGACTGGCCTGAGCAGGATCCTGGCCCATCTTCTCAGCCCCAAAGAGCAAGGTAGGTTTGTTTGTTTGTTTGTTTAGTATTCTTCTATCAAGGGAGGACACCACACATATAGCACAGGATTATACTCTAAGGGTAAAGACCAATGCTAGTGAAATGTGAAGATTAGAGATAGACCCTAAGGCCAAAGTAAATTAGAATTGAGCTGAAGAAAATGTATCCTGAACCAAGAAAAGTTTGAGAATTTGCAGAGATATTAGCATTTAGGAATCTTGAGGAAAAATAGGTTTAGCATTTCCAAAGCACTCTAACCTTCCCATCACCTAACAGGTGCTTTCTACTACTAATAATAAGAGTTTGAAATGTGTGACATGAATAGCTTTCACTTGTTGCTTGCTTAGTTAATTTCTGTTATTGCTTAATGACTGCTGTTTAATGATCACCTAAAATACATCTAATCTACTCCTGTAATTTGCTACACATTTTTGCATGCTGTTGCTGAGTAGAGATTCTAAAACTGCTATGAAAGGCATGGTGTACATTTGATTCAGTACCAGAGTGCTCATTTTGGTTGCTGACATCTAGACTGGCATCCATTCACTAATGCCTTTGTTCTCAAACCCAGTGGGCTAGGGGCAAATTTCTCCTACACAAACCAGAAATTTTGTTCCTTGAGATGAAGGACAAGATGATATCCCTGTACATTATTCCATAGTAAGAAGGTGACTGTACTGTCAGTTGAACATTGGCAACAAAACAGCATCTTCTACCATACCTGACCTCTATGTCAGTAGATTGGTGAAATTGATCTGAATGAGTTAATCCAGGGTACTCAACCCTGCATTCCAAATAGGTTCAGTACATTATATAGAACCTTTACATTTTAACTTAAAATAGGATGTAAGTTCACAGCAGAAAAGCACAACCAAAATGGTGAAAGGTCTGGCAATATGAAGTTTTCCACCACTTTTAAAAATATTTTTATTGTTAAATTGCTGATCAATGAATGAAACAACCTCCTGATAACTTGCCGGATTCATATGGCAGAAGTCATTTTTGTTGCAGAATTCTCAAATGGAAAGTGAGCTACTCTTACACACACACTCCTGAAACCTGTGCAATTTGGAAAGCGTGTATAAAAAATGCATACTTTCAAGGGCGTACAAAGCACTGCTTAACCATCTCAGTCAGTAGGAGGGATGTGTTCAGGCAATACCTACAATTTAAAAAATGCACCACAGACATGCACTTATTTGGATGGGGGGCATAGCAAAAAAGGGATGGTTCTCATTATACTTTCAAAAAAACAACAACATGAACCCTAGTAGAGACCTAACAAAGAAGTGGAAACAGAAGAATATCCATGGGAGCATATTTTTACAATAATGGACATCCTTGTCAAATGGAGCAAGTTTCTAACTAGCTAAATAAATACCACTGAATTTCTCTCATAAACTCTATTGAAATGAACTTTTCTTTACTTGCATATTGTTTCCATTATCATCAGCCAAGGTCATCCATCACTCTAGTATCCTTTGCCTGGAGTGGCTTCCTTCTATTCAGAATTTCCTTATAACAAGCTGTGACATAACAATTGTCACTTTTGTGTGGCATCGTATATATATATATATATGCACACACACACACAAACCACACACTTTCCACAGGCTTAGAGGAAAAAATAAAAATACACTCTCATCTGTAGAAGCAGTCAGGGGGGAAGATCCATTTGCAAGCAAATTATATTTATAAAATGACATTTATGGCTGTATCATACAGAATTCTGTTGTGGATAAGTCCCACGGAAGACTATATGTCTGAGCAAGCATGTCTGGGATTGAAAGGTGTGTGTGTGTGTGTTGAAGTACCAAGATGGGAAACAGTATGAACCACATTTATGGATGGAGCTACCAGAAAACACAACAAATGACCACTGCTATAAACCCAATTCAGCCACTGTCCTTTGAATTAAGGAGACATGCAAGGAAGGGGAATCCTAACCCCTTCCCATTCTGTTGTTGCTCACATGAAAAGCACCAAGTCTAAAATAGGAATATCCTGATTTATTCAGGATAATTTGGTGTCTCCTGATTCCTTGGTTTACTTGGACTGCCTTTTCCCCAAAACAATGGCTAAATTAATAATAATAATAATAATAATAATAATAATAATAATATTTATCCATAAATTGCCACTCCTAAAAGGACTGATTCAGCACTCCTGTCCCATGCCTCCTGCATTGTTTTTCAGGACCACCAGCACCACGACCATTACCTTCTGCTGGGGGAAAAAAAACCTGGAAGAAAACCTGGGGAGAAAAGCAGAAAGGGTATTACTGACTTCTTCCAACTTAACTTAAATGTTAATTCTTTATGTCATTTTGTGCAGTCCATGAAGTCCCTGGAGTGACCTTAGCAAGGAAACTGGTCTTTGTACCTGCCAAGGTTGCACAGAGACTGTATGTGAACCAAATCTGTGGCAAATCAGGAGCCCTTTCATGTTACACAACTGCCAGAACTGTATCCTACGGAATCCTGAGATATGTAGTTTAAATGTCCCTCCCTAATTTGCAAACCCCAGGATTCCATAGGATGGAGTCATGGCAGTTAAAATAGAATATACAACTGTAATTGTGTAGTGTGAAAGGGTCCCAGGAGGCTCTCTGTTTCTGAATTGCCATACTTTCCACAAATGAAAACTGGAAGGCATGTACCCAAACAACATCAGTGGGAGCAGATAGCAAACATTAATAAGGAAGAACTTCCTGATAGTAAGAACTATTTGACAGTGAAATATGATGGTGGAGTCTCCTTCTTTGGAGGTTTTTAAACAGAGGCTGGATGACCATCTGCTGGAACTTCTTTGATTATGTATTTTCACATCACAGGAGGGTTTGACTGGATGGTCCTTAAAGTCTCATTCAATTCTTTGATTCTATCATTCTAAGATGCAAGCTGGGAGAGGTTCCATCAGTTTGCTTTTCGATCAGCCTACTAGAAAAGGCAAAACTCCAACACCTCTCTTTTTCTCTCCCTCATTGCTGAGTGGAATACAAACTAGGGAGATTATTGCACCACTGAAAAAAATTGTCTTAATGCTGCAAATTCAAGCTTCATTCGGGGTGTACTCTGGTGAGGCTTTTCTCCCCAAAACTGCCATCTGTGAACAGTCTGGTTCCAATATGGGATCCTGAACTCACTTTGGTGGCCATTTTTCAAAGTCAGAAAGCTCCCGACTTTGAAAAATGGCCAGTGAAGTGATTTCAGGGATTCTCATTGGAGCTGGCTGTACCTGGATGGCAGTTTTGGGGAGAAAAGCTGTGTGATAACACTAGGGTATATTCTGAATGAAGCGTGAATTCGCAGCATTAAGACTGTACAGCCTGAATGAAGCTTGAATTCACCAGTGGTAAGACACTTTTTTCAGCAGTGCGATAATCTCCTACTTTTGGACTTTAAACTCAGTTTGCAGCAACTGACGTCAGCTAAGGAGAAACATGGGGAGGAGAAGGAGGAGACAGAAACTGGGATATTTTAAAAGCAACTGAAAATGTGGGATGATAGAGGATTAACTGGGACTATGCCCCTGCTAATATAGGACAGATGGATAGTGTGGACCTTTTATTTTTAAATCTGAGCTATGCTGTGGGGGTGCAGCTACTGTACTCCCAACCTTACATGATTATTACATGTAAAGGAGGATATCAGCATGGTGCGGGGGTCTGAGTGTTGGACTACAACACTGGAGAGCAGGGTCTGAGCTTCCCTTGAACATAAAAACCCGCTGGGTGACCTTTGGCAAGTCACAGTCTCTCAGCCTCAGAGGATGGCGATGGCAAACCCCCTCTGAAGAAACTTGCCATTTGATAGGGTTTAGCTTAGGGTCTCTAGAAGTCAAAAATGACTGGGGCATACAATGACAACAACAAAGAAAGGTATCTGAACTGGGCTTCAAACAACTTTAAGGAATATTACACATATTCTAAGAGAATCATAGAATCATAGAGTTGGAAGAGACCACAAGGGCCATCCAGTCCAGCCCCCTGCCATGCAGGAACTCCCAGTCAAAGCATCCCCGACAGATGGCCATCCAGCCTCTGCTTAAAGAAAATTCTTATTGCATTGGCCGGGAATTGAACCTGGGCCTCCCGCCTGGCAGGCGAGAATTCTACCACTGAACCACCAATGCACAAGGTTCTTACTGGTTATGTGGTATTGGGGGGGGGGGACTGATTCTGACCTCAGAGCAAAGCATTCTGCAATGATGGTGACTACACCAGGAAGCACAGTGGAATGGAGGGCTCTGGATCTGTTAGGAGTACACAGAGCAACTGGGGACCTTTTAAAATACACAGTAAAAGGGGCATACCTCAGTTTGGTGCTGAATTGCTTAGATCTCATCCAGACTGTCCATGCCAGAATGGGAAATTTGACCCCACATTATCCAAAATTCCCATGGGGGAGAGGTCATGTTATCTGGTTCATGCAGAGAAGGCCTAAAGCCACTGAATCAATTGGATTTACTTATGTGTTGACTCACCATTCAGCAATTGCTTCAGAGGGTCTATTCTGACTGAGACTAACCAGCAGGATTCTAGCAGAGGAATTCTGCCCCCCCCATCATTTTTTCCTAAAATTATGCTGACCCCTCTTCACAAAATGACTATCTCTCCCCTCTGTGAAGAAAAACACACATAAAGTGAGAAACAACAAGCACAGAAATGCCTGACTGATAAAAAAAATTCAGACAACCCACCCAGTGTTCTAATTTGTAAATGTCAATGCAACAAACAGCAACTTTTGTAGGGCTTTTCTCAGTTGCAGGAGATGATGTACCTCTGTCCAATGTATGCAATTTTTGTAATCTGAGCAAAAAAGGATCTTATAAATGTGAGAACTCATGTCAACACTACCAGAAAATTCATCTTGCAGGTTGGGGGAGAGGGGTCTTTTCTCATTCTTGTGCACAAAAATGAAACAAGCAAAGAAGTTTACATCTCCAGTGTTATATCTCTGCTGGAAGAATATGAATAAAATGGCTTGGGGCCTTGTACACTGAGGGTATTGTGTTTGTATTGAATTAGAAACATAAGATGGGTGCCTCTTATATTGCTTTAATTTCCAAAGTGCAGAAAATCAAGCTGATGGTATATCATGAAGGAAATGGTTGGAAAAAGATTGATTTCCCTTTGTTTGTTTTCTAGCCTACAAATCCGAGTCATTTTGTCCCTATTGACTAAGAATTACCATGATGGGGGAAAGAAAGGAATAGAAAAAAGATTTTTATGAGGCTAAGTCTGGTATACATTCATCCTAGTATTGACTGCCCATTCTTGAAAGGGAAAATTAAGCTTGTTGATATCCTCCCTATATCTCTCCTGTTTTAAAAAACCCCACCAACTACAATAGGGGTAAATAGTTACATTTTATCAGCAATAAAACTCAAATGATATGATGCGTATTGATTATTCTTAGAAGTTCCAATAGAGAAGGGAAGAATGGGAAGATTCTATGGTATGTTTCCACTAGAAGTCATTCATTACAGCAGGGTTCACTATTTTCTGTGGTTTCACATTTGTGCAGTAAGTCCAGGAACATATCCCCCATGGATATGGGAGCTGTGCTGTATTTTAATTCCTTCTTATTGTTGATCTTTTGTATGTTTTAACCATACTATATTTTCATTTATAAGCAGTCTTGGGTCCCACATTTTGGGAAAAGGCAGAGTTTAATAATACTAATAATAAAGGCTGAGATCCTATCTTTGCCTTTGTTTCATAACTTTATGGAACTTTCTGAACTGTAGAAACAAAAAGATATCCTGTTAGTGAATTACAAAGATGCACATCTGGGCAGCAGTCAGATGTATATCTTCGTAATTCACTAACAGGATTACAGTACCATGCAAAATACATGCAATGACTTAATGGAGTGCAATAGCTTTAGGATCAGAGAATCAGCCCTGGTGGCGCAGTGGTTAAATGCCTGTTCTGCAGCCACTCACTCAAAACCATAAGGTGGCGAGTTCAAGACCAGCAAAGGGCTGAAGCTCGACTCAGGCTTGCATCCTTCCGAGGTCGCTAAAATGAGTACCCAGATTGTTGGGGGGCAAATAGCTTACAATTGTAAACCGCTTAGACACTCCTTAAGGGTATGAAGCAGTATATAAATGAAGCTGTTTGTTTGTTTTTGTTTGATTGGGAAATACTAACTCAGAATATCAAATTTACAGGGCTATAAGGATTTGAAATGAAGAAATATGAAGCTTTGGGGTTGCTTAAAGGAGGGAGAGATGAAGGAAAAGAAGAGATTCTAAAAGGAGGACAATCTCTCTCTCTCTCTCTCTCTCTCTCTCTGGCTTTTCTTCACTAACAAAGAATCAGGAATAATAATAATAATAATAATAATAATTTATTTATAGCCGGCTCCTCTGTCAAGACAATTGGAGCAAGTTACAGCAGATAAAAATTTACAGAGTAAAACAATTCCAATAACCCACTACCCAACCTCCCACCCCTTAAAATTAGATTCAACTAGCAGCAAGTTAAAACCAGAAAGACAATTGAAACATAGGCAATATCAGAAACAAACAACCATTCCGTGGGCGGTGTAAACTGTGGCGTCATAGGTCAAAGTATCAGGAGCTGGTGGGGGAAAACATATCTCAATTCAAAGGCCAGGAATTAAGAGGTTTCTGGGAAGGTCTGCCAGAAGAGATCGAGGGATGTAATAAGACACATCTTGTCCGGCAGGCCATTCCATAGCCTGGGAGCGGTGCCAGAGAAGGTCCTCTGGGAGGTCTGTGCCAACCTAGTTTTCATAGGCTGCAGCAGATTCCTCCCAGAGGACCAGAATGTGCGGGGGGATCTTACGGGGAGAGGCGGTCCCTAAGATAAGATGGACCCAAGCCATGTAGGGCTTTAAAGGTTAAAACCAACACCTTGTACTGTGCCCAGAAACTAATCGGCAGCCAGTGGAGAGACTTGAGCACAGGTGTTATGTGCTCTCTCCTTGATGTTCCGGTGATAAGCCTGGCTGCCATGTTTTGAACTAATTGGAGTTTCCGGGTTAAGCACAAGGGTAGCCTCATGTAGAGCACATTACAGAAATTCAAGCGTGAGGTTACCAAAGCATGTACCACAGATTCCTTCATATCCAGCAAAGGGAGCAGCTGGCGTATCAGCCGAAACTGATAGCAGGCACTTCTGACCGTCACCTTCACATGACTAGTCATGTGAAGCGATGAATCTAGAAGTACCCCCAGACTGCAAACAGAGTCCTCTGAGGAGAGTGTGACTCCACCTAGGACGGGGAGTTGTATTCCCAGACCTGGTTTCAGGCCTGTGACTGTCAGTACCTCCATTTTCTCTGGATTTAGCTTCAATCTGTTTTTCCTCATTCAATCCATTACCACTGCAAGACAGTTATTGAGAGGAGAGATGCTATCTGAAGTCTGGGCCAATGATCTGATCATGGAGAGATATATCTGAGTGTCATCAGCATACTGAAGACACTGAGCTCCATGCCTCTGAATGATCTCACCCAGCAGCTTCATGTAGATATTAAATAGCATCAGGGACAGGATTGCGCCCTGAGGGATGCCGCAATTAAGCTAAATCTTTGAGGAGCAACTGTCTCCGAGCCTCACCCTTTGGGATCTGCCGGAGAGAAAGGACCAGAACCACCAGAACTCAGTGCCTCCAATCCCCAACTCCCTCAGCCGATCAAAAAGGATGGAATGGTCTACAGTATCAAAAGCCGCTGACAGATTCAAAGTACCAGCAGAGTCACACTAACCCTGTTGATACTCAAGCGAAGGTCATTGGTCAGACCGACCATGGCAGTCTCAACTCCATGTCCTGTCCTGAAGCCGGTTTGAAATGGATCGAGATAATCGGTTTCACCCAAGACAACCTGGAGTCGGGAGGCGACTGCTCTCTCAATCACCTTGCTCAAAAATGGGAGCAAGGATACTGGTGTATAGTTGTTCCTGTCCAGAGGGTCAAGGGAAGGTTTCTTCAGGAGGGGCCTAACAGCCGCCTCCTTCAGACAGGGTGGTAAAGAACCTTCCCTAAGGGACGCATTGACTGTATCCTGAAGGAATACCCTCAATGCATGCCCCCCCCCATTGACCAGCCAAGATGGAAAGGGATCGAGAGGGCAGGTCGTCTTCCTCAAACTTCCAAGGAGCTTGTCCACGTCCTCAGTACTGACAGGTTTAAACTGATCCAATAAAGGGACATCAACGGAGTTGATGGATGTCTCACCTATGGATTCTGGTGAAACAATGGCATCTAGGTTGGTCCATCCAGGAAGGACTCATCCCACGCTTTCTACAAGCGCGTTGATGACTAATAAGGCCGATCTGAGATAAACAAGTCCAGTTACAGAAAGCACAGCAGAAAGTCTCTTTGGGTGATGTTTCCAAGTTGTGGTTCTTTCTGCGTTATTGTTTCTCTTCGAGACTCGTGCGGCGTGAGTTCTCGAAAGAGGCTGCTGCATTGTGGATAGTGCATCTCCATGCCTCCCAGTATGAGGCCAGGGCAGACCATTGTTGGCGATCAATTTGGCCGAGCTTGAGATGTTGTTTCAGGGAGTCCATGCACCTCTGCTTTGGGGCACCCCTCTTACGCTGACCCATGGTGAGTTCACTGTAGAGTACTATTTTTGGGAGGCGGTGGTCCTCCATCCTAGAAACGTGCCCTGCCCAGTGCAGCTGAGTTTCCAATAGCATGGCCTCAATGCTGGTGATCCCTGCTTGCTCCAGGACAGCAACATTTGTTACATAGTCAGTCCAGTGTATATTTAGGATTGTGCGTAGACAGCGCTGATGAAAGCATTCAAGGAGTCGTAGATGTTGGTGATAGGTGATCCATGATTCAAACCCATAGAGGAGAATGGACAGTACAATGGCTCTGTACACACTGATTTTGGTGCTTTGCCTCAGGTGTTTGTTACTCCAGATTCTTTTGTGAAGCCTTCCAAATGCACTACATATATGCCTTTGCTAATCTGTGATCGATCTCTTTGTCAATCTTGGCATCTGAGGAGATGATACTTCCCAGGTAGGTGAACTCCTGTACGGACTTAAGTACAGATTTGCCGATGGTGACATGGGGGTGATAGTGCTCTTCCTGTGGTGCAGGCTGGTAGAGAACTTCCGTTTTCTTCAGGCTGACTTCCAGCGCAAACAGCTCTGCAGCCGTTGCAAAGGAGGATGTTAGGTGCTGCAAAGCTGCTTCTGTATGGGCAAAAAGGGCAGCATCATCAGCGAAAAGCAGCTCATGGACTAGATAGTTTAGAGTCTTTGTGTGAGCCTTCAGATGGCTTAAGTTAGACAAGCTACCATCAGTACAGTAACGTATATAGATGCCGTCTTCTTCGAGATCTGCTGTAGCTATTTGGAGCATCATGCTGAAGAAGATTGTAAATAGCTTGAAGACAACCTGGATGCATCCCCAGTCCAAACACTGGCACCTCACTGTTTATGTTCTAGTGCACCAGAGAAACATTCGCAATGTCCGTCATACTCGAGTTATGCCCAGTGCAGAATGCCAAACAGATCATCGCCTCGTAAGATGCAAACTAAATCTTCATGTTAAGCTCAAACCTAAGAGGGGTGGCATCTTAAAGAGGAGACTCCAAGTCAACAATCTTCAACAAGCTGCCATGAAAGATAACTTCCAGGCAAATCTGCAATCTGGAGGACAATATAATACATATCTAATACACATATGCACCAGAGAAAGAGGGGAAAGTTTTGTGGAGATCCCCGTAAGATAGGCTAGGTACTGATTTCAATAAGAGGCCTCCGGAAGAAGAAAGTAGCTCCGAGTTCTTGGTTGATGCTTCAAATAGACCCTATTCCCAGACCAACTACTTTTGAATTTCAAATAATTTTAAAACATCTTAGGGAGGAAACTAAGCATGATGTCAGGAAATTCTCTAAAACTAAGGAATTACTTATCAATCAAAGGGTGTCTGTCTGGATTTCCTGAGATATATTACCTGGCACTTTTTTTTTCTTAACAAAAGGTGGTAATGTCTCAGACAAGCACCCATTTAATAATAATAATAATAATAATAATAATTATTATTATTATTATTATTATTATTTCTATTCCGCCCCTCTGAACAAGCAATTGGGGCAGAGTACAGCAGAGGTTAAAACAATATCAAGTTAAAATACCCCTTCCTTACCCTTACCACCCTCCCTTAAAAAAGAATTAAATCGCAATAGAGTTAAAAAACATAATAGATTAAAATAGCAATGCACAACAGTAGGGAGCGGACCCAGCTTAGGTTGTATGGAGAAAAATGCAGGAAAAGATTTAAAAAGCCCTTAAAACCTAGGTATGGAGCTGGGGATATTCACATTCTCTGGGAAGGCTTGCCGGAAGAGATGCGTCTTTAGGGCTCTTTTAAAGCCTTCTAAAGATGGAATGAGACGCATCTCGTCTGGCAGGTCATTCCACAACTTGGGGGCGACAGCCAAAAAAGCCCTCTGGGAGGTCTGTACCAGCTTGGTCTTCATAGGTTGAAGCAGGTTCCTCCCAGAGGACTGAAGTGTGCGGGGGGGGGGGGGTTCATATGGGAGGAGGCGGTCCCTTAGTAAGATGGGCCCAAGCCATGACGGGCTTTAAAGGTTAAAACCAACACCTTGTACTGTGCCCAGAAACTGATCGGCAGCCAGTGGAGGGCTTTTAGCACAGGAGTGATACGCTCTCTCCTGGATGTTCCAGCCAGAAGCCTGGCTGCCATATTTTGGACCATTTGTAGTTTCCGGGTTAGGCACAAGGGTAGCCCCATGTAGAGTGCATTGCAGTAGTCCAAACGTGAGGTTACCAGCGCATGTATCACAGTTTCCAGATCCCTCCTCTCCAGGAAAGGGCGCAGCTGGCGTATCAGCCGAAGCTGGTAACAAGTGCTCCTGACCGTCGCATTCACCTGACTTGTCATGTGAAGCGACGGATCAAGGAGTACCCCCAGACTTCGAACACAGTCCTTCGAGGAGAGTGTGACTCCATCAAGGACTGGAAGTTGTATTCCCAAACCTGGTTTCGGGCCTGTGACTGTGAGCACCTCCGTTTTGTCTGGATTAAGCTTCAATCGGTTTTTCCTCATCCAATCCATTACCACCGTAAGGCAGTCATTGAGAGGGGAGACGCCATCTGAGGTCTGAGCAGACGATCTGGTCACGGAGAAATAGATCTGAGTGTCATCAGCGTACTGATGACACTGAGCTCCGTGCCTCTGAATGATCTCACCCAACGGCTTCATATAAATATTGAATAACATCGGGGACAGAATAGCGCCCTGTGGAACGCCACAGCTAAGCTCGATTTTAGAAGAGCAGCTGTCCCCGAGTCTCACCCTTTGAGATCTGCCGGAGAGGAAGGGACGGAACCACCGGAGCGCAGTTCCACCGATCCTCAACTCTCTCAGCCGATCTAAAAGGATGGAATGATCGATTGTATCAAAAGCCGCGGAGAGATCCAAGAGCACTAACAGGGTCACACTACCCCTGTCGATGCTCAGGCGGAGGTCGTCAGTCAGAGCAACCATGGCTGTCTCCACTCCATAACCTGCCCTGAAGCCATTTAAGAAAGAGATCACAGAAGCCTCAAGCAGATCATCCTTGCCTCAGAGGTAACATTTCCTATCAATGACTTTCCTGTCTGCCTGGTAGAATCAGTGGCAATAATTCCAGGTAGCATCCCACAACCTGAATATATCTCATTGGGGAGCAGTTGGGGGTTTTGTTGGTTCAACAGTGTCCCCAGCCATCTCCCCACTTGCCCTGACTCAAAATCAGCAATATCTAATGGCCAAGAATAAGTTCAAATGTCAGACCCAAATCCTCCAGTAATATAGTTGAAGGTTCCTAATAGAAGACAACCAAGAACAATGGGCCCTTGTTATCCGCTGGGGTTTGGTTCCAGGACCCTCCGTGGATAACAAAATCTGTGGATGCTCAAGTCCCATTAAATATAATGGCACAACAAAATGGTGTCCCATATAAAAAATGGAAAATCAAGGTTTGCTATTTGGAATTTGTACTTTTGGGGAATATTTTCAAGCCGTGTACGCCCAAATCCGTAGATAAAAAAATCTGTGGATAAGGAGGGCCAACTGTACCTCTTCAAAAAAAAAAAAAAAAAAAAAAAAAAAAAAAAAAAAAAGGTCATAAAAAGGAGGTGGAAGTACCAGGTGCCCCTTCTGTGTCTGTCCCCATGTTGTAAGTATAAATGAATGTTTTCTCTTGGTATCACTTGTTGATAAGTCTCTTCTCAGTCCAAGATAGTGGCTATCATATCTTCTGATACTGTTCAGAATTGCCCAATGATATAGCCCTGAACACACACAAAAATATAATTAATTTTGGGAATTAATCAGATCCAATATCACTGGACAATCCTGAATGGTAACAATATGAAATCATAGAGCTGTGTCATTGGGAGATGCCCTAAATGTTAGTCTGAAGCAGTATGCAAGGGGATCTCGTAGCACCTTTGAGACTGAATGAAAGATAGTATAAGTTGTAGTATAAGTTTTTTGGAGACTAGATCTACATGACAGTGTACACATAACAGGGCCTCTTATGTAGCAGCACCCTGACTTTGGAACTTCCTTCCCAAGGAAGTTAGGCTTCTCTACGCCCAGGCATCACTGTTCTGAAAGGCTTTTAATATTTGAAATGGATGCTTTAAAATTGTATTTTAGAATTGTTTTTAAATGTCTTGTAAAAAATTGTAAAGATTATTTTTAATGTGTTTTTAAAATGTTTTCTCTTTTTATTTTCTAAATTGTTTTTATTTGTTCATCACTTCAGAGTCCCTTGTGGGCCAGGAGGCAATATATAAATATCTTAAATAAATTAAAATAAAACATCTTAAATAAATTATTAAGTCCTTCTCCATTGGAAAGTTGTTTTATGTTTGTAGCTCAGCTCTACCTCTCAAAGCATTCTTCCAGTTGCACAACATTTATCATATCATGTAACACTATTACCTCTTATATGTTCAAAAATAAGTATATATTTGCCAGTGATAGAAACTGGTGTTTATCTTCCAGCCATTCAAATGCTGCTGGAAAAGGAGAAATGCTACAGTCAGCATATCTCTCAGTCAGAAGAGAAGGTAAACTACTGTAAAAGCCCACTTAAATGTTTGCATCCTGTAATGTGATCGTTCTGATGTTTTCATAAGTCAGTATTTGCTAGCAATACAAACTAGTCTTTAATCTTCCAGCCAGTAATATGACATTGAAAAGTCAGAAACGCTACACTCAGCATATCTTTAAAAAATGAAAAATGGTGTGGGGGGGTGGGGGAGAGAAGGCCCTTGGAAGTACTTGTCTGGAAGATATTGCCAAAGAAATGCCTCCTTCAATAGGGACTGGCAATTCTATTTAATTTTGTGTTTGCCACATGACTCATTTTTCCAAATGCATATTTGTTTTGGTCAGCACTTCCATTGATTTGTAAATATGGTAAAATTTGTTCCAGACAAAATCAGCATAAGACATTATACACATATCTAAGCAGAGAGAAGTTGGTAGTGTGAGCTTTCATAAACTTGAATCTACTTCCTCAGGTGCATGTTAAAAAGGTTCTACAAGATCCTTTTGCATGCTGATTTCCCAAACTAACACAACTATGTTTTTGAATATCTAAACACACTTTTTCTAAATATACAGATTGTTGTGCACTTTTGCTAGTATGTGCATTTGCTGCAATATTTTCCTCCTTATGATACATTTGTCTCTATAGGTTTTTCTAAATCCATTATTTTTTTAAAAAAATCTTTTATTTCATATATGCATTCTCTACACAGTTTAGAGTTGGGAACCAACTGGCAAGATGTTGGAAGGTGTGTGATTCCACATGCAATTGGATTCCAGTTTGGTACCTTCAAAGAAAAACCTGGATTTGATTAATTTCTCTTAAATCTCTGTGTATAGGTGACAAAGGTGTGGCCTTTGTACAATAAGGGCATGATACAGATCAAGTAAATAAACCAACAAATGATTTTGCAATACGGAATTTTTCTATATCACTATTCTTTTCTTTGAAATTCACCAAGGCAGCATGACAAAAACAATCACCAATTAATTATGTTATTGAGAAAGACAAAAAGATAAATAATATGGAATCCTGTTCAGTCTTTATGGTCCAAAATACACTGCAGAAATAATCCAGTTTGAGACAGTTTTAAGGGAAGTTTAAACTGTCACAAACTGGATTATTTCTGCAGTCTGTTTTGGACCTATGATGTCATAAACCAGCTCTGTCCATACAACATCGGCCCTGATGGCAAGTGGTCAGAAGCCATCAGCAAAACTGACCACTGCCAAAGCTCACAAGAGCTTTGGAGATACAGCTCAAGATACCAGAAGATGATCTTTATTGGCTAAAAAAATCCATATGGCATGTGCATAATACAATTGAAGCCTTCTTGATTTAAAAAAAAATCACAAAGGACAACACATAGGTACATCCTTGACATAATAATATATAAAACTATTCTTATATTTGCACATTGCTCATTGCCTTCACAAGAGTTCCCAAACTTTTATTGGCAAATGTACTGGCAAAATGAATTCCAGGTCTCTCAGATGTAATCTCCCCTATGGACAGATCCTTAAAGTAAAGCACAATTGCTCAGGTGAAACTGACTTTAGTAATGATGCTTGTATCCTGACCCAGAACAGCTGGGTGAGTAAAGAATAAATTGAGCCATGCTATTGCCACAAAATTGTGCAAGGATTTTCTAAGAAAAAAAGTGCACACAAAACAATGTGTGAACTACTAAAGTGTGAATGTCAAAAATGAGACTCACTGGGGAAAATATACACAAATATTCTTTATTCTGAGAGGAAAAGTTGCATGATAAGGCATTGTATAACCCTCTACATATATGACTGTTCCAAATATAATCCATTGAACTGCTGAACTGCTGAAATTTGAAATTTAGGAATGTCACCATTAATAGGAAATACTGCTTCTGTTCCCCACATGAGTTAGGAATCCATGAAATTTCAGTCATTCAAGACCATGGGTTTTCTTTGTTCCCTGTTCTGTAACTCTGGATGATGTTTCCCCCGAGCAGAACTCATATTTGCCTCATACACATGCCTCTTTCAGATATGTCAGATCCCAATATTGATGGCCTTGTAGCCAAACATCCTGTTGCTTGTGAAAAGAGGCTCTATTACTAGTTTATTAAATTTCTGACACAGGCTCTCAAGAAGATATCCACTGAAAACAAGCAGTGCTCCCAGCCAAATGTTAGTGTAGTCCTATTGCCAAAAGAAGTTAGTGTACCTTTAATTAACTGAGCTCCCAGTTTTCATACGTCATCCCCAGGCAGAAGACAGGGGTGCAAATTCTCCAATTTTGGTGGCTTTAGCTCCAGGTAAGAGGAAAGGGAGTGTTTGTGAATCTCCAGTTAAGCCATTAAAGCAGCAGTTTGCTGCATTTGCATGGCTTGTAGGGCATGTGTACATGTTTGAAATGGGTGCTTTAAAATTGTAGTTTAGAATTGTTTTCAAATGTCTTGTAAAAAAATTTAAAGATTATTTTAATGTGTTTTTAAAATGTTTTCTCTTTTTATTTTCTAAATTGTTTTTATTTGTTAATCACCTCAGAGGCCCTTGTGGGCCAGGAGGCAATATATAAATATCTTTTAAAAATTAAAATAAAACATCTTAAATAAATTATGTCTACATGGGTCAAATGAAACAGTTTACTGTCCTCTCACAAATTGTCTTTGCAGTGCAGGGCCAAAGCCCTGATTCAACTGTGGACTGTCTACAAAACAGGAGGCCAATTCTTCATCAAATCCAGGCCATCCCTGCCTTACACTAGTTTTAAAAACTTACTTTTTGCTCTGGAGTTTCCAGGATAATACAGAGCACTCCACAGCAATGCTGGCTGGTTGTTTATACAGTGCCATGTTGTGCCACCCAGGACTGACACCGCTGGCACACATCATTCCCTCTGCAGTTACAACAAGGTCCCCAGCCATATGATGGATGCTGGGCAGCTCATTTTCCATCTCAGAGGGGGTGACTTGCACCACCAATGGCAGCGGCAGGTGGCACAATGGAATGCATGGGAAGACATCCAGCTAGCATCACTCTGGAATGCCCAAGTAACAGGGGGAATTTGGGGCAACATCAGGCCAGAATATTCAAGGAGCAACCCAGAATATTCTGGCCGGTGAAGACACACTCCTACTGTAATTAATGGGATTTACACAACTGTTGACATGAGATTTTATACAACAATTTATTGAATGGTTCTACTACAGTTAGGATCAACTAACAGGATTCAAACTAATGTTGACTCAATTTCAGGAGGATTTTGGGTAAGATCCTTGAAACAGACTTTTCACTTTCATGCGTCTATCAACACTCTCTGATTCTCTTCATGAGTATCATTGTTCCTTGTTTCTTCGCTCTCTGCCTTTGGTCCCAATCTGCACAATGTGTCAAAGGAAGAGGGCAAGACAAAGTGAGGGTGCTGTTCTGTCTCTTTGAATAGTCAAAGAGATCACATCAACAGGAAGAAATACACAGGGGCTTTCTAGATTGGCAGGAAAGTGTGACATGAAGTTGCCTTTTCCTTAATGCTTAGCAGCTGCACCGCAGCCTTTAAATGGAGCTGCGCTGTTCCGCAGTTTTTAAAAAAGAAGCTGGGAAAACCAGCACCTTTTTAAAGGTGCTTCTTCTCCCCTAAAATGCAAAAAAAGTGTTTTCATGGAACACTTTCCCTTTTTCTCATCTAAAGGCTAGACTTTCATGCAGCCATGAACACACTTCTTTTTGCCAATCTAGATCAGGCCTAAGGAAAAGGGCAACAGGACTAAAAGGTTCTAGGTGTTGCCAGTTTTCTGGGACTCAGAATATATGATCTGGCCTCTCATGTTCTGGCCTTAGCACATTCCTAATAATGGTAACTATTGATGTCAGTCCTGAGAAAGGTGTCCACGTATACCTAGATGGCTCTATTTGTCCTAAAATTTCTTGTGCAACAGAGCTACCTGCCACAGTTGTGAAGATGTTCAAAGTTGACTTCAGTGCAATATAATTTGACAGTGACTGAACTGCTCTTGCTCAATGCTTTGGAATTCTGGAATTTGTAGTTTTGAGAGAGATTTAGCCTTCTCTGTCAGAGAGCTCTGGAGCCACAACAAACTACAGATTCCAAGATTCCATAGCACTGAGCCATGGCAGTTAAAGCAGAGTCAAGCTGCATTATTTCTGCAATGCAGATGCAGCCAGTGATGCTTCTTTCTCATTGTGTTCCTGAGCTTGGTAGGCCAATTATGTTCCATCTGTATGCAGATAAACCTTTTATAAATGAGAGCTGAATAGTGCAGTGGCTGCCATACCTTGGCTGTCACGATATCGTAACCAAGCCTGACACTCTGAAATTAGATCTGCCTCAAAACCTTTCAGACCAAATAAAAACAGAGCTTGTGATGTACAAAGGGAACTTCAAGGAAGGTGCTGTTCACTGCCAACTCATATTGAAAGCATTCACTGATATATATATATATTTTTCTTTTAGGCTACACTGACACCAAAATATTTCATCAGTAGTTGTACTGTTCTTTTACTGTGTCTCCTCAAACTGCAAATTCCATTCCAATTGTAATTTAGGATTGGTTTGAGGACCCCAGTGGTTTGGGGACCCCAGTAGTTTGGGCTGTCTTGATGCATTATTTATGTTGAGGAATAGACAGGGATGACCTCCTTAGGGTGCGTTTACATTATAATGCAGTTAGATATCACTGTAACTGCCAGTGCTGCACCTTGTAAAACTACAAATCCCAGGATTGCATAAGATGGTTCTACAGTACTTAAAGTGATGTCAAACTGCATTACTTCTACAGTGCAGAAGCACCCTTATACCTTTTGGATCTCTCAGTGCAAGTGTACAAAACATGTAGCCCTTCAGCTACTGTTAAAACTGCACTTCCCAACAGCCCTAGCCAATCTAACCAATGGGAAGGAATGGTGAGATCTGCAGTTCAAAAATATTGGGATGTTCACACCCCTTCCTCAGTGACTTACGTTGCCATTATATTAGCCATTATATCCTCCGGGATCACATTCCTGAGCTGGGTTTAAATGGTATGGTGCCATAGAGGCTCTGCAACTACCCGGCAGTTAGGTTTCAGAAGATGGGTGGTGCTGGGGGACGTCTCCTGTAATCTTGATGGTGCTGTAAGGTTTTCCCCTGTGCTATCTACTATCTAACTTTTCCATGGACCTTCTTTTGGAAAATCTACATGCAAAGAGATCTTGTAGCATCTTGGAGATTAACTGAAAAAAGCAGCAGGTAACATGAGCTTTCATGGACTTAAACCTACTACCTCAGATGCATGCCCTGGGGATATACGCTCAAGTCTATGAAACCTGATGCTACTGGCTTTTCTTTTCGTTTTCAGTTACTTTGAGATCCCTTTATATGCTTTGCAACTTTTGGTTAATTTTTAAATGAAATGAAATCCTTCTGTCTCAGCCAGTTTCACATGGCAGGACAATTCCTTGCTGGATACTGTTTTATCTGCTAGCCAGAGGTGTTAAAGATGAGGAAATCCTAATTCTGCATCTCAAACATGGTTGAGTAAACAAAGTTTCAAAGATAACTTTTAAGAATCAAGGAGTCAGAACCCTAATCTTCAAGGACAATTCATTTAGTTTTGGTTTCTCCAACATACCATTTTTTAAACTCCCATATTCTCTCCTTCCTGAATATGAGGAAATTAACAAATATTAATAAATATTCCAGAACGAACTAAAACAACCTGCATTTGACAACGGCCTACATTTCATATGTAGGGGTGACCATAAGCAAAGTACAATAACACTTTGTGAATTTTGGATATTATTGTACTAAATTTCATAGTTGTAGAGTAGATTTGTTGTATCAAGGGGATTTACCTTTTTAATTTTTATTGTTATGTGCCTTCATGTCACTTCTGACTTATGGAGACCTTGAAGATTTTCACACTTGCCTGAATCACTGGTAAATCATTCCCAAAACGTCCTCCAAAGGTGGCTGAAAAAGCAAAAAAGCCTCTGTGTGTGAAGGCTGGAAGTGGTCCTCAATCGTTATGGAAACAGATCTGGCTGCAGCGTTTGTCAAATGTTGAAAGAAAAGCAGGGAAGGAGGAAGATTTCTCCCCCCCCCTTAACGCTAAGTTAGCATTAATAGGAATCGTCCTCCTTCCCTGCTTTCCTTTCAACATTTGACAAACGCTTCAGCCAGATCTGTTTCCATGACGATTGAGGACCACTTCGAGCCTTCACACACAGAGGCTTTTTTGCTCTTTCAGCAACCTTTGGAGGACGTTTGGGGAATGATTTACCAGTGATTCAGGCAAGTGTGAAAATCTTCCCTAATGGGGTTTTCTTGGCAAGTTTCTTCAGAGGGGATTCACCATTGCCATCCTCTGAAGCTGAAAGAATTTGATTTGCCCAAGGTCAGCCAGTGGATTTACATAGCTGAGCTAGGATTCAAATCATGGTCTCCTAGAGTCATAGTCCAATGCTCAAACTGTAACACCACAATGGCTCTCTCTTTACCTTTCTATTGACCCGCTGTTATAAAAATCTATACAGTGTATCTAGTTGGGTCTAACCAATAGTAGTCATGCCAATGTCATAGCTTCTAAAAGTTACTTTTGTGGACTACAACTCCCAGTGGCCATGCTGGCTGAGGAGTCTCAGGGTGTTGTAGTCAAAAAAAGTAATTCTGGTCTATGCAAGCGCAGGAAATGGCAGCAGGCAGGTGTACATTTCAGCACCCGAGATATATTGCTACCTAAGTCTATATTTGCATTTTATTTCTGACCACATTTTTTAAAAGTGTCTTATTAGCTGGCATATTCTTCTTTGTCAAACTTGGTGCAATGCCACAAGATTTGACAAAGAACCAAAAGAGAAAAGTTTGAGCTGACTGCAGAACAGCAATTCATGAGATCAAGCATTAAGACGCTGCATCTGGAGTATTGCTTTGATTCACATCCTTCTCCCCCTCCTTCTCCCCTCCACTTTCTCTCTCTGTTTTAATTTATTTTGGCCTTTTTCTTCCAAACTCCCCCAAAATAGCAACCCTAAACCCCAGCAAGCCATCAAGCACTTGGCATTGGTAATGTACATCTTACCCTTTCCTGCTCAGAGGCTGAGGTGGAAGGAGAAGAGAATGGAATATGTCATAATTTAAAAGTTCCACGGTCACAGAACTGACAGCCAGAATCTTGGCTGGCTATGAATTATTTAGAAGCTCTTACATTTACAATACAAAAGAGACACAAGGACCTACATAATCAGAAACAAAGAAGCATTTCCACCTTGCGATATCCTATAAGGAAAAGCACATTGTTAAGGAGCTTAAATGCAAATGAAAGGCTTCATACATGGGGGTGAGCCTCAAAGTCAACAATGTGGTTTTTTCCCCACAGTTTTTTTTCATGAATGTAACTTCATATAATTCAAAATCTGTTGATCCTAATATAGCAAAGGAGATATTTATTTGACAGAAAATTTCCTGGTAGGAGCAAAGCTTGGGGAATTTTTTTTTCAGGCTACAACTCCCAGAATGCCATAAAGGCCATCATAGCCATTATCTACTATGAATGGAGAAATCTAAGAGTTGTAATCTAATAAATAAATAAATAAATAAATAAATCTGTGTGTTGGACTGATGGTGGATGTGGACACCATGTTCTGTTAAGGCAAGGAGCATGGGAATTATAGTCATAGAAATGCAAAGCTGTATGTGAGAACCAAAGTCTGTAAATTTCCAGCACAAGGTGAGATAGTGTAGTCAGACACGTACACAATAACAACAGATGTGAGTATAGCCATAACACACACGGAATAGCAACACAAGTTCCGGAAAGGAAGGTCATGGAAAAGGTAAACAACGACATCATTGAAAACATCACATGAGTGTTTAGGTCATAGTAAGAGGTTGGACTATTAGTATGGGAAAGTGTGGAAATAACCAATAGTATTGATTGTACACACCCAGTACACACCCAGTGCACACCCAGTGGGTGGTAACCAAAGTTGAACTATTTCAGTATTGTTCCGGTGAGCCATTGTTCTCTCCGCACCCCAGCACTGCATCATCCTCCACAACATCAACAACAATGTGAACTAGAAGGTGAACCTGAACTTGTAACTAAGCTTTTGTGCAGGAGGAGATGAGTATGTATATAGCTTGATTAGCATAGCCAAAGTGTGTTTAGCAAGAGCAAGAAATGTGTTGCAAAGATGTTTATTGTTTTACTATAGTGTTTGTGTTATTCAAGTAGTCAATAAAGATAGTTTAGTGAACAGCTCGCGTGGTTTGTTGACTGCATGAAGGGGGAAGCAGCAACAGTGATTCCAGAAGTTCCAGAGCTGATGTTTTGTTCCTGAGACGCTTCATGGGCAACTCTGCTACCTGCAACACATCACACCATTGATCAGTTCTGATCAGCCCAGTTTGAACAGATGGTGAGGACCTGAGCCTGGGTGAAGTGCATCACCTCCCATCATCCCCAACATGTTCATCCAGAAACACAGCATCCTTTCCATTTGCTATGTGCAATCCATGACTTCGACTGAATGTCCATTGTCATTCACATAGCGATGGACATGGGAATGCACCTCCAGTTGCATACCTTTCCTGAACCAAGCCACTAACCTTGATCATATTTGAATCAGAGTCTTTGATTTTCACTGAGTCTGCTATTTCATGTCAGCATGTAAACATATTTGCAGCACCAGATTCCAGACTGAGGCCAAAAATAAAGGTTTCTTCAGCTGAGAACACTGGTTCTTATCTTCGATTAGTGATAAGGACAATGTAAAGGCATTTAAATGTCCTGCCCTTATTACAGGACATTTAAGCCCTAAATATGCTGATCTTTAAATATCATAAACTCTACTTCGCAGACCTGAAACAAAGGAACAGCTGATGTCTCTGTTAGTTCAGAGCAATGAATCCATGCTGTTTTATGGGAGCTGCCATATGTGTTGTGCCTTTTTTGGGAATATGTTTCAGCACTTTGGAGATCTCCCACAAAATCAGGAGTAGCTCCTAGAGCCAGCATGGTGTAATGGTTTAAGGATTGGACTGTGACTCTGGACATCATGGTTCAAATCCCATTTCATTAAGTCACACTGTCTCAGCTTCAGAGGATGGCAATGGAAAACCAGTTCTGCAGAAGCTTGTCAAGAAAACCCTATGATAGGGCCACCTTAGGGTAGCCATAAGTCGGAAGATTCCCAGAAAACTCACTATGGGTTCACTGCCATGGACTAAAGACACCAATTGCTACTTATTGCAGAAGAATTTACATCCCAGTAGACATACTTAGAATTCAACTATGCTTTTTGCACTTGAAACTAGTTGTTTCAAGATGCCTAGACATGCATAGAATTAGGTTGTGCTTTGCATGTTTGGTGGCAGCATATCCATACTGGTGAGAATTACATGTGAGTGTTCACACATGCATCCATGAAAGTGTGTGCATGTGTGGCCCCTCACACCCCAATATATTCCAGATGTGGGCAATGAAGATCTGGCTCCTCTGAGTCCTGGAGGGAGGGAAAAGGGAGGCAAGCTCCACATGAGAGCTCACTTTCATTTCTCAACACCGCCAGATCTGAGGCCAACTGCTTCTGTATGTTTGAATTGCCCTACCCTAACTCAGTAAAGGCTTCACAGCTGTCAGACAGTGGAAGAATGCAGAACCACACATGCAGAGCTATGCACACATGTACAATATCAGTCCATATGGGAGCATGCCTCACTGTCTATCTTTCCCATCTCCTTTCCTAAATCTGGATCTCTAGAGCAGGTCATTCTAATAATAATAATAATAATAATAATAACAACAACAATAATAATATTTATTTCTTACCCGCCCCTCTGTAAAACAATCGAGGCGGGGTACAACAAGGTTAAAAACAGATTACAGATTAAAATAATTCAAGAATTCCATCCCAACCTCCCCCCCTTAAAATAGGATTAAATTAGTTAAGTTTAAAATTAAATTACTAACAATAAAAGTACCATACAACATAGTACACAAAACCGCAATGCTGGCCACAGCATGGGTAGCAATAAAATACAGAGGGGGGGGGATAAGGAGTTGGGAATTGGCTGAAAGATTTTAGGAGCCAGGTAGATTATACAGTTTCAGGGAAGGCCTGCCGGAAGAGATGCGTCTTTAAGGCTGTTTTAAAACAGTCTAGTGATGTGATGAGACGCATCTCGTCCGGCATTCTGAGTCATGTTCTTTTGCTCTTGAACTGATACCAATCTTATCTGATCTGGAGTTGGTGCCTATTACCTTGAATTGGCTCCATTTCACCAAATCAATTGCACTATGCTATTTTTAACACTAAGAATTGTGGTGAAAAACCAATGAGCCATTTCCACTTAGTCCAGAGCAGGCCACCTTAGATACTGAACAGTGTTAATGTCCTTGAACAGCAACTGGCAAAGTCTGAAATCAGATCCACGTGCATCTTTCCTACAGCAGAGGCCATGCATCTATCAGTCCATTTCTGGGCAGAATTCAAAGTAGTGGTTTTGACATTCCATGCTGTACATGGCATTGGTCCAGACTATCTATAAGACTGTATACAAGGTGTGCAAACTATAAGATCTTCAGGAGAGGGCTTTCTTCCAGTCCAAACCACCTTTGTGAATGTGGTTGGTAAAAACTAATGAAAGAGCCTTCCTCATGGCTGCTCCCAAGCCATGGAACTCCCTTCCACAGGAGATCTGTCTGGTCCCCGCCCTGCTTTCTTTCTACTGGTAGGTAAGGACATTATTATTCAGGTAGTTCTCTTGAATTTTAAATATGTGTTTAAGGTGGTGTGGTGTTTTTTTTTAAAATGTATTGGAAATGTACTATATGTACTAATATAAAGGAATGGAAGAAAGAGAAGGGTTAAAGGGTAAGATAAAGAGTAAATATGGTAAAGAATGTAGGTTGAACATATGTGAAAGCAGAAGGTATTGGAGGGAAGGAGAAGAGGAGAAGGAGTAAGGGAATGAGAGGGGGGAAGGTGGGGATAAAAGTTGGGAAAGTGAAGAGGGAGAATTGGATGATAGCAAGGAAAATGAGAAGGAAATAGAAAAGGAGAATAAAAAGAGAGGATAGAGGTAAGAGAGTATTTGAATGTTAAAATAATATAATTCTAGTATTTGAATAGTTTGTGCATGAGTGGAAATATGTTGATGTAAGAAATGATAATATATAGACTATATAAAATGTGTATATGTTATATATATGCGATAGTAGAAATTTCATCAAGATAAATATATCGAGGTGTAGTACAGTGTGGCTATGCCATACGCAGGCATGTCTTATGCAGCTTCCAGCATACACTGGAAGTCGGCCAGAAGAAGTGATGCCATGTGCCGGAAAGAGCAATGGCGCGCCACTGCACACTGCAGCAGACATGGGTCCCATTCACTTTAGTGGGTCTCAAGCATATGCAAAATTTCCCTTATGTGGAAAGGGACCACTGTAGTTATGTTACATACAAACATGTATAGATATGTAATGTTAATATGTCTATATGTTTGTCCTTATATGTTTGTTTATATTAATGTACAATAAATATATTATTAAGAAAACCTAGTCATTTAAAGCACAGCTATAACATGAGTAAGAAGCCTGAACATTTATGAAGTTAGCATTCTCAAAGCAAAAATATTTGCTAGGGGGGAGTCACATCTATTTCATGAATATGGGTTGCTTTCTTTTCCTCTTTCATTGCTCTCTTCCTCCCCAAAGTCCTTAATACATTACTGTACTCCTGTCATTCTGATGTGTGTGAAGGGAAAACACCATTTTAGCAGGAGTGCTGTCAGAAAGTCACAAACTGAATCAATCCATCCATGATTATTTTTTCCCCCTCTTCATATCTCCTTCCTGGCCAGTTCTGTCAGAGTTTGCTCCACTGTGTGTTTCAGAATGGTAGCTACACATTACCTAGGTGCTGAAAAGGGAAATGGAAACCGTTTGAAAATAGTGATGAGGCAGAATGGTAGTATAACCTTGAAAGACAGAAAATCATTCCAAAATAAGTTCACAGGAAAGGAACTTACTCAAGGGAATTTGCTGTCAAGGATTTGTTTCCAGGGAGATAATTCAATGTTGCAAGGTATATGTATGTGGTAGGACTAGGGTTATTCCTTGAAAACTAAACCAAATCCCCATTGATTCTATAAATCTACTTTAGTCCATCCCTGCTAGTCCTACCTAAATTCCCGTTGCTTTTTGAAAGTTCTTAGAATTTTGCATCTAAAACCTTTCAGTAAAATGAGAGTAGTGCTCTAAATTGTTGTTGTTGTTTTTTATTTGAATAGAGTGTTTTTCTTATTGCTCCAAATGGATAGATTCAGATTGGTGGGTTCAGGTGGGGGGGGGGGAGAGGATTCAGCAACACTTTAGAAAGAACATCCTAACAGTATAAGCCACTGCCTGTGGAAGGTGATAGATCAGTGATTCCCAAACTTTGGTCCTCCAGATGTTCTGGACTTCGACTCCCATAATTCCTGCCTGCTGGCCAAGTTGTCTAGGGCTTTTGGAAGTTGAAGTCCAAAACATCTGGAGGATCAAAATTTGGGAATCACTGTGGCAGATGGTTCCAAGGAGAAGCTAGATGGTCAGATATTAAGATTCTATAACAGCTTATTTTCTTCATCAGAAGCAGATTTGAGTAGCTCAAGGACAGCCCTTGCATCAGATTGAGGAAGCAGAGCATAAGAAGTTGTGAATTTTATACCATCACCATCAGTTCATTCTTCCATTTAACTTTGCCATGGCTGGGAAGCGAGGCCCAGCATTCTAGAGGATGAGACTGGTGGAAAATGCTGCCAGCTGCTTTTCATGCTGTGGAAATTGTTGCTCACCAGAGCTGGTGGTCAAGGCCCAAGTGACTTGTTTTGGGGTTGTTTGGCTCTGTGGAAGCCAGTTCCATCCATTTGGAGAATCTCTTGTTGACTTCCAGCGTCTGAGTGCCTTCTGTGTTGCTCAGAGAGTGAGACAAGGAATAGGATAATGCTGGGGTTGCAAGTAGAACTTCTCTTGCTTCAGGAGGCTGCTGCTGGATTAGATGTAGGATCTTGGTTAAGGGTATCTTGGTGTTTGTTTCTAAATATGTAATGCGTGATAATAACAATTCTGTTATTAAAAGTACCATTCCAATCTGTGGTATAATACAGCAGAAACCTTTGTATTGTCTGTGGTGATACATGAGGACATTGTGTGCTCTCAATTTTCTGTTCAGATTAGTGGGATCAAAACAATGTTGCTAAATGTCCTCTCCAGCAACTTGGATAAAGTGCCATTGCAGAGTCTACAATTATCCACCAAATGAACAAGTAGAGAAGCAGGGGACAAGGTGAGGTGCTTTTCTCTGTGTAAATAAAGGAGTAGGAATGCTTCACTTTGGCAGGATGTAATTTTCAAATCATCGACATCAGCTGTACAACTACATTACAGATCCAAAAGACCATTTTCAAATTAACTAAAAAGAATTACATATTTTGGCTTTCAACTTGGAGAAGGGTATAATTATTTCTCTCCGTAACTCTTTGTGGGGGAATAATGTATGTGTTTGTCCTTCAATACCATGGAGAATGTGGGATATGATTTCTCATTCTGTAACTTCCACTCCCTCGCCCCAGGCACTCCAACACAGTGATATCTGCACATAGAGTCCCTTCCAATAGGAAAAAAAATTATCTGAAACTCTCAGGTTTCATTCCCGTACAAAACAGTTCTGTTTGGGAGATTCACGTGATTTATTTTTTATCATAAAGTATTTCCTGAGAATTCCTGGAATCAAACTACAGGACAAGAGATTCCACCTCAACATTAGGAAGAACTTGATGATGGTAAAAGACGTTCAACTGTTGAATACATTCGTGTCCATCTTTGGAGATGTTTAAAAGGAGCCTGAATGGGCCTCTGTCAGGAGTGCACGGCAGGGATTGGACTGGATAGCCTTTGTGGCCTTTTCCAGTGCTATGATTCTACAGGTTTCTGGCATTATCAGGGACTTCTCATTCCTGCTTCCCAGGTCAGTTTAAATTAACCCAGCATTTCCTCAAATGAAATGTTATCTCTACTTGGCAGTCTGGCTCCATTATTTCAGAACCAGCTAAGAGGCTTAAATGATAAACACAGCTATTGTTTCCAGGACACCGATTCAACAGAGATCAAGTGGGGGAGAGAGGAATGTTTGCACCAAAAGAAAATGGCCCTAATGGTTAACTTGCATAATAATAATAGTAATAATAGTAATAATAATAATAATAATAATAATACTTCTTTTGCACTTTCTGTGTGAGGGCTACACAGAAAGAATGAGAGGGACCGTCTGTGCAGAAAAGCGGTTAGAGCTGAAGTGGATATTTATATCCTATTTCATACTCTTGAGGGATGCTTGATGTTACCACATGGTGTAACAAGGGCTTTCATGGTTTTCCCATGGAATCGACAAAAGAGAACTCTGAAGCATGGAAAAATGATTAGATTTGAGACACTTCCTGGACAGTCAGACAGGAAGAGTGAATAGCATGATGTGAGGGGGAAGGTGTGAAAGGTGTAGTCTTTGACTGCTTTTGCAATCAGACTCACTTTGTCTCTATTGTGAGAGAAAATGAGAAGAGCGTGTTGAGGGGACAGACTGATTAGCAAACCCATTTAGCATTTATTTTAGTGTTGTCTGGGTCTCACACATATCCTTAGGTCAGTGTGAATTCTTAGTCTCCTAGTCAAGGCCTCTCAAAGCATGCTGGACATTAGATATTAATTATGAAACACCATATCCAGTGAGAGCTGTATAGGATATGCTAACAATTCATATCAGCACTTGCAGCACTTTAATGGGACAGTTTTAATGGCCCTTTTGTAGTGCAGTGGTAGAGGGCTGTGGCCAAGATTTCTACTTTTTGCTCCCTGGCCTCCAGCCTCTAAATTTCAATTCACCAATGAATTGAACACCAAACTGCGTGCTTCAGATAATGAATGGGACACAGCCTTTTTCAAAGCAATACATCCCAATTCTCTGTGGTGGCCTCAAGCAGAAGCTGTTGCATGCAGAATGTGAAGGAAATGTTGACTTTTGTAACAATGATGCTAACAAAATACATTAATTGAATTGACTCTTCTTGTAGCACATAAACAATGCCAAAAAGTGTGAAGTGAGTGTGATATTTCAAACTGTGCCTCTAGGAATCTCACACCCTGGAAGCAAAATGATCTATTGTTTTGATTTAGCTTTTGGTAGAGGCAAGTTCACAGTTCAGTGATTTTCTTCTGTACAGAAGTCCAAAAATTTAGTTTAATTGAAAAATGGGTGACAGATGCAGATCATTCAGTGCTTACTGAAAAGAGAGAGTCCAATTTCCTTCCATTTAACACCAGAATGATGGAACCATTGCTAATTGTGAACCCATTTATAAACCCATTAAAAGAACACAACAGCTGGATTTTCCATCTCTCAAAGGATGATAACAGCTCTTGTTCTTGCTAGCAGAACAACATTTAAGTAGACCTACTGAATCACTTTCTTCAATGGTGAGTCAACATATAGGTCATTCTACTAATGCAATGACTGGGAGTAACAACAGCATTGAAGCTTTCCAGAAGGTTCATCTTTATGCATCCAGTAATCCCTAGATGTATGGACATCACTTAGGCGCATTACAGATGGCTGAAAAGGGCTGACCCTGCAGCGTGATTAGGGCTGGGGAGCATGCAGCCACTGCATGCTCCCCAGCCCTAGCGCGTATGAACAGTGCCATTTTTACAGCGTGCCGTACATATGCACGCGCTGCCATGACATCATGCCACACGCGCGTTTACACAGAGCAGTGCGCGCCTGACGTTATCATGTCACTGCAGCACTGAAAGGAGCTCCAAAACGGAGCTTCTTTTCAGGAAGCGCTTTGTTCAAGCGGCAACCAGATTGCCGCGGTAATAAAGCGAGGGAGAAAGGAGCCAGGAGGCCAATTTCCTCGCCATCAGCCCCAAGTGAGAAAGTCACGTAGTCAAGCCCGCTTGGAGGGACAGAGTCCCTAGTAAGCAACTCTCTATAGGAAGTCTGGGAGTTGCCAAACCAGATTTGCCTCTGACCTCAGGAGTAAGTCAATAGACTTAGTCTTACACTTGATGGACTGATAATCCTTTTAACAACTCAGCCATTAAATTGGCTACCCCTCCGAATTGTGTCCAAACCTAAGTGCATTATGCACCGTTTATTTGCTCTTGACTTAACAAAGCCCAGGCAATCACCACCTTTGTCCAAGCCTTGCCACATAGCCCCCGGATATGTTCAGCCCTATAAAAGATCCCGAGTTTGAATCCCCCGTTGATGCTATCCTCAGAGTGCAGGCTGGTCCACGCCAGTTTGACCTCTGCTCATAGCTCCCACAGCCTGTTTCCCCTCATTCCAGCAGTCATGTCCATCAGCCTCATCCACATCTATCAGGCTTCCCAGAGAAGACTTCTAAGGTAGTATTCCAGCGGTGTCTCTCTCTCTCAAACCTAAATCCCAATCTTACCTCTTCCTTTTCACTAGCATTGAATGTGAGTGTGTGTGTGTGTGTGTGCCCCCTTTTGCTGTGTGTGGTATTTATGCCCCCAATAAACTGTGTATTTTCATTGAATTCACTTGGACTAGTGTCATCTCTCTTGGGGTTTGTCGGTGGACCTCTGGTAGACAATACTAGGACCGCGATTCTGGCATAAGACTTTGTTAGGATCTTCCTCTTTGAATATTTTGAGCTAATTATAATTCCCCCAAGTGAGAGACTTCCTAACACTGTAAAGGCCCTTAGTATCTTTGCACTTAGTATGATGTGTAAAACAGCTTCCTTTCATACATGGCTGTACACTGAAGGACATGTTATGTATTTGATTGTATAATGTCACAATACACTTAGGAATGGAGCATTGCACAATCCACACATAATTCCATGAGTGTAAAGTTATGCTCAGTCTCCTTGATATAGGATCTTGGCCTTTATCTCCTGCTTTGCTAATGTAAGAAATGACCTGTTTCTCTTTCCTTCTCTACTCATCCCTAACAAGAAACCAGCACACTTCACTTAAGGCAAAAAAGAGTTTTGGTTAACTCTAGGTTTTTCTTTTTCAAAGGAAAATCACTTGTCTGCTCCAGTCACCCTAAGTGTAGCAGGAATGCTTGAGTGTATCTGCAGTACAGAGTCATAGCACTTTGCTACCACTTTAACTGCCGTGGCTCCATTCTGAAGAATCCTGTGATTTGTAGTTTAGTGAAATACTTAGAATTCTCCAGTGTACTCCCTTGAACTCCTGCACTAAAGCTCTGTGGGAAAGAATTTTAAGACCCTCACTACACTGCTGGAGCAGCAGGAAACAAGCTCACTTTAGCTGCATTAACTTGGCAGTATTAATGCAGTTTAATCTCACTTTAACTGCCATAGCTCAATGCTATGAAATTCTGAGATTTTAGTTTTGTGAGATATTTAGCCTTCTCTGTCAGAGAGCTTTGGTGTCACAACAAACTACAAATCCCAAGATCGCATAGGATGGAGTCATGACAGTTAAAGCCTCTGTCTTCTACATGCCATCTTTTCATATATTTAAAAATGCATTTAACACAAGGGTTATGTAGCACAACAACCCATAACTCCATATGCTACACAACTCTGATTTATGACCTTTGTCTGACCTTTGTTGCCTTTACATCAGATAGCCAAGACTTTCCCCTTTTTCCTTTTCTTTCTGTCTTTGAATCCACATACATGATCAGTCTGAAAGTGGTTTCACTTCATTGATTTATTCTGAATCTGTTTTTTACTGCTGACGTTTCCTACTTATGGTTTTAACAAGGACATATTGTATGTATTTTGGTTTTATTTACAGTAATCTTTTTTCATTATCATTTTGTATAATACCTGTTCTTATGTGCTTTGGTTATCATTGGCCATCTTGAGGGGTTCAAAGAACCAAGATGGTTACACATTTATTTATAAAAAATCATGCATGTGTGAATTAACCCCCAATCAATCTGGGTAACCCTTCTTTTTTCACATTGATATTCCTTACATCTTTCAAAACACTACCAGCATCTCTGTTTCTGCAGAACATCTGTTTCTGCTCAAGTTTTCAACTTCATCTCTGCAAACTGACCCCTTGGCACTTGCTATGAAATATACTAAAGCTTGAAAGCTAGCTTAAGGTGCTGTTGACTTCAGCTTTCATCTGGCAAGAAACACCACTGCATAAAAACCTTTATCTAAAGCATGCTGGTAGACAATCTCCACAGGGTAACCATGTTGCATGCAGCTGTTCGGTGACCTGAATCTGATCCAAATCTGAAAAGATTGGCCCAACCAGTCAAGGGAACTTTAACCCATGAAAGACTCTTAAAAATATCATCCTGGAATATCATCCAGTGACAGCTCGAATGATTCCTTCTTGAGAATTTTCCCCATGAGTGGTTTTACATGGATTGGTGCATTGTGCATGTGAATGAAGAGTATTTATTTATTTATTTTTGCATAAACATCACTCAAAATCTACAGTACAAATTGTTGGTACTTTTATTAGACCAACCAAAAGCTATTACGTCCATTGGCCTCTTCATTGGGCAAAGTTTGGGAGGGGGAAAATCAAGCAGCGACTGAAGCAGAATTGTTCCTCCCAGTTACACCTGGACAGAGTAAAAAGTCATGCTGGTGGATTAAGGATTAACCTTAATTGAAAGAAATTCATTTCTATTCCACACCCCAATAGACCAGGATCTGAATAGAATCAGTGCTCTCAGCTTATAGAGTTTTCTAAATTTGCCAAGTCACTCATGCATTGTCCAAGTGCACAGGCAACTTTTCATCAAGCTCACATTCGTAGCAGATAATATATCCAGGGACAGCCATGTTGGCCATATAACAAAGTACAATGACAGTCAAAATCCGTAAAACAGGGATACCTCTATTGGACCAACCAAAGTGCACAGAATCCATATTGCAAGCTTTCACAGCTCCACTAGCTTCTTCATCAGGCAAAGGTGTTAAAAACCATACAGGAAAAAGAAAGAACAGTTGGTGATGATGGAGTCACAGGCCTACATTGTGTCATGATGTTGTTCTCAGTTAAGATGGTATGGAGGGATTTTATTACTCTTTGTTTCCACACGTGGCCAGAAGGAGGAACCCACATGGCCAGAAGGAGGAATGGCCTGCTTGCCTGGATATCTCTCCGTACCATCTTAACTCAGAAAAACATATTGACAAAATGCAGGACTGTGTTTAGCACTGTCATATTTTTTTTCTTTCTCCTATATAATTTTTAACACTTTTGCCTGATGAAGAAGCCTGCTGAGCTTTGAAGGGTTGCAACATGGATTTTGTGCATTTTGGTTAATCCAAGAAACGTATCAGTGTTTTTTGTGGATTTTGGACATTGTTATACATTCCTAGCAGACAGGTGTCAAGTTAGCCATCCACAGATTCCTTTCATGTAAACAAACTAGTCCCCATTCCTTGTTATCAGGATATGCTTGATGTAACCTTTGGGGTATCGAGTAGATTTTTCTGAAACTAAGCACGCCACCCTAAAGGGATGACTTCCTACTCATTAGACATGCTTTTTTCCTACCCATTATATGAAACAATTGACCTAACGAAAATGAGGGGAATCCCACACTTTGCCCTAGGTCTTCCTTGGCCATGTCATAGCTCAGTAAGCATTTATGCCCCTTCTCAGTAGACTGCCTGGGAGTTATGCTGTCAGAGCAAATATCTATCACCCACTTCACCAGGCATGAAGAACTCCTCACCTGGCTCCCAGATCTTGCTTAAGAAGCAGGACTTGCCGCAGTTGCAATTCTGGCTCACTGCAATGACCTTCTCCTCCAAAAACATGGATCTAAATGATAGGGAAATGTCAGCCAAGTGGCACTGCAGTTTCACTTGGATTGCTCTCCCTATCCCCTAAGGAGTTCGCAAGGCTGCTCAGAACTGTGCTTACCATCTGGAACACTCTTTTCAAACAGTTGTGAGAGTCTAGAAAAACACTGGGTTCAAATCTTAGTTGGATGAATTGCAAAGCAATGTCTTCCACATTATGATTTCTGATAGATCAGCGAGTTTCCTTCACACTGATACAGCACTTCAGGAGGTTTAGCTTTTGGGGGGAACTTTTGTTTTAGAGGTTTGATAGAAGTTATTAGAAATTTTTATGGAAGTTCTTGTTTGTTTGTTTATTTGTTTGTTTGTTTTTTATAGCCCACCTTTCTCTTGATATAGAGACTCAAAGTGGCTACCAACCAATTTAAAACAAATTAAAACAAATTAAAAAATGATACAAAGGTATTATAGAATATAAATATAAAGTTTAAATACAATTAAACAATTTTGAAAGTTAAAAACATTACATGTTAAAATTCATTAAAACTATATGCAAACCTTGATGCCAGAGTTGCACAGTATTTAAAAGCCTAGCTCTAGTCAGTTTGAAAAAGCCTCATGGCATAAAAATGTTTTTAGCTGCAACTGAAAAAAGAGCAGAAAAGGGGCCATCCCAGCCTCTCTGGGGAGGGAATTATTAGGAATATTAAAGTTATTAGGAATGCTTTGATTTTATGGATGTTTTTAGGAATTATTCACCCAGATGAGAAGTAACTAGTTGTAAAGACATTAGCCCGATATAGATGGGCACTAACAGGCGCCTGGGCGGCACCGTTAGGGTTCGGGAGCGCGCAGCATTCGCACGCTTTTGAACCCTAACCTGTAATGGCGCTGGCACCATTATGTAATGCCATTTAGATGGCATTCATAATGGCACCACCACAGTTGCGCAGCTGCTAGATGCAGCTGTGCAGTTGCAGCAACGGAAAGGTGCCTAATGGCACCTTTTCCCCCACTTGCACCGCAACTGTGGCGCAAAAAAGGAGTGCGGTTTCCTTATTCCTTTTTTGTGGCACAACTGCGCTGCAGCATCTAGCCCGATACAGACGCGCACTGACAGGTACCTGGGCGGCGCCATTAGGGTTCGAGAGCACACAGCATTCGCACACTCCTGAATCCTAACTTGTAACGGCACCGGCGCCATTACGTAACACTGTTTAGCGCAGTTGCTCCAGAAAAAGAGGTGGCTCCAGACTGCCCCTTTTGGGCAGTCTGTATTGCCCATTGTGATGAATTACTATGATAACAATTAATTTGTTGCCAAATATCATCATGTTACATTACAACTGTACCTTAATCAAGGATGACATCACTCCCATGGCAGCCAGTTGTCCTCATTTTCCAGTAAATGTCCTACATTTAAACCTTCCAAACTGTCCTCCACTTTGAGCAGGACTAAGAAGTATGCATTTATATTTATCTGAGTGTTATTGATTTCTATTTTGATATGTCCTACATTTTCTTGAATTTCCTACATTTTGAGGTGTGTTGTCCTCCTTTGCAGTGAGGACATGGGCCACTGTGTTTCAATCCTGACAAGGGCAACTTTCTGCTGGTTTTCTAGATAAGATTTGTCTCCCTCCTCTATTTCTTCTCCTTCTCCAAAATTAAATGAGTGCAAACTAATTTAGCACTTTGAATTTAGTTTGCAGCAATTAAAGTAAGCAGAGGTCAAGGGGGAAGTAGGAAAAGGAAAGAGAAACTGGGACATTTTTAAATCATCTGAAATAGTGGGATGACAGAGGATTAATCAGGCTTGTCACGAACAAATTGGAATAGTTGGAAGGTATGCTAGACTATCACATGGTTCAAGAACAGGGTTTCAGGATATATCTTTAAGTGCTTTAGCTCCATGCTATGGACTCCTGGTATTTGTAGTTTTACAGTGTCTTTAGCCTTCTCTGCCAAAGGCTGCTTGTGCCTCACCAAACTCCAAACCCTGCAAAGGATCCTGTAGGATGGAACCATGGCCTAGGAGGGAAGGAAAGGACTCTAGGAGAGGCCTAGCAACACCATCAGGCTTGACCTCAGGTAGAAGAGCCCTCCCTTCCTGACAACACCATCTGGTTGCCTAGGAGGGGGTGAAAGGACAGGCCAAATTCCATCGGGCCTGTCCTAGATTAAGAAGATGAGCCCTCCCTCCGGTCCATCTGCCTTGGTCCAGGCCTCAGAGGGAGAGTAGAACTGCTGGACCTGATCCCCTTCCCCACCACCCTTCCCTTCTCCTTTTGTGTTGTGTCTTCTTAGATTGTAAGCCTGAGGGCAGGGAACCGTCTCATTAAAATAATAATTGTAAGCCGCTCTGATAGCCTTTAGGGCTGAAGGGCAGAGTAAATAAATAAATGGCGATTAAAATTTTGTTGAACTGCATCTCTAGTGTAGATGCATCCTCTCTCTCTCTCTCTCTCTCGGCTTCATAGATTATGTGATAAAGAAGAGTAGCCCTCTCTAACCCACGTCCTTCTCCGATGCCATAACACCGGAAGTCTTCCGAAGAGTAGCCCTCCTTTATGTGAGGAGCAGTTCATAGGTTTCTAGCATTCCCCCCCCCCCCCAATCTTTGCTTCTTTTTGGCCCAGGGCATTCTTGAATTATGGCTCTATCTAAAAGTCAATGGATTATAGATGTCTGCACAATGTCTGGCCATTCCTGCCTCACATGGCATCCCTGTCTCTACTTGGTCCTTCCTGTACAGCAGTAAGCGAATATGCACTTGCTGCCCTCCCATCTTTCAGTAGGCGGACAGGTGAGTTCTCATCCAGACATTCATACCAGCTTCTCTCCATCATATTTCAACTGCAAAATGGCAGGACACTTGTTTTTTTGTCCCAATAAATTACACCGTAGCCAGTGGCAAAATGTAATTGATTTGTTGGGACAATTTTCACCCCAGCTGTTTTTTCATCATAAAAATACACTGTACATGGCAGGTGGCTGAATCTTGGGAACATTGTTTAAAATTCTTGAGGTGACAGCACTGTAAAATGCTCTCTCTGCCAGGTCTGTGTCAATTCTGCAGCAAAATGGAACTCTGGGTTATTAACCTGGGGTTATTGCTAGAACAAGGCCTTGAAAAAGTAACTAAAAGTTATTTGGTTACTTTAGAGTAGGAGTGAGCAAAGTGTGGTCCCCAAAACTATTTTTGTGAATCTCAGGGCCCACAAGCATCAAACCTTTTTTGAAAAGTTTTATTATATAAAAAATTGCCCCCAAGTTGCCACATGCGCTCTAAGTGACATGGGGATATTTTTGCCCCATAAGAGAGTATTTTAGGATCAGGAGTGGCTTTTTTCCCTAAAACGGGAAGTAGAATAATAGCATGATAGAATTGGAAGAGAACTCAATGGGCATCAAGTCCAACCCCACCATGCAGGAAGACACAATCAAAATACTCACAACTGATGGCTGCCCAGCTTTTGTTTAAAAACCTCCAAAGAAAGAGACTCCACCACTCTCCAAAGCAGAATTTCCTACTGTCGAACAGCCCTTACCATCAGGAAGTTCTCCCTAATGTTGAGGTAGAATCTCTTTTCCTGCAGTTTGTATCCATTGTTCCATGTCCTAGTCTCTAGAGCAGCAGAAGACAAGCTTGCTCCCTCCTCAATATGACCATTAAGCAGAGAGTCTGTGAACATTTAGAGGCCAATGCCATAACCACAAAAAGTCAACATGGGTTTCAGAGAAACAAGTCATGCCAAACGAACCTGATCTCTTTTTTTGATAAAATTACCAGCTTGGTAGATGAAGGGAATGCTGTGGATATAGTATACCTCGATTTCAGTAAGGCCTTTGACAAGGTTCCCCATGACATTCTTGCAAACAAGCTTGCAAAAAGTGGGATAGACAAGTGGTCTCTTCCAATTCTATGATTCTATCCTTTCAAATATTTAATACCAGGGAATCATGTCACTCCTTTACCTTCTCTTCTCTAAACATACCTAGCTCCCTAAGCCACTACTCATAGGGTATGGTTTCTAGACCTTTCACCATTTTGGTTGTCCTCCTCTGGACATGCTTCAAGCAAACAGAAAATATCCTCTAGGTCCCTTCTTGTTGTGAAAAAAGACCTGTCGTGAATGAGTGGAGAGGGGAGAACATGGCTAAAATGCCTACCACAACCCACCAGAGGTCATTGATTGCACTGGGAGGAAGAAATATATTTTTTCCCCCCATGCAGTATGGCAGGGACCTTTCAAGGCCTCCTAGGGGTTAAAATGTTGTTGTTGTTGTTGTTGTTGTTGTTAACTGTCCTCAAGTTGACCTTGACTCATGGTGATCCTGTGGGTGAGCCCTTCTAAGTTGACCTTGACTCATGGTGATCCTGTGGGTGAGCCCCCTCTAAGCCCTTCTGTTGTCCAAAGCTTTGTTCAGGTCCTGCAAATTTATACCCATGACCTTCCCAATTGAGTCTATCCATCTAATAATAATAATAGTAATAATAAGGTTTATTTGTATTTCCCGCCTATCCCCATGGATCGAGGCGGGATTCCAACAACTATAAAACTACAAAGTCAATACAATCAGATAAAATTTTTAAAACGTACAATTCTCAATAGAAAAACATTACAGCACTATACCATTAGCCATTGTCTGACCCATGTAGTCAGTTAAAACCATCACAGGAGATCAGGTGGATAAGCTCGCCGGAAGAGATCCATCTTTAGTGCTTTTTAAAATGCATCTAAGGTGGTAATAAGACGGATCTCTTCCGGGAGATCGTTCCATAATTTTGGAGCCATAACAGAGAATGCTCTATTTGATGTCGACATCAGTCTAATATTCATTGTTTCTAACATATTTTTCCCTGATGTCCTGAGGGTACGGGGCGGATTGTATAGGAGGAGGTGTTCCTTCAGGTAACTCGGAACCAAGCCATATAGGGCTTTAAAGGTAACAACCAACACTTTGTATTGCGCTCGGAAGCTAATTGGCAGCCAATGCAAGGATTTTAATATTGGGGTGATATGGTCAGCTCTTGATGCCCCAGTAAGCAATCTGGCTGCCGCATTATGGATTAATTGAAGCTTCCGAACTTGGTACAAAGGTAGCCCCATGTAAAGCACATTGCAGAAGTCCAAATGAGAGGTTACCAGTGCATGTATCACTGTTTCAAGGTCCTCCCTGCCCAGGTAGTATCAGCCGAAGCTGGTACCATGCACTTCTGGCTGTCGCATCCACCTGAGCTGTCAGCTGGAGTGACAAATCCAGGAGTACACCCAGACTGCGAACATTGTCCTTTAGGGGAAGTGTGACCCTATCCAGGACAGGTTGGCAAATCTCCATCCCCAGGCAGGGTGGGCCTATTACAAGTACCTCCGTTTTCTCTGGATTCAGACTGAGTTTATTTTCCCTCATCCAGCCCATTACCGACTCCAAGCAGGCATTCAGAGGGGAGATGCCGTCCTTGGTTGCTTGGTTGCTGCAACAGCTGGAGGCAGAGAGAAATATATTTGAGAAATCTCTGGTTGATCTCTCCCAGCGGCTTCATGTAAATGTTAAAAAGCAAGGGAGACAGAATGGCACCCAGGGGGATGCCAGATGTCAGCTCTCTTTTACGAGAGCAACTGTCTCCCAGCTTCACCATCTGGAACCTACCTGAGAGGTAGGAACGGAACCACTGCAGAACAGTGCCTCCGATTCCCATCCTCTTCAGGCGTTCCAGAAGGATACTGTGATCTACGGTATCGAATGTCCAAGAGCACTAACAGGGTCACGCTTCCCCTGTCGATGCCCAGACGTAGATCATCAACCAAGGCGACCATGGCTGTCTCAACTCCATATCCCCTCCTAGTTTAGGTTCTTCTTCTCTTTCTTCTGCCTTCCACCTTTCCTAGCATTATTGTCTTTTCCAATGAGTCATGACTTCTCATGATGTATCCTAAGTATGGCAGTCTTATTGTAGCCATCTTGGCTTCCAGGGAGATTTCAAGCTCAATCTATCCAAGGCCCCATTTGTTCATCTTTTTGGCCGTCCGCAGTATCCTTCAGCACTCTTCTCCAGTGCCACATCTCAAATGAATTGATTTTGTTCATTTCTGCTTTCTTCACTGTCCAGCTCTCACATCCGTACATGGTGATGGGAAATACAACAGCTTGGACGAATCTAACCTTTATGCTCAGTTATATATCCTTTCTCTTAGGAACTTTTCAAGTTCTTTCATAAGTGCCCTTCCCATTTGTAGTCTTCTGATTTCTTGACTGCAGTCTCCATTCTGATTGATGTTTGATCCTGGGTACAGGAATTCATTTACTTTTTTGATTTCCTCCTTGTCTAGGTAGAATGTATGTAGGTCCTCTGTGGTCATTACTTTTTGTTTTCTTTGTGTTTAGCATTAAGCCTGCCTTTGCGCTTTCTTCTTTGACCTTCCTTAGTAATTGTTTCATGTCCATGATTTTTTCCACTATTAGTGCCCTTCTAGCCTCTGCCAATAGCGCACCCTTGCTTTTAGAGAAACAGGAAAGTTAAAATTACTTTTGAAAATTATAATAGCTACAAACTGCCTTAGGGTATTAGAACTGTAACTTTACTCGGTTACTTCTAAAGAATAACTTTTTAAGATATTGTATAGGATCTATTTTTTAATATTATTATTATTATTATTATTATTATTATTATTGTTCCAGTGAGCTAGAAACCACAAACCAGATAATTTCCTGGGCCTAGCACAAATGAGCAAGCCTGCAGACTTGATGTGAATAGTTTGCTTTTGCTTTCCATTCCTCCTTTCCTCATTTGAGTGAATAAGTAATTTCCTCATTTGAATGAACATGTAGTTTAACTTCACACGGTAATTACTCTTTCTTCTTTGCCTTGAGATAGTCCCCCTGGTCCCCTGAGGGATGTAGCTCTCTTATCTCTTCTCTTTAATAGCCAAAAGCTACGTGAATACCCTCCTGACAAGAGACAATATGAGGACAGCAGTGTCCTGGCTTCCTTTCATCTGGCTCTTTAAGAGCCTTTGATAATATTTGCACTTGAAAATCTCCTTTCAAGTGGTTTGTGAGCATTCCCCTTCAACTCACTTACCATTTCTGCAGGAAATTAACATTAAAGAATTCCTCTCTATTTTTTCCTTCTTCTTCTTCTTAGCCCCTTTAGTATCAACTAAGGCTGAACCAAATACTCATCTCATTTTGTCGGTGTTTTTGTAAATGTCTAAGAGCACAATTTTCTTAGTTCTTGTTGCAAACACTTTACAGTTATTTCAAAGGTCTGTTTTTCAACATCATTTCGATCCTTCCATCCTCCTTTCCTTTCCCTCCATCACTCCCTCCCATTTTGGAGAACAGTGGGATATAAATTAAATAAATAAACTAGCTGACCAGTTGGAGTGAGAGAGAAGAAGGAAGAGCAGCTTTTTGGCAGCCATCTTAAGTGGTAAGTGTGTGGATTTTTAAAATCTCTTGGGGGAGTGCGTCTGTTGCAGAGCAGGAGGAGCTTCTGTGAGTCACATCTGTGAGTCACAAGTGGGAGGAGCTAGGAGACTAGCTATAGAGAACTGCTCAGAGAGCCGCGCACCGGTAAAGCACAACATAAGGAGTAGAGGAGCTGTAAACTTTGTTTTAGAGGTTCTCCTTTAGATCTCCCCCTTTTAAAAGTGCTTTTGAGGGGTTCCCCTCCACCTCAGAGGAAGTGAATACAAGTTAGAAACCAGGACATCTGTATAAAGTAACATTCCCAGTAGGTTGAGATCACTGACAGAGATTGGTGAAATAGGCCAGGACATCAGGTGCCTTTGACATTGGTGTTTACCGGGGGATATTCTTCGAGGAGGAAGCCCACAGTCCTCTTTTAGTGATTCCTTAATACTTCTCGGTATGGGCACTGAGGGAGCAGCTGCAGTCACTTGCAACACTTGTGGGATGTTTGTCTTCTTGCCTACAGATGTGGGGAACTTCACATGCCCCAAGTGCAAGTTGGTAGCCCTCTTGGAGGAGAAAGTACAGCAGCTGGAATCCAGGGTAGCGACACTTCAGCATGTCAGGGAGCAAGAGGTTTTCCTGGACACAACGGAAGGAATGATCTTGGAAGGGGACCACACAGAGAAAGTCGCTGGGGGTGAGAAGGTCACTTCATGTACGCAGGAGGCAGATAGCTGGAGGAATGTCACACAGAGAAGCAGAGAAATCAGGGCTAGCTGTAGGAGCTTGCAGCTACAGAATCGTTTCGAAGCCCTTTCACTTATCAAGGAGGATCAGGAAGAGCAGCATGGACAGACTTCAGGGACACAGCAGGGGAGCCTGGGAGTTCCATCGCAGGGAAGAGTTGCTGCTAAGCCTCAGAGGAGGCGCGTGGTTGTGGTGGGGGACTCCTTGCTGAGGGGTACAGAAGCAGTGATTTGTGGGCCCGACAAGATGTCTCGTGAGGTGTGTTGTCTCCCTGGGGCAAAGATCCGTGATGTGACGGAGAGGCTGACAAGACTGGTGAAATCTACTGACAAATACCCCTTCGTTTTGGTCCACGTGGGAATGAATGACACAGCAAGACACAGCCTTCAGAATATCAGAAGGGATTACGAGGCTCTGGGAAAGAAGCTGAAGGAAATGGACGCACAGATTGTCATCTCGTCTCTTCTACCAGTAGAAGGGCATGGTCCAGGAAGAGAGAGGAAAATAGCAGATGTCAACAACTGGCTCCACAGATGTTGTCGCCGAGAACAATTTGGATTCTTGGATCATGGGCTGTGGTTCCATGAGGAGGGACTTCTAGCAAGTGATGGGCTGCATCTCGCACCAGTTGGAAGAAACGTTTTTGCCAACAGTCTGAAGAACCTGATCAGGAGGGCATTAAACTGAGTGATCTGGGGAAGGGAGACAGCAGTCTGGAAGGCAAAATGGCTACAAAAAATAGTCAAGCTGACATAGAGGGAACAAGGCAAACAGTGCAAGGACCCAACAATAGGAGGCAAAAAAAAAAAAAAAAACAAACATGCAAAGGCATCAAGTAAAGGGGACACATGGTCTTAGATGTCTCTACACTAATGCACAGAACATGGGAAATAACCAAGATGAACTTGCACTCCTAGCACAACAAGGGAAATATGATATAATAGGCATCACTGAAACCTGGTGGGATGAGTCTCACAATTGGAATATAGAAATAGAGGGGTATAACCTTTTAAAGAGAAACAGGCCAAACAAGAAAGGAGGAGGAATAGTATTATATGTCAGGGATATTTACACCAGTGAAGAGATCCAGGACATCAATACTGGAAGCCAGGTGGAGAGCATCTGGATAAAAATTAAAGGAGAGGGAAACAACAGGGATGTTACTGTGGGAGTCTACTACAGACCCCCAAGTCAGACAGAGGAAATGGATGATGCCTTTCTAGAACAGATGGCCACACAATCAGGAAGGAGAGATGTAGTAGTGATGGGGGACTTCAACTATCCTGATATTTGCTGGAAGTCAAACTCAGCCAAATCCTCATGATCTAGCAAATTCCTCACTTGCCTGGAAGACAATTTCATTGTGCAAAAGGTGGAAGAGGCAACAAGGGGATCAGCTGTTTTGGATCTGATCTTAACCAACAGGGAAGACCTAGTTGATGGGGTGAAAGTGGTTGGATCTTTAGGTGGGAGTGACCATGTCCTCCTGGAGTTTGTTATACAGTGGAAAGGTGAAGCTAGGCATAGTCAGACACGCATTCTAGACTTTAGGAAAGCTGATTTCAATAAACTTAGAGAAATACTGGGGGTGATCCCATGGTCAAGAATATTAAAAGAGAAGGGAGTTCAAGATGGATGGGAGCTCCTCAAAAGGGAGATACTAAAGGGACAATTTCAGACAGTTCCAATGAGGAAGAAAAATGGGAGATGTCTCAAGAAACCGGTATGGGTGACTAAGGAACTTACAACTGAGCTAAGTTTTAAACGGAACATGTATAAAAAATGGAAAAATGGGGAAATCACCAAAGAGGAATTCAAACAAATAGCCAGCACATGTAGGGATAAAGTCAGAAAAGCAAAAGCGCAAAATGAATTCAGGCTTGCTAGAGAGGTTAAGAACAATAAAAAGGGCTTTTTTGGATATGTCCGCAGCAAAAGGAAGAAGAACGAAACGGTTGGGCCACTGCGTGCAGAAGATTGCAAAATGCTAACAGGGGACAGAGAAAAGGCAGAATTGCTCAACAGCTTCTTTGCTTCAATCTTCTCAGGAAAGGCAAAGGGTGCCCAACCTAAGGATAATGGGGCAGAGGACAGAATAGGGGAATTTCAGCACAGAATAAGTAAAGAGACAGTACAGGAATACCTGGTTAATCTCAATGAATACAAGTCTCCAGGACCAGATGAACTACATCCTAGAGTATTAAAAGAACTGGCAAATGTAATATCAGAACCAATGGCAATCATCTTTGAGAATTCCTGGAGAACAGGAGAAGTCCCAGAAGACTGGAGGAGGGCAAATGTTGTCCCAGTCTTCAAAAAGGGGAAAAAAGAGGATCCCAACAATTATCGTCCGGTTAGTCTGACATCAGTACCAGGAAAGATTCTGGAGCAGATCATTAAACAGAGAGTCTGTGAATATCTGGAAGATAATTCCATAATCACAAAAAGCCAACATGGGTTTCAGAGAAGCAAGTCATGCCAGATAAATCTGATCTCTCTTTTTTTGATAAAATTACCAGCTTGGTAGATGAAGGGAATGCTGTGATATAGTATATCTTGACGTCAGTAAGGCCTTTGACAAGGTTCCCCATGACATTCTTGCAAACTAGCTTGTAATATTGGTTTAATTTATTTTTAAGGGGTGGGAGGTGGGGTTATGGGTTATTGGGATTGTTTTATCTTGATGTCTTTTAATTATTGTAACCCGCTCCGATTGATGACAGAGGAGCGGGCTATAAATAAAATTATTATTATTATTATTATTATTATTATTATTATTAAAATGTGGACTAGACAAGGTAACCGTTACATCGATTTGTAACTGGTTGACTGATCGAACCCAAAGGATGCTCAACAATGGTTCCTTTTCATCCTGGAAAAAAGTGACAAGTGGGGTCCCACAGGGTTCTGTCCTGGGCCCAGTGCTATTCAACATCTTTATTAATGACTTGGATGACAGTATTGAGAGCCTAGTTATCAAATTTGCAGATGACACCAAATTAGGAGGAGTAGCTAATACCCCAAAGGACAGGATCAAAATTCAAAATGACCTGAATAGACTAGAAAGCTGGGCCAAAGCTAGCAAAATGAAATTTAACACAGAGAAATGTAAGGTCCTACACGTAGGGTGGAAAAATAAAATGCACAGATATAGGATGGGGGACACCTGGCTGAATGAGACAACATGTGAAAGAGATCTAGGAGTCCAAGTATACGACAAGTTGAACATGAGTCAACAGTGTGATGAAGCAGCTAAAAAGGCCAATGCAATTTTAGGTTGCATCAATAGAAGTATAGTGTCTAGATCAAGGGAAGTAATAGTGCCACTCTATTCTTCTTTGGTCAGGCCCCAGCTGGAATACTGTGTCCAGTTCTGGGCACCACAATTCAAAAAGGATGTGGAGAAACTGGAGTGGGTCCAAAGGAGGGCAACTAAGATGGTGAAGGGTCTGGAAACCATGCTCTATGCGGAATGATTTAGAGAGCTGGGGATGTTTAGCCTGGAGAAGAGAAGGTTAAGAGGTGATATGATCGCCCTGTTTAAATACTTGAAGGGATGTCACATTGAGGAGGGAGCAAGCTTGTTTTCTGCTGCCCCAGAGAACAGGACTCGGAACAATGGATGCAAACTGCAGGAAAAAAGATTCCACCTCAACATTAGGAAGAACTTCCTGACAGTAAGGGCTGTTCAACAGTGGAACACACTCCCTCGGAGGGTGGTGGAGTCTCCTTCCTTGGAGGTTTTAAAGCAGAGGCTGGATGGCCATCTGTCGGAGATGCTTTGATTGGGAGTTCCTGCACCGCAGGGGGTTGGACTGGATGGCCCTTGTGGTCTCTTCCAACTCTAAATTTCTATGATTCTATGATTCTAGGTTCATCCTCTTCCTTTTTCCCCTTATTCTTTCCCCTGACAGTGCTTATTATCTTTCCCCCTTATAGCCATTATATTTCCTGGGCTCTGACGAGGCACATAGGGACTGTACAGACTGCCCAAAGTGGGCGGTCTGTCGCCGCCCCTTTGAGCGGTGGATTGGCGGCAGGGCAGCCTCACCGGCTGCCCCAGAGGCCCCAATCCACCGGTTCTCCAGGACATGGAGAAGTGGCAAATTGCTGCTTCTCTGTGGCCTGAAGCAGGGCGCAGCAGGCTCCCAGGGCGCCTGCTGCACCCCGCCATCCACGGCAATCTCTAGGGGAGAAAGGGGCTGCTGCTGCCACCCCTTTCCCCTCAGGTTCCTTGGTGTGGCCGTGTAAAGGCCGCGCCAAGGACAAGCTCCAAAAAAGGATCTCTGTTTTGGAGCTCTTTTTGGCATTGCTAAAAGGGCGCCCTAGTCACCCTCTAGCAGTGCCATGATGTCAGGCACACACTGCGCTGTATTATCATGCCGTGCACATATGGACGACGCATTAAAAAGATCACGCCGTCCATACATGCTAGGGCTGGGGAGGGTGCAATTGCTGCACCCTCCACGGCCCTACTCACGCCCCGGTGATGGCCCTTTGAGGCCGTCTGTACCAGGCCATAGTTTTATAAATAATTTCACCAGCTACTTCCAACATCATGACATCACAGATCTTTCTATGCAAAACCATGTGGGACACAACAGTCAGTTCAGTTCAGGGGCAAATGAGATTGAAAACTATGACCTAAATTCAATCATAAGTTGCAAGTAGGAACAGATTGGAAACATGAAATACTAAAACAAACATTTAAAATAGCTTAAAGGAGTTGAAGGCTGTTTAAACCACGCATATCTGTACATTTAGATGAAATCATTTAGACACCAAAGATTTTAGTAAAAAAAAAAAAGTGATGTTTTCACTGGATACCAGAATGGCAACAGCAGTGATGCCAATCTTGATGCTCAGGGGAAGATATTCCATCAACAGAGTATTACAGCTGAGAAGGCCCTCTCCCATATTCCTCCATAGTATATTGCTCTCAATGAAGGGGAACAGAAGAGGATTCCTCAGTCCTTGGACAGGCATATACAGAGAGAGGTATTCCTTCAAATCTCAAAGTCTCAAGCCATTTAGGATTTTGAATGTCATTACTAACATCTTAATGCAGAAGAGAAGCCTACTGACAGCCAGCCCAGTTCCTTTAAGAATGGTATTTCTATGGTTCCCATGTAATCTTCCAGTGAGCAGTCTAGTTCTTGCATTTTGCATTAGCCATATTGTGAGTTATCTTGAAGGGCAGCCCAATGGGCTTGTGTTGCAACAGTCTAATCAAGTGTGTTACAGCAGCCTAATTAAGGAGTTGCCAGTTCATGAACTACTTTAGCTAAGCTTTCTCTATCCAGAAATGGCCATAACTGATAGAATCATCGAGTTGGAAGAAACCACAAAGGCCATGCAATCAAAGGCCATGCAATACACAATCAAAGCACTCCCAACAGATGGTCATCCAGCCTCATTTTATAAACCTCCAAAGAAGGAGACTCCACCACACTCCAAAGCAGTGTTTGCCAACATTGAACAGCTCTTACTGTCAAGAAGTCCTTCCTAATGTTTAGGCAAACTCTCTTTTCTTGTAGCTTGAATCCATTGCCCCATGTCCTTTGGAGCAGTAGAAAACAAGCTTGCACCTTTGTCTTTTGTCCTTTGTCCATATGACATCCTTTCAAATATTTAAACACGGCCATGATGCCACCTCTTAACCATCTTTTCTAAACATATCCAGCCAAGCTAGCCCTTAATACACGTTGGTGGTATAGTGGTGAGCATGGCTGCCTTCCAAGCTAGCCCTTAACACTGCAAGCTACAAAGCCCCCTTGGGCCTTCCATTACAGATGATGATGAGGATGATGATGAACTTTGCCCCAAAAAAGGACGCAAGACAGCTTGAAAATTAAAATCAATACGATAATTTAAACTCAACAAAAGGTCAACATTTAAATTAAAGAAGGATCTCAACATAATCCCAAGCAATACATCTATGCCAGCATAAGAGGGGCGCCCCAAAGAAGAGATACAAGGACTCCCTGAAACAACATTTCAAGCTTGGCCAAATTGATCACCAACAATGGTCTGCCCTGGCCTCACATCGGGAGGCATGGAGACCCACTATCCACAATGCTGCAGCCTCATTTGAGAACTCATGCTGAACGAGTCTCAAAGAGGAACGACAGCGCAGAAAGAACCACAACTTGGTAACATCACCCAAGGAGACTTTCTGCTGTGCTTTCTGTAACCGGACTTGTTTATCCCAGATCGGCCTTTTTAGTCATCAACATGCTTGTAGTAAGCATGGGATAAGTCCTTCCTGAATCTTTGTTAGTGAAGAAAAGCCAGAGAAAAGGGGGGGGGGGACACCTAATTTTTAGGGTGAGTGCAACCCAGCCAGGATAGGTAAATTGTCCAGTTCCCAAAGCTGAGAATAACCAGTCTATAGAGCTTCCACCTTACTGGGAGTCATTTTATTGATCCAACACCCAAATAGTCCTAGATGATTCCATTGACAACAATTTGTATTTAGTTCAATAGTAGTATAGAAAAAGCTACAGTATGACAGGGGAGGGATGATCCTGACAAGAAGCAATGGATGATGGTGGCACTAATGTTCATGAATCAGTGAATCTGATCCAAGGTATGGTCTACATTTTAAAGGGCCTTTACCTAGCCACCACTAAGTTCAGCGACTTGAATAGTTCCTCTAATCAAAACTAAAATCTGGACCAGATTCACTTTTTCCAATGAGAGCAAAGCCATCAGAACTACCAGCTTAAATGAGAAGCAACATACTGTACCTAGGAATAAAAAGGTTCTGGGCACCATTTGATGGAAACGATGGGCAAAGTGTGTATTTTTCTATAATTTCATTTTATTGGATCGATTTGGCTATATTGATTGTGCCTCTTTCTAAAAGAATATTTATTGAAACAGAAGAACATCCACTATCAAATTAGTACCAAAAGCTGGCAAAGGTTCTTATGTGCGGCATAATATTAAGAGTTTGTGTTTTTCTCTTTCTTTATCTCTATTATATTGTGATTGTCAGTAAGAATGGGAGACAAACACATTCATTCCATATTTTTATTTATATGAACTAACATTATTCTCATTTCGCAAACCCACAATCAAACTGAAACACATACAGCCATTATAATTAGCACCTTTGTGGATGTCTGTCATCCAGCTAAAAAAAGCAAGAGTGTGCATCAGAATGTGAAGTTGAAGGCTTTCGCTGCCAGAATCCAGGTTTTTGTGGGGTTTTCAGGCTATGTGGCTGTGTTTTGGAAGTTTTTTAACCTTGTTGTACCCCGCCTCGATTGTTTTACAGAGGGGCGGGTAAGAAATAAATATTATTATTATTATTATTATTATTATTATTTTCCTGATGTTTCGCCAGCATCTATGGCTGGCATCTTCAGAGAAATCTTATCTGAAGATGCCAACCAGAGATGCTGGCAAAATGTCAAGAATAAACTCTTCCAGTCCATGACCACATAGCTCGGAAACCCTACCAAAAACTGTGCATCAAAATGTTTATTTTACTGGAGATAATCAAAACTGTGGCAGAGGGATTCTAGGTGTTTTATCTATCTCCCAAAATGTGCAAGCTCTGGGCCTTGGCTGTCCGTCCTTCTTCTTTAATATGGATCTAGGAGAATAGCAGGAAAAGAAGTACACTCGTCCCTCCACATTCGCTGGGGTTAGGGGCACAGGACCCCCGTGAATGTGGAAAAACCACAAATAACAAAATTACTATGTTTTTACCTGAGAGGACATCCCTCTAGGAATCTCTAGATTCTCTAGTGCAATTCTGTGGTCAACATCTGCCAGATATTGACCATAGAATTGCACTGGAGGAGCTACAAATGCCGAGTGGAGTACTCTTTCTAGAATCTCTAGGTCCTTCAGTGTGACTTAAAGTTAAAGTTGACCACAGAGTTGCAGGACCTAGAGATTCCTAGATAAAACATAATCAAATTGTGAATAATCAAATCTGCAAAAGTCAAAGCTGAAAATGTGGAGGGACGAATGTAGTCCCAAATCAAGTCACTGATCCCTATCTCTAAATATGGTGCACTAATGGGCAATATTTTTAGTGTATCATTTGGGAGTTTTCCCCAGCTCTATTTGGAAATGTTTGGAGTTGAAAATCGGATCTCTTGGGGCTTTTTACATTGGCAAGAAAGTGTGATCTGAACTCGCCTTTATGTTAATGCTTAGCAGCTACATAGCAAGCCTCAGGTTTGCATTAAAAAAGTGCAGAGCTGCTACATTGAGGGGTGTGGGAACGACTTATCTGAGTGGTCTTTTTTGTGGCTCAGCAGTTACATGGGAAGCTGTCAGAACGCTACAAACACAGGCGGAGCTGATACATGGGCAGCAAGAAACGCAGCTTTAAACTGTGATTTTAATTTTTTTTTTCCTTGCCGGCTGCGAACTGCGCTGTTGCGCGGTTCGTACCGCCGCGAACAGCGCTATTGCGATGGTCGAGTCTTGAACTGCGCTATTGATAGGGTCGAGGCTTGAACTGCGCTATTGCGATGGTCGAGTCTTGAACTGCGCTATTGATAGGGTCGAGGCTTGAACTGCGCTATTGCGATGGTCGAGTCTTGAACTGCGCTATTGATAGAGTCGAGGCTTGAACTGCGCTATTGCGAGGGTCGAGTCTTGAACTGCGCTATTGATAGGGTCGAGGCTACGAATTGCGCAGTTTTAAATGATTTAAAGGGGGCTCCTAATTGATTTTGACAGCAGCCACAGACCGAGCATCTGCAAGAAGACAAAGGAGGAGGAGTGCTGGCCATTGACCCAGTGACGTTGGCATTCGTCAGCACAGGGTCACTGTGGGCATCATCACCAACATGGATGCCTCCTCTCCTTTGTGGTCGGCACTTGTCGTCAATGTTCAAAGCACAGCCAAAGCTGCCGCCTTTGCCTCCGCTAGTGCTGCCAGGATCGTCAAAGTGACCACTGAAATGACTGCTGTGACCACTGAAATGACTGATGTGACCACTGAAATGATAGCTGATGATGACAGTGATGATACAGAAGAGAGAACAGCTGCAGTTGGTGTCTCACTGCTTGAGCAGTGTGAATTAGCCGGTGGCATTGCTATGTCCGATTGGGCCTTGACCAGATGGAAATGAGGTCTGAGGTCTCTGCATGAGACCAAGACATCCCTCTCCCCCTTTTTGGGCCACTTGTAGAAGTCTCTGCCATTGTGCAAAGTGCCACAGCAAAGCCTCGGCAAGAGTGTCCCTAGGAGCGGCTGACTTGGACAAATGCAAGTGGGAAATGGCGCTGGAATGTGTGTGGGGGTTCGTGTGAAAATTGAAAGTTTCCTCTTATCACTGCAACTGTAAAAACATCCGCCACCAAAACTGTCAATATCCCAAAGGCGCTACTGCGCATGTCTAGGGTTAGGATTAAGGGCGGAGCTAGGGTTTGGGAGCTTTAAAAAACTGCGCAGTTAAACCCCAGCTTTTACACCTGGAGGGCATAGAACGTTTTAATTAGGAGTGGAGTCCACACCACGCATGCTCCCAACTACGATCCATTCTGATCCGCACCAACAGCGCAGCCTTTAAATGGGTGCCTTAAGGAAACGGAGCCCCATTTAACTGCGCAAGTACACCTTAGCCTTTACATGCACTAGCGCTGTAACGCACTTATTAAAAAAGTAGTGGGTCAACCGAACTACTTTTTAAAAGCGTGTTTTTTCCCTTAAAACGCCAAAATGGCGTTTTCATGTCACACTTTCCCATTTTATAATGTAAAAGCTGGGTTTTCACCCAGCCTTCAAAACACCTTTTTTTGCCAATGTAAAACGCACCCTTGTTTCCCAAATTTGTGCTCTATCATTAAGGCTCAGCCTCTCCCAGGATAAGGTACCTGCCCTACACTGGAAGTTGCTTTATTGCAGGTAAAGTTATTTGTTTATTTGGTCTAGAACAGTCTACTCTGGCTGGCAGCAATGACCCAAGGTCATGTGCAAAGATCTTTCACATCACTTGCTATTTGATTCCTTTTAGCTGGATCTTTCAAGGACTGAACCTAGGACCTGGTGTCACTGAGCTGTGGGTTTTTGTTGTTGTTGTTGTTGTTGTTTTCCTTAACAAGAAGTGGTGAGAAACTTTCCTATCGTTGCACAGAATCCTTGCAAGCTTACCAGAAGCATAGAGATGATCCCCAGCCCATTTCTGAGCTAAAGAAAAAGGCTTGGGTTTTCATATCACGATTGCCAGCAGACAAGTGATGAGCAGAAACGTGGACACCTGCTCAGGCAAGCCTAATTTGGAAGTACTGGAACATAATGTACTGCAAAGCCTAAAGAGCAGGGTTTTTTCCCTGTGCATTTTGCATGCATAACATTAGCCATGGGCTCATTAATTTTCAGCACCAGACCCTTGGCCTTTTGGTGGGGGGAGCAGGACATGTGAACTGTTTCTCAAACTTACAGTAGATGATATTTCTCAGAGGAGATTTTCTAAATGCACACCATTGGAAAGCATAATAGACCTATCTCACTTTCCCTGCAAAACAATTATTATCAGATAGAGATATTGCTATAACTATGCAGAGAAAGAGAGAGAGATTGAGATGTTATATGAAAAAAATAACATTGCCATTAAACATAATTAAAACCATTGTTAATGAACAATAATCTAGTTTGGGGGATATAAGGAATATTTCCCTTCTTTCCTGGTTAATGCAAATAAATATTACTAATAGGTCCAGGAATTACAATACCACTGGATTTTATGTAGTGATATAATTCTTCAGTAAATCAGTCCTCAAAGGAAGCAACAAGCAATTTTAGCCATTTTCTTCCCACTGCAACAACTCTTTGAAAACTGCTTAATTTTCAAAGACTGCAGTTCAACATTTATTCAGGGTAAAATTTCTTTAATTTTTTTGCACAGAAAATTGAATTTTTCTGTGCAGGAAACATTATTGCTCAGTAGGCAGAATATTATTTTCTTTGCAGAAAATTTTGTTTCCTGCACAGAAAAAAAAAGCTGTCTAGCATCCTCTAAGTGATCTACAAATTGCAGTTGCACCATTGCAACTTATTCTTTTTGGATGTTGCATAGGCTGGAATTCTCTTCCAACCACTCATTGACCAAAAGCCCTCCTCCACAATAACAACAAAAAAGAAAAACCTTGAAAGCTGTGCAGTGGCCCCAACATGCCCATTTCCAGGTTGCCATAGATTAGGAGGAGACCAACTATCTGCCTTTAGCTGGATAACCTTCAAAGATGTGATCTGCAAATACATCCCAAGGATTCCTGGTAGTCCTTGCAGGAGACTGTCCCAATGCATCCAACTAAAGGAAAATGCAACTACGGCAGTTATGACACACTGCTTTTAAACTGCAAGTGCTTTGGGAAGGAAGCATATTTTGTGAATTTTATCTCATGACACCACCTCCGACCAGGAAAGTAAAATTAGTCCTGCACACCTCTCCCAACTAGACCAAATAGATTTCCACCAGAAACCAGATATTCAACTCATCTTTATATCTCTTGTAATGTTCTGGTAGGACAAACGGTGAGACCTAACTCTACCAAATGAGCCACTTCCATGCCAGTAGTGTTTCTGAGAAAAACATGTTCCTCTCAGATCAATATATTTTGATGTCCAGTGCCACATTCATAGAACTGGGTGATGCTGTAATGGACCTTGGATGTGGATGATGTGAAAGAGTTTAGACAAGATGTTGCACATCTTGTGTTAGATATCTGCAGTGGATTTTGCTGGCTACCAAGAAAAAGCTGCAATGTAATTATTTCAGGTGATTCTCGACAGCATTTTAAACCAGCAGTTGCATTGATCTTTCTTTTTCCCAATCAGCTACTCTTAAAGTTGCTTACAAGGCATTTAGGAAAACACTACACACTATGCTCTATGATATTGCCTTTATTTTATACAAGTTTTCCATGCATCTAAATTACAGAAAAATGCCTGAAAAGGGGTTCTATATTTAAAAATAATAGACACTTTATCTGTTATTTGGATTCCTACAGCCAGACCAAACACAACTGCTGAAGGGGAAAGCTTGTAATTTAAAGAATATGAAAATTCATTCCTAGAAAAGAACATCAGCCTGATCAAGGGCAGTGGAAACCTTATTCAGAGTTCATGCAAAGCAAACCACAACTGAGAGGGATAGATATAATTTAGCATCGAAGAAGATAGGTTTTGCTTTACATAGAGTAGAATCATAGAATCATAGAATCATAGAGTTGGAAGAGACCACAAGGGCCATCCAGTCCAACCCCCTGCCACGCAGGACCTCCAAATCAAAGCATCCCTGACAGATGACCATCCAGCCTCTGTTTAAAGGCCTCCAAGGAAGGAGACTCCACTACGCTCCGAGGGAGTGTGTTCCACTGTTGAACAGCCCTTACTGTCAGGAAGTTCCTCCTAATGTTGAGGTGGAATCTCTTTTCCTGCAATTTATATCCATTATTCCGCGTCCTAGTCTCTGCAGCAGCAGAAAACAAGCTTGCTCCCTCCTCAATATGACACCCCTTCAAATATTTGAACAGGGCTATCATATCACCTCTTAACCTTCTCTTCTCCAGGCTAAACATCCCCAGCTCCCTAAGGCGTTCCTCATAGGGCATGGTTTCCAGTCCCTTCACCATCTTAGTTGCCCTCCTTTGGACCTGCTCCAGTTTCTCCACATCTTTTTTGAATTGTGGTGCCCAGAACTGGACACAGTATTCCAGCTGGGGCCTGACCAAAGCAGAATAGAGTGGAACTATTACTTCCCTTGATCTAGACACTATACTTCTATTGATGCAGCCTAAAATTGCATTGGCCTTTTTAGCTGCCGCATCGCACTGTTGACTCATGTTCAGCTTATGGTCTACTTGGACTCCTAGATCCCTTTCACATGTGGTCTCATTCAGCCAGGTGTCCCCCATTTTATATCTGTGCATTTCATTTTTCCTCCCTAAGTGCAGAACCTTACATTTCTCTGTGTTGAATTTCATCTTGTTAGCATTGGCCCACCTTTCTAGTCTATTCAGGTCATTTTGAATTTTGATCCTGTCCTCTGGGGCATTAGCTACTCCTCCTAGTTTAGTGTCATCTGCAAATTTGATAAGTATGCTCCCAATTCTGTCATCCAAATCATTAATAAAGATGTTGAACAGCACTGGGCCCAGGACAGAACCCTGTGGGACCCCACTGGTCACTTCTCTCCAGGATGAAAAGGAGCCATTGTTGAGCACCCTTTGAGTTCGGCCACTCAACCAATTACAAATCCATGTGACAGTTAACTTGTCTATCCCACATTTTGCAAGCTTGTTTGCAAGAATGTCATGGGGAACCTTGTCAAAGGCCTTACTGAAATCGAGGTATACTATATCCACAGCATTCCCTTCATCTACCAAGCTGGTAATTTTATCAAAAAAAGAGATCAGGTTCGTTTGGCATGACTTGTTTCTCTGAAACCCATGTTGACTTTTTGTGATTATGGCATTGGCTTCTAAATGTTCACAGACTCTCTGCTTAATGATCTGCTCTAGAATCTTTCCTGGTATTGATGTCAGACTAATTGGACGATAATTGTTGGGATCCTCTTTTTTTCCCTTTTTGAAGATGGGGACAACGTTTGCCCTCCTCCAGTCTTCTGGGACTTCTCCTGTTCTCCAGGAGTTCTCAAAGATTATTGCCAATGGCTCCGATATCACCTTTGCCAGTTCTTTTAATACTCTTGGATGTAGTTCATCTGGTCCTGGAGATTTGTATTCATTTAGAGTAACCAGGTATTCCTGTACTGTCTCTTTACTTACTCTGTGCTGAAATTCCCCCACTCTGTCCCCTTCTTCACTGTCCTCAGGTTGAGCACCTTTTGCCATTTCTGAGAAGACTGAAGCAAAGAAGGTGTTGAGTAATTCTGCCTTTTCTCTGTCCCCTGTTAGTATTTTGCCATCTTCTGCACGCAGTGGTCCTACCATTTCCTTCTTCTTCCTTTTGCTGCGGACATATCCAAAAAAGCCCTTTTTATTGTTCTTAACCTCTCTAGCAAGCCTGAGTTCATTTTGCGCTTTAGCTTTTCTGACTTTATCCCTACATGTGCTGGCTATTTGTTAGAATTCCTCTTTGGTGATTTCCCCATTTTTCCATTTTTTATACATGTTCCGTTTAAAACTTAGCTCAGTTGTAAGTTCCTTAGTCATCCATACCGGTTTCTTGAGACATCTCCCATTTTTCTTCCTCATTGGGACTGTCTGAAATTGTGCTTTCAGTATCTCACTTTTGAGGAACTCCCATCCATCTTGAACTCCCTTCTCTTTTAGTATTCTTGACCATGGGATCACCCCCAGTATTTCTCTAAGTTTATTGAAATCTGCTCTCCTAAAGTCTAGGATTCGTGTCTGACTATGCCTAGCTTCATCTTTCCACTGTATAGCAAACTCCAGGAGGACATGGTCACTTCCACCTAAGGATCCGACCACTTTCACCCCATCAACTAGGTCTTCCCTGTTGGTTAAGATAAGATCTAAGATGGCTGATCCCCTTGTTGCTTCTTCCACCTTTTGGACAATGAAATTGTCTTCCAGGCAAGTGAGGAATTTGCTAGACCTTGAGGATTTGGCTGAGTTTGACTTCCAGCAAATATCAGGATAGTTGAAGTCACCCATCACTACTACATCTCTCCTTTCTGAGTGTGTGGTCATCTGTTCTAGAAAGGCATCATCCAATTCCTCTGCCTGAGTTCGGGGTCTGTAGTAGACTCCCACAGTAACATCCCTGTTATTTCCCTCTCCTTTAATTTTTATCCAGATGCTCTCCACCTGACTTCCAGTATTGACTTCCTGGATCTCTTCACTGGTGTAAATATCCCTGACATATAATGCTATTCCTCCTCCTTTCCTGTTTGGCCTGTTTCTCTTAAAAAGGTTATATCCCTCTATTTCTACATTCCAATCATGAGACTCATCCCACCAGGTTTCAGTGATGCCTATTATATCATATTTCCCTTCTTGTGCTAAGAGTTCAAGTTCATCCTGCTTATTTCCCATACTTTGTGCATTAGTGTAGAGACATCTAAAACCATGTGTCCTCTTTACTTGCTGCTTTTGCATGGTTTTTTGCTTCCTTCTCTTGGGTCCTTTCACTGTTTGCCTTGTTCCCTCTATGCCATTTGGACTATTCTCTCCATCCCTTTTGCCTTCCAGTATAATGTCTCCCTCCCCCACATAACTCAGTTTAAAGCCCTCCTGATCAGATTCTTCAGACTGTTGGCAAAAACGTTTTTGCCAACTGGCGTGAGATGCTGCCCATCCCTTGCCAGAAGTCCCTCCTCATGGAACCGCAGCCCATGATCCAAGAATCCAAACTGTTCTTGGCGGCACCATCTACGGAGCCAGTTATTTACCTCTGCTATTTTCCTCTCCCTTCCTGGACCATGCCCTTCCACCGGGAGAAGAGATGAGATGACAACCTGTGCATCCATCTCTTTCAGCTTCCTTCCCAGAGCCTCATAATTCCTTTTGATATTCTGAAGGCTGTGCCTTGCAGTATCATTGGTTCCCACATGAACCAAAAGAAGGGGGTATTGATCAGTAGGCTTGACAAGTCTTGTCAGCCTCTCTGTCACATGATGGATCTTTGCCCCGGGGAGACAACACACCTCCCGAGACATCTTGTCAGGCCCACAAACCACTGCTTCTGTACCCCTCAGCAAGGAGTCCCCCACCACGACCACGCGCCTCCTCCGAGGCTTAGCAGTGGCTGTTCCCTTTCGTGATACTCTGAGGCTCCCCTGCTCTGTCCCTGATGTCTGTCCCTGCTGCTTTTCCTCATCATCTCTGACAACAGAGAGAGATTCAAAGCGATTCTGTAGCTGCAAGCTGCTCACAGAACGTTCCCTGGTTTCCTTACTTCTGTGTGTGACCTTCCTCCAAGCATCTACCTCTGTTGTATGTGCAGTGACCTCCTCCACCCCAACAACTTCCTCTCTCTGTATCCCACCCAAGACATTCTGGCCTGTTCTGTTCAGGAGAATCTCCTGCTCTCTATGATGCTGGAGTGCAGATATCTGCTCCTCTAGCTGCTGTACTTTCTCTTCTAAGAGGGCTACCAACTTGCACTTGGGGCAGGTGTAGTTCCCCACCTCTGTAGGCAAGAAGATAAACATCCCACAGGTGTTGCAGGTGACTGCTGCAGGGCCTTCAGTGTCCATACTGAGAAGTCTTAAAGAGGCACTGAAACAAGACTGTGGGCTTCCCTTGCTAGGCTTGGTCTTTGTTCCCAAGCTCTGACACTGAGTTCAAGTCATGGGGCCTATAGGTATGTAGTGAGCTCCTGGCTAGTGTCTAGATCAAGAGAAGTAATGGTGCCACTGTATTCTGCTTTGGTCGGGCCCCACCTGGAGTATTGTGTCCAGTTCTGGGCGCCACAATTCAGAGGGGACGTTGAGAAACTGGAGCGTGTCCAAAGGAGGGCGACGAGAATGGTGAAGGGTCTGGAGACCATGCCCTATGAGGAACGACTTGGGGAGCTGGGGATGTTTAGCCTGGAGAGGAGAGGGTTGAGAGGTGATATGATAGTCCTGTTTAAATATTTGAAGGGATGTCATATTGTGGAGGGAGCAGGCTTGTTTTCTGCTGCTCCAGAGAACAGGACCCGGAACAATGGATGCAAGATACAGGAAAAGAGATTCCACCTGAACATTAGGAAGAACTTCCTGACAGTAAGGGCTGTTCGACAGTGGAACACACTTTCTCGGAAGGTGATAGAATCTCCTTCCTTGGAGGTCTTCAAGCAGAGGCTGGATGGCCATCTGTCGGGGATGCTTTGACTTGGAGTTCCTGCATGGCAGGGGGTTGGACTGGATGGCCCTAGTGGTCTCTTCCAACTCTATGATTCTATGACTCTATGACTCCTTCCAGAGGCAAGTCTCTGATTCACTTCCTCTGATGCTTCAGGCCAGCTTCCCTTCTATTGTCTAAAAACTTCCTTGGCTAGATAAGAAAAATGAAAATTCGCACGCGCCTCTCCAAGCCTTGTGTAGCCTTAAGAGGTTTGGCTTCTCCCAGCAGTTGCTCCCAGTAATGCAATGGGCTCAAGAGTAAATTAGATTAGATCTCACCCAAGCACATGGACTAAAGCCCCCTCCTCCTCCTCCTCCTCCTCCTTTCTTAAAGGAAAATGCAGCCTGTCCAAGCCTTGTGTAGCCTTAAGAGGTTTGGCTTCTCCCAGCAGTTGCTCCCAGTAATGCAATGGGCTCAAGAGTAAATTAGATTAGATCTCACCCAAGCACATGGACTAAAGCCCCCTCCTCCTCCTCCTCCTTCTTCTCCTTTCTTAAAGGAAAATGCAGCCTCTCCAAGCCTTGTGTAGCCTTAAGAGGTTTGGCTTCTCCCAGCAGTTGCTCCCAGTAATGCAATAAAAGTAACAGGACTTACGCAGGGGTATCCAAAGGTTTTAATTATCAACTTTAAAAAAATTTGACGGAAAGTTTGTTTTGATTTATAGTTGTTAACTTATTTCTATGTAGTCACCATCTAGATTTACACATTTTTTCCCAGCGTATCTTGACCCTCCAAATACCTGATATTGTAGAAGTATACAGATTGCGCCTGACAAGGATATTACACTTTAGTCATTTCTGGCACAGCCAGTCACAAAAATAAAGGACGCAATGAGTTTATTTTCTCAGCAACGTGCACTTAGGGACTAATGATGACACTGACAAAATTTCATCAATATGCCATAATAACATCCAAGTGATAATTATTACTTTACGATACCCCCTCGTAAGGCGCAATCTGCAGACTTCTACAATATCAGGTATTCGGAGGGTGAAGATATGCTGGGAAAAATGTATAAATCTAGATAATGACTACATAGAGATAAGTTAACAACTACAAATCAAAACAAACTTTCTGTCAATTTTGTAAAAAGGTCATCATTAAAACTTTATGATACCCCCTAGTAAGTTAATTATGAGAACAATTTCAGTGACTAAGACTAGTATCCAATAAAGAGAGCAGCAAGAACCTACTGTGAACATTTGGAGAAGTGATGCTGTATAGCCAATGGTCATCTACTCCAATTGATTATCAGTGAAGAATCATAGGGGATGTACAGACCGCCCAAAAGGGGCGGTATATAGGTGCCCAGAGAAGTGCCGGAAGGGGGCCAGGGCTGCCTCACCGGCAGCCCCAGAGGCGCCATTCCACCGCTTCTCCAGGCCACAGAGAAGCAGCAAACTGCCAGTTCTCTGTGGGCTGAAAGGAGGTGCAGCAGGCGCCCTGGGCACCCGCTGCACCCCGTCATCCACGGCGCTCCCCAGGGGCCGTGTAAAGGCCGCGCTAAGGACAAGCAGCAAAAAGGAGCTCCATTTTGGAGCTTCTCTTGGCACCGCAGAAAGGGCACCATGTTGTATAAATGTGACATGCACCATGACGCCATCATGGCACACACGTATGGACGGTGCCATTTTAAAATGGCGCTGCCCATACGTGATAGGATTAGGGAGCGTGCAGATGCTGCACGCTCCCTAACCCTTATCCCATCCCACAGACGGCCCTTTTGGGCCATCTGTATCGGGCCATAGAATCATAGAGTTGGAAGAGACCTAAGGACCATCCAACCCCCTGCAGTACAGGAATACACAATCACAGCACTCCCAACAGATGGCCATCCAGCTTAAAAACCTCCAAAGAAGGGGACTCCACCACATTCCAAGACAGCATGTTCCGTTATCAAACCAGTCTTTCCATCAGGAACTTCTTTGAAATGTTTAGGTGGAAACTCTTTTCCAGCTACTTGAATTCATTGCTCCATGTCATTGTCTCTGGGGCAGCAGAAAACAAGCTTACTCCATTCTCAGTACAACATCCCTTGTGGGAGTGACTGAAAGCAAAGGCAGGCCATGCCATCCAGGCCTTCCTTGAAGGAGAATTCCCCCCCCACCCCCGATGATCTCCATCCAGCCTGGGAGGGACTGAAAGAAAAGGCAGGACATGCCATCCAGGCCTCTTGAAGAAAGAGAATTCCCCCCCCCCCCGCCCATGATCTCCATTCAGCCTGGGAGGGACTAAAAGAAAAGGCAGGCCAATGCCATCCAGGCCTGGCCTCGATTAAGTATAGCCCTTCCTCCAATCCATCTGCCTTGGTCCAGGCCTCAGAGGGGGAGAAGAATTGCTGGACCTTATCCCCTTCCACCTTTCCCCACCACCAATCCATTTTCCTTTTGTGTCGCGTCTTTTTAGATTGTAAGCCGAGGGCAGGGAACCGCCAAATTCAAATGATTGTATGTACAGTGCTGTGTAAATTTAAAGCGCTATATAAATAAAGCTAAATAATAATAATAATAATAATAATAATAATAATAATATGACATATAATAAAAACAGAGAAAAAAATGAAATAAAAGAAGACAGGTGCAGCTGTTTTAATGTGACATGAATAAGATTTTTCCCTTCACAGTCTCCCCTTTGAATATAAAATGTTTGCAAAATGCCCAACTTTATTGGTCCCACTGGCATTGGATGTCACATACAATCAAAGTGACTGGTCTATCATAATGGCATTGAAATCTGCACGCAAGCTTCAGTCTGTATTCCAACCTGGCCCTAAATTTGTCTGTGTGTTTCTGTTTCTTTCAGCTCTTTCCTTTTTTGCATCTTGTGCTACCTACTCAGACATCAATACTTCACATACTTTGCTAGCTACTCAGCTACTCATCAATACAGTATTAGCCACACTCTCTCAGCCTCAGAGGAAAGCAATGGCAAACCCTCTCTGAAGAAACCTGGCTAGCAAACCCTTTGACATGTTCACCTTAGGGCAGATCAAGCACTGAGATGATCTGTTGTACTTTGGCCACATCATGAGAAGGCATGACTCATTAGAAAAAATAATAATGCTAGGAAAAGTGGAGGGAACTAGAGAGAGATGAAGACTGCAAGCTAAATGGATAGACTGACTTTGGGAAGTCACAGGTATGAATTTACAAGACTTAAGCAGAGCAGTGGAGGACAGAGAGACTTGAAAATGTCTCATCCACAGAATCACCATGAGGGTCAACGCAAGGACAGTTAACACCAACAACAAATATGCAGCCAAAGATGCCAGAGGACCACACTACACAATTACAGCATTGTGATTCCAGTCCAACAGCTGTGGGTATATCCTATAGGATGCTAGGGGTTTGGGTTTGCTGAGGCACAGCTGCTCTCTTGCTTATTATCCTAAATTGTTGTTGTTGTGCCCCTTGAGGTCATTGCCAACTTATGGGGAACCTAAGGTATGCCTATTGCAGGGTTGCCTTGGTAAAATTTGTTCAGAGGCGGTTTACCATTGCCTTCTTCAGAGGCTGAGTGAAGTTTGCACAAGGTCACTGATTAGATTTCCATGGGCAAGCTGGAATTTGAACCTTGGTCTTCCAGAGTCCTAGTCCAACACTCAAACCATGCTAGCTGTCCAAAATTCTAACTACCTCTCCCCAAATGGCAAAATCCAGGATTCCTTAGGATGTTTGCATAATGTAATAATAGGGCCATAGTCCTGCAATGTGAAAGGGCCCCAGGTGACTTGGGATCAGAGTTCCCTCCTCAGGCTCTGTACCTGCATTATCTGTATCTGCTTAGCCTGGCTACGAGTCACCACAGACAATCCCAATTGCTCGGGGGAGAAAATAGTTTGCAAAGGACTTTTATAAGTACAAATTCAAACTGAAGTTCCTCCCAGGGAGACAAAACATTTTGGCTGATGCCTTATCCAGGCTCCCTCAGCACATGGAAAAGAGCAAGTCCCTCTGCAAACTATTTTCTCCCCCGAGCAATTGGGATTGTCTGTGGTGACTCGTAGCCAGGCTAAGCAGAAACCGGTCGAACCTTTGCCTCAATTAGACGGTCTGTTGCAAAGGATCAAAAGAGAGGCCGAGAAAGATGAGTGGCTACGAGAGCACAAAGATCGGTTGAGTTTGAACTCACAAGGGTTGTGGACTAAGGGCTCTCAAATCTATGTTCCTGCGTCAGTGAGGCCAGAAGTGTTAAAATTGTGCCATGATTCGAGGGCGGCGGGACATTGGGGATATCTAAAGACCTGGCACAAGGTTCGAAAGACTTACTGGTGGGAGGGGGTGAGAGCAGAGGTGGAAGACTACGTGAAAAGCTGTCCGGTGTGTGCTAGAGCCAAACCAGTCAAAGGCAAGCCCAGGGGGCTTCTACAGCCGTTGCCCACCCCAGGCGGTCCATGGAAACACATTGCTATGGATTTCATTACAGATTTGCCTGAGAGCAAGGGGAGAAACACCATTTGGGTGGTGGTGGACCTTTTTTCTAAGCAAGCACATTATATAGCCTGCAAGGGGATGCCTAGTGCTACTAAGCTTGCTGACTTGTTCATTGCGCACATTTATAAACATCATGGTTTGCCGGACAAGATTGTGAGTGATAGGGGGAGTACCTTCACTTCTAAATTCTGGAGGGTGTTGCAGAAAAAATTGGGGGTAGAAGTGGCCCTGAGCACCTCCTTTCACCCTGAGTCGGACGGTCAATGTGAGAAGACGAACATGGCTCTCGAGAGGTACCTCCGATGTTATACTAACTATTTGCAGGATGACTGGTGTGATTTGTTGCCCCATGCCGAAGTGGCGTTCAACAGTTCAGTGTATCGGAGCACTGGTAGATCGCCCTTTGAAATTGTCTATGGCTATGAGCTCAGAACTCTTCCGGCCTTGCCTGCCGAACCCTCGGACCCAGTGACGGTGACTCAATGGGTGGATAAGGTCAAGGGAGCCTGGTCACAGGTTACCAAGGCTCTAGAGGCGGCAAAAAGAGACTATAAAAAGCATGCTGACCGAAAGAGGTCTGTGGGATGGGATGTCAAACCTGGGGATCGGGTGTTTCTGTCCACAAAAAACCTGAAGTCCAGGCACCCATAAAAGAAGCTGGGGCCCAAGTACATAGGGCCTTTCCTGGTGAAAAGACTGGTCAATAAGGTGACAGCTGAATTGGATTTGCCCAAATCATATAGACATTTGCATCCTGTGTTTCATTTTAGCTTGCTGAAACCGGACCGGAGCACGGGTCAATGGAAACAAGACACAGAACCGCCCCTTCCCATGATGATTGAGGGGGAGCAGCATTTTGAAGTTGCCAAGATTTTGGACTCTAGAATCCACAGGAATAAGTTGCAGTACCTGATTCGCTGGAAGCACTTTTCAGTGGATCATGATGAGTGGGTGTCTGCTAAGCATGTCAAGGCCCCTGATTTGGTGGCTAAGTTTCATCGGGCTCATCCTGACAAGCCTCGGTTGTAATCTGTATTTTGTTGCTTTTCTTTAACTTATTTGGTTCTGTTTTGCGGGAGGAGGGTCTTCTTTTAGGGGGGCTGACTGTCAGAATCCTTGTAGTATTCTTCCAGATATAGGTTTGTAGTTGTAGTTGGGGATGATAGGTATGTAGTTAGTTGCTAGATAGGAGGGAGGAGTGCATAACGGTGCCAGGAGGGTTTATCAGTTGACCTTGGAGCTGCTGTGCTCTAGGTTTGGTATGTAGCAGTTTCTGGTGGGAATTGTACAGATAAGGGGGGAGCCAGGGGGAAAATGAAACTAATGGAAAATAACTGGTATGGGCTATTTCGCGGGCTTTTGTGAGAAGAGGGGAGGTGCAGCCCTTTGGGGATGTATAGGGGTGCTGGGCGGGAACTGGTCAGTCTCAGCTAAGAAGCTGAATGGTGTGGTACTGCTGATCCTGGAGCATCAATAAAGTTCTGTTTATTCAACTTCAAGCTGACTGGTTGATTGTCTGGGATTCTGGACCCCTGTTCTGACACTGATTAGATTTCCATGGGCAAGCTGGAATTTGAACCTTGGTCTTCCAGAGTCCTAGTCCAACACTCAAACCATGCTAGCTGTCCAAAATTCTAACTACCTCTCCCCAAATGGCAAAATCCAGGATTCCTTAGGATGTTTGCATAATGTAATAATAGGGCCATAGTCCTGCAAAGTGAAAGGGCCCCAGGTGACTTGGTATCAGAGTTCCCTCCTCAGGCTCTGTACCTGCATTGTGTGTTTTTAATATGCAACCAGAGTTCTTCCACCACTACTGATGATATGATCTGTGCATTCTGTCTGCATTGGCAAATGAAAATTTCAATCACCCTGGTGAAAGATGCTGTCTGGCTTTTTATGCTTGCTCTAATGGCTTAGCTTTCAACATTAGCTCAAATGAAGTTTTGGTTTTTCATGATGCTTAATGCAGTTATGATGATGATGATGGCAAGTGGAATCTTTAGGGCATATTGTCAAGTGGCGGGGGGTGGGATGGGGAGACAGTGATCTAGTTATAGTGACAGGCAATGACAATAAACCTTTCCAGAAGAGAACAGTGTTAACACTTGTCATATTTCCTTTCAGAATCATTCCTGAGACTCCAAATATTTCTCCCTTCCTTCTGACAATTGAAGCAGTGTAGCTACTAGAGTATCAACCAGAATGGTTCAAGAAGAATGTAATACACCAGAGCTGAAATTAGCTGCCCGTTTCTTTCTTGTCTCAGCTTGTTTTAATGACTTCCAAAGACAGAGTTATAAAAATAATCTAGCCTGAACTGTTGCACTAACTATTGTAAAGGAACAATTCTTGCTCGATAGTTCAACATAATGTTGTAAGAGTCTCTCCAACCAAAGTATATGGGATTTTTGTTTAACATGATTACGTTTTGTTAATGAAGCAATCCACCAAAGAAATGCATTTGGTAGACTGCATCAATTAGCTGGGGAATTAAATGTAATCCTATAATTAAGGAACATTGGGGTTACATTAATTATATTAACCTTCCGTACAGCCTTATCCTATGGGCTGGCAGGAAATCATGCTGGCTAAGAGAACAATTTTATTATGTATAAACAGAGAAGGCTGTGTGAACCTTAAAAGGTCTCAGATAGGGAGCACTATTGCCTCATCAAACTACAAGGACTAGAATTTCATAGGATGCAGCCCTGGCAGTTAAAGTGGAATTAGCATGTTATAATTGCATAATGTGAAAGGGTCCTATGCTTAGAAGGATAAGAGTAAACATTTCTCAACTGCAAGATGAAGTTGACATTGCATTTAGTAAAGGTATAATGAAAAACCATTTGTCAGAACCATGCAGGCCAGGAGCAGCCAGTGGTTTCCATCCCAGAGGTGTGGTGAATGCATAGTGGGTTTTACTCCAGAATTTATTCCACCTCCAAAACAAATTCTTGGAAAGTCCCTTTATATTTGGGAATAAAACCTATAGTGGATTCACTCCATCCTCAAAATGGAAAGATCCAGCTGCTCCAAAATTGACCATGGATTCATCTTGCCAGCTGTCTTTGTTTTTATAAGACTCAATGGTCCCCAAGGCACCTGAGACTTACCAGGGGCCTTTTCCCCACTGCACAATTATAGCCCTATGATTCAACTCAAACTGTCATGGGTGCATCACATGGAATCCTGGGATTTCTTGTTTAGGGAGGGGAGTTAGAATTCTCATTCAGGTATCGCTGGTGCCTCAGCAGACTACAAACCCCAGGATTCCATAAGTTGTTGCCATGATAAACTGAGATCATAGCTCTGTAACTTTGGAGTGTGAAAGGACCCCTTATAATTGATGTACTATGGTGCTCTTCTCTACCGATGACCTGGACATGCTGTTGCCACATAACGGATATTAGGTCCATCATCATAGAACTCACCTGGTAATCAAGCCAATAAGGTGACACCCTTATGTCCATAGTGGATATGTGGTAACTTTAATGCAGCTTGTATCCATGGATTCTGCATCTATGGATTCCAACATCTATGGCATGAAAACACACACACACACACACACCCCAAAAAATCAATAAGCAAACCTTGATTTTACCATTTTATATAAGGAAACAGAATATGGAGAAATAGAATGGTCCCCAATTGGCAAGGGCGACAGACAAGGATGCATTCTACCACCCTATTTATTCATCTTGCATGCAGAAAATATCACGTGAAGGTTTGGACTCAGAAGAAGGAGGAGTAAAGATAGGAGAAAGGAATGTCAACAATCTAAGATGTCTATCCAGACAATGCCATAGCAGAAAACAGGATATACTTGGAACAAATTATTAAGAAAGCTCAAGGAAAAAATTGCAAAGGCATGCTTACTGCTGAACATAAGAAAACAAAAATAACAACTAAGGAGAAAATTGAAATAGTTAAAGACTTTTCATACCTTGGATCCAACATTGATCAGAACAGAGACTACAGTCAGGAAATATGAATAAGACTAGGAATGGGAAGAACAGCTATGAAACAACAAGACACATTCCTAAAGTGCAAAGAAATACAATTTAGCACTACAGTTAGAATTGTTCAAGCCATTGTATTCCGCATCACCATGTACAGATGTGAAAGCTGGATAGTGAAGAAGGTGGACAGGAAGAATATTAACACATGTGAGATGTGGTTTTGGAGGAGAGTGCTGAGGATATCGTGGACAGCCAAAAAGACAAATAAATGGGTCCTGGAACAGATCAAACCTAAACTCATCCTGAAGGCCAGGATAATCAAATTGAGGATATTGTACTTTGGATACATCACGAGAAGGCACAATTCATTAGAATAGACAGTAATGCTAGGAAAAGTAGAGGGAAGCAGAAAGAGAGGAAAACTACAAGGCTGATGATTAAACACAGTCAGAGGGGCCACAGGCCTAAGCCTGCAGGAGCTAAGCCAAATAGTCCATTCTCCTTGGGACATGAAATCTAGAGCTAGAGCATATCTGACAGATAGTTGTCCTGCCTCTACCTAAAGACCCTTTAGCAAGGAAGAGATCACCACTCTCCTTGGAAATTGGTCCCATTCATAGAATCATAGAATCATAGAATCATAGAGTTGGAAGAGACCACAAGGGCCATCCAGTCCAACCCCCTGCCATGCAGGAACTCCAAGTCAAAGCATCCCTGACAGATGGCCATCCAGCCTCTGCTTAAAGACCCCTAAGGAAGGAGACTCCACTACACTCCGAGGGAGTGTGTTCCACTGTCGAACAGCCCTTACTGTCAGGAAGTTCCTTCTAATGTTGAGGTGGAATCTCTTTTCCTGCAGTTTGCATCCATTGTTCCGCGTTCTAGTCTCTGCAGCAGCAGAAAACAAGCTTGCTCCCTCCTCAATATGACATCCCTTCAAATATTTAAACAGGGCTATCATATCACCTCTTAACCTTCTCTTCTCCAGGCTAAACATCCCCAGCTCCCTAAGGCGTTCTTCATAGGGCAAGGTTTCCAGACCCTTCACCATCTTAGTTGCCCTCCTTTGGACATGCTCCAGTTTCTCCACATCCTTTTTGAATTGTGGTGCCCAGAACTGGACACAGTATTCCAGGTGGGGCCTGACCAAAGCAGAATAGAGTGGCACTATAACTTCCCTTGATCTAGAAACTATACTTCTATTGATGCAGCCTAAAACTGCATTGGCTTTTTTAGCTGCCGCATCACACTGTTGACTCATGTTCAGCTTATGGTCTACTTGGACTCCTAGATCCCTTTCACATGTGGTCTCGTTCAGCCAGGTGTCCCCCATCCTATATCTGTGCATTTCATTTTTCCGCCCTAAGTGCAGAACCTTACATTTCTCCGTATTGAATTTCATTTTGTTAGCACTGGCCCAGCTTTCTAGTCTATTCAGGTCATTTTGAATTTTGATCCTATCCTCTGGGGTATTAGCTACTCCTCCCAGTTTAGTGTCATCTGCAAATTTGATAAGTATGCCCCCAATTCTGTCATCCAAATCGTTAATAAAGATGTTGAATAGCACTGGGCCCAGGACAGAACCCTGTGGGACCCCACTGGTCACTTCTCTCCAGGATGAAAAGGAGCCATTGTTGAGCACCCTTTGAGTTCGGCCAGTCAACCAATTACAAATCCATGTAACAGTTAACTTGTCTATCCCACATTTTGCAAGCTTGTTTTGCAAGCAGAGAGTCTGCGAACATTTAGAAGCCAATGCCATAATCACAAAAAGCCAACATGGGTTTCAGAAAAAGAAGTCATGCCAAACGAACCTGATCTCTTTTTTTGATAAAATTACCAGCTTGGTAGATGAAGGTCCCATTGTCAAGTTGCTCTTATCATCAAGACATTTCCTATAATGTTCAATGAAAATCCACTCTAAATCGCAATAGATTTAGTCCTGCTCTTAAGAGCCATCACTGAACAAGTTAGTGCTGTCTTCTTCAAGACAGCCCCTTAGGCATTTGAAGCATACTATCTTGTCTCCCACACCCATCTAGTTTTCTCTTTTCCAGACTAATCATTTCCAGTACTTGTAATCCTTCCTTCCTTGTAAGACAAAGATACTCCTGCTCCTCATTCTTGCCATTCCAATTTCCCTATACAGTATATGACTTTAAAATAACCATGCTTATTCAGTTTGGTGATTCATGCAGGCTAAGTCTGTATATACATTTATTTCTCCTCTCTCATTTCTGTGTTTGGAGGTAATCTTTATTTAGAATAAAATGTAGAGATACCTATTATAAGGATGTAAATTCTGACTGTCACAAACCACAAAGTCTTCATTGGGTGGAAGGTATGGCAAAGATTTTCTCGATTTATTATCTCTTTCTCTTTTCCTTTCTCTCGCTCATTCTTTCTTTCTCAGTCTCTCTCTCTCTCTAGTTATTATTTACCTGATAATAAATCTGATCTATTGTAACATACATGTAATCAACTGCATCAAAATTCCCTTGGTTACTGTTCAACATAAAGATTAATTTATGAGTATTTTCCCATGTGTGTTTCTTTTCGCAAGATGAAAGGCATTACTCAAGTGCCAGTCAGGTCTCTGAAACAGCGTAACAAAGGAGTAAATAAAATCTAGATCAAGTGCCAACAAACATAGAATGCTTTTTAAATAATTTGACTCCACAGAGTAAAACACAACAATTGACCAAATGACCTTAATCTGTCACTTTGGGGTTCCTTCCTCTTACGGTAGTAGTAAATCCTGTGCAATGGGGAGCAACGGTACTGGATAACCTGCATTTAGAAGAAACCATTGTTAAGAGGAAGACATTAAAGTTTAATGAGCCAATCAGCATCTATCCTCTGGGCAGTTCCAGTGAATAATAATTCAACATGAACAAGAGGTACCTGTACTAAATTGCTGCACTTTCTTACATAGTTTATATTACTGGAAAAAGCTTTATATACAACTGGCTCAGAAGATGATACAGATCCTACACTAAAGATACACACTAGACCCACCCTGATCCCAGTACAATCTGTTAGAAAGGTCCTGGTGGCATAGTGGTTAAATATCTCTACTGTAGCCACTCACCCACAGACCACAAGGTTGCGAGATCCATCCCAGCTCAGGTCAACTCAGCCTGGCAACCTTCCACAGGTTGCTAAAAAGAGTACTTGTTTGCTGGGGCAATTAGCTTACACAGCTTACAAACTAGTTAGGGAGTGCTTAAGTGCACTGATAGGTAGTATAGAAATGTACTTGCTATTGCTATTGTCTAGATAGCATATAACCACATCAGCAACAAATCTGCTGTTTTAAGCCATTGAGTTTTAGAGAACCTGTGATTCACTCCAGTGTCCAGGTAACTCCAGGATGCCTCTGGTACTCTTGGCTGTTTGGACAGCTGAATCAGGTGAAATTTGGTCTGATCCAATTGTCCAGACAGTAAACGTAGTGCCATCTCCCTTATCCTGGTTGTGCAGTGGTTAAATGCCAGTACTGCAGCCACAATATTGTGAGTTCGATCCCAGGGCTCCAGGGTTGACTTAGCCTTCCATCCTTTCATAGGTTGGTAAAATGAGTACCCAGCTTGTTGGGGGCAATTGGTTTACTGATTGTAAACCACTTAGAGAGTGCTGAGTTCACTGATAAGCAATATAGAAATGTAAATGCTATTGCTATGGTTACTCTGTGCTAAATAATGCAGGGAAGGGGACAGATCCTCTTCATAGCTGCTGTTGCTGCAGACTCTCCAGCTAAGCAGCTCCTATGCGAGGCTAACCAGCACTGTTACTTCTACTGAGGTCAAAATGAGGCACCTGTGAGATCAACAAGGAGGGGATAGAATGAGCTTCTTTTCATTGATGACATGGAGGGGCATCCCATTCTGATCTCAGCAGAAGTGACAGTAACAGCTGAGCTCTTGCAGCCACCTGCTTGGCCAGTGAGGCTGCAGCAATTGAGGGGGTGGGGGTGAGGGTGGTGGCACCAAGGGGGATAGGCCACTGGGGTATATATGGTGTCAGCCCAGCTGGCCAGTATGCACAATGATGTGGTGTCACTCTGGATTTGGACCAGTGTATAGGGTTGCCATCATGGTTGATCCAGAGCCAGTCCAGAGCATAATGCTCCAGAGTGGCTGGTGTAGATGCACCCTAAAATAGGTATTTATAAAAGTCTGCCCTAGGTTTTAAAGGAGAAGGGCAGAATGGCTGTCAAAAAGGCACTGATAACTTATTAGAGAGGTGATATTCGATTACACAGGACAGGGCTTCTGGGGTCTTTCTCCCCAATAAAAGAATGCAGGGTCTCCAAGTCTGTTACTTTCCCCTCCTTCAGTAACTCTTCCACTCTCAGTGTTGAAGGGACAGAGGTAAATTCATACTTTATTATCAAGACAGAGGACCCTATCAGTAAAATAATCCCAGCACTGGCTGGAGCAGAACATCAGGGTAGATACCAAATTCATTTTAAAAAAGCCACTTCTGGCACAGGCATACCATTTAAGAGGATGGATTTTCATCTGCTTTGCTCCAAAGTAATGCATCAAGCATAACCAGCTTGAGTTAAAACTAGTTCAGTCAGTGCCGATCACTCAGCCAGCTTGGCAGCTCCACTTTCATCCATCACTGGGTGCTTGTAGATATCAGTGGATAAGACAGGCACAATGAGTCAGCCACTGTTGTTATAGAGGAAGAAGCAAAATCATAGCATGCTGATTTACCAGTCATCTCCAAGTGACGTTGGGGACAGTTGTACCTCATCAAAGATTCATGGAAGAGGCCTGCTGCCTCATCAGCTCAGGAGGTGACACTGCTGGGACACCAGGCAAAGCCATTCCTTTTGACACAAGAATATCAAGAAGGAATGCAGAGAAGGTGGAGGCCAAATGGAAGAGCCATCCAATAGCTGACATAAGAAAAGGATGGGCATGGAGCAATTGCTAGGTGTAGAAGCAGTCACAGCACAATGTGCACTGGTTTATCCATCATGCTGTTCTGTAAAGCTACTTACACCCAAATCCCATATTACTATTAAGTGTCTCTCTACTCTCTACCACCCAACATTAAGGATGCAATTCTCTGCTAAATTTGTTCTTGATGTTACCCCCCCCAAAAAAAGTAATTTTAGCAATTTTCTTCCCACTGTAAAAAAAAAGGCTTCAAAAACTGCATTTTCCCAAGACTATTTGCTGTTCAAAACTTGTTATTCACAAAATTCACACTTGATATTTTACACAGCATGTAGCTGGGCACTTATTCTGTGCAAAAATTTATGCATGGTACGTGTGTCTGTCTGTCTGTGTGTAGAAAACAGTATTTTCGAAGGGGTTACTGCATTTCCTGCACAGATAATATTGTTTTCTGCATGCACAAACACAATACCCATGCACAGATTTTGCACAGAGAAAATAAAATCTCACATTGCAAAGACTTTTAGTATTCTAGGGTTCTCCTCATCAGGGTTTCCTAATTCTCAAAAAATAATTTTTTCAAATATTTTCGAATAGTCTTTTCACCCCTACCCAACATTATCAAAGAACTGAAATACCTCATAGCCTGACATGTCTGTAGCTTCCCAAAATCCATTCCCAACCCTTCTACCATTAAACATAATCAGCATTACTTGAAATATAGATTTAAAACAACTCTAAATCTTAATCACTATTCAAGGAGATGGAACATAACTCTGCGCTCCCAAAGTTATGTGATGACTGAGCGACAGCACCTTGTTCATGGATTGTAACATTGCCCAACCAAACGTATAATGTGCACCATGCATTTCAATGCACAACACACCATGTGCTATAATACTACAACTCATCTGTGACATTGTTGAACAAAATATTGACATTCCCCATTGGACAAAAATAATGAAACACTTCTGCAGGAGACTATATGCATGCATAAGATTCTGTCCCATAATTGTCCTATTTGTTATGATAATACCTGATACCAACAGTGTGTATTTGAGATGAAGAGAGACATACTAATCCCCATTAATAATTCTAAGTAGAAAATGTTGGGAGGAGTTGCCACTTATTTCAGTTTTATGAATGTAAGTTAAAGAATCTTTTCATGGCTTAGACTTATTGTTGTTATTTGCCATCAGGTTGATTTTGACGTCTGCATGAGAGATCCCCAAGTGTTCTGGTCATCAACTACCCTGCTCAGGTCTTGCAAGGCAGGGCTGTGGCTTCTTTGACTAAAACAATCCATCTATATTATGATTTTCTCTCTTTTCCTATTGCCTTCCACTTTGCTGAGCATTATCATCTGTTTCTGTGAGTCACATCATCTCATGATGTATCTGAAGTACGACAGCCTTCACTTACTCACCTTGGCTTCTAGTAAGAATTCAAGCTTGATTTGCAGTAAGACTCATTTGTCTTTTAGCAGCTTTTAGCAGAAGAACAGAATTCTTCTCCAGTGCCACATTTCAAATGAGTTAATTTTCTTCCTATTCACTAACTTCACTGTCCAGTTTTCACAATCATACAAAGAAATCAAAAATACTATGACATGGATGATTCTCACTTTGATATCTACTGATACACCTTTGCACTCGAAGATCTTATCTAATTCCTTCACATCTGCCCTTCCAAGTCTTAGACTGCTGCTTCATATTTCTTTACAATCTCCATTTTGATTAATGACTTAGCCTAGATATACAAAACTTGAACTATTTTGATATCTTCTTTACCCACTTTAAAGCTATGTAAATGAACTGTAATCATTAGTTTTGTTTTGCACTTTCTTTAATTTACATCAACAGCCATTCCAAGTCTTTCTAGATGTATTGGTGGGGCCTAATTTCTAAAACAGAACTGGCTGGGGCTGAAGGATTTCCTGGTTATGCCTCATTTAAATTGCACTGCACTGAAATCTAGCCACCATTTTCTTAAAATATGTCTAGCCTAACAAAAGAGATTTCTTCTGGGTCATTCTCAGGGCACCTTAGAATTTGTGTAAAATTCCTTTGATGCTGTTTTCCAGTTTGTCTTATCACTGCAAGATGTCTGTCTGTCTGTCTGTCCCTCCCTTCTCCCCTTTCTATTTCACCATCTCCTTTGTTCTTCAGCTTCACTGCTGGCTGCCCACACTTTCCTGATCTGAAAAATGCCCCATGGGAGGACTTACTGTATGATGACTTCCCTTGAGCTTTCACTGAACTGCAGGAAGCTAGTAGGGAGATGTTGGCCACCAGAGAGAGGATTGCACTGTGTAAGACAGAACATTCACAATCACAACCACCCTGCATCTCATAACTACAGTATGCCTCTCACCCATGAGAATTTCACTGAACATTTTCTTTTTCTATTGATTTCCTTCCAGCAGAAACAGTTTTGTTTCTGTGAAACAGAAGGGAAAGGTCAGAGGTTGACCATAAGACCAAACTAAGGGCATTGTCACACATGGCTTTTAAAGAGTGCTTACACTGGGAAAGAATCAGCCAGCTTTGAGAATACACATTGCATGACAACACCTCTGACCCCCAGCTCCCCTGTCTCTGACTTTGCCTTTTCATTGATGAGGGAAACCTGCAAAAGACATAGCAATTGCACAGGTGCAAATATCAAAGAATCATAGAGTTGGAAGAGACCACAAGCTTGCTCCCTCCTCAATGTGACATCCCTTCAAATATTTAAACAGGGATATCATATCACCTCTTAACCTTCTCTTCTCCAGGCTAAACATCCCCAGTTTCCTAAGGCGTTCCTTATAGAGCACGGTTTTCAGACTCTTCACCATTTTGGTGGTCCTCCTTTGGACACGCTCCAATTTGTCCACATCCTTTTTGAATTGTGGAGCGCTGAACTGGGCACAGTATTCCAGGTGCAGCCTGACCAAAGCAGAATAGAGTGGCAGTATTGATGCAACCTAAAATTGTCAGGGTTTGACTTTAAGTTGTGACTGGATGAAGATGCAGCATCAAACAGGTGAAGCCAGAACAGGGTGAACCTGCAAGAAGTTAATTGGAAAGTAATTGGCCAATAGGGCAGGTGGCTGTTATAGCCAATTAGCAGACTATAACTCCCTGTAAGTCTGCTGAGTTGATGGGAGCACTTTGTACATGCTTTCCATGCTGGTGGGTGCATTATGCACAAAGTCTACGTGTAACCCGCTCTATGCTGTTGGAATGGTGAGACAATATTGTAATGCTGCCTAAATAAGAAGTCCTTATGGTGCACTATATTTTGCTGCAAAGTACTGTTGCCATTTATTGTATTTTTTACTTTGCTTCTACTTAAAGACTCATGCTGAGTAAAAGCTAACTTTTGTTTTACTGCCAAAAATCTCTGCTGTTGTCTTTTATTAAAATATGCACACCCCCAACAAAAATTGCATTGGCTTTTTAAGCTGCCGCATCACACTATTGGCTCATGTTCAATTTGTGGTCTGCCTGGACTCCTAGATCCCTTTCACATGTAGTTTCATTCAGCTAGGTGTCCCTCATCCCATTATTATTATTATTATTTCATTTTTCTGCCCTTAGTGCAGTACCTTACATTTCTCTGTGTTGAATTTCATTTTGTTAGCTTTGGCCCAGCTTTCTAGTTTATTCAGGTCATTTTGAATTTTGATCCTGTCCTCTGGGGTATTAGGTACTACTCCTAATTTGGTGTCATCTGCAAATTTGATAATTATGCCCCCAATTCTGTCATCCAAGTCGTTGATAAAGATGTTGAATAGCACTGGGCCCAGGACAGAGGCCCGTGGGACCCCACTTGTCACTTCTCTCCAGGATGAAAAGAAACCATTATTGAGCACCCTTTGGGGAGTGTCCCCTCCTCCCGCTATCTATTCTCAAGCACCCTAATTACCTTTGTTTTATTTTATTTCTTTTTTCAAAAAAACACTCCGAAGGACTTCAATTGTGGCAGCAGAGATCCGGAAATGCTTGAAAAACAAGTGGGTGGGGGACAAAAAAACCACCCTAAAGCCATGCTAGGTAGAACATAAGTTAAGGAAGCAGGATTAAGGTAGAATCAAGAAGAGGGAGCAATGGAGCACAAGCCCCAGTTGTGTGACTGAGAGATGTGTGGTCATGGCTGCCATGAAAGTAGTCTGTACCCACTTCATTTTACTAGCGTGGCTCCTGTGAGGATGGAGCTTGTGCGGTAAAGCCGTAAGATAAAACCAGCCAGCGTGGTGTAGTGGTTTGAGCACTGGACTACAACTCTGGAGATCAGGGCTCCTTGCTCAGCCATGGAAACCTACTGGGTAACCTTGGGCAAGTCACAGTCCCTCAGCCTCAGACAAAAGCAAAGACAAGCCCCCTCTGAACAAACCTTGCCAAGAATCCACGTCCCCCACCATGGCTGGGGACGTGTGTTTGCTGCCCTCTTGAATGAGATGAGATGAGGTGCTTCTACACCAGGGAAGGGTTTGGGGTGGAGCTGAGCCTATTTAAGCCAGCAGCACTACCCCACCTTCTTGAATTATTTATCCCTCTTTGCAATTTGTTGTTCCAAGAGGGAACAACGTCTGATGGAGAGCAAGCAATTGGCTTACTACAGGCTTGGGATCAGGCTAAGTACACTTGTCCCTCCATATTCACTAGGGTTAGGGGCACAAGTCCCCTGTGAATATGGGAAAACCACAAATAACAAAAACACAGTGTTTTTCCGTGAGTGGACACCTCTCTAGGAACCTCTAGGTCCTCCAATGCAACTCTGTGGACAATGTCCTACAGACACTGAACATAGAACTGCGCTGGAGGAGTTACAAATGCCTAGTAGAGTGTTCTCTCTAGGAATCTCTAGGTCTTTCAGTGCAACGTTTACTTAAAGTTGACCATAGAGTTGCACCGGAGGACCTAGATATTCCTAGAGAGAACATATTAATCAAATCCGTGAATAAGCAAATCTGCAAATATCAAAGCCACAAATATAGAGGGATGAGTGAATTTTGTCCTGGGGAGGGGCATTGAGATGGAGGGCAGTCTTTCCCCCAGCAGAGCATAGCAAGCTCAGACCTTTCTTGGGCCATTTTTGGCTGTGCGCTGCTTGGCACAGCTGTGCTTTGGGGACACAGGGATTCTTTCCCAATAGTGGGACTGATCCTGCCCTGGGTAAACTGGGGTCTTGGTTGGCCTTTCCTCCCCTCTGCTGGGGTTTTTGGGCTTCTGCTCCACATTGGTTTAGTAGCCCATCCTTTAATATTGGCCCTTGGTTGTGAGCCTGCCAGGAGGCAGGATTGGGGCCTGGCTTGGCAGAAGGGACTGGAGGACTGTTTTCCCCCCTCTAATCAGAGTTTTGCCATGATTTGGGACTCAGACGACCTCCTCCCTCTGTGGGGGACTCCTGGGAGGCTTACCTGGGATGAGTGAGCTCTGTGCAGGCTTCTTCTGGTCTGACCTAGTCTGGAAGGCATCCCTGTTTTTCTCCAAACCTTACCTCTCCCTCCCTCATCTCCATTTATGTTCTAGATTGGGGCCTGGTTTGGGCCTGCTAACTGGGGAGCATGCCTCACATGGCTGCTTAGTTTCTTTTTTGAATTTGCTGAGGCCTAGCTAACTTAGGCCTTGAAGTGCTGTGCTGGTTATTTAGGTCACTCTCTCTCAGTCTTTACCTTGTCATTAAGTTTAGTTTTAGATTCATTTAATTTGAATGAGCCAAATCACATATTGTTATTAGAATTAACTTTTACACTACATATATATATGTGTGTGTGTGTGTGTATATAAAATTTTCCCCTTCTTCTTTTTCTTTCTTTTCCTTTCCCCATTCCTTCCTCTCTTTTTCCTGTTCCCTTCTTTCTCATACCCCCATTCTTCACCTTTCTTTTTTTCCTTTCTATCTTTTCATTGCTGTTTCTTTGCTATATGGCCTGCAGGCTATAGTTATTTAACACTACCACCTTGAACATAAAGACACATTTGTGTCTTGGTAGTTGTGGGTTATATTTCAGAGGATTCTGATCAACCAGCTGGCCGTAGCCATTCATCAGTTTAATTGCAAACAATAGGTTATATTTCAGAGGATTATGATTATCCAGCTGGCTATAGTCATTCACCACCCTAATAGCCAGCAGTAGGCTACATTTCAGAGGACTGTGATTTACACCTGTTTATATTCACTTGTTTGCTGCTGGCTGTAGGGCCATAATTTTGAAGATTTAAAATTTAACCAGCCTTGGACATGCAATTTGCTTGTTTTAGCCCACCTAATCTGTCATTAGAACGGGTCTAAAGGAGGTCAGACCTGGCCCAAAAGCCAAAGGTTCAGCAAAACAATCTGCCAAGCTCCCACAGATACCACTTTCTTGATCATCAGACAATGCTGAGGACGGTATTCCTTGGAAAAAATATTAGCCAGGATTAAGGCATTAAGGATTAAGACCTGCCTGTCACCCAATCAGAATGTTCCTCCTTGAGGAATTCCACTAAATTATCCAAGCAAAGACAATTATATAACTAGATTTGTTCTCATCTCATCGTTCTTGAATAGATAAATCCCCGAGGCGAGCCCTCTACTGTGGCTGAGAAGTCTAATGAAGTGGATGCAACATCTTTGGCTCATGTTGAAGACTAGCCCAAGTCAGCCTTATCAACAGAGCCTGCGATTCAAGGTGAGCACTCCAATACATATAACAGATATGCATGTGTTACCTAGCCTTGGGGGCTGGAAGGACCTCTATCAGGACAAGCTTGTTCTGCAGCTATTGGTGGGGTCTCTGGACAATTTGATACAATCTCTTCCTTTAATCCAGGATGGTTGCACGCCCCATAGAATCATAGAGTTGGAAGAGACCACAAGGGCCATCCAGTCCAACCCCCTGCCATGCAGGAACTCCCAGTCAAAGCATTCCCGACAGATGGCCATCCAGCCTCTGCTTAAAGACCTCCAAGGATGGAGTCTCCACTATACTCTGAGGGAGTGTGTTCCACCGTCAAACAGCCCTTATTGTCAGGAAGTTCCTCCTAATGTTGAGGTGGAATCTCTTTTCCTGCAGCTTGCATCCATTGTTCTGTGTTCTAGTCTCTGGAGCAGCAGAAAACAAGCTTGCTCCCTCTTCAATATGACATCCCTTCAAATATTTGAACAGGGCTATCTTATCACCTCTTAACCCTCTCTTCTCCAGGCTAAACATCCCCAGCTCTCTAAGTCGTTCCGCATAGAGCATGGTTTCCAGACCCTTCACCATCTTATTTGCCCTCCTTTGGACCCGCTCCAGTTTCTCCACATCCTTTGTGAATTGTGGTGCCCAGAACTGGACACAGTATTCCAAGTGGGGCCTGACCAAAGCAGAATAGAGTTGCACTATTACTTCCCTTGATCAAGACGCTATACTTCTACTGATGCAGACTAAAATTGCATTGGCCTTTTTAGCTGCCGCATCGCACTGTTGACTCATGTTCAGCTTATGGTCTACTTGGACTCCTAGATCCCTTTAACATGTGGTCTCATTCAGCCAGGTGTCCCCCATTTTATATCTGTGCATTTCATTTTTCCTCCCTAAGTGCGGAACCTTACATTTCTCTGTGTTGAATAGCACTGGGCCCAGTACAGAACCCTGTGGGACCCCACTGGTCACTTCTCTCCAGGATGAAAAGGAGCCATTGTTGAGCACCCTTTGAGTTTGGCCAGTCAACCAGTTACAAATCCATGTAACAGTTACTTTGTCTAGCTGTCAAGGTGAAAACTAATAAAGCCATTGATAACCAACTGATAACCAATAATCTCTGCTATCAATGATCAATAATGAACAGTTTAGCCATAGTGAGAAATAGAGCCAAAGGAAAAACTTGTCCTTTTGAATCTGGCTTGTAGCCCCCACCTTAGGAGGGAAGAAGAAAACTAAGCATGAATTTGTCTTCACAGAGAAAGACGGGCCTCCCTGAAGGTCGCTGTAGCTAGCAAGCTGATAAGGTTTCTACTACAAAGACATTCCTTGATGTTGCAAGTCAGGCCAGAAGAGCCTGCCAGTTAGACAGATATATATGTGGATGAATGTTAAGCTACGCATGCTCAATGAATATTTTGTGGGTTAATAAAAACTGTTTGCGCCATGTTTGGGGGATTCAGTCAATGAGATGACTTTTGGCTGAAGCTCTGCATATGCAGACTGAGACTGTATGGAATATAATGAGTCTGATTGGAAATCCTCACAAAGCCTCACTTGCATAATTGGTTGTGAATGGGTTAATTGACCCTTTGTTTACCTTAACATAATTTGGCGCCTGAACAGGGACCTAAGAGGTCAACACCTCTGCCCCTGACCCCGGCTTTGTGAAGAGATCCAAGACAGAGAGATTTCTCTACCTCGCATCACTTTGAAATATGCAGGACTCTGGTGTTATCTATCTTATCAGGAAAGTGGCCACTCCCAGACTTTTTCTGGTGCCTGTTTAGCTGGAGACCGCTGGAGAAGCCCACATATTAGCAAAGTGACCTTTGAGGGATTCAGTTCCAAACAGCCTTAGAATCCAGCGCTGGAGAAAGGGGGGGAAAAAGAAAAAGAAAAAAAAGGGGGGGAGGAAAAAAGCACGTGGTGGTGAGTAGGAGGAAAAGGGGTTCTTTCTTCTGATTCTGTACCTTTAAAAAAAAAAAGGTTCCGGCCAGGTTCAAACGAACCGAAGAGGGGGCTGATCCACCCCCTGATAAGGCTTTTTGATAAGGTTTTTCCTGCTTTTCTCTATGGGGAGGCAAACAGGGTTGTGGGTTTCTTGTCGAGAGATTGTGTGTGTGTGTGGCTGCATGCTTGCCAACCATTTGGTGCCTGGGGGCGGCCCTGGGTAAATTGGCATTCTGGGAGGCATTGCATAGCAGTGAATGAGTGAATTTCCAACCCCTTCAAGAGTCCAACTTCCCCCAATTTCCTAAAGTTGGCTCGATTCCCTGTCAAAAATCCCTTTTGTGTCTGTCGATCTATCCTTGTTAGATAAATAAGATAGGCAGGTAGGAAAGAGGGATGGAGTGGGAGGTTTCTTCTCTCCTTTTACCTTTTTTTGAATTTAGGGATGCAACGCCATAGAAATCTGTAGAAGCCAGAAGAAAATGGCGATGGTGCACAAAACCCTTTCCCTTTGGCACAGAGCCATGAAAGTCTGAAACAGGTCTTTTTGAAGATGGCTCAACTCTAGTTCCCCGCCACCTCCCACCTCAGGAATGTGATGATAAGAAAGTGTGAAGAGAATGGCCAAAAAGAAGCCCACAAGCTAAGAAAAATAAAAAAAAGGAAAAAGAAATTAAAAAAGAAATAAAAAGGGAACATTAATATTGGAGTGAATGTACACAGCACATGACCTGCTGAGAGGATAGAACAATGAACAAGGAAACTTTAGCCAGCTGAGGCCCTCTACTATCTGGCTCAGCTTTGAAGCCAAGGAAGGCCCAGACTTGATACATTGCAACTGATTATTACCACTGAACATGTGCGGATGCAAACCAATCTAAAAGCAATCCTGAAAGCAAAAAGAATAATAATAGAAAGACTGAAAGAGAAAGTGGGCAGCATAAGCTTCCTAGACTGAAGTCCACTTCCTCAGATGCATTTGGATATGAAGATGAAGATAATATTAATAATAATAATAATAATAATAAATGATAAATAATAATAATAATAACTGGACATACATGTTACCTGATCAGATATGTCCAGATGCCCTGCAGGAGACCAAGATGGTTTCAGTCAGGAAATAAAGGAGGGATGGAGACACAAGATAAACCCTGAAGACCCCAAGGCAGATGTTTCCCAAAATGCCCTTGATGTTAAAGGAACCACAAAAGACAGAAGGCTTTAGAAGAGAATGTTTTCAGTCCAGTTGAGGGCCCTGACAAGTGGATACACAAGGAGAGAGATGAAGCAAGTGAGAATGAAGGGCATAAAGCAAGTTACTGACAGCTGCAACTTAGGATCAAGAAGGAAAGCCAAACGCTGCCAGAGAAGAGATAGATGTGGATATAGATGGAAAAGCTGGAAGAGAGCCAAGCTCCACCTTGCCAGCAAAGCCTGCAAGAGAGATGTTAGTGAAGCAGGAGAGATGTTAATGAAGGAAATGCTAGACAGAGGACTGAAGATGTGGATGGCAGAGACAAAGAGATAGTTAACCCCAGTTGCCTATGCTATAGAAGGAAAAAAGGTGCATTTTGAATTCAGCTTCAGAAAGGAGGGGCCGCAGCCCACCATTTCAGATGGGAGGGGGAGTGCTTCCCTCCAGTAAAACAAAGGGAAACATTTCACTCCAGTGGGCCCCCTTTCTCAAGGACATTTCTAGCCAGCCGCTTCTTCATAAGAAACATACAGTGTTCTCAGGCTGAAACTGCAAATTGGTAACTGTAAAATACAGTTCAAACAGGACATGAGTTTATTTTAATTCCAATTTGCCTATGCTATTGAGTAATAAAGACTCATTTTGCAAAGTGCAAGCAATCCTGCCCTTTCATCCTGAAGGCACAGCCTCAAGCACTGCAGGTGAACAAACTACATCCATCACCTGCTCCTTGAGAGAAGCTTGGAGAATAAGGCCAGCAATAAGATGAAGCAAGCTTAATACCCCTTACCCATGACTGCATGGCAAACTGAAGCCCAACACAGATACTTATCCTTGCTTTCACCTGAGACAACTCTTATAATGGAAGGAGAAGATAGTTCTCATAAGCATGCTTGCCTCGGGGACTAAGGGGTTCTCTCACTCTGTTTGAGGCAAGAATTATCCTAAAGATTTGCAATAGTTCCAAGAAGAAATAGAGCTTGTGCTACAGTATGTGAATAATCTACTTTAGTCATGCAGAACAAGAGAGAAATGCCTAAATGGCATCAGTGAACTGTTCAGTTAGCCTGAGACTGGATAGGCCAGCAAGGCTAAAAGCCACAGATGCCAGCAATAAGCAATCAGGATTAGTTATCTCCAAAGACATCAACATCTTAGAAAGCAAGCAGAACTCAAGCTAATTGCAGCTAACCCCTGTCTTAACCAAGGAGAAATTGTGAGTGTACTTGGGAATGGATGGATACAGCAAGAATGAGGTCTCAGACTTTGCTTCCATAGTCAAGCCCTCATATGATATGCTAAAAAGAAGAAAAAGACCAGCCCAGGGGCTGCCAGATGTGAGCAAATCCTTCCAATTGTTTAACAGTAGTAGGAATGCTCACCCAGAAGCTTGGAACATGAAATTGTCCAGCGAGAATATGGATCTAATTTGGTAGCTTGTTTCCTATGCATTGCTGCTGACTTCCTATTAGAGAAAGCAATCAAATTCACCCATAGACGAGACATTGAGATTGTAGCTCCCCATCTTAAAGAACTCATAAGCCGGCTGCGCTGTGGTTCAGGAAGATGAGAAGCTGGTCCCCTTCCAGGAAGGACCTTAATTCAAAAACATTGAGCTAATTGCCTTAATGAAAGCATTGCAGTAAGATCTATACTGATTCCAAGTAGGCCTCATTGATATGGGCTATCTACAAAGAAAAGGAACTTCAATATGTAAAGTGATCCTGGATGCTAGTACTTTTTGAAAAGAAATTGACTTAAATCAGAGACTTGAGATGAGAAATTTGGAAATGCTTATGTGTGCTTGCTCCAAAGACTGTGTTTCAAATTCAGAAAAGGGAGCTAAGCGAAGATTGAGAAGGAAAAGGAAGAGAGATAAAAGCCTGGAATATCTAAAAGGCAGAAAATTAAGGAATGGGTGTTACAGTGTTTCAATACCTCCCAAATAGACTGTGCAATATGTGGAAAAACATGATGAAGGAAAAAACAGAATCACAGCTTGTGTGAGACAAGTGCAAAGATATGCAGATAATGACATCAACTTAACTGCTGGAGTAAAATTAGAGACTGACAGCCCTCATCAGAGCATTAAAATGGGCTACAAAAAGACATGATGCAGAAGTCAAGGTAACAGACTGTTTCAAGTATTCAAGTAGACTTTACCCACATGCCACCTGTTGATGGCTAAAAGACTGTTTTAGTAGCCATATGTACCCTTTTCAGATGAGTGAAAACATGACCAGAGAAGTGGTCAAGTATCCCCTTGGAGACATCATCTCCAGATATGGATTACCCCAACAGACTAAGCCAAGAGTCCAACTCCTTGTGAAAAGATCCTTGCTATTTTGCCTGTCATAGTAGAGACTCTGATACTAAAGAAGCAAGCAACTTGACCAAATAATACCTGCTCAAGAGTTCAGCCCTGAAGACATAGTTTGGATTAAAAACTACAAAGAAGACATGGAAAAAGACTCTTTGCTGTTTTGTTGACTACTCCCACTTCCTTGAAAGTTAATGGGAATCCTGTTTGCACCCATTGAAGCAACCAACTGCAGAGCTGATTCCAGTAACCTGATCTGTTACCAACCAGAGAGTTCCAGATGACCCTGAGTTGAAGGTTCGAGGACACGACGGGAGAAGCCTAACTTGGCACCAGGGAAAACCGAGTTAGCGAAGTTCTGGAGGGTGCTGCAACCACTTCCTACCTGGAGAGAGGAGTGGTCACCACCTGAAGATTCACCTACTTCAGCCAGAAGGCTTTGTTTTAAACTGTTTCATTTGGTCATAATATTGTTGTTGATTATAGTTATTGTGGGGGTTTTGGTTCATTATCTGAGATAGGAAAAGGTGATCCATGCCAAGATTGCATCAAAACAGTGAGAACAGGAAACAAATTTGGGCAAACATGGGTTTATCAGAGTAAACACTCATGCACTAGTGTACAATTGGCCTTTCACAACATCACATAACTCAACATGTTAAGAACTAGAGAGAAAACACTTGCTATGGTCCTGCAGAAAAACCAGTCCAAGGTATTTGCAGGCACATATGTTCATGGCAATGGAATCTCATTGTCAAGAGTTAAGGTGGGATTCCCCATGCCAGGGGCAACCATTGAAGCACTGAGCATTTGCAAAATGGCCAAACTGAGGAACTTTGGAGTGGCAAAGAGCCTACTCACTTAAGAACAAATACACATGTCCTGGAACACCCAGAAGAGGTAATGCTGATTGTGTTAATCTGCAGGATGCACACTGTCCCTTTTGGAAGTGTGTAATGTGGGCAACTTTGGGCACAGCAGACATTGATGCCAAATTGCACAAATTCCCAGTGCACACAGACTGCCAAGTCCAGCAGTGCAATTATGTTAATTTTACCATTCACAGTCCACAGAATTCACATTGTTAAAACTTGAGAGCTAAGTTACACAGAGTTCCAATACACACAGATAGTGAGACCAAATAGTGAAGTGTGAAATGGGAATTAATGGTAAGAACTTGTTAAGTGACTGTTTGGGATTATTCTGTCTCAGAAGTACCAGATACACCTTCTTCTCTAAGTTTTGGAAAAAGAAGAAAACCTTTCCAGTTCCTGGTGTTGGTAAGAAATTGTGTTTCACTTTTGCAGAGAAGTGACAGTGGAAGAAGGAGCTACAAGTCCACACAGCCAGTGGATGCCAAAAGACCTGTTGGTTTTACAATATTCATTAATCTTTTGTGGCCAAAGTCCCTAAAAAAAGAGAAAAGTGGACTTAGCCAATGGAATGTGCTGAAATTGTGTTGAAATTCTTATTCGCAGCTATCAAAAACCTATTCATGGTTCAATTGGGTTTGGGGGACAAAAAAAAAATGAAATGATGAAAAAAGATAATTGCTGTTATTGATATATAAACTGTTTTGCATCATAATGTATGTCATCTATGGCAATCAATGGCTTTATTGGAATAAATGCAGACAAATCAAAGGCTTGATTTGTCAGCAGAAGAAAAGGGAGGAATGTCAAGGTGAAAACTAATAAAGCCATTGATAACCAACTGATAACCAATAATCTCTACTATTAATGATCAATAATGAACAGTTTAGCCATAGTGAGAAATAGAGCCAAAGGAAAAACTTGTCCTTTTGAATCTGGCTTGTAGCCCCCACCTTAGGAGGGAAGAAGAAAACTAAGCATGAATTTGTCTTCACAGAGAAAGACGGGCCTCCCAGAAGGTCGCTGTAGCTAGCAAGCTGATAAGGTTTCTACTACAAAGACATTCCTTGATGTTGCAAGTCAGGCCAGAAGAGCCTGCCAGTTAGACAGATATATATATGGATGAATGTTAAACTACGCATGCTCAATGAATATTTTGTGGGTTAATAAAAACTGTTTGCGCCATGTTTGGGGGATTCAGTCAATGAGATGACTTTTGGCTGAAGCTCTGCATATGCAGACTGAGACTGTTTGGAATAAAATGAGTCTGATTGGAAATCCTCACAAAGCCTCACTTGCATAATTGGTTGTGAATGGGTTAATTGACCCTTTGTTTACCTTAACATAGCCCACATTTTACAAGCTTGTTTGCAAGAATGTCATGGGGAACCTTGTCAAAGGCCTTACTGAAATCAAGATATACTATATCCACAGCATTCCCTTCATCTACCGAACTGGTAATTTTATCAAAAAAAGAGATCAGATTTGTCTGGCAAGACTTGTTTCTTTGAAACCCATGTTGGCTTTTTGTGATTATGGCATTCCCTTCTAAATGTTCACAGACTCTCTGTTTAATTATCTGCTCTAGAATCTTTCCTGGAATTGATGTCAGACTAACTGGACAATAATTGTTGGGATCCTCTTTTTTTCCCTTTTTGAAGATGGGCACAACATTTGCCCTCCTCCAGTCTGCTGGGACTTCTCCTGTTCTCCAGGAGTTCTCAAAGATTATTGCCAATGGTTCTGATATTACATTTGCCAGTTCTTTTAATACCCTTGGATGTAGTTCATCTGGTCCTGGAGACTTGTATTCATTTAGATTAACCAGGTATTCCTGTACTATCTCTTTACTTATTCTGTGCTGAAATCCCCCTATTCTGTCTTCTGCTCCATTATCCTTAGGTTGAGCACCCTTAGCTCAACCTAAGAGAAGACTGAAGCAAAGAAGGTGTTGAGTAATTCTGCCTTTTCTCTGTCCCCTGTTAGCATTTTGCCATCTTCTGCACACAGTGGTCCTACCGTTTCCTTCTTCTTCCTTTTGCTTCGGACATACCCCAAAAAGCCCTTTTTATTGTTCTTAACCTCTCTAGCCAGCCTGAGTTCATTCTGCGCTTTAGCTTTTCTGACTTTACCCCTACATGTGCTGGCTATTTATCTGAATTCCTCTTTCGTGATTTCCCCATTTTTCCATTTCTTATACATGTTCAATTTAAAACTTACCTCAATTAGCTTCTTGAGATATCTTCCATTTTTCTTCCTCATTGGAACTGTTTGAAATTGTGCCTTCAGTATCTCCTTTTTGAGAAACTCCCATCTGTCTTGAACTCCCTTCTCTTTTAGTTTTCCTGACCATGGGATCACCCCCAGTATTTCTCTAAGTTTATTGAAATCAGCTCTCCTAAAGTCTAGAATGTGTGTCTGACTATGCCTGGCTTCCCCTTTCCGCTGTATAATAAACTCCAGGAGAACATGGTCACTTCCACCTAAGGATCCAACCACTTGCACTCCATTGACTAGGTCATCCCTGTTGGTTAAGATAAAATCTAAAATAGCTTATCCCCTTGTTGTCTCTTCCACCTTTTGGACAATGAAATTGTCTTCTAGGCAAGTGAGGAATTTGCTAGACCTTGAGGATTTGGCTGAATTTGACTTCCAGCAAATATCTGGATAGTTGAAGTTCCCCCATCACTACTACATCTCTCCTTTCTGAGTGTGTGGTCATCTGTTCTAGAAAGGCATCATCCAATTCCTCTGTCTGACTTGGAGGTCTGTAGTAGACTCCCACAGTAACATCCCTGTTGTTTCCCTCTCCTTTAATTTTTATCCAAATGCTCTCCACCTGACTTCCAGTACTGATGTCCTGGATCTCTTCACTGGTATATATATCCCTGACATATAATGATATTCCTCCTCCTTTCCTGTTTGGCCTGTTTCTCTTAGAAAGGTTATATCCCTCTATTTCTACATTCCAACCATGAGACTCATCCCACCAGGTTTCAGTGATGCCTATTATATCATATTTGCTTTGATGTCCCAGTTCCATGTCATCTCAATATATGGATATAATCCATAGGGAATATGTAAATTTTGCCGTTCCAGCTTGGGTCCTCTATAACAAAGCTTTTCGTACGAGAGCAGCCATTTACGCTTCACCTAGATGGGACATGATGCACTCGCAGTTGTGGATTCAGCTCATGATCCCATCCAGAAGGGGAACGCACCCACAGTGGCCATCTTATTCAAAGTGCGAGTGGCCCTGATTCATTTTGTCCCCAACAGGTTACTGGGCAAGCAAATCAATTGTTGTGTTGGGAATTTGTGCTGCAGGGCACCTGCAACCATAAGCCATGCAAATTTAAGCATGAGTGCTCCACATGTGGAGCCAACTACTCCGCTTGGAATTGTTCCAAGGGAAGGTGTTCCCAAGGAAACCAATAGGAACAACAAGGGGGAAAGAAGTCAGCAACTGGACCTCCCCCTTCTTCAAAAGGGACCTAGCCCTATACACCTAGACAACTTGCTTCAATGTCTATGTGCTTATCCCAGTCATCAAGCAGCTTCATATTTCAGACAAGGTTTCACTGGTGTTTTTCATTTTCCTTTTTGTGGTATTCAGTGGCCATTAATGGCTAAGAATTTAAAGTCTGTTAATGGTTTAGAGCAAGTTGTTAGACAAAAATTGCTATAAAAGTCATTGAGGGTAAAGTTGCAGGCCCTTTCCGTGAGCCTCCCCTTCCCAATTTACATGTATCCCCTTTAGTAATACAGTAAAGTCTAAATTATCTGACATAAACTGGACCAGCTGATAGTTGGATAACTAAAAATGTGGGATAATCCAGAAAGTCCAAGAAAAGCCTTGAAATCTCTATGAATTGCAAATGTACTGAAGTTTTATTGCAATAACAGTAAAAGTAAATGTAAAGAAATCACTGATCAGCATTGTGACAAACAGTATAAACAGTTCAGTCCTCAGAAAATTTAAAGAAATCACATAACATTTAAAGAAATCAGAGCAGCCACGACATTGGATAATCCTGAATGTTGGATAACTGAAGGACAGATAATCGTGACTCTACTGTAGTACCAAAGCGGGTCCTGGTGAATACAGATTAATTCACCACCTTTCATACCCTAAGGGTGACTCAGTGAATGATGCTAGTTCCATTGGCCTGTGCACAGTTTGATATACCTCCTTTGATCAGACAGTCAAACAGATACGTAGATTTGGTATAGGAGGTGATTTGGCAAAATGCGACAATAAGTCTGCATTTCGCCTATTACTGGTCCATCCTACCAATTTTGAACTGTTGAGCTTTTGCTTTGAAGGTGGTTACTATGTAGACAAAGCCTTGCCAATGGGCTGTTCAGTTTCATGTGTGTCATTCACAACTTTCAACACATTTTTGGAATGGGCGATGAAAACCAAATGTGGTCAGCAAGACATAGTACGTTACTTAGATGACTTCTTACTTATAGGACCTTACGGTTCTGGTTGTTGCACTGCCTTGTTGTCGGAAGAGCTGGGTGTTTACCCTTAGCTCCAGAAAAAATGGAGGGCCTTTCTCAATGCCTAATCTTTTGGGGTATTGAAATTGATATGATAAACCAATTTTATAGACTTCCTGATGATGTGCTACAAAACGTTAGGCTCCGGCTCTTCTAGATTGTTTGCTCAAAAAAGCCACGCTCAGGTAAATTTAGGAGATTATTGGCCAATTAAATTTTGCTTGCAGGGTTATAGTGCCAGGTTGGGCCTTTTTACGGCACCTCTGTGATGCAACAAAGGGCTGAAGGTTACCTCACCACAGGTTATGAGTGCCCAAAGACATCAGAGGAGATCCAGATGTCTGTATGTAATTTTTGAGACTTCAAAGGGGTCTCTTTTTTGGTGGAAGGGAAAGGAGTTCCAAGATGCACTTCTGATGCTGCTGGAAATCTGATGCTGCTGGAAATTATGGTTTTGGTGTCTATTTTCAGGGGTGATGATGCTCTCAGGTTGGCCTGATGAATGGGTTTCATTGGGAATCACCACCAATTTGACTTTATTGGAGTTCTTTCGTGTCACAACTACTATTTGGGCAGACGAATTTGGCCAATTCCTCCGTGCGCTTTTGGTGCAATAATCTGACTACATTTCATGTAATTAATTCATTAACATCCAAATCCCCAAGGGTTATCAAGCTGAAATGGGCCTTTACGTGCAATGTTTCTGTTATAACTTTTTTTTTACATCTCATCATGTGCCTGTCATAGTTAATGAGATACAGTGGTCCCCCGGGATACGAAGCCCCCGGGGAACGAAATCCCCGGGAGCCAAAACTGCCGGGACCGCCTAAATTCCCCCGGGATCCGAAGGAAACCCCGGGGAACGAAAAGGAAAAACCGCACGGCCTCTTTAAATCGGCTGCGCGGTCCGTCCCTTAAAGCGGTCCCCCCGGGAAACGAACATTTCCGGGTTACGAAAGGTAATCCGGAACGGATTACCTTCGTAACCCAGGGGACCACTGTAGCTGACCTCTTTCCCCAGCACAGATGGAGCGGTTCAAACATCTGGCTCCAGGTGCTTCTATGCACCAGATCCAATGCCACCAGACCTTTGGAGTCTTTGCACTAAGAAGTAATATGGGAAATTGGCATGTCCCTTGCCACAAGCAAAGAGCTATGTTAAAAAGAGCTATGTTAAAGCCATTGAAGAATTTTTTGTTATTTCAAAGGTGTGAGAGCCTAGGCAACGAGTTACCAGTACTGAGTTCCCATATCCCGCAATTCTGTCTAGCTTTTCATTGCATGGGACTTTGACCACAGTCAATTCGGGCTAGTTAGCTCACTAGCTTTTTGGTCCAAGGCTCAAGGCCTTTGCATTCTTAAGGTGTTAGAGGGATGGCTAGGGAAACTGGACCAAAGTAGACAAGCTTACCCCTCTGTCTCCTCTGATATGTAAGGGCTTGAGTTCCACCTGGCCCTCCCTTTGTAATTCTCTCTTCCAAGTTTTGCTATTTCAGGCCACAGCCTTGACCTCATTTTTGGGACAATTGGAGTCTCAGATCTGGTGTCAGCATCTATGCATGATAGGTCTGACAGGGCTTTGCATCTAAATGATATCAGTTTTAATCAGGAGGGTCTTTTAATCAACATCTGCCCTTCTAAGACTGACCAATGGCCAGGGGTTGCAGATACAGTTGGGATGATGCAGTGATCATTCCATCTGCCATGTTTTGGCCCTTAAACATTTCACCGAGTTTAGGGGTTCTCACTCTAGTCCTCTGTTCTGTCACATAGACAGGTCCTCCTTAACCAAATATCCGTTTTGGTTCATTACTTCTAAAGCTCTCTCTAGAATTTGGCTGCATGGTGTTAAATTTGTTACACACTCCTTTAGAATTGAGGCAGCATCCACAGCTGCAGCTCTTGGCTATGAGCCTCAGGCCATAAAATGACTGGGTTGGTGAAGGTCTAAGGTCTATCTCAGATATGTTCAGCCTTTACAGTTCTAATGTTTGTTTTTCTTCTGTTGCAGATGCTAGCTTATGGCTGAGCCGACATCGAGTGTTGATCTGCGGCCATAGCTCCATCTATTGAGCAGCTCGCCATGCCAGATGAGGACGTTTTGGAAGTCATCTGGGACTGGGCGATACTGCAATGGTCGAATAGATGGGCAAGTGTGGTCTATGCTGGCATGGCTTGATGCCCATTTTGTTTGGGGAGTGCCGTGGGCCTCCGCCACACATCCTGGTCATTCACCTTGGCGGTAATGATTTGGGACTGTTGAAGGGCAAGGCCCTGATTTTACAGGTTATCTTTGACCTCCGATCCATTTTGGATCCTTGGCCTTCTATACCAATAATATGGACAGCACTGTTGCCCCGCAAAGTTTTGAGTTGTGAGAGTGATCCTCATTTGCTTAACAAAACTTGTCATAGAATCAAGAATGAGATACACAATGCCTTGGATAATGGGTTGGGCCATTACATATCTTATCCAGATATTGTTTTGCAGTGGCCTGAATTATACAGGTCAGATTGAATTCTCTTAAGTGTAGCAGTTAACAAAGTTTTTCTTGAGAAAAGAGCTGCAAAAGGGATTGCAGGCTTGTTTAGCCAGCCTGGTGGGGGATAGGGGCTAAGCAGACGCTTGCCCCATATTCGTGGCTGTTGATGGGAGGAGAATTAGTTGTCAGCTGAACACCTATGGCACCCGCTTAGGGTGAAGGTTAAGCTTCTTAAACTTTCTCTTTAGGTTTTGCAACTAAGGAGAGAGGGAAAGAGACCTTCCTTAATCAATCAAGTCCTGTGAATTGAGTGAGAAAATCTCATTCCAAATGTGAGCTGGCCGGGGAGCAACCCAGTCGGGATTTTTCCACGGAGCTCAAGCGTTTTGCCCAGGGAAAGCTGAGGAGGCGGTCTGAGGAATAGACAACCTACCACAGCTGCTCCCGCACCAGGTTACTCCCTTAAATTTTTACAGGTTTAGACAGTTTAATAGGTTAATTCAATAAAGTGGCCCATTTTACAACCCATATATGTGTCTGGTCTCTTATTTCAAGTTGTACAGCAAACCCTGTGAGTTGGAAATGACTTGAAAGTGCACAACAACAGTGTTAAAGGAAATTCTTTATTGTGAATCAAGCAAAAATTTACAAGCTGCAGAGTTAAGATGCTCTTTGATATCTTAAAGAAAAGCTGATGAAGCAATAGCAGAACATACCATCCTATTATCAAATGACCAGTGCTTTCAACTAATAACAATAACAATATGAAATGTAAGAGGCAAGTTCAACACAAATAGATGTTACTTGGTGCTTGCAGTTATTCAATGACATAGAAAGGGATAATTAATATTTAAGTTGGCCCTGCTAGACAGTTACACTTCAGCTTGGTGGTTTAAGACAGGCAGGTGGGAATGGGCTGAGTGAAGTAACTTTTCTATTAACAAACTGTTGATATTGGGAAAAGAGATGGGTCATGCCTGATTTTCTTTGTTTGCTTCTATACTATCTTGTATAAACTTTGGAAGTCCATCTTCCAATGTCTTTGCCTGGAGAGGATGGTGCACCTCAGCTCAGGGACTCATTAGCCAGTTGTGGGAATCTAGAGCATATCACCCCTCATTCTTGTTCTCTGGGAAAGTTGCCTAAACCTATCAGCTCCTGAAATCCTTCCTTTAGGACTCACCTCTGGGTATAAATACATGTGCCCAGACAATAGTAAATTGGCCTAGTCTGAAACCAGGGAGAAACTCTGTTCGATTTAAACTCAGGACCTCAATAGCTGGCAACCTCACATTCTGAAAGCAGCTTCTGAGCCCCTTTCAATCCAGCTATCCCAAAATCAGATCTACACTTCCAGATTGGTACAGTATTATCTCTTAGCAACCCTGCAATTCACTATTACCTACTACCTTTGTTTCATGTGTGTGTGTGTGTGTGTGAGAGAAAGAAAGTGTGTGCTTTTGTGTGAATTCCCCCTTTTAAATAAACTACATTAATTTGGAAGTTTCTCTCAAGTTCTCTGGGTTTAGAACCATGATACATAGACCAAGCTTCTAATCAAAAATTACCTGGGCCTTCTCACTACTAAATTATTAAAGTAAATTAATTTCCCCATTTAATATAATTTGTGGATGCCCTTTTGGAACTCCCTGCAAACTCCCTATAATACTACCACTAGCTGCAAAGGAGTGCTGGAAAACATCACCTAAAGGATTAAAATATTTTCACTGCTATAAACCATTTTCTGCATCTTTTACCACCAATAAAGTGTATCTCATAGCAGTGATGTGGGCCAGCTATCAGCACCAAATTGAGTCTTGCATACCCTCCTACTGTTTCAATATGTCAGGTACAGTCACCATTAATCTTCTGTTGTCCTACTTTTTCAGCAGTTTTTAACATGTCACAGTTTCTATCTCCTCCCCTCCCCCCCCCACTTTTGCCCCATGTCTCTAGTTTACTTCAAATGTTACAAATTGAGTTTAAGTGCAAGAACACTTTGCACTGAATTAACTCAGCAAGGGAGAGAAGAGGGGCCTCATTCTTGCCCTGTCCTGTAGGGTCAGGCAAAAGCAAACTGCTGCAGCCTTTCCTAGTTTTTGTGTCCTCCTTCATTGATATGTTTTGCCATCTTGATCACACTCTGATGCTGCCTTGGCACAAATGTTCCTGTTTTCCTTGTTCATATATTGGAGGGTATGGCCTTGTGGAGGCCTGGAAGTGCAGCCAGTTATAGCTTAGAACTCATGGGGTGCTTCTGTGCATAAGGCAGGCCTTCTGATCTTTTCTTACCTGGATGATGTTGGATAATCCAATGAAGTCACACTAGTAGGGTCAAGGCCAGTGGACAGGGCTCTGGGGTTTCATTCCATGCATAATCTCATAATCTCTGTTAGGAAAGGGATATTTTAAACATCTCTTATGATCTGCTTTAGATTCTTAGTGGATCATAAGCTCATACCCTCAGCCAACCTTGGCAAGCTGTTTCAAATCTATTTCCTTTCATCTTCAATATTTATAGCATTCCTCTTGTCATGATGCAAGTGATGAAAGAAAGGGGGGAATCGATTCGGGGCACTTTAATTTAATAAGGTAAATATATAGAGAATTGCTTTGTAATTGCTTTGCCCTTCCATCAGAGTAAGCAGAATGTTTATGGTGTGTGGTTAAAATCCTAAGCCTAGTCCCTTGCAACAATGAAGATGTAAAACTCCTAGAAACCCATAGCTACTGTGAAATCATGATGATGATGATGATGATGATGATGATGGGCCATTATTGCCTCTCTTGGTCTGACCCTTACCCCCCAAAACATGATGGAAACTCCACTGTGCTCTGATCAACAACAGAATGGACCTTCTTCTCACCATGCCTGTAAAATAAAAGCAGAATAGAGGAGAGTTATGATCATGGCAATAGCGTCATAATTGTGACTAAATGGTGCTTGTGAATATGGAGAAAATGGTGGGGGGACAAGCTCTGTGTGCTTTCAGATGATCAACAATTTATTCCATTGTTGTTGTTTTTAAAAAAGTAATTTCATTTTGCCTCAAAGGAAAAAAGGCTTTCTTCAGGGGCTAGAAACATATATGTTCAAAGGCTAGTCATATATATTACATTTATTTTAAAGGCAGGACAACACTTGGTTAATTATAACCCATAAAAACATAGAAATACATTATTTTTCATATTAAATAAATATATACCCTTCAAAAGAAATCACTGGAGTTAAAACACTCTTCCAAACACAGGACCGTAGAGTATAAACAGAATCAACAGCATTTCTTTATATATACATATTCCAGAGAGACCTTGAAAAGGCATAACCAATGATATGTCTTGGAATGAGGCACAGGGATGGCCTCACTATTTTTTGCTTTTCAACGTGATTTTCAGTACTCTCTTGGTGATTGCAAATGTGGAAGTTATGGATGTGTAAACTTAGGGTTCAAGGGCTTAGGACCTGGACAGACGGGTGCTTTGTGCCAGCCTCGGCCCGATCTAGCATTGTGGGGTGTGTGTGTGAGAGTTTACACACTCAGCAGCCCTACTGCGCACCCTGGGTGCCATCTTGATGCTCCCCCGTACAGATGGGGCATGCTACGATAACATCTGCGTGGCGCAGTGCCCAAACAGCACCATGTGGGCATCATGATTGTGTGTGAGTGTGCCAAGGGCATCCCACGTGCTGCCTAAAAAGAACCCACCAGCAGCGGGTTCTTTTTAGGTCTACCAGAGGCCATGCTGTTTGGTTGGCACGGTCTCCATCCAGGGCAGAGATGCTGCTCCTTTCTGCCAGTCTGTATTTCCCCCCCCCCCCCACAGTAAACATAGTGTCATTCCCACCCCTTGTATAACCCAGGGCAGAAGGACTGCCAGAGGGGCAAGGGGGCTTCCTGGGGTTGAGGGGTCTGCTGTGGAGGTGTCCAAAAGGGCATACTTAGTCCTTTCTTCTGCTTCACCAGTACCATCCTCCTCATGAGGAGAACGGCACCACCACAGCAAAGGCAAGAAGGGACCATTTAGGCCTTCACACCCCATATCGGCAGGAGGGACCAACCAGGGGTCACCTGTCTTGTGGAAGCGTCACCCAATTCAGGCAATATCCCCTGCAACCCCCCCCCCCCATCTTTAGAAATGCTCTCAGAGGAACTTAAAATGTGTTAATTAGACAGTTCCCTGTCCTCAGACTTACAATCTAGAAGACATGACACAAAAGGAGATGGGAATGGCAGTGAGGAAGGGGATCAAGTCCAGCATTTTCTCTCTCCCTCTGAGGCCATGGCTGTTGGAATAGAGGAAGGGTATTTCTTCTGTCTCTGGGCTAGGCCTGGTGGAGCTGAGCCTGCCCCTTCTCTCCCTCTGAGATGGGGGCCACTGCATTTGGAATAGAGGAAGGAAGGGCCCCTCCCTTGGAAACAGTGTTTACTGTATACACTCATGTATTTCTAGAAATTTCAGTCAAAAAATTGGCCCAGAAAACCTAAGTCAGCTTATCCACGGGTCAGTGAAAGTACTGTACTTTAACTCTTGTAAAAGAAAGGAACCATGCCCAGGTGAAAGCCAAGAGTGCAATATGTCTTGGAAACACTGACCCACATCTGTTCTCTCATTCATCAAGCCTTTAGTGTGAGCACAGTTTTGCCAAATGGAATTCTGTAAATTCTTTGGCATCGTTTTCCTTTATTTCATCCTTCAGATCCTTTGTTATCTGTTGCTACGTTTTACCCTTGACTTATCCATGGATCATATAAAAATCCATAATTTGGGCCCTGACTTACACATGAGATCAACTTATAACCAAGTATCTAAGGTAAGTTCCTGCACCAAGCAGGTGCTGCACAATGCTCCACCCATGCATTTATATTCCCCCCCCCCATCATGGAAGTGGCTGTCATGACCCAAGAGAAGCTGCTGCTGCTGCTGCTGCATACTGGTGAATTTTGGTGAGAGGCAATTCAGAGGAAGAAAATGCAACTGGCCTGAGCATGGGGGGGAGGGGGGGGGGAGAAACAAGCTATACTCAAAAATTGAGTGCTCCTTCCTTTTTCTTTCCCTTGGAGCCCAGAATGGCTGCACGTTCACCATCTGAATTGCCTCCTCCCCCTTTTTTCTCTCCACTGGTAAACAACAGCAGCTTTCCTTTCCTGCGACTGGACAGCAACCAGAGTGAAGTTTTTCGCCTGGGTGCAAATGACTAGAAAATAGTCCGCTTGCCCTTTCCGAAAAGAAATGCGCACATAATGCACACATGATTTTATATCACTGTCAGGATGACACTCAATGTGTTCAGCCACAAAACTGATAGAAGAGCCAACTGCAGGTTGAACTTTTTCTTTGGTGGAACAAATTTGGCCCTTTGGGCATAAAAATACATATTTAGAAATTACCATTGCTGAATGGATGGATGCATTGCATCCATCTCCCTGGGTTTCCTCTTTACAAACCCCTGTAGATTTCTAGGAAGTGTTTGTCTAGCTGATCAATTTTTCCCTCCCCCTGAGAGTATTATAATTTTCCTGCATAGGGCCAAGGGGAGCAAATGAACTCTTAATGGCTTGTCCTGAATTATTAACAGATTTAACTTGGAACTCAGACATATGTTATTGGGGCTGCATGTCAGCTACCTCTACATGTTCTGCTGCAGAATGAAAGCACTTCCCCCTCATTCTGTTCCTTTACTGTTGAGTGTATGAATCTTACAGCTTAGGAAATATACTCTTTTATTTTCACTGCTACACTCAAAATCCCCATCACAATGTAGTTCCTAGAGTGCTTACAATCCGCTTCGGCTATGGCACTAGCTGCACTCTTTCAAAGAATTGAAGGTGGTGATATGGAAGTGGTAAAATGTTGCCAAGGCACACGTTCTCGGCCTCAGAAGAATGCATTATAGGATCACTTTAGGGTTCCCATAAATCAGAAATTACTTGAAGGCATACAACAACAACAGCAACAACAACAAATAGATGGCAGAGTACATGCTGGTAACCTCAAGGTTCAACCTCTGCAATGTGCCATGCCTTGGGCTACCTTGGTAAAGGCAAAAGGTAAAGGATTTCCCTTGACAAGATTGTCTAATTCGTGCTCATCTCCACTCTTAAGCCAAAGAGCTAGTGTTATTAAAGACAACTCTGTGATCATACGGCCAGCATGACTGCACAGAATGCCATGATCTTCCCACCAAAGTGGTACCTATGGATCTACTTGCACTTTTGCATGCTTATGAACTGTTAGGTTGGTTTCCATGGAAACAACTGTGATTCTTCAGCAAGGCAGGAGTTGAGTCAGTTGAGAGAGAGAGAAGGTGGAAAGGGAGAGAGAAGGTGGAGAGGGAGAGAGAAGGTGGAGAGAGAGAGAGAGAGAAGGTGGAAAGGGAGAGAGAAGGTGGAGAGGGAGAGAGAAGGTGGAGAGAGAGAAGGTGGAGAGAGAGAGAGAAAGTGGAAAGGGAGAGAGAAGGTGGAGAGAGAATTGGAAGTTTTTTGTTGGTTACTTGGCCTGTTTTGGATTTGCTGTATTTTGAACCCTCTCTTTCTTTCAGTGGAACCCACTACTGGTTTGTGAAGGCTCCACAAGTTGGACCAGTTGATCTCAACTGAAAGCTTCCTGCTTATTCATTTATTCCTTTGGTACTTCATTAAACTATATGGTTGTGTTATTTATTTATTTATTTATTTATTTTAATTATTTTTATTAGAAAAAAATTCTTAAAAGTACAACATCCATACCAATACAGAGACATTTCGGTTTCCGTACCCGACAGGCATTACCAAAACGTCAAGATGTTAAACAGAAACATAACAACATGACAGATTCTAACACAAAGACTCTCAGACAAACAAGAAATTATATAACCTAAGTAGGCAACAACAAAAACATACAGTCCTCAATCATCACTTCCTGTTACAAATCCGAAATTGCTATTATGAAGTTCATATTAAGATACAATATGGTCATTTCCTTTAGCTGCATAAAAGCCTTATTTTTACCTCATTGTTAAATTTTAAAGAAGTAAACTTGCTATATTAAAGGAGGAAATCAAACAAAAATAAATCAACTATACAAATGTTTATATAAAGGAGAAAAAAGAAAAGAAAAGAAAAGTAGAGAGAACCAATGAATAGCTCTAAAAAGTCTACAGTACATAGTAAAATCAACTATTTTTGCCATTTTGTTCCACATTAGCATATTTTAAAACCCTCTTTTTGATGTAGATAGTCCAAAATTAATTAAAAATCTAAATGTTTGTCATATTTTTAAAAATACCAATAAAGTCTATTTTTAAAAAATTAAAATTAAAATTATTCATCCCACCTTTCTCCCATGAGTAGTTATCAAGGTGGCTCAGAATACAAAACATAGAATGACCAAAAGCATTTTTTTAAAGTACATATCCTAGTAAAAGAAAAGGGTGGTGCTATTTTCCTACCTATTTTTCTACTTGCACTTTTACATGCTTTTGAACGGATAAGTTGACAGAAGCTGGAACTAGTGGAACTAATGTCATGTAGGACTTGGGTCTCGAACTGCCAACCTGCCGATTTTGCAATAGTCACAGTCAGTATATTGTCATCAGTAAATCTAGGTAACTGTTTTATGTTCAGGATCACTACATAGTCCTGATTGTGGGACTATTGTGATGGTCATAACTTCCCCCCCAAACCCACTCTATAGAACGTCAGCAGCATCAGGAGAATGCGATCTATTCTGCCTTCATTCACAACTTGGTAAATGACATTTCCATCAAGTTTGGGAATGGGATGGACCAACATAATAATAATAAATTAAAAAGTATATTTTTATCCTTCTTTTGCCAGGCAATCAAAGCGGCCTACAATATATCCATATATAGATAATGCCCCCCCTTAAAACAAGATTAAACCATATAAGACTAAAACTAACATGTTAAAATCCAAACAATAACCATGAGCAGAATCGATAAATGGGAACTCTTTTTCGTGGCCAAGTACTCCGGGAAGGCCTGCCAGAATAAGAGAATGTATTTAATCAAATAGTTAAATATATTTTAACTAAATTAAGTAGCTGGTGCAAAATCTGGCCAATATTTTAAAACAATATGTTGAAATAAATGATTTAAACATATGATAAAAAGCCATTTGAAAAAACAGTACAGTTAAATAAATTCAGTACAGCACCTTCCTAGAAGCCCTTTTTTTTTTAAAAAAAAATGAAAACTTATGTTCTCGAAGGTATGTATTATTATTAAATTCCAAACTTCCTTAATTCCACATCATATTCATATATATATATATATATATATATATAATGGATTCCCTTCACCTTTCCCAGCATTTTTGTCTTCTCCAATGAGTTCTTCCTTCTCATGATGTGTCCAAAGTACCACAGCCCAGTTTGGTCATCTTGGCTTCCGGGGGGGGGGGGGGAGGTCTGGCTTCATCTGATTTAGGACCCATTTGTTTGTTCTTTTGGCTGTCCATGAAATCCTCAGCATTCTTCTCCAGCCCCACATTTCAAATAAATGGACATTCTTCCCATTTTCTGTCTCAACTGTCCTGCTTTCATATCCATACATGATAATAGGAAATGCAATGCCTTGTATTAGTCTAACTTTTGTGCTGTGTTTTATAGCTTTGCATTTTAGAATCTTTTCTAGTTCTTTCATAGCCACTCACTCCATTCTTAATCATCTTCTGATTTCCTGACTACAGTCCCCATTTCTATCAATGTTTGATCCCAGGTATGGGAATTCTTTAACTATTTCTATTTCTTCATTGTCTCGGTTGAACTTGTGAAGGTCCTCGGTGGTTATTATTTTTCTTTTCTATATGTTCAACATTAAGCCTATCTGCACGTTCTTCTTTGATCTTCCTTAGCAGATGTTCCAGGTCTGTGAGGTTTTCTGCTAGCATTATGGTGTCATCTGCGTATCTCAGATTATGTATCTTACATTAACTGTTCTGCATAATAATGGGCCACATAATAAGATTCTCATTATTACATATGTGTGATTTGGACAACTTATTTCCATCATCCTTTGTCCTTCTCTTCCTGAAGTAATGCAAAAAGCAAATCCAGAGAGGCAGTCTAGAATAAAGCTAATGGGGAAAGCAGATAAAACCACTAAAGGCCGAGATGAATTCAATACAAGTGATTCAAGTGTCTATCTGTTGCTAGATAATGAGGTAATGAAAGGGGATGGGTGTTGCTTGCTGTGTAATATGATTGAACTTCTGTAGCTGGCACACACTTGCACAGCTTCCTGTTGTGTGTTTGTATTAATGAGGTAGTTTTTGATGTTTTTATTTAGTTACACTTCAATCCTGCTATTCCTCCAGTGAGGTCAAGGCAATCAACATGGTTCTCCTCTTTCAAACTTTCCTCACAACAACCCCATCAGGTAGTTCTGGCTGAGAGAAAGTGACTGAATGAATAGTGGCTGGAGTGTTGGATGAGGATCCTGAGAGACTAGGATTCAAATCTTCATGGAAACATTGTGGGTAGCCTTTGGCAATTCACACTCTCTCAGCCTCAGAGTAAGGCAATGACAAACCTCCTCTGAACAAATCTTGTCAAGAAAACCCTAGAATAGGTTCACCTTTGGGACACCATGAATAGGAAAAGACTTGAAGACACACCCCAATAACATTGTAAGAATATCGCAATTCTATGAGCGCAGGTATTTCTCTTATGCCATGGAGCAAATGATACCTGGAAGGCTAATCATTGGAATAGCACCTTCTGCAAGCCATTTTGCTAACCCTTCTTGGTTTCTACAGGCTGAGACGTCAAAATGAAGAGAAAGCAGGAGGAACCTTTTGAGGTCAAGATGGGGTTCTTGTATTGCGTGAAAAGATGTAAAAAGCTCAAAGTGAGGAAACTGGCCACGAAAGAACACAGGAGGTTGGTACTAAATCCAAGGGCCCATGGCAGAGGTGCCCGTTTCTTTCTATCTTTCTCCCCTATGTTAGGAAGTCTCTTACTTAGGGGAATTATAATTAGCTCAAAATATGCAGAGAGGAAGAGCTTAACAAAGCCTTACGCCGGAATCGCAGTCCCATTATTGTCTACCAGAGGTCCACTGACAAACCCCAAGAGAGATGATACTAGTCCAGGTTAATCCAATGAAAATACACAGTTTATTGGGGGGGGGGGAATAAATATTGCACACAACAAAAGGGGACACACACACACACTCGCATTCAGTGCTAGTGAAAAGGGCAGAGTAAGATTGGGAGTTAGGTTTGAGAGAGAGAGACACCACTGGAATACTGCCTTAGAAGTCTTATCCGGGAAGCCCGATAGATGTGGATGAGGATGATGGACACGACTGCTGAGATGAGGGGAAACGGGCACTGGGAGCTATGAGCAGAGGTCAAACTAGCGTGGACCAGGCTGCACTCTGAGGATAGCATCAATAGGGGATTCAAACTCGGGATCTTTTATAGGGCTAAACATATCTAAGGACTATGTAGCAAGGTGTTGATTGCCTGGGCTTTGTTAAGCCAAGAGCAAATAAACTGTGTACAATGCACTTAGGTTTGGACACAAATCGGAGGGGCAGCCGACTTAATGGCTGAGTCGTTAATTCAATCTCTGGCTCATCAGATATGATGCCAAGACTATTGTCTTACTCCTGAGGGAAGTGGCAAATCTGGTTTGGCGACTCCCAAACTTCCTATAGAGAGTTGCTTACTAGGGACTCTGTTCCTCGAAGCGGGCTTGACTACGTGACCTCCTCGCTTGGGACTTATGGCAGGTCCTTGGATAGGCCAGTCAGGGGTCACAGTACAATCCACATGTCCCCAAAATTTTATTAAAAGTGTATATCGTAACATCTATTTCCAGCATCTCTGTCAGGATCCAATGTACCCTTAACACATCATCATTATAAAAATATTATAATGCTAACCAAAAGTGTAAAAGTACCTTTGTAAGAGGTGATGTGATATAATTCTATGGAAGTTGTAGGTTCCCCCATAGTGTACTTCTGGCAGATGTAACACAGCTATTGTAATTATCAGCTGGGAGTTGTAGTCCAACAACCTCTTCAGGGCCACAATTTGCCTTACCTGTCTTAGAAGAGAGGTGGATTCATCATGAGTGAGCTGATGGGTCCATCTATACTAACTAGCAGTGGCTTCATTTTGTCCTAGTCCTACAGCACATGTGTCTAGTGTTTGAATGTTGGACTATGACTCTGGAGACCAAGGTTCAGTTCCCAGTTCAGCTATGAAGCCCACTGGGTGACCTTGGGCAAGTGACACTCTCTCAGCATCAGATGATAAAATGTAAATAATATAAAATGTAATATAAAAAGTCTCTTGAACCGATGTAATCAAATAGGCACGGATTTGATGGAAAGCTCTCGCCACCTTTTTGTTTTAATCCCATAGGTTTAAGTCCTTCCTGAAGTGTGCCACTCTCCGCAATTGGTAAGTGCCTTTTGGTTTTTTGGGAGATGCTGGGAATCTGGTTTCATTAGGAACTAGTGCTGTTATTGAACCTTTGTAACATTTTCTTTTATTCCCCCTTGCCCCCACAAAAACCAAACAAAACACAGGACTCTGGGCAATTTACAAATGGAGGGAGGAAAACCCAATATAATTGAAGCATACCAGCTGAAGTGACATGAAACTATTAATAGCATCAGGAAAAAAAATCAGAGCACAACAGCTAAGAATAATAATAAAAAAAGATGTAGAAGTGTTTGAAAGTAAGAATAAGTAATAGAAAACCACTACAGTGAGAAATATTGTAAAGTTTTCTGTTTAATTTTACATGAGCAAATGTATCTAGTGTTTGAATGTTGGACTATGACTCCCGAGGCCAAGGTTCAGTTCCCAGTTCAGCTATGAAACCCACTGGGTGACCTTGGGCAAGTGACATTCTCACAGCCTCAGATGATAAAATATAAATAATATAAAATGTAATATAAAAAGTCTCTTGAACCGATGTAATCAAATAGGCATGGATGTGATGGAAAGCTCTTGCCCCCTTTTTGTTTTAATCCCATAGGTTTAAGTGCTTCCCGAAGCGTACCACTCTCCGCAATTGGTAAGTGCCTTTTGGTTTTTTGGGAGATGCTGGGAATCTGGTTTCATTAGGAACTAGTGCTGTTATTGAACCTTTGTAACATTTTCTTTTATTCCCCCTTGCCCCCACAAAAACCAAACAAAACACAGGACTCTGGGCAATTTACAAATGGAGGGAGGAAAACCCAATATAATTGAAGCATACCAGCTGAAGTGACATGAAACTATTAATAGCATCAGGAAAAAAAATCAGAGCACAACAGCTAAGAATAATAATAAAAAAAGATGTAGAAGTGTTTGAAAGTAAGAATAAGTAATAGAAAACCACTACAGTGAGAAATATTGTAAAGTTTTCTGTTTAATTTTACATGAGCAAATGTATCTAGTGTTTGAATGTTGGACTATGACTCCCGAGGCCAAGGTTCAGTTCCCAGTTCAGCTATGAAACCCACTGGGTGACCTTGGGCAAGTGACATTCTCACAGCCTCAGATGATAAAATATAAATAATATAAAATGTAATATAAAAAGTCTCTTGAACCGATGTAATCAAATAGGCATGGATGTGATGGAAAGCTCTTGCCCCCTTTTTGTTTTAATCCCATAGGTTTAAGTGCTTCCCGAAGCGTACCACTCTCCGCAATTGGTAAGTGCCTTTTGGTTTTTTTGGGAGATGCTGGGAATCTGATTTCATTAGGAACTAGTGCTGTTATTGAACCTACTGTTATGATTGTAACATTTTCTTTTATTCCCCTTCGCCCCCCACCAAAAACAAAACAAAACAAAACACAGGACTCTGGGCAATTTACAAATGGAGGGAGGAAAACCCAATATAATTGAAGCATACCAGATGAACTGACATGAAACTATTAATAGCAACAGGAAAAAAATCAGAGCACAACAGCTAAAAATAATAAAACTTAGAATCATAGAATCATAGAATCATAGAATCACAGGGTTGGAAGAGACCACAAGGGCCATCCAGTCCAACCCCCTGCCATGCAGGAACTCTCCAACATAGCATCCCCGACAGATGGCCATCCAGCTTCTGTTAAAAGACCTCTAAGGAAGGAGACTGCACCACACTCCGAGGGAGTGTGTTCCACTGTCAGGAAGTTCCTCCTAATGTTGAGGTGGAATCTCTTTTCCTGGAGCTTGCATCCATTGTTCCAGGTCCTGTTCTTTGGAGCAGCAGAAAACAAGGTTGCTCCCTCTTCAATGTGACATCCCTTCAAGTATTTAAACAGGGCTATCATATCACCTCTTAACCAGGCTAAACATTCCCAGCTCCCTAAGTCGTTCCTCATAGGACATGGTTTCCAGACCCTTCACCATTTTAGTCGCCCTCCTATGTACATGCTCCAGTTTCTCCACATCCTTTTTGAATTGTGGTGCCCAGAACTGGACACAGTATTCCAAGTGGGGCCTGACCAAAGCAGAATAGAGTGGCACTATTACTTCCCTTGATTGAGATGCTATACTTCTTTTGATGCAACCTAAAATTGCATTTACCTTTTTAGCTGCTGCATTGCACTGTTGACTCATGTTCAACTTGTGGTCTATTTGGACTCCTAGATCCTTTTCACATGTTGTCGCATTCAGTCAGGTATTCCCCATCCTATATCTGTGCATTTCATTTTTCCTCCCTAAGTGAAGAACCTTAAATTTCTCTGTGTTGAATTTCATTTTGTTAGCTTTGGCCCAGCTTTCTAGTCTATTCAGGTCATTTTGAATTTTGATCCTGTCCTCTGGGGTATAAGCTACTCCTCCTAATTTGGTGTCATCTGCAAATTTGATAACTAGGCCGCCAATACTATCATCTAAAGAAGAGCAGCATGAACAGACTGCCTGGGTGTTCCACCACAGGGACAGAGAGTGGTGGAGTCTCCTTCCTTAGAGGTCTTTAAGCAGAGGCTGGATGGCCATCTGTCAGGTATGCTTTGATCGAGAGTTCCTGCATGGAACTCTATGATTCTATGATTCTATGTTGAATAGCACTGGGCCCAGGACAGAACCCTGGGGGACCTCCCCCAAATAACTCAGTTTAAAATCCCTCCTGATCAAATTCTTGAGACTTTTTGCAAAAACATGTCTGCCAACCGGCATGACATGCAACCCATCCCTTGCCAGAGGTCCCCCCCCTCATGGAACTGCAGCCCATGATCCACGAATCTAAAGCGCTATTGGTGGCATGATATGCGGAGCCAGTTATTCACCTCTGCTGTTCTTCCTCTCTCTTCCTAGACCATGCCCTTCAACTAGGAGAAGGGATAAGATGATAACCTGTGCATCCATCTCTTTCAGCTTCCTACCCAGAGCCTTGCAATCCCTTCTGATATTTTGAAGGCTGTGCCTTGCAGTATCATTAGTTCCTACATAGAACAAAAGAAAGGGGTAATGGTCAGTAGGTTTTGACAAGTCTTGTCAGCTTCTCTGTCACATCACACATCTTTGCCCCAGGGAGAAAACACACTCCCAAGACATCTTGTCAGGCCCACAAACCACTGCTTCTATACCCCTCAGCAAGGAGTCCCCCACCATGACTACACGCCTCCTCCGAGGCTTAGCAGCGGCTGTTCCCTGCGATGGAACTCCCAGGCTCCCCTGCTCTGCCGTGATGTCTTTCCAGGCTGCTCTTCCTCATCCTCCTTGATATGGGAAAGGGCTTCAAAACAATCCTAAAACTCTTCTAGAACATGGCCACATAGCCCGAAAGCTCCACAAAAAACTATGATCCTGTAGCTGAAAGCTCCCAGAACGAACCCTGGTTTCCCTATGTCTGAGCGTCACATTCCTCCAGCTGTCTTCCTCCTGTGTACATTAAGTGATCTCCTCCCCAGCAACTTCCTCTGTGTGTTTCCCATCCAAGACTGTCCTGTCCATTCTGGTCAAGCAAAGCTCTTGCTTCCTATGATGCTGAAGTGTAGATATCCAGACCTCCAGCTGCTGCACTTTCTCTTCTAAGAGGGTTACCAACTTGCACTTGGGGCATGTGAAGTTCCCCACATCTGTAGGCAAGAAGACAAAAATCCCACAAGTGTTGGAGGTGACTGCAGCAGGTCCCTCAGGGTCCATACTGAGAAGTCTTAAGGAGACACTGAAACAAGACTGTGAGTTTTCCCTGAATCCCTGTTGGTCTGGCCTTTGTCCTCAAACTCTGTTAGCAAGCTCAATCAACTGTGACTATAGTTATGTACAGAGCTCCAGGCTACTGGGTCCTTCCAGAGGCACGTCTCTGACTCACTTCCTCTGAGCAAAGTCCCCACAATCCCCTTTAGGGAGTAATGAAAAGAAAAATTGAAAAATTAAAGGAGATCCCTCCAACACTGTTCCCAAATCACATTCTCCTCTGTACTCCAAACCCTACTTGACTATAAAAAAATAAAAATGAATGCCTTAAAAGTTTAAGCTCTTAACCAACCAAAATGGACACAGAGAACAGCCTTCTGTTTTTTGCAAGGACAGGCTACAGGTGGTAGGAGTATTCAGTGCTCCATAAAACTAAGCATCCTGGTTGTTTCCATTCCCATCTCCAGTCTCCTCCTCATCACCTTTGGAGATGAGTCAATGAAGAAGTTGGCATCTGATTTGGCACAGATTCTTCAACATTGGAAGCTTACTGGAAAGGTACAGAAGAAGCCTCATGCACTTTCTGTGGTGTTTTATGATCAGGCAGCATGTTTGCATCTGGCTGTCATGCAAAGACAGTTATTCTTCCCCACTGAGACTTTGTGCTTAGGCTGATGGGTACATGGGAAGCACTCCTTCAAGTACTGGTGTTCCCAAGCCATTTAGGACTTTAAATCAATTAGTAAAAAAAAAATGTTCCTAGTTCCCATGGTAACAGATGGATTGTTCCAAACTTGTGGGAAGCACCTTATGAAATCTCTTGAAGGTTGAGAGAGGGCCGACAGGGATTGCTCAGCTACAAGTGAGCTGGGATCCACTGCTCACCTAAAAGTGATGCTTCCAGATGGTAATATTTCCCTCCTTAAGTGTACTTCCTTTCCCACATCTGATTAAGGTGGAAATGCAAAACAAGAAGGATGATGAGGAAATGGAATTCTTAACTCAGGAGGACATGGAAAACCCTTTGCAGCAAAAAAATAACAAGGTAAAGTAAACCACATAGACACCGTCATGTGACTCTGGAGATCAGGGGTCGATTGAGTTTTAAAACCCATGTTTTATTTGGCATCCAATAAAACTGGTGTTGGTGCCAATTGGACCCCCAAAGTTACCCCAGCAGAAAAGGCCCTCTCTCACATCCTCCCAGCATATACAGCTCCCATTGGTGGGGCATGGAGGAGGTTCCTTCCAAAAGACTTTAGTTTTTAGGCAGATTGGTAGATTGGAAGCACTTCTTCAAGTACTGGGGTTTCCAAACCATTTAGGTCTTTAAATCACTTAGTAAAAAAAGTTGATAATTCCCATGGTAGCAGATGGATTGTTCCAAACTTGTGGGAAGCACTTTATGAAACCTCTTGAAGGTCGAGAGAGGGCGGACAGGGATTCCTCAGCTACAAGTAGGATGGGACCCAGTGCTCACCTAAAAGTGATGCTTCCAGCTGGTAATATTTCTCTCCTTAAGTGTTCTTCCTTTCCCACATCTGATCAAGGTGGAAATGAAAAACAAGGAGAACGATGATGAAACGGAATTCTTAACTCAGGAGGACATGGAAAACAGGATGTGACAAAAAAATAACAAGGTAAAGCAAACCATATAGACACCGTCATGTGTCCCCTGTCCTAGTTTAGTAAAAGGCTTCAGTCGCTAAGATTTTGGATGAAGGCTGGCCATTGGAAGAACAGCCATTGGGTGACATCTTGGATAGATTCCATGGTGCACCCTCCTACTGAGAAAGGTGAGAAGGGCAGGCTGACCACACAAGTAGGTACATTGGAAGCACTCCTTCAAGTACTGGGGTTCCCAAGCCATTTAGGTCTTTAAATCACTTAGTTAAAAAAAAAAAGTTCAGAATTCCCATGGTAGCAGATGGATTGTTCCAAACTTGTGGGAAGCACCTTATGAAATCTCTTAAAGGTTGAGAGAGGGCGGACAGGGATTCCTCAGCTACAAGTAGGATAGGACCCAGTGCTCACCTAAAAGTGATGCTTCCAGCTGGTAATATTTCCCTCCTTAAGTGTTCTTCCTTTCCCACATCTGATCAAGGTGGAAATGCAAAACAAAGAGGACAATGATGAAATGGAATATTTAACTCAGGAGGATATGGAAAACCGGTTGTGACAAAAAAATATCATAGTTTAGTAAAAGGCATTAGTCGCTAAGATTTGTTACAAACTTGCGGAAAGCATTTTATGGAATCTCTTGAAGGCCAAGAGAAGGCCGACAGGGATTCCCAGGTCCAAGTGGGAAGGTATTCAGTGCTCTCCTAAAGTGATGCTTCCAGCTGGTAATATTTCCCTCTTTAAATGTACTTCTTTTCCTATCTCTGATCAAGGCAAGAAAGAGAACCATCTCTGAAGTGGAGAAAGAAGTGCCCAAGAAGAGAAAGATGAAAACGAAGCACTTAGACAACCAGTTGCCACAAGCAAATGATGCCAAGGTAAAGCAAACCACATACACACCGTCATGTGTCTCCTGTCCTAGTTTAGTGAAAGGCATCAGTAGCTATGATTTTGGAGGAAGGCTGGCCATTGGAAGAACACCATTGGATTACATCTTGGATTGATTCCAGGGTGCATCCTCCTACTGAGAAAGGTGAGAGGGGCAGGCTGGCCTCACGAGTAGGTACATTTGAGCCAGCCAGAAGGAGTGTTGCATACGACTCCCCACTAATCTCCCAAATGGGTCAGCAAGCTGTTTGTCAAGGGGTATTGTTATTGCTGATTCATTGCTTGTTCTTTGATTTAAAAGGTGTTCCTTGACATCTTTTAGAGAAAGAAGGAATAAAAAGAATTCCCTTTGTCTCCTTTCCTTCCTTTTTCTAGGAGGATCGACAGGAAGGGTGCCTTTGAGAAAAGAGAAGAAGGGAATAGAAGAAAGAAATTATGAGCAAGAAGAAGAAAAAAGAGAAACTAAAGAAATTGAACTCTAAATTAGAAGAAAAAGACCTTAGCAAAAACTTAACAAGCAAAGAAATAGCGAGGAAAATCAAAACACTAAAAAACCAAATTGAATTAGAAGAAGTAAAAGAAATTCAAAACAAGAAACTAGCCTGTTGAAAGAAAAAAAATACTTTGAACAGGCTAACAAACCAGGGAAATGGTTGGCCTACAAAATAAGAAAACAAAGAGAAAGAAATATAATAACAGAAATAAAAAAGGCTCAACCTCAATGACAGAGCAAAATGAAATTAAAAAGACATTCCAAGATTTTTATGCAAAGCTATACAAAGGAACGCCAATAGAAAGATCCAAAATAGAATTTTTTTTAGAAAAATCTAAACTAAAATTAGTGTCAGAAGAACAAAGGAAACATTAAGATAAAAATGGAGGACACACGGACTTCCTGTGGATTTTGAGAGAGTCAGAGAAAGCAACATAACAATAAGAAGGAGCATAAGAGCATAAGGATATACATTGAAGAATAAGAGGAAAGCTTGGAGGGAAAAGGGAAGAAAAGAGACAGAATTAGAAGCGATTGATGAATACAAGATCAACACAGCGATAATGAATACAAGATCAACACAGCGGAAGAAAGAAGAAGAAAAAGAAAGAGTAAGGAATTAGCTTAAATGAAACGTGTTATATGTGAAGATTAACATTATTTATTGAATATATAGTATCACTTTCTGAATACATTGAATATATTGATATTGATATTTTGGCTATCCTAAATTGATAAAAGAAAATAAGGTTTATTTATATTTATTTTTTGAATTTTTGAGGAGAATATATTGAAATTTCAATGAGAATATATTGAATTTTCAATGAGAATATATTGAAACATGAAAGCGATATACAAAATTACATACACATTTACAGAAGTAAGAGGTGATAATTGATTATTAGTATAGACGTACATATGTGGTAATACTAATAATAAAAGTACAAAATTTAGAAAACAGAGAACAGAACTGATAAAGATTTATGTTGTTGAAATGTGCTTAAAAATTTGCATATAAATAATGGAGTTAGAGGTGTAAAACAAATAATGGAGATAATTGGGTAATACAGAAGAGAACAGATTAGAAATTGAATTTAATAAGAATTTAAGTGCTAACAATAATCATTATTGATTGTTATTATTAATCAGAGTATACTTTCACTGATAAGTCCAAACAGGTTGGGAAAATGACATCAGCAAAGAAATCATAATTTCAACAATATCAACAATTCCAATCTCAACAATCTCAACAAAAAAGAGGCTCAACAGAAGATACGATGAGGATAATTGATCCAAATATGCTACTTCTTGAAGAAATTAGAAATATAAGACAAGAAATGAAAGAACAAAGAGATGAAAGAAGATCTCAAAGAAGCTAGCCAAGAGACAAGAGATGAAATGAAAGAAATGAGAGATGAGATTAAGGAAACTAGAACCGAGATAAGGAAAGATTTGAAAAAAGAAATGGAAAATATTATGAAAAAAATGGACAGAATGTACTTAGACATTACTAAAACACAAAAGGAAGTAAATGACATAAAAGAAAAGATATCAACACTTGCTAAAGAAACAAAAGAAATAAAACAAAGACAAGAACAATTACAACTCTGGGATTGGACAAACGTACTTTGTTATAGAGAAAGATGTATAAAAATCAGAGGGGTCCCAGAAGTAAATAACAAAGGTCTGACAGAGAGACTACTTGCGCCATTAGCCCAATACATTGAGTACACTGAGGAAAAAACGGAAGCAGAAATAGATAAAATCTTTAGAATTAAATACAAGCAAAAAATAGAAAGGTTCCAAGAGATATTGTCATTTGCTTTACTCGTACCAAGACTAGAGATTTAATCATTCAGAAGAGCTATGAAAATCAACTGATAATTGAGGATGTTGACGTAAAAATATTTAAAGATATTCCTCCTCAAATTATGTTGGAAAGAAATAAATATAAACCCCTGACAAGAATATTGAAGAACTTAGGAATTGACTATAAATAGGAAAGAATAGAAGGCATTTCATTTACCTATAGAGAGAAAAGATATAGCATTGACAATATTGATAAAGCAATTGAAATGGAGCAAAAACTGAGAAGAGAAAGTAGAGAAAATGATGAAGCCAGACCACAGAGGATAAGAGAATGGAAGGCAAGGAAATATGGAGGGAAAAGAAAGGAAGACAAAGGGATTAATCAAGAAGATAATGAATAAGAAAACAAGGAAGAGAAAACAAAAAAAGGTCAACAACTTTGACAGCAGAAGAGGAGGAGGAGGAGGATAATGCAGATTCCGGACAAGAAAACAAGAATGAATAAAAGCAAATAAGGATTGAAATAAAGTAGTCACTGCATAAAAAGAAAAAAATTTTTTTAAGTTTTAAAAAATAACAAACTAATAAAGTTGAAAAATATAAAGGGGAGGAAGGGGTGGAAAATAAAAATGAAACAAAATTAAAGAAATAAAGAGTTTGAACAATCAAAAGATATCAGAAAATGGTGATAAATATAATATCATGGAATGTAAAAGGACTAAATTCAAAGTATAAAAGAAGCATAATATTTCACCAGTTTGAAAAATTAAAAGGGGACATAATCTGTATACAAGAGATTAAGATAAAGAACAAAGAAATTAAATATCTGAAAAACCCCAAACTAGGACAATGCTTTACCTTGACAGCAGAAACAAAGAAAAGAGGATTAGCTATTTACGTAAATAAAAAATATGGAGCAAAAGAAATATTTAAAGACGAGAAAGGATCATATCATGCAGTAGAAGTGAAATTAAAAGACTTTACGGCCTTGGTTGTAGGGATATATGCCCTGCCAGAAAACAGAGAGAAGTATTTTGATATAATCAACAAGGAATTGGACAATACAGAATATGATAAGATCTTACTACTAGGGGACTTTAATGCAGTTATCCAACCAGAATTAGATAGAATCTCCAATGCAGCAAAATTTTTGCACTTATGGAAATTTTAGATATGGCTGATATCTGGAAATACAATCAAACAAGAAACTACACTTTTTATTCTGAAGCACACAACTCTTTCTCTAGGATAGATCTCTTTATTGCTACAAAATCATTGTTACCATTTATAGAATCAATGGATACACTAACAAAACCCACTTCAGATCACAACCCAATCATATTGAAAATTCAAGAGAAGAAAAAAGACTTCATTTGGAGACTTAACAATAATTTACTAAATGACGAAAATGTTGTTAATGAAATCAGAGAAGAATTAAAAAATTATTTCAAAGAAAACAATACAGAAGGCATGAAACAAAAAATCATCTGGGATGCAGGTAAAGCATATATCAGAGGAACTTTGATAGGCCCATATCTTTAAAAAAATACAGACTACAAAATATTAACAACAGTTATAGCAGAAAGATTAAAGAAAATATTACAACAGATCATTCATGATGACCAAAATGGTTTTATACCCGACAGACATATTAAAGACAACATGAGAACGGTATTAAATGTAATAGAATATTTCAAATGCCACAGTGAAAAGAAATTAGCCATGGTATTAATAGATGCAGAAAAACCCTTCGATAGAGTCAAATGGTCATTCCGGCAAGAGGTAATATATAAAATAGATATGGGAGTTGAATTTTCAAAGTGGATTGGAACTATTTATAAAGAGCAAAGAGCACAACTACCCATTAACGAAGAAAAATCAGAATATTTCAAAATAGAATGGGGAACCAGACAAGGTTGCCCTTTATCTCTATTACTTTTTGTTATGACATTAGAGATTTTAAGTAATGATATACAGGAGAATAAGGAGATAAAAGGAGTAACAGTCAGAGATCAAACTTATAAAATGAAAGCATTTGCCGATGATATAATCTGTTTTCTAGAAGAAACAATTGACAGCATTACTCATCTAAAAACATCTTTAGAAAACTACTGGACAGTATCTGGTTTTAAAGTAAACCAAGATAAAACAGTAATGAATATGAAAAATTTAAATCAAGGAGAAAATATGAGATTAAGTGAAAAATCAGGATTTAGAATTCAAAATAAAGCAAAGTATCTGGGAATCTACATAACAAAAAAAAAAAATATAGGACTGATCTAGATTGGCAAAAAGAGGTGTGTTCATGGCTGCATAAAAGTCTAGCCTTTAGATGAGAAAAAGGGAAAGTGTGCCATGAAAACGCTTTTTTGTGTTTTAGGGGAGAAGAAGCGCCTTTAAATAGGTGCTGCTTTTCCCAGCTTCTTTTTTAAAAATGGCGGAACTGCGCAGCTGCATCTAAAGGCTACGGTGCAGCTGCGCAGTTAAAGGGCCGCTGTATCTTTAAAGCGCCCATTTAAAGACAGCGATACAGGTGCGGATCATAATGGATCGTGAGCTAGGAGCATGCGTGGTGTGGAGTTCACTTTTAATTAAAACACTCAATGCTCTGCAGGTGTAAAAGCTGGGGTTTAACTTTGCAGTTTCTTAAAGCTCCCAAACCGTAGCTCCAGCCCTAATCCGAACCCTAGACATGCGCAGTAGGGACTCTGGGATGCTGTAACTGTTATTCTACTGCGCATAAAATGTCAATTCATTCACAAAATAAAGGGGTTCATTCGATGCAGCAGTGCAACTGCACAGTTTAAAAAAGCAGAGAAACCGCAATGATAATTTGACAGATCCTCATAAGTATACAATTGTCTGTATGCTGTACCTGCTGTTTGCAGCCAGCAATCTTGCACAGCTGCGCAGTTCGCAGCTGGCAAGGGAAAAAAATTAAAGGTTCACAGCGGCTAAAAGCTGCGTTCATTGCCGCTGGTGCAGCTGCTCCGCCTATGTTTGTAGCATTCTGACAGTTTCCAATGTAGTTGCTGAGCCACAGAAAAGACTTCAGATAAGTCGTTCCCACACCCCTCAGTCTAGCTGCCCTGTACCTTTTAAATGCACACCTGGGGCTTGCAGTGTAGCTTCTAAGCATTAACAAAAAGGCAACTTCATGTCACACTTTCCTGCCAATCTAGAAAGCCCCATAGATCTATGGCGAAATAATTATAACACCATATGGGAAGAGATAAAAAAGATCTAATAAGATGGTCTAAGTTCTCCTTTCCTGGAAGAATAGCGATCATCAAAATGAATGTGCTCCCAAAACTAATGTACTTACAGTGGTCCCCCGGGTAATGAAAGTAATCCGTTTCGTTTCCCGGGGGACCGCTTTAGTTGACGGACCGCGCAGCAAATTTAAAGGGGCAGTGCGGTTTTTCCGTTTCAGATCCCGGGGTTTCTTTCGGATCCCGGGGCCGTTTTTGTGGCCCCGGCTCTTTCGTTCCCTGGGGTTTTCGTTCCCTGGGGGATTCGTAACCCAGGGGACCACTGTATTTCAAAATCTACCTATCATCTCAGAAGAAAAAATATTTGTTAAGTGGCAAAAAGATTTAACCAACTTTATCTGGAAAGGAAAAAGAGCAAGAGTTAAATGGATATTATTAACAGAAGATAAAGAAAGAGGAGGATTCACGCTGCCCAACTTAAAATTATATTATTTTGCTTCATGTCTGCAATGGATCGAAGATTGGGTAAAATTAGATAATATAAGATTATCAACTTTAGAAAGTAGCAATATAAGATTTGGCTATCACACCTTTTTATGGTATGATAAAATCAAAGTAAACAAGGATTTTGATCATCATTTTGTTAGAAGATCACTTTTGAAAACATGGTTAAAAATTTAAAAACAGTTCTACACAAAAATACCCATGTGGGTCTCACTTCAAGAAGCCTTCTCATATAGGACAAAAGAAAAAATGGATCAATATATAAAATATAAAGACTTAATGATTCAAGATAAAGATAAAAATTATGAAATTAAAACTATAGAACAGCTACGAAAGGAAAGATATAAAATACATTGGTTCACATATAATCAACTGATGGAACAGTTCAAAAAAGATTAAAAGTTAATAGGATGTGAAAAGGAAGAGAATGAACTGGATAAAATTTTCACAGATAAGGAGAAAAACCATATATCTAAGTATTATTAAAAAAAATAATCCAGAAATCTAGAAAGTGAAATGGTGAAACATGTAATGATAAAGTGGGCACAAGAGGTAGGAGACTCTATTGACTTTGAAAGCTGGGAAAAAACCTGGAAAGCTACCAACAAATTTAAATTATCTCAAGATTTCAAAGAAAACTTTTTAAAAATGATATACAGGTGGTACATGACCCCTGTGAAACTTAACACAATATACAAAACAGGGAACATAAAATGTTGGAAATGTCATAAGCCGGAAGGAAATTTCTTCCACCAATGGTGGAGCTGCTCAAAGGCTAAAATTTACTGGAAAAGAATTAAAGAATTAATGGAAGAAATATTACAGATCAAAATACCACTAGACACGCTTATATTTTTACTAAATATGATAAATAAAATGGAAATAGATAAGGAATAATCCCAATTTTTTAAATATATGATCACTGCGGCAAGAATAATTTACGCAAAACATTGGAAGACAGAACAAATACCAAACAAAGAATGGTTTGTAAAAGTGAGAGAAGCCATGGATTTAGATATAATTTTATCCTTTAATGAAGGATAAAACTAAGGAAGCTACCGAAGAAAAATGGAAGTGTTTCAGATTTTATAGTTAAAAAAAAAGGATGGAACTTTGATTAAATAAAAGATAAGATAAGAAGAACATTAAAGAAACCTTCCACAATCATCTTTAGGTAATTACATATTACACATATAAATGTGAACAAGTGTATATATGTATATATGTGTAAGTATAAATGGATATAAAGATAGACATATAGTGAAATGAACACAGATTTAGAAATATACATTACACTTTGATACTCTAAAACTCTTTTCTATGCAAATTTAGATCAGAAATAAATGAATAAAAAAAATTAACAATTAGATGAAAGAAACATAATGTAAGGTAAAGGAAATAGACAAACTACATGAAAATAAGGTGATATTAGCTGATTTGTGAAGATTCATAAAACAGAACAAGGAAAGGTCAATAATATTTTTTGTTTGTTTGTTTGTTTGTTTATTGATGTCTGTATGTGATTTCTGTAGTTGTTTGTGGTTTTAATAAAATAAAATAAAATTTTAAAAAATGAAAAAAATTGAGGAAACACAAAAAAAGAAGGTAGTGCCAGCATGCTGTGGCTGTTTCAGAGATAAACCTGGACTCTGGAAATCAGGGGTCAATTCCCTGATTGAGTTATAAAACGCATGTTTTATTTGGCATTCAATAAAACCAGTGTTGGTGCCATTTGGACCCCCAAAGTTGCCCCAGCAGAAAAGGCCCTCCCCCACATCCTCCAAGCAAATACAGCTCCCATTGGTGGGGCATGGAGGAGGTTCCTTCCAAAAGACTTTAGTCTTTAGGCAGATGGGTACATTGGAAGCAATCCTTCAAGTACTGGGGTTACAAGCCATTTAGGTCTTTAAATCAATAAGCCAAAAAATTAAGTTCCTAGTTCCCACGGTGACAGATGTAGTGTTACAAACTTGCGGGAAGCATTTTATGGAATCTCTTGAAGGGCACAAAGAGGTTTGACAGGGATGGGAGCTGGTGGATGATATCTTGGATGGATTCCAGGGTGCAACTTCATACCAAGAAAGGTGAGAGAGGCAGGCTGACCTCACGAGGAGGTACATTTGAACCAGCCAGACAACTCCCCACCAATCTCCAAAATGGGTCAGCAAGCTGTTTGTCAAGGGGTATTGTTATTGCTACTTCATTCCTTGTTCTTTGATTTAAAAGATGTTCCTTGGCATCATTTAGAGAAAGGAGGAATAAATAGGATTCCCTTTGTCTCCTTTCCTTCCTTTTTCTAGGAGGATCGACAGGATGGATGCCTTCGAGAAAAGAGAAGAAGGGAATAGGAGAAAGAAATTATAAGCAAAAATAAAATAAAAATGGAGGACACACAAAAAAGGAAGGTAGTGCCTGCATGCTGTGGCTGTTTGAGAGTTAAACCTGGACTCTGGAGATCAGGGGTCGATTGAGTTTTAAAACCCATGTTTTATTTGGCATCCAATAAAACCGGTGTTGGTGCCATTTGGACCCCCAAAGTTGCCATAGCAGAAATGGCCCTCTCTCACATACTCCCAGGATATACAGCTCCCATTGGTGAGGCATCGAGGAGGGTCCTTCCAAAAGAATTTAGTCTTTCGTGAGATGGGTACATTGGAAGCAATCCTTCAAGTACTGGGGTTGCCAAGCCAGCCATTTAGGTCTTTAAATCAATACGCAAAAAAATTCAGTTCCTAGTTCCCACGGTGACAGATGTAGTGTTACAAACTTGCGGGAAGCATTTTATGGAATCTCTTGAAGGCCAAAAAGAGGTTTGACAGGGATGGGAGCTGGTGGATGATCTTGGACGGATTCCAGGGTGCAACCTCATACCGAGAAAGGTGAGAGGGGCAGGCTGACCTCATGAGTCATTACATTTCAGCCAGTCAACTCAATTTTTGCATAGTCCTCCCAGCCTATCCATAGATTGGCCAGAGAGCTCTGTGACAAGGGTATTGTTTTTGCTACTTTCTTGCTTGTTCTTTGATTTAAAAGATGGTCCTTTACACATCACCTCCACAACCACAACCACAAGGCAATGCTGTGCCCTCTTCCCCTTGTTTCTTTCAATGGTCAGTTCCCTGATTTTGTTACGTCTCTAATTTTGGTTTTTGACTAAGCTGCCCAATTTTCTTCTTTCACAGGCTGAGGACAGTGAGCCTAAAGTTACTGAGTCCAGACCTGTAACAGAAAACGAGTTAGAGGAGGAGGAGGAGGATTCCAACTTTGTAAGTTTTGCCCCACTCAAAGCACACAAAAATACTGCAGGTCAGGGTAACCCAAGAATTCTTGTCCAGAATGAATTCAAATGAGCTGATTTTCTTCCTTTGTTGTCCAATTCAATAGGCAGGTTTTAAAAAAAAATCCTCCCACCTTCCCTCTCACCCTTCATGTTCATATGGCTAACATATAGCTTCTGCTCACTGTTTGTTCCCCTCTTTAGTTGGATCAGTTGCACTGAGAGGGGCTCACATTGGTAGAATGGGTGGAGGACAGAAGTAGCTGCCTCTTGCAGATTGGTGGCAACATGTTCAAATGCTTAAAACCTTCTTTGGCCAATTTCTGCCATGCCAGAGGATCAAATGACCCAGAAGGAAAACCCAGGACAGAGGTACAGAAATGGAGCTTGTTTAGCTCTCGGTGGCTCCTCATGAGCTTCGATGGACATAGCAGATTGAGGTGTTCGGAATGGGATTAATACCTGCTTCTTCTTCCAACTTTGGGTAGAGGGGCTTCTGTCCTGACTGCATAGAAGTCCTTCCTTATGTCTCAGGAGTGTGGCCCCATGGGTGCTAGGAACCAGAAATGGGATCTGCAACATTTTACAGCAGGCACTAGCTAGCCAGACCCTCTTCCAGAATACCCCATTCCACCATCATCAATCATTTGGTATTGTTTCTGTAGGGAAATGATTTCAAAACTCTATCTTTCTGGGTGTTTTGGACTTTGGCTCCCAGAATCCCAGACCATTGGCCAAGATGGCTAAGGCTTCTAGGAGCTGAAGTCCAGCATATCTGGAAGGCCAGAGTTTGGGAACCACTTCTATAGGGGCTGAGATGGCATGAGAGTTGTTTGCCTATTGTCTGCTGTGGCAGAGAATAGATTTGAAGAAGGCAACCTGACATCAAATGGGTCAAAATGGGTGATATGCGAGCTCTATACTGCTGGGGCAATAAAGACCAGTGATTCTCAGACTTTCATCCCCTGGATATTTTGTACTTTAGCTCCCAAAACAGCTGAGTGATGCTCAAACTGACTGGCAATTGTGGGAGTTGAAGTCCAAAACATCTGAGGGGCAAATATTTGGGAATTAGAGATTTAGACCAACTGCATACAGTTCTGGGGTTAGAAGGCTGAATTGTTCCCCTAAGGGACATTGGAGGGCTACACCTCCCAGATTGGCCCTAAATGCCACCTACAACTGGGGAGTGGGGATTTTGACAGCCTTTCCCCCTTTCCCGTGGCCCAGGCAATTTTAAGGCCAGGAGAGCCCCTTTGTTCTTGGCAAAAAGTAGCCTGGAATCTGCTCAGCAGTCACTACAAAGGGAAAATATAATTAATTTCATTTTCCAGGATCATGTGGTTATCTAAACATGGTGCAAGGAGGTTGCACAGGCTGTATGAGATGGCACAAAAGAAGCGGGCCGACGTTGCATTCAACAATGGTGGCAACGCCAATCAAATCTAAGTGGAATAATGGCACCATCAATATGAACAACTCTAGGATAAAAAGCACCGCTATGAAGACTATCAACTACATAGGGATCCTCATTGCAGCTTCAGCAGCTACGAGCCAAAAAACTCATCCCTCAAGTGGCCATATCACCGAGATAGCTGGAGCCACAGCGACTACCGTGTTTTCCTAAAAATAAGGCATATAAGGCATGTGCTGCTTATGCTTTAGAGCCTCTCACCATGAGTTGTTATATATATTTAAAAAACCCTTAGTATTTGTAAGTCAACCAATCTCATTTTAAATCAAAGAATACAAAGCCTGACTTCCGGTTTGGAATGGTGGATCGTTAAGATGCATTCACGTTAAGATGCATTCATGTGGGCTGAGATCTAACTGAACGAACTGCTTTGATGGGGTTTAGCTAATTTATTGACTGCCAAAACCTGAGCGGACTTGATCTTTTATATAAAGACACCCAAATTGATTTGAGTGATGGATTACATAGGCTGCTGGATTATTTGAAGGGTGGATGTGGATGATTTGAGTTGAGTTGAATTATACAAGAAGTTACAAATTTTATTCTCCTGAATCTGACCTGCCTTAGTTTACTTGACAACATTTGGACTGAACATTAATTACATTGATCATTTAGACTAGGTTAACAAATTTGAAGATTGCCAAAATCTGAACTAACTTTGTTTGTTTGTTTGTTTGTTTATATTCTTTATTAAATTTCCATAAAATACAACAAGAAAAATTAAAACAACACTTTACAAACATACAAGCTTCTTCTCTTGTCTTCTTTGGGCTCTTGTCATGTCTTCCTTTTGATTTTTGTCTCGAAGAGTGCCCTTTATAACCAATGCTACAGTGATCCTTGATAACAGAATTGTATTTAGCTCTTTAATGTTTAATATTATTGCAAGGAGAAAAGAAAAAGAAAGGTAGTGTTGCGTATCCATTTGAGATATTGTATCTCTGTTTTAAAGCCTCAGAACTCCCCTCCCCCAAAATGTTGGGGGGAAAGGAAAAAAGGAAAAGGAGAAGATAAAGACAAATGACAATCTCAGTTCTGAATTTGCTTTATGTTATTCTTATGTTATTCTTATTCTATATGTTATTCTTCTATCTTTCTGCTTTTCTCCTCGTCCTTCATCTTCTTGAATACATACTTAAACGTAAAAATCTTCAGCCTCTATATTATCGTAAAATTCATAGGCAGCAATATTGAAGCAGAATGTAGTATTTAAAAATTACAACAAATGTTTAATATGAGTACTTTGTCAAAACAAAAAAAGAAAAGACAATCACACTAGATATTCAAATGTATGCCCCATTTCCTTTCCCAAAAGTCTAAAAACTTTTGCAATTCTTCTTTTCTTTTATTTATGTATTGGTTATTAAGATGACTTGATATTATGTCTAATTCTATGTATTTGTTAGCTTTTTGCATCTAGTCCTACAGGGTAGGAACCTTTTCTGATTTCCAAAGACTCTCTATAAGAAGTCTAGCTGCTTTAACAAAATAAAGCAAAAATATCCAATATTTCTTTTTGTCCCTTAATTTTAGTGTTGAGGTCATATTAAGGAAGTATAATTTGGGGCTCATTGTAAATTTTAAATTAAGTCTATTTTGAATTGTTTAATGGACTTCTTTCCAAAACCTCTGGATTTGGGGGAAGCCCCACCAAAGATGGTAAAGTGTGCCTTTATCACTTCCACACCTCCAGCACGACCCATCTGCCAATTTGTACAATTTTTTTAACCTCCAAGAGGTGTAGCACCATCTATTCATAAACTTTAGGTGATTTTCTTTAAGGTTTTGTGCCACTGTAAATTTACCTGTCTTTTTCCAGGCATTTTGCTAATTCTCTAAACCAATTTTACAACCTAAATCTCAAGACCATTTAATCATGTAATCTTTTATAGTTTCCTGTTCTAAATTTATGCTCAGTAATAGGTTATAAAGTTTGGATATATAATTATTTTGGTCTAGTTGCCAAAATACTTTGTCTAACTTGTTTAAATTAGGTTCTATATCTAATGTTGTTTTATCTTCTGTGAACCTTAATTTAAGTTGAGGAAAGCTGAACCAGTGTAGGTTGTACCCCTCCTTGTTTAAATTTTCTCTTGATTTTAAGTTCCTATTTCCTGTATGATCTTTTTCCAGTAATTTCTCATATGTTAACCATTTTTAATTTCCCATCCATCTGCCGTAAAAGGCTTCTTGTGGAGATACCCAAATTGGTAGTTTGAAGTATGAGCTCTTTTTAATTTTACCCCAAGTTATTAACAAGGATCTCCTAATTGGGTGGTTATTAAAATCTTTGTTGGCTTTGAGTTTGTCATAGCCTAAAAAGGCATGCCACCCTAAGCGTAATTGTATCACCTCCAGATTTAATAAATCTTGGTCTTCTAATTTTATCCAGTTTTGGATCCATACTAAGCTACATACCCAATAACATATTTTTAAATCAGGGAGACCATAACCACCTTTACCTTTGGTATCCCAAGTGTGGGCCATTTGATCCTTAGCTTATTTCTTTTCCAGACAAATTTCTTAAGTTCTCTTTCCCAATCTTGAAAGGTTTTTTCCCTTTTATTGTTATTGGTAGATTTTGCCTTAGAAACTTTATTTTAGGCAGTAGTGTCATTTTTATTACTGCTATTCTACCTAAATAGAAAGATTTAATTTATTCCATCTGATTAAATTTTCTTTAATTTCTCTACAGATTTTAATATAGTTGTTGTCAAACAGTTTTAAATTTTCCTTAGATAACCATATTCCTAAGTATTTTATTTTCATCTCAATTTTACATCTGGATTTTTGTCTTAATAAATCATTCTCCTGTTTAGTTAATTTTTTGTGATCATTACAGTTTTCCCTTGATTTATTCTCAAACCTGAGTGCCTCCCAAATTTATTCAGCTCTTGAAATAAGTATTCAATACTTTTGACTGGGTTTTCTAAAATGACAGCAACATTGTCTGCAAAAGCTCTTACTTTAGTCTCTTTGCTTTTATTTTTAACCCTTTTATATTTGGATTTGGATTGATTGATGTTATTAAAATTTTCATTACTGAAATAAATAAGAGGGGTGAAATATACTTAGGAAGATCACGCTCAGCTCCTGTAAATTTACCCCCGTGATCTTCCTAAGTATAGGGTATGCCTGTCTTTCTACTTTCCTCCACCTTTTCTAGTATTATTGTCTTTTCTAAAGAGTCGAGCCTTCTCATGATGTGGCTCAAGTACAACAGTCTCAGGACTGGGGGGCTGGAGATGTCTCATCCACAGGGTCACCATGAGTCAGGATTGACTCAAGAGCAGTTAACAACAACCACAACAAATCATATGTGTTTATTATTTTTCTTCTTAATCTTTAATTGCAACCCTGCCTTTGCACTTTCTTCCTTAACATTTGTCAATAGTCACTTGATGTCTAAAAACCAAAGTTGGAAACATATTTTAAAAATAGGATTCCTAGAATCCCTGCCCCTGCTGTCTGGTGAGTTCTATGACTCATTGTCCAAAAACTAACTTTTTCCATTTCTGTATGGAATTCTGTGTGGAACGTAACTGATGGCGATGCTCATGTTCCAGGGGAAAGAAGAGAAGGAAGTTAAGGTAAGGAAAAAAGGTAATTGATGGTAACACCCATGTTTTAGGGGACTGCTTTTATAGAGGCCATGAAACATCTGAGAGAAAATTAAACAATTGAAAGAAGATGCCCAGTTGTATAGAAAACCAACAATATTTTGACTCCAGAATGTTCCGGCCCATGCCAAATGTGCTTAGGCAGTAACAAAAATGCCAGTTTCATTTTACACTTTGATTTTGTCTGATGCTTGAAAATCCTCATCAAAGCAGTTTCGGTTTCCATTGCTTCCCTTTTCGTCGCCCCACTTGTCTTTATAACATGCATATGACACCTGGGATAATCTGTCAACTCTTCTAGGTGCTCCTTTGATCCTCTTTCAGCCCTCACTGTGAAATTCTGATTCTTCATTTATGCTCTGGTCTTTCCTTATCTCCAGGGAAACACAAGGTCATTTCTTTTTCAGCACTTTTGGAATACTCAGGCTATTTATTTTCCCTGCTGTGGCACCTGACTTTCCTCATATTTCTCAATTTTTGTGTAATGCTTTTCTTTCCTCTCTCAGCATCTTCTTTTTTCTATTCATGAGCCTCGGTGTCTTGTCTGTGCACTTCTTTTGCATTGCATTTCCAAATTAAGACTTATGAGGATGAGAGAAACAATACACAGAGAAGAAATGAGTGCAGCTTGCTATTACTTTCAAACTAATTTGTTGCTTGAAAGGTGATTATGTTAGTGTTTTATTTGGTTGGTACCAATGATGAGTAATTAAACATTGCTAGCATGTTACTGTCAATTTTGGCCAGAATTCTCTGTCGCAGTCTACATTACATAACTTTATGTATACTTAGCTACATAGCAGAGGTGGGAATGCTCACTGGGAACAATGCATACCAGTCCCTTTGTCTTCTGATTACTTCAGTTGCTGCAAACTGAGTTCAAAGTGCAAAAGTGGTTTGCACTCAGTTAACCCAGCAGCGGGGAAAGGAAATGCAGGGGTGGAATATTATCCTTCCCAGTAGTCATAGGCAAAAACAAACTGCTGCAGCCTCTCCTAGCTCATGTGTTCTACCTCAGTGATCACATTTCCCATCTTGATCACACTCAGCTATTGTTTGGGCCCATTTGTCCTGGTTTTCATTTATGTAATATTGGAGGGCATGTAAAGATTTTTCAGAAGATGAAGGATATTTGTTAGGGTCAGTGCATATGCTTAACATCTTCAGCACAATACATCAGAGTTTTACACTGATCAGGGCTGGTCTGACCTTTAGGCAAATCAAAATAACAAATCATAGAATCATAGAATCATAGAATCATAGAATCATAGAGTTGGAAGAGACCACAAGGGCCATCCAGTCCAACCCCCTGCCATGCAGGAACTCCAAGTCAAAGCATCCCTGACAGATGGCCATCCAGCCTCTGCTTAAAGACCCCTAAGGAAGGAGACTCCACTACACTCCGAGGGAGTGTGTTCCACTGTCGAACAGCCCTTACTGTCAGGAAGTTCCTCCTAATGTTGAGGTGGAATCTCTTTTCCTGCAGTTTGCATCCATTGTTCCGCGTTCTAGTCTCTGCAGCAGCAGAAAACAAGCTTGCTCCCTCCTCAATATGACATCCCTTCAAATATTTAAACAGGGCTATCATATCACCTCTTAACCTTCTCTTCTCCAGGCTAAACATCCCCAGCTCCCTAAGGCGTTCTTCATAGGGCAAGGTTTCCAGACCCTTCACCATCTTAGTTGCCCTCCTTTGGACATGCTCCAGTTTCTCCACATCTTTTTTGAAATGTGGTGCCCAGAACTGGACACAGTATTCCAGGTGGGGCCTGACCAAAGCAGAATAGAGTGGCACTATAACTTCCCTTGATCTAGAAACTATACTTCTATTGATGCAGCCTAAAATTGCATTGGCTTTTTTAGCTGCCGCATCACACTGTTGACTCATGTTCAGCTTATGGTCTACTTGGACTCCTAGATCCCTTTCACATGTGGTCTCATTCAGCCAGGTGTCCCCCATCCTATATCTGTGCATTTCATTTTTCCGCCCTAGGTGCAGAACCTTACATTTCTCTGTGTTAAATTTCATTTTGTTAGCGCTGGCCCAGCTTTCTAGTCTATTCAGGTCATTTTGAATTTTGATCCTGTCCTCTGGGGTATTAGCTACTCCTCCCAGTTTAGTGTCATCTGCAAATTTGATAAGTATGCCCCCAATTCTGTCATCCAAATCGTTAATAAAGATGTTGAATAGCACTGGGCCCAGGACAGAACCCTGTGGGACCCCACTGGTCACTTCTCTCCAGGATGAAAAGGAGCCATTGTTGAGCACCCTTTGAGTTCGGCCAGTCAACCAATTACAAATCCATGTAACAGTTAACTTGTCTATCCCACATTTTGCAAGCTTGTTTGCAAGAATGTCATGGGGAACCTTGTCAAAGGCCTTACTGAAATCGAGGTATACTATATCCACAGCATTCCCTTCATCTACCAAGCTGGTAATTTTATCAAAAAAAGAGATCAGGTTCGTTTGGCATGACTTCTTTTTCTGAAACCCATGTTGGCTTTTTGTGATTATGGCATTGGCTTCTAAATGTTCACAGACTCTCTGCTTAATGATCTGCTCTAGAATCTTTCCTGGAATTGATGTCAGACTAACTGGACGATAATTGTTGGGATCCTCTTTTTTTCCCTTTTTGAAGATGGGGACAACGTTTGCCCTCCTCCAGTCTGCTGGGACTTCTCCTGTTCTCCAGGAGTTCTCAAAGATTATTGCCAATGGCTCCGATATCACCTTTGCCAGTTCTTTTAATACCCTTGGATTATGTTGGAGTGGTGGAGTGCAGCCAGCAGGTTTTGAAAGTCAGAGCTGTATGAGCCACATGCCTTTCCTTGCAGTGGGTCAGAGCTGCTATAGAAGAAAGATTCTGCTATATCTACCCTTTCAACTTCTAAATGTGGAACAGGAAGGCAATAGGAAATGTACCCTTTGCCCCAGACAGCCAAATAGCTTGGCCTGACACCTATAGTTTATCCAAGAGTACAGATTGCAAACTGAAGGTTAGTAGTACATTATGGCTTACTTAAAGTGAGACAGGACTACAAAATGGACTTTGAATAATTTGCTAATAATTAAGAAGAGTCAGAAAAAGTTCTGAACAACTTTGTCTTGAGAATCAATAAGAAATCTTCAAAGCTTTGCACCATATGGCTCAAACTCTTCTCACTCTGAGTTGCCTCAGTGACCCAAGGTAAACCAGGGATAAAGGAGGATGTAACCTTCATTCTTGAAATATAAACAACAGTGTAAATCATCCTCTCTCCCTCAAAAAATGAGTTTTAATACAACTGAATACAAATTAGGAATGCTCACATGGGAATTCAGAACAAACAAATGTCAAATAAGTATAAGATCTTCATTATGCAGAACATATTTTAGGCATCCAGCTCATTAGCTTCCAAGTTTATCATCTGCCCTGATGTCTTTTGTCATTCTTATTAATCACAGTGGATATTACAAGCACAGCCTGCTGGGACTTCTTAGGTCAGGAACATTAAGAAACTGCTAATAAAAGTTATATTGGAAACACCCAATTACACTCTTCAATCATTCCAATCATTTCCTTCCCCCACAATCATTTTATATCAGATCAAATGGAGAGGGAGAAAGATTTAGGAGTTTATTATACAACAGAATTTGGGGGTATAATGCAATGGCAATCTGAATGCAATCATGGGGTTTCACGTTATTGCAAATGAGTGTATCTCACGCAATTTCGGGCAAAAGGGAACTCATTCCGAACACAATCATGGGTTTCACGTTATTGCATATTAGAGTATCTCACACAATTTTGGGCAATGGGGGGGGGTCATTTTTGGGAAGTGGGAAGTCATTCTGAACGCATTCCGAATGCAATCAGATTTCATGTAAATTCGCCATTGGCTCAATTCACAATTGAGAGAAATTCCTCCCATGTGATAAACTCCTTAGTGGAAATGGCTAATCTCTCTTCTGGCAAAGTGAAATATGATGCCCCTAAATTTTTGGAAGGTGAAGATAGCTGAGAGCAAATAAGGAGCAGTAATCTGAGATGAGGGATTGGGACCCTTTGGCTCTCCAAATATTTTAGATTCCCCTCTCAGATGTCTCAGCTAGCATGGCTAATCATAAAGAAGATAGAGAGGATGGCTGATCCAAAAACAGCTAGAAATCCAAAGATTTCTGTTCTACAGAAAGGAGTTTTGTCAAGCACCTCTCTTCATTTGCTTTGAAATGAGAACCATCGGTTCAGCTGCTATATAAAACATACAAAGCCTCTGGATTGTAGAACTGTAAGGCAAAATGAACAGAATGCTTCAGTGCTCTCAAAGTCTTCTGAATGGGGCTCCACAGAGTGAGCAGCCTCCAAATCTGCAGCAGTTAGCAGGTCTGACAGCTACTACGGATACCTGTGAACACCTCCCTTCCAACCTTCTTCTCTCAGTTCTACTCACTCACTCCCCTAGTTCTATTTCAATTATAAGCAGTTGAGAAGAGTGAGGAACTTAAACCAACAGTAATTTCCTGTCTTCAAAGGTGGGCTAAGTGTGCAGTGACAATACTCTTTTAGTGTTCCTAGAATTCTATGATTCTATGAACACTAAAAGAGTTTGGTAGGAGCAGGAGGTTTCCATAGTTAGCTGTAACGCTTACTGGATCTCCAAGCTGCTGCAGTCACTCTGGACTTCTTGCCACAGGCAGCTTCTGTGTGCATGCATGGATTCCTGTGGGAAATGGCTTCAAATCAGCATAGGTAGACACCAGAAAATATAAGGTGGAATCCTGTTTGTGACTTCAGTCTTTGTAAGTGGACTCAAGTCTGCAGGACTTAAAACTGGACAGTACAATAATGTCCATATCCACTAAAGGGCTGCCATTACATTTTGTTGTTATTTGCTTTCGAGACGACTTTGACTCATGGTGAACCTGTGGATGAGACACCTCCAAGACTATCTGTCCTCTAGTCTTCTGCTCAGGTCCTGCAGACTCAGGCCTCTTTGTTTGAGTCAAAGGACTCTATCACATAGGAGACAAGCATCATGAAGACATGATTAAAAATGTGGAAATAGAAAAATCAGGGGGAAGATTATCATACCCCTGTGCACTTCTCCATTCAGGAAACTCCTATTATTACTCAACAACATGTCCATTACAGTTTTTGCATGGGACGCGAATTGGAGAAGAGCATGGGGGTGTGATAATCTTCCCTCTGCTTCCATTATTACTACTTTTTAATCACGTTTTAAGGATGTTTTCACGCCTCATCTGTGTGATGGAGTTCTGACTATCTGCCATGAATTTTTTCTGTCTTTCTGCTGACTTTCACCTTTTCTACCATCAAAGTTTTTTCTGATTCATTTTTCCTCATATGGCCAAAGCATGACAGCCTCAATTAAGTCATCTTAGGGGCTCTACAGATTGCCCCTAAGTGGCGATGGAAGGCCACCCTTTTCCTAGCTGGACCGGGGCCACAGCATCCTTTAATCTCTGTCCAGAACTCAGCTGCAGGTATTATCACATCCGCTCACCACTTTGACCATATTTCTCCTCTTTTCTCCTCCCTTCATTGGCTCCCCTTCCCCTTCCGCATCCAGTACAAGCTTTTGTTGTTGACTTTCAAAGCCCTTCATGGGTGGCCCCTCCTTACTTGTCTGAACTTCTTTCTCCTCACACTCCTTCTCTTCCCCTCCGCTCTGGTAGTCAAGGTCTCCTGTCCCAGCCAAGGATCTCCACTGCCCCATCCTGGATTCATCCCTTCTCACTTGCTGCCCCTCACTCCTGGAACCTTCTTCCCCCACATATGTGCCTCATCACTTCTCTAACCAGTTTCAAAATTAAATACTATGGGGCTTTCTAGATTGGCAGGAAAGTGTGACATGAAGTTGCCTTTTCCTTAATGCTTAGCAGCTGCATCACAACCTTTAGATGGAGCTGTGCTGTTCTACAGTTTTTAAAAAAGAAGCTGGGAAAACCAGCACCTTTTTAAAGGCGCTTCTTCTCCCCCAAAACACAAAAAAAGCGTTTTCATGGCACACTTTCCCTTTTTCTCATCTAAAGGCTAGACTTTCATGCAGCCATGAACACACTTCTTTTTGCCAATCTAGATCAGGCCTATATTGTTTAGGGAAGCATTCCCAGGATTGTGCCGTCTGCCCCAGGATGCCTCATTTTAACTATGTATTACGAAGCTGTGCCCTCCCTCTGGTCCATCTGCCTTGGTCCAGGCCCCAGAGGAAGAGAAGAACCACTGGACCTCATCCCCTTCCCATCCCCTTCCCCCTTTCCTTTTGTGTTATCTCTTTTAGATTGTAAGCCTGAGGGCAGGGATTCGTCTAAGATTGTATGTACAGCACCGTGTAAATTTTAATAATAATAATAATAATAATAATAATAATAATACGGCCCCAATCCAGCCTCTAAAAGGCCAATGCAATTTTAGGCTGCATCAATAGAAGTATAGCATCTAGATCAAGGGAAGTAATAGTGCCACTGTATTCTGCTTTGGTCAGGCCCCACCTGGAATACTGTGTCCAGTTCTGGGCACCACAATTCAAAAAGGATGTGGAGAACCTGGAGCATGTCCAAAGGAGGGCAACTAAGATGGTGAAGGGTCTGGAAACCATGCCCTATGAGGAACGACTTAGAGAGCTGGGGATGTTTAGTCTGGAGAAGAGAAGGCTAAGAGGTGATATGATAACCCTGTTTAAATATTTGACGGGATGTCATATTGAGGAGGGAGCAAGCTTGTTTTCTGCTGCTTCAGAGACTAGGAAGCAGAACAATGGTAACAAATTGCAGGAAAAGAGATTTCACCTCAACATTAGGAGGAACTTCCTGACCGTAAGGGCTGTTCAACAGCGGAACACACTCCCTCGGAGTGTGGTAGAGTCTCCTTCCTTAGAGGTCTTTAAGCAGAGGCTGAATGGCCATCTGTCAGGGATGCTTTGATTAGGAGTTCCTGCATGGCAGGGGGTTGGACTGGATGGCCCTTGTGGTCTCTTCCAACTCTATGATTCTATGATTCTATCTGCATATTGATGGTACCATACACCAAACTCTGGATGACCTCTCCCAGTGGCTTTAAGTATATGTGGAATAGCATAGAGGACAGCAACCCCCCCCCCCAAAAAAACCTGAGAGACCACACAGGCCAGGAAGTCGAGCAGGAGTCCACCAGCACCACCTTCTGAGTTTGCCCCTCCAGGAACAAATGGAACCACTGTAAAAGAATACCTCCAAGTCCCATCCCAGAAGGATACCATGGTTGATGGTATTGAGAGGTCCAGCAGAACTAACTGTTCTCTGTCCAGTTTTCTGCATAGGTCATCAACCAAGCCTACCATGGCTGTCTCTGTTCCATAGCCAGGCCTGAAACCAAACTGGATCTAGCTAATCTGTTTCATCCAGAAAACCCTGCAGTTGGGAAGCCACCACATATTCCAATATGTTGCCCAGAAATGGTAGGTTGAACACCAGCAGATAACTATTCATTATAGTGGGAGAAGGCTTTTTCAGCAGAGATCTGAATTAATAGCCTTTGCCATCTTGACCACAAGCTGATGTTGGTTGGCCACACATCCAGCTTTTATCTGTGAAGTGTCGGAAGGCATAGTCTAGACATCATGTAAGGAGATATGGTCCAAAAATTTATTTGGATAGTCTAGAGTCAAGCCTGATGCAGAAAAATCTGGGGGAGGAAGGGATGTTACAAGATATCCTCCTTTCCCAGGACATGTCCTACATTTCAACCTTCTGACCAGGAGGGATTTCAGCATGACTAAGAAGCATGAATTTACACATATTAGTATTTTTAGCTTTTAGTTGGTAATGTCCTACATTTTCTCGAATGTCCTAATTTTTATGGTGCCTTATTCTCCTTTGTGGTTATGCCGTCCGGTCGTCCTGGAGGGTCGTATGATTTGGAAACATTGGTCTATAAGTGGTTAATTTTGGCAAGACTCTCCGAATCATCCTGCAGGCTTGCTTGAAACAAAATTCATGACAATTCTATTCCCATTGCTTTAAATCTTATTTAAGAAGCTATTGCACCAAACTGTTCAAAGAGTCATTTCCCTCAGCCAAGATGGGGAATCCTAGCTATATGCATAATCAACCAATTATGGCTACGGCAGAAAAGCCTCACAATCTTCTAAACAACTTTGAAACTTTCATTCTGCAGCTTCTGATACTACAGCTGATTATATTTTGGTTGATGAAATATCAATTTACAATGGTGTCTGAATCCACCCCCTCCCCCCGGCCACTTCTATCACTGAATATTCACATCAGATTGTATAAAGATTGTATAAAGAGAAGTCACCTGTTACAAGTTTGCATCAGGATCCACATTCTGTAAAATAGTCCCAGTTAAGGAACTTAAATCTCATCTTTGAACATTCAGCTCTATTCTCAGTAGCTTTCCTCACTATATAGAGTTATTATGTTCCTCATCAGTAATACTAAAAGCATCTTCCCTTCCTTCCAAATCATGGAGCACAGTTTGGCTGTCTCTCAAACAAGGTTATAGACAAAACAGAAACAAATATTCATCCATCACCTCCTGAGAGAAATGGGGGAAAAGAGACTGTTGAGATGCATTATGACAATAGCTGATTGCTGAAATATTATGAACTCATCTATCTTCTTCTCTCTGTTGTTTATAGTAGAGTTTAAATACCATCTTTTGTCCCTTGCAATCAGCCCCCTGATATGCGAATCACTAGGCATGTGATTTTAAGAGACTCCTAAGGGTGCATCTGCACTGTAGAAATAATGCAGTTTGACACCAGTTTAATTACCATGACTTCATCCTAAAGAATCCCTGGGATTTGTAGTTTTGTGAGGCACCAGCACTCTTTGGCAGAGTAGGCTAAAAGAAACAAAAAACAAACAGCTTCATTTATATACTGCTTCATACCACCTAAGGAGTGTCTAAGCAGTTTACAACTGTTAGCTACTTGCCCCCAACAATCTGGGTACTCATTTTAGCGACCTCAGAAGGATGCAAGCCTGAGTTGAGCTTGAGCCCTTTTGCTGGTCTTGAACTCACAACCTCATGGTTTTGAGTGAGTGGCTGCAGTACAGGCATTGAACCACTGCGCCACCAGGGCTCCTATAAACACCTTATAAAATTAAAAACCCCAGGATTCTGTAGGATGGAACCAGGCAGTTAAAGTGGTATCAGACTGCATTGTTTCTACAGTGTAGATGCACCCTAACACATCCTCTTTAACAGTGTTATATAAAGAAAGAATATGAGTTTATTTTTAAAAGAAATTTTGGAGGAACCAATTTGTATCACACCCTTTTTGTGGGCTCTCTTGGTGGCAGAGGAAAAAAACAATATAAACAATTAAAATAATTAAAAACAAATCCAGATTTAAAACAGTAATGTAATTAAAACAGGATAAAAGCGTATTAAACAAGTTAACAAGTTGACTTAATAGGCTGAAATTCTTAAAGCCAATTCCTTTCTATTGAAAAGTTAAATTAGATCCCACATGTTTTGGGGTCTAAAATGTTTTGGCACCAGAAATAAACCAAAGCTGGTGACAATTGGACCTCCATAGGGAAGGGCATTCTAGAAATGGGGCACCACAGCAGAGATGACTTTCTTTCATGTCCTTCTGCAATGTATTGGTCCCACTTTGTGGAAGTCGAGTGTGGCCCCTCCAGCAGATCTAGTTATGCATCATCCAAGAATCCCCAGCTGCATGGCGGGAATCCTACTGATTAGTCCCAACTAGATGATGCCCATATTTGAATACCAGTAAATAGTTTATTGAATGTAAGTAAATCCAACAGATTTAATGACTCTACTTTAGTAGAGCCTACCAATAGGATTTAAGGCAATGTGAAATGGTTACACTTGTGTAATGCAGGTTGAGTCTCCCTTATCCAGATTTCCAAATTCCAAAAATACTCCAGAATCCAAAATTTTCCACATGGGTGGTTGAGATAGTGACACCTTTGGTTCCTGATACTTCTGTGTATACCACTTTGTTTCATGCACAAAATTATTAAAAATATTATGTATAAAATTACCTTCAGGCTATGTTTATACGGTGTATATGAATCATGAATGGATTTCATGTTTAGATTTGTGCCCCATCTCCAAGTTACCTCATTATGCATATGCTAATATTCCAAAATCCTAAAAAAATCTGAAATCCAAAATACTACTGATGCCAATCATTTTGGATAAGGGTGACTCAGCCTGTATCACTCATGAAATCTGAATAGATCTGGTGCACAATAGCAAAAAAAAAGTACAACCTCATCTAAAGGAACCCAGAAGGATGTATGGTACCAACAGAGTTCTTTGAGTAGAAAGTTCTTCCTCAGAGTAAAAAATTCTTACACACACAAGAGTATCACTGAAACCAGCAGCGTTTTGGATTCTGCCTACAGCTTTTTAGATAGCTGAGCTTGGTGGGGGTGAGAGAAAGACAGAGTGTTCTGCCAGCAGATAAAATATGAACATCTTTGTCTGGTGACAAGAGTAAAATGTAACTTGTCACCATGGCTGATATCCTGTATTGATGGCCCTTTGTAAAATACACAGATGCTGCCGAGTAAGGTGCATAAATATTGATGGGATCATTGAGTGTTTGAGCTGCTTTTGGATTCCCCCCTCCCTTAAAAGAAGTAATTGCCTTGGGAGTGAAAAAATATGAATACATTTCTATCTTAGCCACTGTTTAAACTACGTAGATTATGACTGGTCAAGACTTTTGAAAGGGTGAAATGAGAAGGGCACCCTGGAGCTTTGTTTTAGAACCATACGTAGGAGGTCACACTGATGTGGTTATTTTAGGAATTAATTAAACAAGTTGCAGGTGCCTGATTATCATTATCTGTTCTGTCCCAAAATTAAATGAGCTTTGATTTTCTCTTTCGTCAATATGGGTCTTTCTATCAGAACAGTAATACGAATCATTTTTAGCATGTATTCTGTACTAATAAACACTTTGAGTAATGGTCAAAGGTTAGAAGCAAAGTAGTTACATTTGGTGCCTTAAGGGACCTGACAGTTTGATAGAACCAGTGGTTGGCCACCGCTGCATACTAGCGAAGGGTCAATATACTGAACCAGCAAGGGTTAGGAGTAAGTAGCTAAAGAGAGACTGACAGAAGTCAATGTTCTGTAGGCAGCAAGTTGAAGTGATACTGCATAATATAAGATTTAAAAAAAATCACCAAGTTTTGAAAAAAAAAGCAGGGAACAAAACAGAGGTAACATATTATGATCCTTCCTCTGAGCTTGGAAAAGTTACTTTTTTGGACTATGGCTCATTCAATGTCCATTCTGGCTGGAATGGTGGTGGCCTAGGAGTATAGTCTGAAACAGTATTGTTTCTAAGTGCTCTTTCTCTTACAGCAACAAAAGTTGGTCAGACTGATGAAAACCCACTGAACCTGGGGCTTTGTAAGCCTAGTGGATTGAATCAGGACGGATCAAAAACATTTTGCTACCTGATACAGAACAACAAATGCCCTCTCCCCATTAATCTGAATCAAGGGGCGTAGTTGCCAAACACAGCCAAATGTGAATGACAAAATTCTCCAAGCACCCCCTCTATCTTTGATTGTAAAATACAATAATAAATAATATGACAAATCGAACAACTACCAATTTATTCCCTTTTGTAGCATCAGAGTGCTGATGTTGAAGAGCTAAGGACCTTGGAAGTTTCCAGAGATCAGACCTCCACTTTCTTCCCTTTTGGAGATGAAAGCATATGTGTTCTGTGCCCTTCTTGAGACCATCAGATAACAACCTCAAAGTCTTTGGTTACCACTTAATCTTGACTATACCTTCTCAAAATGTGAAGCATAGTCTTCTTTCAGTACTAGTAATGCAGATAATTCCTGCATTTTAAAAATCTTTGATGCGGAAATGGCATTCCAGGTTATCAAGATATCAAGAAAATGTCCAACCGCTACAAGATTTTCACATCAGAATTTATAATCAGGAAAATTCCACTTGTTTTTATTACAAACATCAAACATTTTAATGCAGGGAAAAAATTCTTTGTAACAAATGCACTTTTTCAGCACAAAAATATTTGTATGTTTCTTTTAAAAAAGAGAGCGAGCATTTTTTTTTTTTTTTTTGCAAAAAAAGGTCCCAGAGTGCAAAAACAAATAAATTGAAAATATGTAGAAAATCTTACAAGGTCAATCTAGTGGAGAGAAAACTATTGAAATGATACATTCTTACTTGCACAAATGAAATAAACATAGTTTTATAACCTCTGGGAGTAACAATTAGCTCTGCTGTTTTGTGTTTCAGATGATTTTTTGATAATTATTGTTTCTTGTTCCAAAAGTTTTGTGTTGTACGGTTCGGTTCAGCCACAGCAGCCTTTGTTAGATCCCATTTCCTTTCATGTTCAGTGAAATACCTTTCATACTATTTTGCAAACATGCCACTATCTGGTACCGGCTGCTTCCATCCCCATGCACATTCCTCAATGACAGGTAAAAAGGCATCATGAAAAATGCATGTGCTTACAACCGGAAAAACCCATTTAAATCAGAGATGACAGGGAATGGGTGAAGTCATCTCCCATCAGTAGATATGATGCTTCTCCAGCAGACAATTTTTTGCATATGTCTAATGAATAGTTAAGGATTATACATCATTAATTGTGCACTCACTGCCACATCTGCTAAACATTGTATAAGTGCCTAATAGAAAGTAAGTTTCACTGTATTCAATGCACATTAGTCATGGGTTTAGCATCTGATATGATGCTGTTGCTATTATTTGATGATCATTTTACCCTAAGTGGGTTTGATTGAGAGATGTTTGGGAGAAATATAGTGCCTAAATTTAACCATAAATAAAATTTAAATTTAATTAGCCAATGAGCCAGTCAAAAGGTAGACAATTAGCTAATCAGTTTGCAATTGCCTGACAGCTTTAGGTTATGTTGATGATCATTAATCATTTAGATTATTTTTTTAAAAAAAATCTAAGAGTTTGTGCTATTGAAACTGGAAAGATACAGTCACACCCCTCATTGCAGGTTAGGTTATTTAAAAGGCAAAAGAGGCATATTCAAGAATGAAATTGACTGTTCTAGTTGAATTTAAAGGCTTTTATGAGAGGCTGTGTGGTGTAGTGGTTTCAGTGTAGGACTCTGCTAACCCATGGAAACCCACTGGTGATCTTGGACAGGTCATATTCTCTCAGCCTTAGAGGAAACTGAGGGCAAACCCCCTCTGAATAAATCTTGTCAAAAAAATCCTATGATAGATTTACCTTAGGATTGCCACAAGTTGGAAATGTCTTGAGGGCACACAACTTTACCTGTGGAGTTAAGGACATAGTGTTGAGAACTTGATCCTCAACAGGTTTGGGTAAGATGTTAGTGTAAGGACTGAAGAAGGGAAAGAACTACTCAAAAGGAGCTACACACTGCAGACAGTCCCCCTAAAATACCTCCTGTGCCTTTATAATAGTTACATGCCAAAGCAGAAATTCAGCAGGAAAAGCTTTCCTGAACAGTCCCCATGTACTTGAAGAGTTTCATTAGAAGAATCTGGATGTATGGAAGCCACTCAAGATAAAAGATCCCTTGTCTTCCTTGGAAAAAAAGGAAAGACAATCCTAACATTTTTTTTTAAAAAAATAAAATTTTCTATAGTAGTAGCAGCAGCAGCAGCAGCAGCAGCAGCAGCAATACAGTGGGCCCTTGGTATCCACTGAGGTTTAGTTCCAGGATCCCCTGTTGTTTCTTAAATTACTCCAAATTAATTTTACAGGGAAATTAATTAGCCCAAGGGAGCAGCAAGAAGGCTTTTTAGTAACTTAAAAAAGCAAGGATCTTTCATCTTTTTTCTACCAGGTCCGAGGAACCAGATTCAAGAATTCAAGATTAAAAGTGTTTATTAATACAGTAAAAGGGATTAAAACAGTCACCCAAAGCACACACTCATACAAGAGCTAACCACAAAGCACACACTCACAGACTCATAAAAGAGCTAACCAATTCAAAGGCTGGTTAAATGGCATGAAGATTAGAAGGATGGGGAGTATAGGTTACCAATACAGAAACCAGAAGTCCAGATCAGAGGGGAAATTGCAGGGGAAACTGGATTTACATTGCGGCCTGGAAAGTGGTCAGCAGTCTGAGGAGTCTATGATGAAATCAAACAGTCTGACCATCTAGCTTCACCAAAAGATCTGAAACAAAGAGCAACCTGATCCTTTTCATACCTTTTCACTTGGTGGGCAGATCCTTGGGGCACTCAGGTGGAAATTTCCATGGGTGGAAAAGAGCAAAAACTCCTGTAACTTACTGACCTATAAAACGTAGCCATATTACACAGTATGGAACACAAAAAGATGACAAATCCATATGGCTTGTCCTTTTGATTCTCCAGTTTCTGCCAGATACCTGTTTCCCATCACTGACCTCCCAAACAATTTACAATTTAAAGGATGCATCTCTCTGCCTATGTGTTTGCAACATTACGTCCTCCAGATCTCTATGAGATCCTACTATCCTGCTGTGGGGAAACTACGTGATTTGCATGCCTTTCTATATGGAGGTTTGATATCAAGAGTTGATTGGGGCTAGACAGGGGCATTAAATTGTAGAAGAGAAAATCATGGATGCTCACACCCCATTAAATACAATGGGGTATTAAAAAGATGTCTCTTATATAAAATGGCAAAATCAAAGTTTACCTTAGGAATATGTATTTTTAAAAATATTTTCAAACCATGACTGACTGAATCCATGGATAAAGGATCAGTGGATACAGAGGGTTGACTGTAACAACAAGAACAAGAACAATAATAATATTTCTTACCAACCTCTCTCAAGGTGTGGAACAATAACAGATTCAACCCAGGAAACCAAAAACAATCTTATAAATCTAAAACAACCAATCTATACTTTAAAATTCTTAATTTTAAAAAATCTGGATTGGCCTTCTGGAACAGACTGGTCCTTACTGCTGTTTAAACTCAGACAACATATCCATCTGATGAATGTCCATTAGCAGGTCATTCAACAATCTGGGGGCAGAGAAAGAAAATGTCTTCGAGGTAATAGTTGTCAACCTAGTTTTGGCTGACTAAAGCAAATGCCCCCCTCCCCAAGACAGAATGTGCAGAGAAAAAGCAATCCTGTAAGTAACTAGAATCTATTATTATTATTATATTATTATTATTATAATACCATGCAGTGCTTTAAAGAAGATGTAGGGAAATAGAACATGCACAAAGCAGGCATTTCACTTTCTTTGGAAAGAAGCGCCTGAGATCACACCTCCAGTTGAGATTGGATGCATTTTCATGTATCATGTCTGCACATAGGAACAGAGGAAGCTATCTGGGCTCCTCCAGAGGCGACCAATGATTTGAAAGGGTACAATTTTTGTTTTTGTAGTTTCAGGGATTTAAAAAACAAACAAAAAATATATTCAAATGAAGTTTCCATTGTCCTGGTCTGTTTTCTGGAAGAGACCACAAAGGCCATTAAATTCAATCCCCTGCAATGCTGGAAAAAACAATCAAAGCACCCCAGACAGATGGCCATCCAGTCTTTGTTTAAAACCTCCTAAGTAGGAGACTCCACCAAATATTTAAACAGGGCTATCATATCACCTCTTAACTGTCTCTTCTCCAGGCTAAACATACCCAGGTCTGTAAGTTGCTCTTCATAAGGTATTGTTTCCAGGCCCTTCACCATTTTGGTCGCCATCCTCTGTACATGCTCCAGCTTTGTCAATATCCTCCTTGAACTGTGGTGCCCTGAATTGGACACAATATTCCAGGTGAGGCCTGACCAAAGCAGAATAAAGTGGTACTATTACTTCTGTTGATAATCTGATTCCAAAGTAAGATTTTAATTGGTTCTAATTGTGCTGTTATTTAATAATGTTTTAATTTTGTACATTTTAAACTATCCACCTTTTTTTTGTAAACCACCTTGTGTACCTGCCTGGAAGAAGGCAGGATATAAATAAGGAGATGAGTGGGTGAGTGGATACAACATAATCTGATCAAATCCAAAGAGCTAAAATGTGACAATTTGTGCTTCTTCACACTAATCTGGAAGAACTCTCACAGATCACTAGTCTATCTAGTCCAGTATCATCAACTCAAGCTGCTGGGTTTGTAATAGGATTTTCTTCAAATGTACCTGGAGACATTGAGGACTGAAATCAAAATCTTCTTCATGAAAAGTATATGTTTTACCCCTGAGCTACAGCACTATATAATATTCCCAAACTTGTCTCCTGTTTAGGATGCTGATCCACTGTAGCAAACAGGCAATTTTCACACTGTGAATGGGAAAAGATAAATATCTGTGGCTAGTGATGTGAACCTCTCCAAGTCTTTATTTGGCTGTTTCTCCAAATCTCACCTGAGTTCTCTGTGTATGCTTGTTTTTGCATCAGCCTGTGAAACTTTATTTTTTCCTTCTTGCAAGGGACATATATATTTCCTGTTTCATTTTAAAAAAAACCCTCAATGCTCCTGTATTTAAATGAACAGATGTTTATATACAGTTATATCCCCATTGTCTAAAGCTTATTTTATTTATTCATTTATTCAATTGATTTCCTGCCTTTATTCTTTTGCAATACCCAATGCGGCCTACATCATTTAAAACAAAACAAAACAAGATGCAGTTAAAACACTATTTATACAAAAAGTTTCAAAAGAATTAAATATCATTACAATTAAAAACAAGATTAAAAAAATATAAAATCATTGACCATGATCTGAAAAACAAGTCAAGGAATCTTTTTGGTAGTCTTTCCCAGTATTCTCAACCCACAATCCTACCACAAACATTTCTGTCAAATGGATTTTCAGCCTAAGCTTGTCAAATGTACACAGTTCCAGCTGTTCTCATGTTGATAGATAGATAGATAGATAGAATAGTGTAGTATAGTGTATTTGGTGCATTTTTCCAGTACACACCAAAAGTCTTGAAAATTTCAGAAACCTTTGGCCTTGTAATGTCCGTTTTATTTTTAAAAAGGCATATTGAGCAACATTCTTTCCCTCAACAGAATTTGTGCCCTCATCAGCTTGACATCCCCAGAAGTGTTAACATTTTCCACTGCTTACTGTGTTGTTGCTCCCTGAGCTGTTCAGAAAAAGCTGTTTGAAAAAGCTGGGAAGTTTCTGTTGCTGAAGATGAAGAATGAGAGGAAAAAAACATTGTCTGTGCCTGTCACAAGCCACAATGAACTTCTATTTTGATATACTCTCTGAAAGGAAAGAAAAGCCAGTCAGGAGTGTGCCAATTTATTTCAACAATGAGAGCAATTATTAATATGGACAGAAGGGGTGTTGGCTTTTTCTCTGTGCATTAATGTGTCATCATCTTACAGTGGACCTTTGAATTCCATTTGCTCATGTAAAGTTGACAGCTTTGTTCTGATATGTGTTATTCTTCTTTATAAATTTCTTTCTCATATGTGAAGTTTGTGTAGAAAAAGCCCCCAACTACAGTATTTTCTGTACAGGGAAATAGAAAATATTGTTTCCTGCACACGCGTAAAAAATTGCTTCTGTGAATTTTATGCAGATCAAGTCTAAAACTGCAAAAGTTCTCATGAGTCAAGGAATCTTTTTGGTAGTCTTTCCCAGTATTCCCAACTCATTTTCAATTATTTTTCTTTGTAAAATACTCAGAAAAATAGAATCATAGACTAGGAAGAGACCACAAGGGCTGTCCAGTCCAACCTCCTGCCATGTAAGAAGTCACAATTAAAGCTCTCCCCACAGAGGGTCATCCAGCTTCTGTTAAAAATCTCCAAAGAAGGTGATCCCACCATATTCTGAAGTAGCATATTCCACTGTCAAACTGGTCTTACTGTTGGGAAGTTCTTCCTTATATTTTGGTGAAATCACTTTTCCTTTACTTTGAATCTATCGTTCCATGTCCTAGTCCCTGGAGCAGCAAAAAACAAGCTTGCTCAAGCCCCAATATGATATCTATTCAAATATTTAAAAATGGCTATCATGTCACCCCCTTTACCTTTTTATCTTCAGGCCCATTGGGCATGGTTTCTAGACCTTTCACCATTTTAGTCACCCTCCTTAAGACGACTCAGCTTGTTGATATTCTTCTTGACTTGCGATGCCCAGAACTGAGCACAATATTCCAGGTGAATATTCTTTCCAAACATTGAAAAAAAATGAGGTTAGTTTGAGCCCAATACAAGGATTCTCTGAAATTGACTCTAGTTAGTCACATTGGGCCAATACAGGCGGCCATGAAGCACCGTCCTGGCGGTGATACTAGGGCTCACACGTGTTGATGACATAGCATATGCACCGTGTCCAAATGGGGTAGCTCATGTGCGATGTCATTGTGCTGCTTTGGGGACAATGCGGAGGAAAAAGAGGTGGCTCCAGCCTGCCCTTTTGGGGCAGTCTGTCTTGCCCCATTGGTATCTCCTCTTCCTCCTCCTCCTTCTGCAGAGGCAGACTCTGGGGGAATGGGACACTTTTGCAGGTAATCTGGGTTGTGCTAAGAACTCTGCATATCACATGTGGCCTTTGGAGCTCACATTTACCATCCCTCCTCTAGCTTTTCAGCTCTGTTAGAATAGGACTCAAACTGAAGCTCAAACATATTTTTTATACACTTTAGGCAGTCAGCACACCTGACTCACAAAAGGGAGTATTGGCAAACTCATGAAGAACACATAAAGGGAAACAGAGGTACTTGCTGCTCTTTTTGTCTTTGATATTTATAATGGTAGCCCTCTTAAAACATCATAATGGCTGTGAATCTCCAAACTCTTTCAGCTGTGATTTATCGATGGAGTGGGTCTTAACAAACTCCTGTTGTAAAAGTAATGTCTGCTATATTTCATGGCTTCGGCAAAGGCTTCATCTTTCTGGTCGCTTATTTACCTTAGTTCTTTAAAGAAAGACTCAACAGTGGCCAATTATTTGAGCATGTGAGCTGAGACCTGAAATTCAGACTTCTTCAGTCAACACTGATGCATTTTGACATCCTGGGCAATGGAAGGTTGTGGTGTAATAGTGAGGGCAAGAGGAACATTGAGAATTTGATGATATTGTCCCCAGAAGTTGAAAAATGTCTCCCTGTTTCCATAGTGGGGGAGATCCCATGTAATTTGCTTCTTCCGCTGTGGTCATAAACAAAGGGCAGAGACCAGACCACCAAAAGGGATGTCATATTGACAATGGAGCAAGCTTGCTTTTGACTACTCCAGGATACACAGCAATGGATACAAACTAGGGGAAAAGAGATTCCACCTCAATGTTAGGAAGAACTTCTTGGCAGTAAGAGCTGTTCAACAGGGGAACACACTCCTTCAGAGTGTGATGGAATCTTCCTCTTTGGAGATTTTTAATCAGAGGCTGGGTGGCCATTTAACAGGGGGGGGGGGGTTGATTTCATTGTGTTTTCCTGCATGGCAGGTGGTTGGAGAGAATGGCCCTTATGGTCTCTTTCAAATCTATGATTCTATGATTCTAAAATTAAAATACAAAATCATAATATATAATAATTAAAAATTGACCATATGCTATTCTAATGAGAAGTGTAGAAAACACAGAATGTGTGTGTGTGTGCGCGCACGTGTGCGCACATGCATACAGACACACAAATCAGAATAAGTCCACCATGATATAGGCAGGCAACATACGATCTAGCCCAATGTGCTTTTCCCAGCTAATGTGAGGCTATAGCATAATAGCTGAAATCGGGCTAATTGTTCATATAATACTGAGATTATATGAATGCCTCACTTTTCATATGCAGAAGAATCCTTAATATTCATATGCAACTATCATATAAAAACACAAAGAGAGTAGCCAGCTGCTATCCACTCAGGTTTATCTCAGAATCCTATTGTCCCAGACTGCAGCCAGCACTCACCAACAATAGTCAGTTCCACAAGCCTAAACGTGATCCAAAGAGTAGTCCAAAAGCCAGAGCCAAGATCAGGGTTGGGGCAATCACAGAAGTCAGTCCGGTCCGAGGTCAGGGCAAGGAGAAAGCAGCAAAAATCCAAATCGTTCCAAGTCAAGGCAAACCAGAGTTCCAGAGACATGAAGCCAGCACACAGTCACACCAAGAGACTTACAATAAGTTCTGGCAAAGGGATGGCCTCTCACAGGTGTTTAAGTAGTCGACACCCTGCCTGGTATCAGCTGAGCCTTATTACGAGCTTGTTTCTCAGCCAGCCTGCCAGATCGGCGTAAGCAATCACTTTCATGCCTTTGTTCCTTAAAAGAGATAACCTCCAAGCCAGATTCCTCCCTGGAGCCCACACTCATCTGCTGAGCCCCTGAAGGGAGCTCCACAGTGCCAGATCCTGGCTGTGCTTCCCCTCCTGGGGCTGAACTGTCAGGGCTAGGGTCTGGCATGGCAAAACTGGGACCTGGCCTAGCCTCCAATTCCTCTTGCTCCTGAGGAGCCATGTCCTCCTCCTCATCCTCTGACTCCAACTCTTGGCTGGCCATGACACCTATCTGGTGAAGAAATGAAATGGTAGTGAAAACCAGAGTAATTATCATTTGGAATATGGAATGTTTATTTACAAAAGTGGACTGTTTGCATAGACAGTGTGAGGGCCCCCACCTGTGCCAGCCATGTGTGGACTTCTTCCTGTCTCATCATTGTGGCCATTAACTGTGGGGACCTCCGAGGTGCCCTTGCTGTTCCTGTGCAAGACTTCCAGGCACCACCATCCTTGATTATGTTGTCACCACAGACACTGTGAGTCAAAACTTTAATAATAATAATAATAATAATAATAATAGCCCGCCCAAACACTAGGAATCTGGGCGGGTTACAACAGATTAAAATACATAAAACACAATAAAATACAGAATTATCCCTTCCCACCCACCCCCTTCCCAAGCTAAAATGCAATTAAATCATCTCAATTAAAACAATAAAAATACAATGGTGTTAAAATTAGGAGACAGGCTTGTTAAACAGGGCAATAAGATCATGTCACGGTTGTGCTATGTAGGGAGAGAAGTTAAGTTGGGAAGGCCTGCCGGAAGAGATCCATCTTAAGGGCCTTCTTGAAGGTTGCAAGAGTGGAAATATAGCAGATCTCCTCTGGCTGGTCATTCCATAGCTTTGGAGCAGCAGTAGAAAAGGCCCTCTGGATGACTGAAGTTAACCTGGATTTTTTCAGTTGAAGTAGGTTCTTCCCAAAGGACATTAAGGTGCGGGATGGACAGTAAGGAAGAATGTGTTCCCTTAAGTATTCTGGACCCAAACCATGTAGGGCTTTAAAGATTATCACCAACACCTTGTACCTTGCCTGGAAACTTCTTGGCAGCCAGTGAAGGGACTTCAGGACTGATGTTATGTGGTCATTTCAAGAAGTTCCTGTAATCAACCTGGCTGCCATATTTTGTACAAGCTGGAATTTCCAAACTTGGCACGAGGGTAGCCCCATGTAGACCGCATTGCAGAAGTCCAAGCGAGAGGTTACCAGTGCATGTACAACTGTTTCAAGGTCTTCCAGCTCCAGGAAGGGGCACAGCTGGCTTATCAGCTGAAGCTGATAACAAGTGCTCCTGACTGTAGCATCCACCTGGGCTGACAGCTGCAGCGACAAGTCAAGGAACACCCCCAAGCTGTGGACAGAGTCCTTCAGGGGAAGTGTGACCCTACTTCCCCTGAAGTTTTCCACGATCTCCTATTTTGCATTTGTGGTGGGAAACAACCCCGCCCCCCCAAAGACAAGAAAAGCAGCAGAAATTGAACTGTTTAAAATAATACGAGATTATTTATTTAAAATATACAAATCTTGTCACACTAACTCTAACTCACATCTCTCATTCTCTGTCACACTCGGCTAATTCTGACTCTGACTGTCCTCTGAGCCTGTCTAAGGGCTGAAACAGATGCCCATATAGGGGCGGCTTGACACTGCCCCTTTGATTGCCGGATCAGGGCTGGAAAAACCCCATGCTGCAGCATCGGTCCAGCTTTTTTATAGTGTATGAAGTGGAAAAGGGTTGCTTTTCTGCCATGGTGGTGCCTTTTCTGCAGTGTTTTCTTCTCCTGCAGTGTGCAGTGTATGAATACCATGCCGCTGAAGCACTGCAATGTTGCCATCTGAGCAGGTGGGCAGCATGACACCTGCTTGGGGGCACTGTCAGGGCATGTGTTGTCTAAATGCCACACCCACACACCAGCGTACTGTGCAGGTCTGTTTCGTCCCTTACTCTTCTAACCTCTAAAACTCCTAAAACTTACTAATTCCTATTCTTGATGGACCCAATTCTCATCCAGAAACAACTGTCCTACCCCAGTTTTATTGAAATCCCCTCAGATAGTCCACTAAGTATCATCCTTTCCCTACATTTGATTCTCTTACCCCTCCCAACAGATCTTACCTTATAATATCTAATAGCTACAACATAGCATTTACCTTTCTATAGTGCTTCATAGTGAACTCAGCACTCTCTAAGAGGTGTACAGTCTGTAAGCCAATTCCCCCAACAAGCTGGGTACTCATTTTACTGACCTACAAAAGAATGGAAGGCTGAGTCAAACCTGGAGCTCTGGGATCAAACTGACAACCTTGTGGCTACAGTACGAAAGTTAACCACTGCTCCAGATGACCAAACTGAGACTGTCGTACTTTGGACACATCATGAGAAAGAAGAACTCTTTGGAAAAGTTAAAAATGTTGGGAAAGTTGGAGGGAAGTAGGAAGAGAGGATGGCCACATTCCAGATAGATGGACTCTATTAAGGAGGTCACTGGTTTTATGATCTTGCAGGAATTAAGTAGTACAGTGGAGGACAGAGGGTCTTGCAGATGTCTCACCCGTAGAGTCGCCATGAGTCGAGATTGACTTGAGGGTAGTTAACAACGAAATCATATACACGTAGCCTGAAGGTAACTTTATATAATATTTTAATTATTTTGGGCATGTAGCAATGTTTGTGTACATTGAACCATCATAAAGCAAATGTGTCACTATTTCAGTCATCCATGAAAAAAGTTTTGGTTTTTTGAATATTTTGAATTTTGGAACCTCTACTCCTTTTTTGATTGACATCTGCCATAACCCATTGCTAATTTACTTGGGTTCCTTTCACATGACACAAAAAACTATACTATGGCCTGATACAGATGGGCACTATGAGGCGCGATTAGGGTTCATTACGGAGCGTTAAGGGTTTGGGAGGGCACAGCATTTAGTTCCTCCCGAACCCTAAAGCGTATGGATGGAGCCATTTTAAAATGGTGGTGTTCATATGGGCACGCCATGATGTTGTCATGGCGAGAACAGCATTTAAACAATGCTTCACGTGCCTGACAACATCTTGCCACGGAAGGGTGCCAATGCCATCAGTTGCAGTGTGCAGTGGGTGCCCAGGGCACCTGCTGCACCCCGCTTTCAGGCCGCGGGGAAGCAGCAGTTCGCCACTTCTCCCCGGCCTGCAGAAGCGGTGGGATGGGGCCTCTGAGGCTGCCAGTGAGTCAGCCTTGGCCCCATCTCATCGCTTCTTGGGGCAGCTACAGACCACCCCTTTTGGGCGGTCTGTACTGCCCCTATGATTCCACTTTGCCATGGTACCATCCTGTAGAATCCTGGGATCTGTAGTTTAGGAAAGTTTTTTAAAGACTTCTTAGCCAAGAAACTCAGGTGTCTACCAAATGACAAGTCTCAGAATCCCATAAGATGTAGGCATGGCAGTTAAACTGGAATCATGGTGTTCTAATTATTTAGCATGAAAGGGCCACTGCTAATCCTCAGCCACACACGGGATAGAAGCCTGGCTCTTCCAATCTAGATCTGACATAATGTCAGGGAAAGCTACATTTTGGATTATAGTTCCAATACGCATCTAGTCAGTAATGCATAGATGCTGGACATTGTAGTCCAAAAATGTAACTTTTCCAAACTCTTATTTGAGCCTGAGTATCAGATTGCACCAGCTCTTCTTCCAGCTGAAGCAGACTGCTTATAATTTGTTAGGAGTCTAAAATTGCTTTCCCTAGTACTGTGTGGTTACATATTGACTCTCTTCTAGTTCTCCATCCTTCATAATGATGGATAACCCATCTTTTATTCTGTCACTACTGACATTTGTTGCTCAGCAGCCTGGAGAAGTGAAAACAAACACAAAAAATTCCCCTTCTCACCCCTCAAGCAGCACACATTTAGTGATATGCTAATCCCCAAGAGCATTGTATGGAAATTAGTTTTGTGTATGGAGAGCCTAATTGTCATAGTATCTCATGTCGGCTAAGCTGATTATAAATTTGTTAGGAATGGTAATCTATCTTGTTCTGCCTTCTGTGAAAAGTTTAAAGTAATGGGCAGCGTTATCAAGGAATTATGGGCACAGGAGTTATTACAGCTGTCTGGAGTCTCTGGGACAGAGTGTGATTGGCATATGCAGCAGAATGTGGACTCAAGTTGAGAACGCTTTGACTGCCCTGGCTCAATGCTAGGGAATTCTGGGAATTGTGGTTTTGTCAGACATTTAGCCTTCTCTGTCAGAAGGCTTTGGTGCCAAAAGAAACCACAATTCCCAGGATACCCTAGCACTGAGCCAGGGCAGTTAAAGCAGTCTGACACTGGATTATTTCTGCAGTGTGTTTTGGACCTTAGAGAGGACTGTATCACTTCGGACTATATGTGAAAGGTATCATTTTAGAGATTTGTCCAAGTAAAGGAAGATTTTGTGCTTTAGGTGTTGCATATTTTGACACCTGTTAACAATGCTTCTTTGCAACATATTGTCTTATTTAGTTAAGGATGCAGATAAGACTGCAGTATGTTGTGACTGGAATCTTTTTGGAGCTGTACATGAGTATGTACTTTTTTATATCATTGGTCAAGGTAGTATGCAGTACTTTCTTGTATGATGATCCCGCACCAGCACAACCAAACTTTTTCCCACTGAAATATGTCACCATGGTACAACAGTGACTGGAGAAGGCAAATAGAATCAATAGAAGTATAGTTTCTAGATCAAGGGAAGTTATAGTGCCACTCTATTCTGCTTTGGTCAGGCCCCACCTGGAATACTGTGTCCAGTTCTGGGCACCACAATTCAAAAAAGATGTGGAGAAACTGGAGCATGTCCAAAGGAGGGCAACTAAGATGGTGAAGGGTCTGGAAACCATGCCCTATGAGGAACGCCTTAGGGAGCTGGGGATGTTTAGCCTGGAGAAGAGAAGGTTAAGAGGTGATATGATAGCCCTGTTTAAATATTTGAAGGGATGTCATATTGAGGAGGGAGCAAGCTTGTTTTCTGCTGCTGCAGAGACTAGAACGTGGAACAATGGATGCAAACTGCAGGAAAAGAGATTCCACCTCAACATTAGGAGGAACTTCCTGACAGTAAGGGCTGTTCGACAGTGGAACACACTCCCTCGGAGTGTAGTGGAGTCTCCTTCCTTAGGGGTCTTTAAGCAGAGGCTGGATGGCCATCTGTCAGGGATGCTTTGACTGGGAGTTCCTGCATGGCAGGGGGTTGGACTGGATGGCCCTTGTAGTCTCTTCCAACTCTATGATTCTATGATTCTATGATTCTATGATTCTATGATTCAAAAGCACCTGGATAGTGTTTTTGTGGTTCTATAGCTGGAAGAAAAAAGAAAGTACCATCTCTCCAGAATACGTAGGCTGAAGAAAACCTGGAGGCAAACTTGGACATTCTGCTGAAGTGAAACCAAAGGAGATTTAGAGGAAATTCAATAAGATCATTGACATTGTTAAAGAGTGAGGTATATTTCCACATCTCTAAAAAGTTGCCATCAAATTTCAACTAAAATGAAAACCTCTGCAGACAAAGCATCTCTAGCTACCCTGAGGTCAGTTAAAAGCAGGATCTAGAAAATTAGCAAAACCATTCAGGGATGCTTTAGAGTCTAAGGCCAGGATCTTTTTTCCTATATAGTCTATTCCACTTGGTCAAGTGAGCTTTGGGTTTGTTCTATATAAACAGAAATCCTCCAGGGTGTGCAGCAAACCGCTTTTGAGACTGTAGGGTTTTTTCAGAGTAATTTGTAATACAGTATGACACTGAAAATTTGCAAAGAGGAGAATAAAGGCCAATATTTTGAGGAATGTCTAAAATCTATGCTTTCAAACTTATCCTTAACTTTTTCTTCAGGGACTCCCAGAGGTGCTTTCTTCTTCCTCCTCCTTGTGTCAGTAGGCTGGGTTGTCAAGTGTCTTGCTATGTCTCCTCTATGTTTTTTCCAGACCTGAGAGTGGACATCAGGATGCCTTCCCATGTCTGTTTCAGAGCTGCCTCTGACAGTGACAGGACCAAGAAAGCTCTTCTTTGTGTCCTTTTCTACTCATAATGTCAAAAGTCTTTTTTCAGCTCTCATATTTATGCTCTAGGAAACTGTATGTTGATCAGACACTGTTGTGATGGGGTGTTGAGCTGTAGAATGACCTTATTAGCAATGGACCCCTCTAGTCTTCCTTGACCCACCTGAGGGATTATTATTTCTTTATTCATTTGTTTTCAAGTAGCTGTTGCCTTCAGAGATTTGTCATGCAAAACAGTTGCTGCTCAGAATAGAGAGGCGAGACCTTTTGGCATCTGGAATGTAACATGTCTGTCACAAGGGACAAGGGACATAATGGAAGGTGACAGATGGCTGAAAGGTACAGAAACCAGTATCGGAATAAGAAACAAACTCACTGGACTAGCAACTGCCTTTTGTCAAGTTCCCTTAAAGAATTACTTATACCAATACTGCAGCTCAATAGACTTTCTCAACATCTTCCAAAATGGACTGACAAATATACCAACTCCAAGTGACAGCAATTCCCTTTACAGTAGGAAACAGACAAACAAACAAATCAGATGGTTTTGTAGTATGTCAAAGATGGCAGACTCTCAATGGTACATGAACTTTTTTAAGATTTATGCTCAGTTTCTGGATCCTTTCTGCATTCTTCCTTCAACATAAAGGTCACTGAAAAGGATATTTAGTTCTTGTTGTGTGCCTTCAAGTCATTTCTGACTTACAGTGACTCTAAGGTGAACCTATCATGGAGTTTTTCTTGGCAAGTTTCATCAGAGTGGGGTTGCCATTGCCATCCTCTGAGGCTGAGAGTGTGTGACTTGTCCAAGGTCACCGAGTGGGCTCCGTGGCCAAGCTGAGAATCAGCCCCTCCTCTCCACAACTGTAGTCCAATGTTCAAACCACTATGCCAGATGTGGTCTTTTCAGATGCAATATCTAAACAAGAGATGGATGAACTGGGGCTCTTCAGATGTTAGGATTTCAACTTTTACAATCCATTACTATAGCCAATGTTGGCAAAGGCTGATAGGAGTTGAAGTTCATTAGGTTAGGGATAGAAAGAATATTTGAATAGAATAGAATCTTTATTATGGTTATAGACCAACACAGAATAGTTGAAAATATTTGAAAAATGGTCAAAAATATTTCTTGAGTGACAGAAAATTCTGATGAGGAGAATCCTAGACTGATGTAAATCCTGGCAGAAAGCAGAAGTTTTGTGCGCAAGAAACAGCATTTTCTGCATTTATGTTATGGGCAGAAAATGCTTCTTTCTTTTCCAAAAGACCTCATGTGAATTTTGTGCAAAATAATTATCAAACTGTGAATATTCTAGAACTGTGCAGTTTTTGAAGATATTTTTGTGGCTGGAAAAAAAAATGCTAAAATGACTTACTGTTACTCTTGAGAATGAAATTAGTTAGAGATTTTAAAGGCCGTCACATCCAACCTTTTGCCATGCAAATTGTCAACCCTTAATCTAAATTATGGAATTAGATTTCCAAGGGAATTTCATCCCCACACCTCCTCTTCTTTTAAAGGGGCTCTTGAGATTTCATTGTTCAACAAGTTTGAAAAAGTTACTTTTTTGGACTATTACCTGGGAACTGCAATAAAAAATCAACTTTTCCAAGCACTGCTTGTCCCTGCAGGCCTTTAGTGCTTCAGTTGTTGATTTAGTATTTTCAATGTTAAACTCAGATGTGGGATGTTGATGGGGAATTTAACTTCAAAATCTGCACTGGTACACATCTGCACTGGGAAAAGTTTTAGACAATTCAATAAATTCCCAACCATGATGGATTGCATCTTCCATAATCTCTTGCTATTGCCTGGTTTGGCTAAGACTGATGAAAATTATTATTTAATAAAATCTGGAGCAGGGTTTTTTTGTTTTGTTTTTTTGGGGTAGGCATGAAATACAAAATAAGAGCTATCCCATGTCATTGTGTTTTAAATACCACATACTGTCAGATAGTAAATACAATTGTATGTCAGCTATTAAACATCATTCAATTGTGGCTGAGATCCTGCCTCAAGAGGATGGAGCATAATTTTACTCACACAGAATTATAGAGTATTTGTGCTATTAGTGAACTGCAATACTGAACATACAAATGCTCAATGCACATCCATGCACGTCAGTGTGTCACGTGCATATGTGCACAATGGCACCACATGTGGAACTACATTTCCACAAATCGACAGTGGAACACACTCCCTTGGAGTGTAGTGGAGTCTCCTTCTTTGGAGGTCTTTAAGCAGAGGCTGGATGGCCATCTGTCGGGGATGCTTTGATTGGGAGTTCCTGCATGGCAGGGGGTTGGACTGGATGGCCCTTGTGGTCTCTTCCAACTCTATGATTCTATGATTCTATGAACCTTGGCAGCAAAGGATCTCTCTAGGGGGATTTTTAATTAGATCAATTAATTATTAGATTGTGCTACAAGCAACCCTTTGGGGTCGTTCCCATATGTATATCAGGGGAAAGGGGGCTGAAAGAATCTCATAGAGGCAGAATTCTCTAAATGAATTGTATCTTTTATTAGTGTTGGAATAGTTAGAGACTGAATTAATGTGATACACAAGATGAGGCTTGGCTCTACGTTACAATTGATTGGTGTGGTATGGGACAAGGCCATTCTGGTGAGCAGTGGGGAACGGATGTATCAAAACTAGTCAGAATTCACAGTGACAGAGTGTCCCCATGCATTCTACCTAGCCCACTAATAATAGATTTTGAGGATCTTTTATATGCCAAAAACTGGCCTGAGGGCAAAGGTATTTTGTCCTACATCAAAGGGAATCAAATCTACATGAAGAAGGAATACTCCGTCTAGCTGTTCTGGGGTGAGAATTATGTTGTAAATTACTCTTATTTGGCCTGTCTGACAGAGCATCCTGCTTGTAAATTGCCATTCTTCCTGTCTGTGAAGTCTTCATTTGCAACTTTCAAACTAATCTGTTTGATGTATTTTTGGGTTCCATCGGTACGTGACTCTCCGTCTTTAGGATTATGGTGATTCCTAGTCCAGAGTCCATTTGGGGCCATGGAAGAGAATCACACCACAAAACTGGAAGATTTCAGTGAGGGTAACACCTTGATCTGACTAAGATCATTCCACATTGGATAAAAGTATACAATTATTTCATAGGGGAACTTACACATGGGTAAGATTTCAGCCGTTAGCACTATCAAATACTAAATTATGTTGAATTCAAAGATATAGCCATGTTAGTCCGTAGAATCAGTATGTAGAGAGATCTTGTAGCACCTTTGAGACTAACTAAAGAAGTTGGTAGCATGAGCTTTTGTAGTCTGAAAGCTCATGATGCCAAATTTTGCTGAGTGTGAGTTATCAAATGCTATTATTGCATTTACCAGAAGAATGTTTCAAATAATGTGATAAAATAAAACAGAAAATAGAATATCCTTTCTTCAGTAAAGTTCCTTTATGTACCAGGGATTTTCCCCTTCATTACAGTCAGTTCACTAAGGCATGTAAATCAACAGCTTTTGCATGACTACACAAAAGAATATTTCCCCCCTTCTTAAACCTGAGGGGACTTGAGCCGTATCTCTTGATTAATGCAAATATCAAAGTGTAGCTATTTTCCAGATTTCACACACCTCTAAATACAGCAATTCAGTTTTTCACTTTAAAAGTATAAACATACATTTCTAATGGTTATGCTGAGATAAAATATTTCAGAAGTACTTGTTTAAACATGCATTCAAACACAAATTTCAAAACCTTTTTTTAATGCAGACTAAAATAGAATTGGAATGGAATGAATTTATGAATGAACACAACTTGAATCTTACACGGACCTGGAAAAAAAATCTGTCCCTTAGATTACAGCTAGGATGGAGAATATATGGCTCTCCAGAAATTGATGAACTGCAACTTTTATACTCTCCCATTGGTTAGGTTGGCTAGGAGGTGATAGGAATGACAGTCCATTAATAGCTATAGCACAGGTTGAACAAGTTACTTTTCTGGACTTCTTCTTCCAGAATCCTCCAGTCATCATGACCACTAGAGTTGTTATTAAAAAAATATGAATTTCTCCAAGCTCTGATTTGGAAAGTCTCAAATTGCTTGGCCTGAATAAGAAGTTTCTGAAGAAGAAAAGGGCCCACCTAAACTGGATGAGAAGATACTGGAATGTGAGAGTTACTAGAGACTTACTATGAGAAAAAAAAAGACTCATGAGATTGCCTAAAAGCCTTTCCATGTGACTCCAAAGGCTTTGTGGATTATATACTCAAATCAACTTCCCACAGGAATCTTGGCAGCTAGTGTTGGTACTATATATGTGTTTGTTCTCATCCTTCCTACTTTATCTTCCTGTTAATTCTTCCAATAAGTCATGGCAGACATTGAAGAATCTGTAAAGCCAAACTACTCCTGAAGCATTGCTATAATTTGGGAAGACACTGAAGAAAAAGTAAACTTGTTCTAAGTTTGCTTTTTCTTCAGTATCTTCCCAAATTATAGCAATGCTTCAGGAGTAGTTTAGCTTTACAGATTCTTCAATGTCTGCCATGACTTATTGGAAGAAGTAACAGGAAAATACAGTGAGAACAAAGACATATGTATTATCAACACTGGCTGCTCAGATTCTTGTGGCAAGCCCATTTGAGTATATTTATTCATTTGAATTATATTTTGACTTTTCTACCAATGTGGACCCAAAGCGGCCTACAATATAAATGTAGAATAGCTAAAATTTTATGTAGTACAACACTTTGCTTTTTATTAAATACCTTCCCATATTACAGCAGTGCTGGGTTAGATACTAAACAATTGTTGAAATTCAGTGAGACCTGATGGCTAAAAATTGTTGTGGGTAAAAGTTGGAAACCTCGAAGGCTAATGTCAATTTATATCCTTATCTCAGCCTCCTCTCCATACTCTATAGACTGCTTCAGAAGCAGTTTGGCTTTACACTCCTTTTGGACAGTCCTCTAGGCTAGTTATATTCTTCAAGACATGCAGGATCCTTTTTTTCTAAGCACGCAACATCTCATATCCTCCATGAAGTCTTGACTAATCTGGAATTTTTTCAAATGGTAACTTTGGGTTCTGTGAAAAAAGATGTGCACATTTGTTTTTGACTGTTCAATGTCTGCCATAACCTATTGGAAGAAATCATAGGAAAATACAGGAGGAAGAATGAGAACAAAGACATATTATAGTATTGTTTCAATACTGGTTGGCCAGATTCCTGTAAGAAACCCATTACAGCATATTTATTTGTTGTTGTTCTTTTGATTGATAGATGGATTTATATCCTGCCTTTATATGGACCCAAAGTACCCTACAATACAAAGTTAAAATAGCTAAATAATATGCTATTCAGAGTAAGTGCAAAGAGAAGCCTTCATTTCCCCTCAGTAACATCATTAAGTAGTCATGTCTATCTATGCACCATTGTGATGCCATTGTATATGCTCTTTGATGTATATTTAGGTTGGGACACCATTTCTGTCAAGAAAAAAAAATGGGACGGGGCAATATTTATTTTTATTTATATCCAACCTTTATCTTGGCAATGGACAAAGACAGCATACAAAAATGCCAAAATAAGAAGAAAAAATAGGCTGAAAACCTAATGATAAACAGGTTCAAACACAGTGAAGGGCATATCTACATGCACTCTTAAAAACTGTGCCCCTTCTGCCCTTATGTGACCTTGGAGCTTATTACACGACCAATTTTTTCCTGAAAAACCGAACGCAATCATGGGGTTTCGCGCGATTGCGTGATTTCTCACCACATGCAATTGCTGATTTTGCGAATGCAATCATTAGGTTTCGCGCGATTGCGTGATTTCTCATTACATGCAATTGCTTGTTTTTGCGAACGAAATGGGGGTTTTCACGTAATTGCGTGAAAGGTTATTATATGCTTTTGCCTAATATGCAAATGTGGTCCAAACGCAATCAGAAAATAGGCAAATTCGGTGAACTAGTGGACTTACAATTCCTATTCCCTGGCAATTTCGTATTCATTTCGCTTTTTGGGGGTGTGATAGGCATTTCTATTCATCCCCAATTTCGCCATCATTACTACAATTCCCATGATCCTTCATGGCACTGGCTTCTCCTTTTTACTTCCTGTAGTGCCCAAAATGTTTTGCCATGCATGAACAGGTGGCCAGAAGAGGGAGCACTTTTATGCTCATCTAGTGCCAGCTTTACCCTCATCTTTTTGCGTGATTCCTGCCTTCCAACAGTTGCCATAGCAATTCCTCCTTCACTTGCCCAGTTAAGATGAGGTCCCCAAGGGCTATCCAAACAGACCCCCCATCTGCCCTGGTTCCCATTCATTCCATAGAATTCATGCATGGCACCACTTGTCCGGGTAGATAAGAATTGGCACTGTTACAGTGATTTCAAGATGACACTCACGTCATGGGGCATGGGGTCCTGAGAGTCTTCAATTCTGACCAATAACATGCAGCATGATTTGATGGGGAATTCCTGCATGACACACCAACATCTCAGCGCACATGGGGCTTTGGGCACTGGTCCAACATGGAGGATGCTTTGATGGGGAATTCCTGCATGGCATGGCACACCAACATCTCAGCACGCATGCGACTTAGGATGCGGGGCCAACATGGAGGATGCTTTGATGGGGAATTCCTCCATGGCACACCAACATCTCAGCGCGCATGCAGCTTTGGGCATGGTCCAAAATCATAGATTCATAGAATCACAGAGTTGGAAGAGACCACAAGGGCCATTCAGTCCAACCCCCTGCCATGCAGGAACTCTCCATCAAAACATTCCCGAAAGATGGCCATCCAGCCTCTGATTTAAGACCTCCAAAGAAAGAGACTCCACTCCAAGGGAGAGTGTTCCACTGTCGAACAGCCCTTACTGTCAGGAAGTTCCTCCTAGAGAGAATCTCTTTTTATTAATATGGTAGAATCTCTTTTATTAATGTGGTAGAATCTCTTTTTATTGAGTTTCCATCCATTATTCTGGGTCCTGTTCTCTGGAGCAGCAGAAAACAAGCTTGCTCCTTCCTCAATGTGACATCCCTTCAAATATAATAATAATAATAATAATAAAATTTATTTTTATACCGCCCTTCCGGAGATCAGGGCGGTGTACAAGATTAAAACAACAAGTTACAACCAGGTAAAATAAAACAAATTACAATAACACAATAAAACATTAAAACATTAAAAGATTATCCCTTATATCAAGGGCGGCGACAATGGGGAAGCGGGTGATTGGCAGGCACTTTACATAAAACAAACCGATCAGGGATATGCCAGCCTGAATAAATAGGTCTTCATATCTTTCTTGAATTGGCTGAGGGTGGGGGACAAGCGGAGCTCGGAAGGTAATGAGTTCCAGAGGCGAGGGGCAGAGATAGAGAACGCCCTCCTTGTTGTGTTCACTAATCTTGCCTCTGGGACTCTCAATAAACATTGTCCGGTTGATCTAAGTGTGCGGGGCGGATTATATGGGGAGAGACGGTCCTTAAGGTACTCTGGGCCCAGGCCATATAGGGCTTTATAGGTAATAACCAGCACTTTGTACTGAGCCCGGAAGCGGATCGGCAGCCAATGAAGGTCTTTCAGAATAGGTGTTATATGGGCGGTCCTGGGAGCACCAGTGACCACCCGGGCTGCCATATTTTGTATTAATTGCAGCTTCCGAGTGTGATACAAAGGCTGCCCCATGTAGAGCGCGTTACAGAAATCCAACCGAGAGGTTACCAGAGCGTGTACTACGGTTTCAAGATCCCCCTGGCCCAGGTAGGGGCGCAGCTGGCGTATCAGCCGAAGCTGATAGCAGGTGCTCCTGACTGTCGCATCCACCTGAGAAGTTAGATGGAGCGACGAGTCAAGGAGCACCCCCAGACTGCGTACTGTGTCCTTAACGGGGAGCGTGACCCCGTCCAGGACAGGTGGAACCACCTCCATACCCGGACCCGGGGAACCTATCACGAGTACTTCCGTTTTCTCTGGATTCAGGCTGAGTCTATTTTCCCTCATCCAGTCCATTACCGACTCCAGACAGGCCACGAGAGGAGCGACGCCATCCCTGGTCACTGCATCAGTCGGAGACATAGAGAAGACTATTTGGGTGTCATCAGCGTACTGATAACACCGCGCCCCATGCCTCCGGATGATCTCTCCCAGCGGTTTCATGTAAATGTTGAAGAGCATGGGGGACAGAATAGCTCCTTGAGGGACCCCAGATTTAAGGGCCCTCTTATCGGAGCAGGCGTCCCCCAGCTGCACCATCTGGAACCTCCCAGAGAGGTAGGACCGGAACCACTGGAGCGCAGTGCCCCCGATTCCCACCTCTGCCAGGCGTTCCAGAAGGATACCATGGTCGATGGTATCGAAAGCCGCTGAGATGTCCAAGAGCACCAACAGGGACACGCTACCCCTGTCGATGCCCAGACGGAGATCATCGACCAGGGCGACCATGGCAGTCTCAACCCCGTAGCCCGCCCGAAAACCGGTTTGAAATGGATCTAGAAAATCCGTTTCATCCAAGATCGATTGAAGTTGGAGTGCAACCGCCCTCTCGATCACCTTCCCCAGAAATGGCAGCAGCGAGACTGGCCGATAATTATTATGATCCAGGGGGTCGAGGGAGGGCTTTTTCAACAACGGTCTTACAATGGCCAATTTAAGATGGTTAGGAAATTGACCCTCCCTCAGAGATGTATTGATAATTTGGCGAAGCAACGCAGTTACCGCTAATCCCCCCTGGGCCACCAACCATGAGGGGCAGGGATCGAGAGAGCAGGTTGTCTTCCGAACACTTCTAAGGATCTTGTCCACATCCTCGGTACCGACAGACTCAAACTGATCCAGTATAACAGAGTCCACGGAAGCTCTGGACGCCTCTATTCTGGTTTCTGTTTCAATCCTGGCATCCAGACCTTCGTTTATCCGAGAGATTTTATCCGCGAAGAAGTTGTTAAATTGGTCACAGCAGGCCTTAGTAGGTTCAAGGATCTGGTTCGGGGCAGGAGGGAGCTGAGTTAGCTCCCTCACTACCCTGAACAACTCTGCTGGACGCGACTCCGCGGACGCGACACGAGCAGCAACGAACGAATTCCTAGCTGCTCGTATCGCCTCTCCATAGTCCTCCAAATGAAGATCTAGGAGAGCCTTGTCGGATAAACGCTGGTGTTTCCGCCAGGTGCGCTCTAGCCGTCGCAGGACCCGCTTCCTTGCCCGGAGATCTTCCGTATACCAGGGCTTCCTTTTGGAAGCAGGCCTGAGAGGGCGCTTGGGAGCGATACTGTGTATAGCCCTGGAGAGATCAGTATCCCAGGTGTTAACTAGGGCATCAACAGTGTCGCCGTCACTTCCAACCATATACCCCTCTAGGGCTTCTTGGAACCTAACAGGTTCCATCAGCCTTCGAGGGTGGACCATTCTAATAGGTCCGCCACCCCCGGAGGGGATCTGGGTAGATGCCTTGATGCTTGCCTCCACCAGGAAATGATCCGTCCATGACAGGGCGGAGATGTTGGTAATTTCCGCCCACGGAGTTTCCATGTCCGTGCAGAAAACCAAATCGAGTGAATTCCCCGCCGAATGCGTAGGACCCATAATTAGCTGAGACAGGCCCATGGCTGTCATGGTCTCCATGAATTCCCGAGCCGCACCGGATGGAACTGAGTTGGCCACGAGGGGGATGTTGAAGTCTCCCAGGACTAAAAGCCTGGGGGACTCCAACACCAGCTCCGAGACCAACTGTGTCAGCTCGTTAAGGGAGTCTGTTAGCGCACGGGGTGGCCGGTACACCAACAGAATCCCTAGACTGTCTCTAGCCTTCAGGGTCAGGTAAATACACTCGATATAGGTAGTCTGACGGACATGGTTCCTGGTTAGAGACAAGGTATTTTTATGCACCAAGGCAACACCCCCCCCCGCCCACCTAACCTGCTCTGGTCCTTCACCGAGTACCCGGAAGGGAGGGCCTGAGCCCACACAGCATCCCCCTCAGGCCCAAGCCAGGTCTCGGTTATGCAAGCCAGGTCACAATTGCTGTCCTCGATTAGATCGTATACAATGTGGGATTTTTTCTTGATGGACCTGGCATTGCACAGGAGGAGAGACAGGGTTTGTGGTACGGTTGGAGTGACCCTCAGGTCCCGTTGGTTAGGAGAAGGACAGGAAGGAGAGATAGATATTAAACATCGATCTCGCCTTCCCCTGCAACGCCAATCCTTCCTCCTACCGTCATACCTCCCCTTGCCCCACACAACTTGAATGGGAGCTCCGCTTGCATCAGAAAGGTTATCCTCTCCCTCCCCAGATTGTCCACTCCCTCTTCCCAACCACCCATCCTCCATCTCCTCCATGACAACCGGTATGAGAGAGAGAAGGGTAAAAGAAAACAAGGGTTACCCAGACAGAACAAAGGACAGCCAAGTCAAGTACATAACCATTAGGACAGCTGTAACTCAGAAGGGGTGAGTGTCCTTGGGCCGTTCTATATGGCTCCTGGGCGACCACTTCCGCTCCCCCTGTCGACTGAATCCTCAGGGAGGGATAACTGGTAGGTGGGTCTCCTATTTGGCCCCGGAGGTCCGCACTCCCACCTTCCGTTCCTAGTCCCGCCTCCCCTGTGTCGCTCTGTTCTGGCTGTGGGTAAGTTGGCATTATTGGGGTTGGCCGTGGAGGCCTCTCCCCCTCCCACAAGCCGCTGGCCGCTGGCCTCCGCTGGTGTTGGTGGGGCTCGGCTTTTGAGCTTCGCCCGGCGCGGGTGTTGGCGTCGTTGGGGGTTTGGCCGTGGAGGCCTCTCCCCCTCCCACAAGCCGCTGGCCTCCGCTGGTGTTGGTGGGGCTCGGCTTTTGAGCTTCGCCCGGCGCGGGTGTTGGCGTCGTTGGGGGTTTGGCCGTGGAGGCCTCTCCCCCTCCCACAAGCCGCTGGCCTCCGCTGGTGTTGGTGGGGCTCGGCTTTTGAGCTTCGCCCGGCGCGGGTGTTGGCGTCGTTGGGGGTTTGGCCGTGGAGGCCTCTCACCTCTTAACCATCTCTTCTCGAGGCTAAACATCCCCAGTTCCCTGAGGCGTTCCTCATAGGGCATGGTTTCCAGACCCTTCACCATCTTAGTTGTCCTCCTTTGGACTCGCTCCAGTTTCTCCACATCCTTTTTGAATTGTGGTGCCCAGAACTGGACACAGTATTCCAGGTGGGGCCTGACCAAAGCAGAATAGAGTGGCACTATTACTTCCCTTGATCTAGACACTATACTCCTATTGATGCAACCTAACCTCTAAACAGAGGCTGGATAGCCATATGTTGGGTGTGCTTTGATTGAGAGTTCCTGCATGGCAGGGGGTTGGACTAGATGGCCCTTAGAGTCCCTTCCAACTCTAGGATTCTATGAATAGCATTGGCCTTTTTAGCTGCCACATCGCACTGTAGACTCATGTTCAGCTTATGGTCTACTTGGACTCCTGAATCCCTTTCACACATAGTTTCATTCATCCAGGTGTCCCCCATCCTATATCTGGGGAAAAAGCACAGCAAGTAAAACCCTTAGCTGCTTGCAGGCTTTCACGTGAAAATGAGGAAAAAGTACAAGTAAAACCCTTAGCTGCTTGCAGGCTTTCACGTGAAAATGAGGAAAAAGTACAAGTAAAACCCTTAGCTGCTTGCAGGCTTTCACGTGAAAATGAGGAAAAAGTACAAGTAAAACCCTTAGCTGCTTGCAGGCTTTCACGTGAAAATGAGGAAAAAGTACAAGTAAAACCCTTAGCTGCTTGCAGGCTTTCACGTGAAAATGAGGAAGAAGTACTTTTACATTTCAGGGAGGAACTGGAAATTGCAGAGGGAGTACCCAAACTCAATGACCTGGAAGTACATGAGGTCACCATGGCATCGGTTGAGAACTGGGCATGTGCAGGAGAGCAATTTCGCATTTAGAAATCCACTGGTGTAATAAGATATTCCTGAATGTGTTTGTATAAATGTACAATAATGTATAATAAGCTTTCGCGCAATCGCGTGATTTGCGAATCCATAGCGCAATTTATTTTGCGAAATAACCTAGCTATATCATTGTGTGATGCACTTTCACGCAATCACGCGAAATTTCGAATTGAATACGAAAATTATTATTGCGAAATTGAGAGAAATTCCTCACATGTGATAAGGTCCCTTGTCTTCATAACACAATGCCAAAATCCCAATTCAATGTGGACTGTCTTCAGCTGCATCTGCACTGCAGAAATAATCTGCTTTGACACTACTTTCGCTTCCATGGCTCAATGGTATGGAATTCTGTGATCTGTAGTTTGTTGTGGCACCAGAGCTCCACAACAAACTACACTTCCCAGAATTCCATAGCATTGAGTCATGGCAGTTAAATTGGTGTCAGACAGTGCAGATACAGCCTTCATGTGGAAAGGTTAATTCTACAATAAAACCAAGCAATCTTTGCATTAAAATGATAAAAAAAACCCTCACTACTTGCTCAGATCTTCCCAGAAAATCTGGAGTACCGCAGAGTGATGCCAAACAGCATCCACACAGCATCCAACTGTGCCACTGTAGGTCACTCCCATTGATTTCACAATGAAGCACTCAGCCATGTGATCAATACTGGGCACCTTGTTTCTGATCTCAGTGGGAGAGACTTGTGTTGGCTGTGGTTGTGTATGGCACAGTGGGATGGCATTGCTCTGGAATGCACAGGTAACAGTGGGAATCTGGGGCAACTTTGGGGCCAGAATATTCCAGGATCAATAAGTGTAGACCTGCTCTCATTTATATTAAAGTGCCATTAAATTGTTAGAAATGTAGCATAAGCCTCAAATAGATGGCTGAAAAGGGCTGCTGTACATGATCTGGGGTGGGGTATGCACATGATGCATACCCTTGGATTGCACAGAGGCAGCACCGGGGGCAAAAGGAGTGGTTTCTTCCTACTTCTTTTTGTGGCCCATTCGAGACCGGGGCATCTTGTCCTGCGGATAGTGGGGTGGGAGTGGCCTCTGGCTGCTCCTTTTGTCCCGTCTGATTTGCCCATTATTTATAAACATAATCATGGAGTTAAAAATACATAACACACCTTATAGAGATGAGACCTTGCAAACGATATCATTAAATGCCTGCTTGAACAGAAAGTTATTTGCCTGCCATTGAAAAGAGATCAGCAAGGGGACCGACTTGCCCTCTTGTAAAAAGGAATTGCACAATCTGGGAGCAGCCACTGAGAAGGCTCTTTCCTTTTGTTTTCTTTTTTTAAAGTATCTTTATTCAAAAAGGAAATATCACATACATAAAACCTTCAATAGATATACCATCCATATAGTTATTCCCATAAATATCACCCAGTTCTTATCAAATATTTAACACCTAATTATGCAATGAACCAGTTACACAGAAACTATATCTCTCAGTTAAAAAAGAAAAATAAATTAGATACCATCAAATCAACAATTTATCTTCAAATTACCTCCCGTTCAAACCTGAGAAGGCTCTATTCCATGTCCTTACCAGATAGAATTATGATGGTGGTGGCATGGAGAGAAAGCCCTCTCCTAAGGATCTCAAGATTCTGGCAAGTTCATGTTGGGGGAGATACAATCTTCCAGGTAGTCTGGAAGCTCTATAGGGCTTTGTAGATCACAACAAGCTCTTTGAATTGTGCTCAGAAATGAACTGGTAGCCTTTGGGGCTATTTGGAAGATGTAAATAATCCTGGTAGAATGTGCATTGAATCTCTGTTGTTCATATAAATTTTGAATGCATCTAATTAAGTCTTGTAGGGGCTGCCCAAACTCCCCCCAAACTGGGGATAATCAATTTGATTTTTGAGCGTTCCTGAAAGATTTGCATCATTGGCTGTGTGAATAACCAATAAGAATAGGCTCAGGATAAACTGGGATAAAATTTTGCATGTCTTGAACATGTTCTGAACATATTCATATCATAGACTCCAGCTTTATTCACAGCACTGTGTGCAACAGAACTCTCAGAGATGCACATAGATGTGGCTTTGATTTAAAAAATAGTGTAAAAAACAAATTGGGAATGCATTAAGTGAGGTTATTCACATAGTCACATTGCAAAGCAAAACATGTGAATAATCCCTCAGAAGCATCTGCCACAAGGGCTTTACATGTTCCCTGTAAGCTGTAACTGGCCCCAAACACCATTCTGGCTGCAGCATTTTCTGCCCACTGAATTTTTCAAACAGTTTCCAAAGGCAGCCCCTCATAGATGGTATTATAGAAGTCCAAATGGAGTGTAATCGAAACATGACACCACCTGGTTTTCAGTAGAACAGCAGATTTGTAAAAACAAAACAAAACAAAGGAGGATAATATAAAGTTTAAAAAAACAACAACTGGAAAATGAGGAAAATATTGGAGGTTTTCCCGGGGGGAAAAAGTTGAGATAGCTTGAAATGATTGAAACTTATTTATGAGCTGAGCCAAACTAACATGGAATTTGGGTTTGTCAAGATTTAAAATATTTTTGGAATTGAACTCATTCACTCCTAATTCTTAAAAAATTTCCCATTTTAAGAACATATTTTGGGTAATGTTGGCCTATTAGATGAATATATTTGGGATATTTAGCACTGTGAAATTGGGGGAAAGGGGGGGGAGAGCCCTGCTGTTTTTCAGAGAAAGAGAGGTCTCTTTGGAAATGCATTTTAGAAGCAAAAACATTGTGGCAGTTTTCATTTTTAAAAAAGAACCCCTGAAAGCAGATTAAACCTACTTATTATAACATTTAGGAACTGACATTCTCACTAGACATGTGTATACGTAATAAAGACTCATGTTGAAGCTGACTTGCTGCAATTATCTAGTTGATCCACTTATCAGCTTACATTTTGCAGTGCATTAAAGCGCATTAGAACACCAAGTGCTCCTTATCTGGAATACACTTATTATTGTTCTCAATGATGTGTGAAATTAGCCCCTGTCGGAAATTCTCTTCAGTACTTATATATTGTTTGGGCCGGGGGGAGAGATGGGAGGACGGATCAAAATATTGACAGATTGAGTTTATAGCCATCAAATTTTCTGATACCCAGCCTGTGAGATTCTCTTGCCAAATTGGCTTCCGGCTTGCGTTATACATTTGTGTCATAGTCCCATGCCAGAGAGATAAATGGAAAAAGTAAATTCTCTCTCTTTCTCAATCCATAATTCCATAATTAGACACAAAAGTTAAAAAATAATTAATTCTACTAAGCACAATCGTTACATAACAGTGATAACGAAAGAAAGAAAGTAGTACAAAGAATAAGAGTAGCACTGTATCACAGTGATAGGCAGTGTCACAATGAATATCATAATTCCATCCAAAATTTCACAGATGAAAACTGGGATGTACAAAGAGTTTTGCTGGACAGTTGCCAGTTATTTGAGTTTATGCCATAATGGACTCTGGAGACCAGAGTTTGATTCTCAGCTCAGCCATGAAACCCACTGGGTGACCTTCGGCAAGTCACATGCTCTTAGCCTCAGGAGAAGGCAATAAACAAAAACAAACAAACAGCTTCATTTATATACCGCTTCATACCACCTAATGAGTGTCTAAGCAGTTTACAACTGTAAGTTACTTGCCCCCAACAATCTGGGTACTCATTTTAGAGACCTCGGAAGGATGCAAGCCTGAGTCGAGCTTGAGCCCTTTTTTTGCTAGTATTGAACTCGCCACCTTATGGTTTTGAGTGGGTGGCGGCAGTACAGGCATTGAACCACTGCACCACCAGGGCAATGGCAAACCTCCTTTGGCCAAACATTGAAGGCACATACTGTATCACACACAATTGTATTGTTAGCTTAATTATGTGTTTAATTTTTGTATGATATGAATTTTATGGTTGTATCACTTTTTAACCTTTTTTAGCTAGAGATGGAAAAAATATATTTTTTAAAAAAATGTAAAAAATTCCCATGTTTTTGAGGGCTGAGAAATTAAGAGAAGAATCCTGTACTGATAAGAATCTTAGCAGCTTGGGACTTCTGCAAAAATTTTGCAATAGGCTGCATCCACACTGTAGAAATAATCCAGGCTGACAGCAGTTTAACTGTTATGGCTCAATGCTATAGAATCATGGATACTGTAATTTTCTGTGGCACCAGAGCTCTCTAACAGAGAAGGCTAAATGTCTGGCAAAACTAAAAATCTCAGATTTCCATAGCATTGAGCCATGGCAATTGTTTTTCACAGAAAGCAGTATTTTCAGTGCAGGAAACAACCTTTTCAGCATGGAAAATTATATTTCAATGCAGAAATATTAATTCCAGCAAAGAAAATGCTGTGTTCTATGAATATCGACTGTGTGTGAATGTTATGCAGAATGATTTCTGAATTACACCATTTTCTATGCAGAAAATTGCCTTTCCTCCATGGAAAAATAATATTTCAATGCTGAAATATTAATGTCCGCACAAGAATGAATGAAAATCAACCATGTGCAAATTTTACACAAAACAAATCCCTAATTGCAGTATTTCCTCCAAATATTTCTGCATTAAAATATTATTGTCCATGCTGAAAAGCCTGTTTTGTGCACAGAAATGGCTGGTTTCTCTACTGTTTATTCAGTGTTTAAAAAGTCCGATGTGTTTTGGCCAAACTAGACCTTCTTCAGGGGCTGAAAACAAATATAAATACACTTAAAATAAATATTTTAAAAAGGTAGGAGCACTCTCATCAAATTATGATACAAATATCAAAGTTATACATAGCCTTTGAGAGAAATCACTGGAGTTGTCAATACTCTCCAAATTATAGGAGATCATCTAGAATATGGTTATATACTGAAATGGTACACTTCTGGTCCCTTGATAGATATGATAAAGGGAGCGTTTCTGTATATATGCATATTCTAGATGACCAATGATATGTCTTCGGACAGGACACAGGGACAAATGATGCAATTTCTCATGACAATTGTTCATTCTGTTCATGTCTGTATATAATTATATTTTATTCAAATCCATACATGTGTTCTGATGTATAATTTCTCTGTTATATTCAGATTATAGATTGTAGATCCAAGTCTTCATTTGTACCTAGAGACACCAAAGATTGGTGGGAAATTCTGGGAACTACTTTTGTGAGAAATTTAGCCTTCCCTGCCAGAGAGCTCTGGTGCCACAATAAACTACATTTCCCAGGGCCCGATATACACGGGCAAAAAAAGGCGCCTTTACAGGAAAAAAAGGCGCTTTTAGGGTTAGGGAGGGCGTAGCCTTTACACCCTCCCTAAGCCTAAAACGCGTGGACGCCGCCATTTAAAGATGGCGGCGTCTACACGCGCGCGCCGGAAGAGCGTCATCACGTGCGCAGCGTTTTGACGCGCTGCGCACGTTCTGACGCTCTGGCGGCGCGGGAGGGCGCCAATCGTGCCCTTACCGTGCCGCAAAAAAAGAGCTCGATCCCGGAGCTCTTTTTTGCGGCGCGTCGTTGCGGCGGGATGAGGCCTCCGTGTAGAAGCCTAGGCCTCATCTCGCCGCTAGAAGGGGCGAGTTTGGACCGGCCCAAAGGGTAAGTGTAAAAAGCACCCACGATTTCTTATCACTGGGCCAGGGCAGTTACAGTGATCTCAAACAAGATTATAGTCAGCCCTTAGTATTCTCTGGCACTGGGGTTTGGTTCCAGGACAACCTGTGAATACCATAATCCATGGATGCTCGAGTCCTTTTGAATACAATGGCATAGTAAAATGATGTTCTTTAAATAAAATGGCAGAATCAAGCTATGCTTTGTGGAATTTATGTTTTTTGGAATATTTTCAATCTGCGGATGCTTGAATCCATGGATTAAAAAAAAATCCATGGATATAGAGGTCCAACTGTATTTCTGCAGTGTGTTTGGGACCTTAGTGAAGAATTATATCTCTATTGTAACCTGCCTTGAGTCCCTGAGTGGCAAAAGGGAGGATATGAATAAATGTAGAGATGTTGCATTGTCAGACATAGCTCTATCATTATAACTACATCTGTCAATCCTGTCCCCCAAAACCTACTCTCAAGTTTGGCAATGCCCAGAGTAAAAGGCTTCCAATGTCCTCCAATTGAAGTTCTAGGAAATCAGGACTTCAGTGCTTTCCTGGTTGTAGGGTGAATTGAGACAGGCAATTAGATGGACTCCTTGGTGTCCTACCTCAGCTGGTTGCTTCAGATTCAGGCCCGTGACCTTGACTGAGACAATCCATCTGGCATGCAGTCTGCCTCTCTTTCTACTACCTTCTACCTTTCCTAGCTTTATTGCCTTATCTAATGAATCATGCCTTCTCATGATGTGGCCAAAATATGTCAGCCTCAGTTTCATGATCTTGGCATCGAAGGAGAATTCAGACCCACTCATTTATTTTGTTGGTTGTGAACAGTACAGCCAACACTCAACAACCTCAGCACTCTTCTCCAGTACCAGATCTCAAGCAAATTTATTTTCTTCCTGTCCACTTTCTTCACTGTTCAGTTCTCACATACATACATGGTGATGGAGAATGCAATAGCATGGATTATTCTAACTTTTCTACTCAGTTCTATATGTTTACACTTTAGGATCATATCTAGTTCTTTCATAGCTGCCCTTCCCATTCTCAGCCTTCTTCTGATTTCTTGAATACAGTCTTTGTTCTGATCAATATTTTATCTAAAGTACAGGAAAACCCTGACTATTTCAGTTTCCTCATTATCTAGGTTGAATTTATGTAAATTTATGAAAAACCTCTTTAGTCATTATTTTTGTTTTCAGCAGTAAGCCTGCCTTTGCACTTTCTTCTTTAACTTTCCTTATTAGTTTTTCAAAGTCTCTGGTATTTTCTATTAGTAGTATGATGTCATCAGCATATTTTAGACTATGTTCTGAACAAACGGGGTGATAGATTGGAGCCTATAGACATTATTTTCCAGTGTCTGTATTTGCAGCACCTTGGAAATCCTTTCATTGGGGCACACTGCTTGGTTTCAGAGGCAGGTTTTGGGGGTCAGGTTTCATCATTAGCTACGATAAATGTGTATCTCTAAAATTACAAGCTTATAAATCTAATTTATGCTCTTATAAATATTGGTTAGGCAGAAATTTTTGGCAGCTGTCTGACAGTGGGACAGGCTGCCTCAGAGTGTGGTGGAATCTTTTTCTTTGGAGGTTTTTTAAACAGAGATTGGATGGCCATCTGTCGGGAATGCTTGGATTGTGTATTGCTACACAGTAGGGGTTTAGAATGAATGTCCCTTATAGTCTCTTCCAACTCTAGGATTCTATGATTCTATGAATAGGATGTCAGATAACAACAACAACAATAACAATGAGAACAACAAAAATTTTGTGTCCAAGGGCTACACTTGGCATTAACTTGGGGGATAAGTTCTCATGCACTTACACCAAGGCACACACACATGCACACTCCTTCTATTATAGCTGTACATTCATAGGGAAGGGCAGGGAATGCTTGATCCTTCCCTCTTTGACTGCTCAGATCTTGGGAGCCAGCTAAGATAGCCAGTGTGGTGTAGTGGTTTGACTGTTGAACTACAACCCTGGAGACTAGGGTTCAATCCTCCGCATGGCCATGGAAGCCCAGTGAATGACCTTGGGTGAGTTAAACAACCGTAATTACAGAAAATCCCGTGGTATGTTAGGGTCGCCAGAAACAGGAAATAATCTGAAGGCATACAACAACAAATTTGTCGAAAAGGAGAAAAGGGACACAGAAGTCTGTAGGCTGGGCTGTTCTTAAGGGGACTGTGGTCAGTGAATTCATTATACCTGGATACTTCACATAATCCATCCCCAGGGCCAGATGATCAATGGTTCAGATGCAGCAATTGCTCCCAGCTCCTCACTGTCTAGGAGTTTAGTGCTGAAGGACAATGACGTAACTTCTTTCTTCTTCCCCAGACACTTCCTAAATCTCCCCCATCTTTCTGTTACCATCAACAATTGCTTACATAGTTGAGTGAAAGTGAATGAAATCAGGCTGTTAATTGCCTTGATTTTGCTGGGATGAAAAGGCATTCAAACAGTGTCGCTCTTTATAGAACTATATAGAACTATTTAATGTTTCTGTCACCTCTTCTAGAAAACTTCACACATGCACAAAGGGGCCCCCATTTTGTAAAATGCTGCAGACCCAACCTCTTAAATATACAGTAGTATCATCCCCTCCAAAGGCAAACCTATTCACCTTGACTTCAGTACTTCAGAGGCAATTAATCAGCTTTCCGCAGAGTGAGTTCCATATTGCTCTTATTTTTTTTTGTCATTCCATCTTCCTCCTCCTATAATTTCCTTTACCTTGCCCAATTTCCCCTAGCCTATTGATGTAAAGTCAAGTCCATGTCTGCAGCTCAAGCTCAGAAATGTCAAACATAATGGGGAGAAAAAACTATGTGGGGAAGAATTCATGGGAACTGGCTAGAGGGGATTCCCATAGGCCTCATAATTGCACACTGCAGAGGCAGTATAAATTTGGAAAGAAAATGTCAGGTCTGCAAAGTTGTTGCCAAGTGCACAAAAATTGTTTACCATCCCTCCAGATCACCAGAAAAAGTAAAGAACTTCTCGAGAAACCAATCAAGAGCACTGTGGCATCTTAACCCACATCCAGGTTTCTTAAAAATTAAGGATGTTGAGTAGGTTCTGAGGTATTTTCTGACCTCATGTTAGAAAGATTGAATATATTGAGGGCTAACAGTAGGTTAGGATTAAGTTTACACATCTTGTATTTCCCACACTCACTGAGAAATTAAATGCCCACTTCCAATAAATGGAGCCAGTGAGAACAGGGCCCAATTCATTGACAACGTATTGACCATAGGGCCTAAACTGTTGACAACCTACAGATAATAGGGCATAGCCTATTGACAACCATGCTTCTTAGCACCATAACTCAACCCTCAAAAGGAAAAGAACTTTCCCCTCTTCCAATTACATTATATTAACTGGAACCAAAAAAATATAAATAAATAAATAAATAAATAAATAAATAAATATTGACATCTGCTTTGTTAGAAGAAGCCCTAAAAACTGGCTTTCATGTGTGGGTGCAAGCTTGTTGTTGTTTGCTTTCACATCTTTCCCAACTTATGGCAACCCTAAGGTGAACCTACCATGAAGTTATCTTGGCAAGTTTCATCAGAAGGTGCTTTCCAGGGGATGTTTAGCCTGGAGAAGAGAAGGTTAAGAGGTGATATGATAGCCCTGTTCTAATATTTGAAGGGATGTCATATTGAAGAACGAGCAAGCTTGTTTTCTGCTGCTGCAGAGACTAGAACGCGGAACAATGGATGCAAGCTGCAGGAAAAGAGATTCCACCTCAACATTAGGAGGAGCTTCCTGACAGTAAGGGCTGTTCGACGGTGGAACACGCTCCCTCGGAGTGTAGTGGAGTCTCCATCCTTGGAGGTTTTTAAGCAGAAGCTGGATGGCCATCTGTTGGGGATGGACTGGATGGCCCTTGTGGTCTCTTCCAACTCTATGATTCTATGATCATCTGAGGCTGAGAGTGTCTGACTTGACCAAGGTCACCCTGTGGGCTTACATGGCTGAGATAGGATTCAAACCCTGGTCTCCAGAATCATAGCCCAATGCTCAAACTACTATATCACATCACTCTAGCAAACATTATTGGGGTTGAGACTTCATGGATGCTCCATTCCCAGTGTTACCGCAGGATTCATCCCTCAATCACTTCTATTTTATATTTCATATCGAAGCAATATCATAAAGGAAAGTTGCCAGTGGGATAGCCACCAGGGGGTTCCCTAGCACAGGTAACTAGACATACCATATTAGGTCATCCGAAGGGGTCAGCATGGGGAAAGTGGAAGGCACTTGGCAGAGATTGCTCCAGACCGAAATCAGCATTATCCCGGCACTAAGGAGAGTGATGGTGATGAGTTGGACTTGGAAACTGTCTGCATACAACAGACAAAGGGAGTTTCCATCTGGAAATGAAACTCTTTTTGACTGAGGACATTCATACTGATTGCCTGGATGTTATTGCGTATTACACCCCATTCCTCTTCCCTAGGAAAGTTTCTTAAACTTTTAAACTCTTGAAACACTGCCATCAGGACACAATTCTTGCTATAAATATATGTGCCCAGGCAATTGTCTTGTTTGAAGCTGGACAGAACCTCTGTTTGAGTTCAGATGGCCACCTCAGTAGCTAGTCTCTTCCCTGTGTTGCAGGTGGCTACCAAACCATCCTTAGTTTGGTAACCCAGCAATTGGAGCCATGCTTTGAATCAGTACAGTATTACCTCTTAGCCACCCTGCAGCTCATTATTACCTTTGCTTCATTAGTTCTTGTGTGTGTGAGTGAGAGAATGTGCTTGTGAGTGTGGGTTCTCCTTTTAATTAAATTAAATTAATTTTGATACTGCCTTTGGAGGTCTCTGGGTTTGGAACCACTATACAAAAGCTGAGATTCCGGCTCTCTGTTGCCAAAGCTTTTTCACTGCTTCGCATTGAGCTAAATCAATTTCCCCATTGAATACAATTTGTAGGTGCCCTCTGGGGACCCCTTGCAATTTAGGTAACACTAGACAAAGGGGAAAAAGAGAGTAAGTAACTGGTTGAAGAAAGGGTAAGTTACTTCTGCAGGTAAGAAGGAAGCAAAAGACTTGAGCACAAAGACCAAAGAAACATACAAAGAAATGGGAGATGTTCGCTCCCCTCTCTCACTAATCACTTTATGCAAATGTTGATGCCTCTTTGCTCCCCAAACTTACTGACCTCACAGGGCTGTTGTGGAAACAAATGAAATCATCATGAAGCTTTCATAATGTGAAATGTCATCCATCACTCCACCTCACCCAGAAGCAATTCCATTATTAAAGGAATTATAGCTTGTGTTTAATACAAATCGGCATTTTCAAATCAGAAGCTATTTTTTTCCCTTTCAAGGTATTTCAAGACTGAGTGATATCCAGAAGGCATGTGAGGGAAGGGCTGTTGGCTGGAGATTTTAGGTGTGTGCTGTCATTTGTGTCAAGCTTGCTTGGAAAGGTGGTTGTGAGCAGAATGATAACAGGCAACAAACAGCACTAAGCAGATACTTGACAGCTGAGAAAGAAACTGATTAAGAGGAGTTGATGTCTGCTTGATTGATTCGAGAGCACTTTGGGGATACACCTTTTCCTAGAGCATAAATGGCAAATCCATAGGTATTATCAATAAGTAAGATCAGCAAGATGTCAGTGTTTTCCAGTGCTGTAATTTTTTTTTAAAAAAGAGAGAGATAAAAACAAAAAACAAAATCTGATTTATTTTTATTTCAGTGCCCATCCCACTTGTCCATAATTGTGCATGCTTGAAGCTACTCTTAAACAAAGGAAAGACCAGTGATCAGCCAATTACAACAAAATAATTAGAACATAAAATATAAATTACAACAAAAAATAAATACTGTACAATAAAATAGACTGCATTGTGTTGTCCAATTAGCAATGTTACAAAATAATTAATGCATTCATTAAGCTAGAAAAAATATGGCCTATGGGCTGCATGCAGCTCCTAAACTCTATTTTTGAGGCACTTCAAACCTCCTCAACCATCCCATACCAATGTGGAAATCCCTCCCTCAAAAAATATTAAAACACGTGAAAACCACTCCACTCCACCCCACAAACACTCCAGAACTTTGTACTAACCCTAAATGTTTCCATTTTCCTATGTAGTTCCTCTCAAAATGGTGACAAGAAGTGATGCAAGAGGATTTCATACCCTCCAGACATTCAGCATGGGCACCAGTGGCATTATGAGGGTTGTCGTCCCTCATAGAATCATATAAGATTACTGCTTTACGTTCTCAGAACGATACAAAGTGGGAGCAGTCGGGACCGGAAGTGGCCGTTCCCATTTTGTACCATTCAGAGAACGTTCTGAGAATGTTCTGAGAATGCAATGTGGTAAACTTAATCAAATCATAGAGTTGGAAGAGACCACAAGGGCCATCCAATCTAACCCCCTACCATGCAGTGCAGTAATTCATGGTCTCACCCCCTCCTTGATCTCCTCCCATACTACACCATAAAGAATCCTTAATCATTGTTTTGTACTAATGTTACTCATAAACCATAATTCCCATTTATCACTGAATGTAATGGTAATAGTTGTGACATAAACAAGAAGCAAAATTTAAATTATACCTTTAAATGACATTAACCTATGCACAGACTAAATATATTTATACACATATAGTCTCATGTGGTTAAAGTAAAAAATGGGTAAGATGTGATGTTTTTAAAGAAAATGTAAAAAGAATTTAACAATTATTATTTATTTAAAAAATAATAATAAATAATTGCCTTTGTGGCAAGAAATCAAAAACAAGCTTAAAAATGGTCTAGACTTAAAGTATCATTTATGGGAAGTGAAAATGAATATCTTAGCTAAGATATGATGCATATTTCAAAACTTACCAATCATACTAAAAGATTCTGTCTTCACAATATGGAGACAGGATTTGGCAAAATTCATATGGGCAGGCAGAAGGGCAAGAATAAAATGGAGTTCACTTATTGACTGTAAAGAAAGAGGAGGCATTGCTGTTCCAGATCTCCAAATATACTATCATGCATGTGTTATGAACTGGATAAAGGAATGGATAAAATTAGAGAACGAAGACCTTTTAAATCTAGAAGGATTCAAAAATATTTACGGGTAGCATGCCTACCTGTGGTATAATAAAATTGGGCAAAATAAAGGTTTTAAAGATCAAATAATTAGACACTCTTTATGGAAAATATGGAAAATATACAGGAATAAGATATATATTCATATGCCAGAATGGGTTTCTCCTCAGGAAGCTTTTTTTGATAAGGAGAGAAACCCTTAACAAAAAATGGCTAACTTATAAAGCTATAGTACACAAAAGAAATGGAGGAGTGACCTTGAAAAGTCAAGAAGATCTTTAAAATGATGGTGTAAATATAAGCTGGTTCCCATTCTATCAACGTAAGGAAAAAATTTAATAAAGATATGAGACAAGAGGGTATAACGTTAAATAAAACAGAATTAGACATTCTTTGGGAAAAGAGCGAGAAAGGCATAATTTCAAAACTCTACAAGGTATGTTTAAATTTACAAATAGAAGCAACAGGAACAATCAAGCCCAATATGATTTTATGGACAAAAAATATAAGACACAACATTTCAATAGATAGTTAGGAGAGAGCATGGAGGAAGGATTTAAAATTTACATCTTGTATAGATATCAAAGAAAACTTGATAAAAATGTTGTATAGGTGGCATCTCCTGCTGGTGAGACTAGCTAAGATGTATAAAGATATAAAATATGAGTGTTGGAAATGTAAAGAGAATCCAGGGACATTCTACCACATGTGGTGGACCTGCCCTCAAATCAAGAAATTCTGGCGTGAGGTTCATAAGGTACTACAAGAAATCTTATCAATCAAGTTTGAATTAAAGCTGGAAATATGTTTAATGAATATTGTGGAAGATGTAGAGGCTAGAAAGAAATTAATACAAATATTATATTTACTTTCTACAGGAAGAATAACAATAGCAAGGAGATGGAAAGATAAGGAAACCCCATCTATTGATGAATGGTTGTTAAAATCCACCGAAGTTATTGATATGGATAACTTGACTAGATTACTGAAAGATGAGACACATGAAGAAGATGATAACGTAAATTGGAAACCTTTCATAAACTATTGTGAAAATAGATGGAAAAATGAACTATAAGCCACATAAGGAAATGAATACATGTGTAACTGATAGGAGGACTGTATAACTACGATTTTAAGATATGCATTGATATACTTAGAGCGTATTAGAGATAAGGATTGTCACAGAAAAAGACATAGAAATAATTGATATACAGAAGTAAGTAATAGATATTGGTTTATATGATATATGTGATATGATGTAGAAAATGAAAATATTGGTAAGGATATTTAGTAAATGAAAACATTCTTTTAAATCAAAAGAATGATGTATTGGGAACTGGATATGAATGATATATTATGTAGGAAGAGGAACAAATAGAAAGCTGTAAAAGATTATTTCGCTTATATGTAGATATACGCTTGCTGTAAATTGTAATAATTAGCATATGAGGCACGGGGTGGGGAGGGGAAACAAGAAAAAAAAGAAAAAATAATTTAAAAGAACCTGGGGCCTCTCCTTTCTCTTCCCACTGAGCCTTGCTCCATGCATACTATCTCTCCAGCATTTTCAAAGGATGTAGGCACATACCACAGCCTGTTTCTGCTAAAAGACAGATCTTTGTGGGAGCAGTGGTGTCACGTCCCCTTAGGGTGTCAACTGGTGTTGGCCACACTTCCCGCACTCCCCTATTGCTGTGATGGAAAGTCACAATTAATTTTCTGTCATTCCACTTTTTCACGTGCTTTTAAAATGTCCCACTTTCGTTATTGTCCTCCCACTTTTCCAATTGTCTTCACCTTACTTCAAGTGCTGCGAATTGAGTTCAAACTGCAAAAACAGTCTGCTCTCATTTAACTCAGCTAGGGGGACAAGAAAGGAGAGGAGAGGAGAGGAGTGAGGTGGATCTTGCCCTTACCACTAGGCTCACATAAAAACAAACTGCTGCAGCTTCTCTTGTTCTGCTCTATGACAGTAATGAATTATTAAATGATTAATTGTAGCTTCTCCTAGTTTGTGTGATATTTCTCATTAAAAACTTTCGCCCTCTTTATCACAGTCTCAGATTGCTTGGCCAGTTTTTATCTGTGATGGGAGCTGGGGAAGGAACACAACTGCCCACTAGAGTTACCAGTTCTGAACCATCCAAGTTTCCAAGCCAAAATCCGAGTTTTAGGATCTAGGGGACTCACTCACACACCCCTCTTTGGATATTAACCAAGAAATCTTAGTGAAAGATGCTACTTATCAAACCCAAAGAATTTTGCAATATACAATAATTTTGAATGATTTGAATAATTCTGCATTGTAGAATAGAAACACTGGAAAGAAGCTCCCTCCTGTACACCTCCTTCACATATCTGATTTCATTTATTTTTCAAAATTTAATTAGCAGGCATAATTTCTGTTTTTGAAACAAATCCTTGACACTGCAGAACAAAATAATTAACCACTCCTCAGATCCAAATAAAACAAATAAAACAAATGCAATCAGGTGGGTTTTTTTTAATGAATGTGTAATATCTAATGGACCAAAATTTGTTCCTTAAAGAAATCCCAAAGAGCCACCAAGTGGCTCTTATAACATGTTAGTTAGGAGAACAATAAGATTTTCAGACTGAAAAGGTCATTCTGCTCATTAGATGATTTGGCACAGTTTATGAACAAAATGTCAAAGGTTAGCAAATGCTATGCACTGGAGTGTGAAACTGATGACATGCAATGTGAACAGTAGAAACCGATTCACTATTGAATGGCCCCAGCAGATGATGAAAGACCCCTCCACCATTCCAAGTGCAACTGTTCTGGTCTCTGAGGGAAAAAAAAAGGACAGACAGGCACAGCACCATCATGCTGTGTTTCCTGAAGCAGAGGAAAGGTCCTCCTTCCATATCATCTGCCATTGTTCTGGCTTCTGAGAAAGAGAACAAGCAGGCACAGCTCCATTGTGTCTAGGTCCAGCAGCTAATGAAAGTTTCTATGTCCATCCCAACAGCCACTGCTGTGGCTTCTGAGAAAAAGAACAACCAGGCACAACATCTTCATGCCTTGATTCCAGATGCTGCTGAAAGACACTTTCTCCATCCCAACTGCCATTGTTGCATCCTCTGAGGGAGAGCAGAGCATCCAGGCACAACATCACCATGCTCTGATTCTAGCTGCTGTTGAAAAACCGTTTCTCCATCTCAACAGCCATTGCTGCGGCCATTAAGAGAGAAAAGAGCAGCCAGTCACAACACCCCCATGCTTTGATTCCAGCTGCTGCTGAAAGACTCTCTCTCAATCCCAACAGCCATTGCTAAGGCTGCAGAGGGAGAGAACAGACAAGCACAGATCCATTGTGCCTCAGTCCAGTTGGTAATACAAGACTCTCCCTCCATCCCAACAGCCATTTCTGAGGCCTCTAAGAGAGAAAAAAGGCAAGCAAAGCTCCATTTTGCCAAGGTCCAGCTGCTAATGAAAGGCTCTCCCTCCATTCCAACTGGTGTATAGAGACTCTAAAGGAATACTCAATACATCTGGTGTTTTAGGCTACAGACTGAAAAAAAAATAGAAACTAGTATGAATCATGTCCACAGAAATGAATGATTAATTGTTACATTGGCTAATTGTTTACATTTATTCTCTGCACTTCTTCCAGTAAGTACAAGAGGCTATACATGGCTGTTGATCCTCTTACTTTTATGCTCATAACAATGCTATAAACTAGGTCAGGCTGAGAGGGAATGACACACCAAAGATCTGTTATACATGCTAAAAAGTTGGGGTATAAATTCCAAATTAGGGATGCAAACTGTGATCTGATAGGCAGGCAATAATAATTTATTCATTTTAATCCCCAAGAACTGAAAAACTGCATAGATTGTGAGGAAGATTCACAGTTGGGACTTGTCTGTGCAAAACTCACATTTTTGCATAGAAAATGAAATTTTCTACATAGAAAGTCACGTTTTCTGTGCAGCAAACAGGCCTTTTGTACAGAAAGATCAAATTTTCTGTGCAGGAACCCACATTTTTCTGTACCCAAACCAACATTTTCTGTGCAGAAAATTCTGGTTTTTTTTTTTTTTTTGTGCACTCCCAACATGTGCCTTTTCTGAATAGAACAAATTCTGAACTGTAAATGTTCTCATTTATCCAGGATTCCTAGCACTTGGGACCCCTTTTTTAGCCTATGATTCAAATATTTTAAGATATTCTTTCCTCTCAATTAAACACAAAATTCAAAAGACTAATTCTTAAAAGATTTTTTCCATTCATACTAAAATCCTCCACTCCCAGTCTGGGTCTAGGGGCCCTTTTTAGCATGCAAAGCAGTGATGCATAACTATCCAATCATAGGAATCCAATTAAAGCCTCCAATTAAAGTAAATTAAGTGCACTTCATTATAATTTAATACACTATAAAAGGGGATCAGAACACAGAAGACCTATGCTCGTATCCTGAAACTCTCAGACTTCAAAAAGGTGCTGGCTGAGCAAGGCTTTGACCAGGGAGTCATTCAGGCGGTGGCATCCTGGTTAGAGCAGTGGCAATTTAGGTATGATAACATCCAGGGCCATCCCGGATCCAGAACTGAAGCTGGAAGAGGTAAGCCAGCTTATTTGCCCAAGTGATAAGCTCCTAAGATTCTGTTGATGCACCAGTGGGAGAGTCAGAAGCAGCAGTAGAGTGGTGACATTAGAAAATGGGCACAGGCACTTATGATAGGCAGGGGACTGGCTTAAAAAACTGTATCATTTGGGAAATAAGATCTCTAGCTCCTGAGCTTCTTATTCTGATTAAAAGTTGTTTTTGGTTCATTTTCTGACTGATATGGAAACCACCAGATGCCAGGGCTGTCTGCAAGAGTGAGTAATAAACCCTTCCTGTTCACTGCCTTCCCCTAAACTGGAGTTCCTTAGGCATGAATTCTAAGTATTTGACCAAGGTACAAATCACAGGATCCTGCAGAATGGAGCAATGATAATCAATAAGATATCAGACTACTATAGCAGTGCAGTAAGGATTCACTTAAAGCCTTGGGAATGCTATTGTTATGGTTCATTTTTCATAAGCATGTGGCGAGTTTTGAAAATGATAGTTGTGGATCTTTTAAGGAAAATAATCAGTTTGCAAGGCAGAATTCCCATGTCCCACCAGGGTTTCATAGAAACAGGAAACAGTTTTTTGTGGGTTTTTTGGGCTATGTGGCCATGTTCTAGAAGATGGTTCACCAGCATCTGTGGCTGGAGTGGAGGTGAGTGGGGTATAGATATATTGTGTGACTCTAGGTTGGGTGGAGTGATTTACATGTTAATCTGTGTATTGTTCTGTTGTTGAATGGCAAAGCCTCAGGGTGGGAGGATATGCAAGGAGGATTAGTGTCTACTTAATTAGTGGTCCATTGTTTGCTGGGAACCCCCCCCCCCCACAAAGAGTTTCTTTTTTCCAGTTGAATGTCCAGGTGTTTGTGGATTTCAATGGCCTCCCTGTGCATTCTGACATGATAGTTGTTGGAATGGTCCAGAAATTCAGTGTTTTCAAACAGCATGTTATGCCCAGGATGGTTTATAACATGTTCTGATACTGCTGATTTTTCTGGCCGACTAAGGCCCTGTTCAGACCAGCCATTATGGCAGGTCTGGGGGCTGAGTCAGGATGTCACATAACAACAACAACAACAACAACAACAACAACATTATTTTATTTTATTATTTTGTTTTATTTTAGCAAGAAGAACCCTCCCTCCATCCACCATCTTGAGGGAGAGAAAGGCAAGCCAGCCACAACAGGCCTTGCCTGCAAGCAACAAGAGCCCTCCCTCCATCCACCATCTTGAGAAGGAGAGAAAGACAAGCCAGCCCCCACAGGTCTTGCTTGCAAGCAACAAGAGCCCTCACTTCATCCACCTCTTGAGGGAGAGAAAGGCAAACCAGAGCTCCAACAGGCCTTGCCTGAAGGGAAGAAGAGCCCTCCCTCCAGTCCATCTGCCTTGGTCCAGGCCTCTGAGGGAGAGAAGATCTGCTGTACTTTTCCCCCTTCCCCACCACCTCTCCCTTCTCCTTTTGTGTTGTGTCTTTTTAGATTGTAAGCCTGAGGGCAGGGAAATGTCTAATTAACAAATTGTAAGCCTCTCTGATAGCCTTGGCTGAAGAGCGGGGTAATAATAATCCTGTAGTATCTTGCCTTTCTGCCTGGGCAATCAAGGTGGCTTACATGAAATAAAATAGATTTACATAAAACATTGTCTAGATAAAAAGAGAGAACCCCCCCCCTCTTAAAAGAGACTTAAATGCAATATAATTTAAAAGAGAAAAAATTCACTCATTAAAAACAACATAATATTAATATTAATATTAAAATAACAATTTTCTGGTTGGATGGAGTGGGGAGAGCTCAGAGTGAATTGGATGCTCTATTCAGGGAAGGCCTGCCAGAAGAGATATGTCTTGACAACTTTTTTAAAGCTGTCTAAGCTTGTTATTTGACGGATCTCATCTGGCAAGGCATTCCATAGCCTAGGAGAGGCAGCAGAAAACATCCTCTGGGAGGTTGCTGTTAATCTGGTTTTCATAGCCTGCAGTAGATTCCTCCCAGAGGACCTGAGGGTGCAGGGTGGATTGTATGGAAGGAGGCGATCCCTTAGATAGGTTGGGCCCAAGCCATGTAGGGCTTTAAAGGTAACCACCAACACCTTATACTGTGCCCAGAAACCAATAGGCAGCCAGTGAAGAGATTTCAAAATCGGTATAATATGATCAAACCTTTATTTGCCAATGACCAACCTGGCTGCCATATTTTATACTAATTGTAGTTTCTGAACTAGGCATAAGGGTAGCCCCATGTAGAGTGCATTGTAGAAATCGAGTTGTGAGGTTACCAGTGCATGTACTACAGTTTCTAGGTCCCTTGCAGGAAAGGGTGCAGCTGACATATCAGCCGAAGCTGATAACAGGTGCTCCTGACTGTTACATTCACCTGATCTCTCATGTGAAGTGACGGGTCTAGGAGCACCCCTCAGACTGCAAACACAGTCCCTAGAGGAAAGGGTGAGCCCATCCTGGACTGGAGGTTGCAACCCAATACCTGGTTTGGGGGCCCCAACTGTGAGTACCTCCGTTTGTCTGAATTCAGCTTGAGTCAGTTTTTCCTCATCCAGTCCATTACTGCTTCATGACACACACACCCTGAATCTGTCCCCAGGGTGCCATGACCCCACGTGTCACTCCACATGGATGCTGCATCATGACACTCCTCCAGCGCTGCGACACAGCACCAAAGGAATGCCACCAAGTCACAGCAATGTCATTATGATGCCCTTTCCAAATCGCAAAAAGGAGCGGTGACTTTTTGCACCCTGGAAAGGCTGGATTGGGGCTGTGGCATGAGGTTGCTTTGACCCCTATCCGGCTAGGAAAGGGGTGGCATCGTGCTATCCCTTAGGGGCTGTATGTACAGCCCCTCAGTCTGTAGTGTCTCTCATGTTCCTTGATTCATGTTTGGACATTGTGTTTGGTGGTTCCTATGTAGACTTGTCCGCAGCTGCATGGTATGTGGTAAACTCCTGTGGCTGCAGGACAGTCCCTCCTCCTCTTCACTGAGCACAGTATATGTTGGATTTTCATGGTTGGTTTATAGATTGTCTGGAGACTATGTTTCCTGACCAGTTCCCCTATTTTGTCTGTGACTCCTTTGATGTATGGTAAAAATACCTTCCTTTTGGGTGGTTGTTTGTCTTCACTCCTCTGGGTTTTTCTGGGTCTGGCAGTCCTTCTGATATCTGAGCTGGAATAACCATTATCCAGGTGCTGCAATTCATCTTACAGGAAGTGGGGTTAACAGATCCTTTTTACCAGTCCACTATTTTTTTTTTGTCCTGGCTTCTTTTTTGTCCTGGGTGATGGTTGGAGTTCTTGTGTAGGTATCTGTCTGTATGTGTTGGTTTTCTGTATACTGTGTGGCCTAAACATTGATTCAGTTTGCGGATGACCAGGACATCCAAGCATGGCAATGGTCCTTCCTTTGCTTTTTCCATCTTGAAATGGATGTTCAGGTGGATGTTGTTGAGATGGTTCAGCAATACAGTCAGATCTTTTTCCCCGTTGCTCCAGTTGATGAAAGTGTCATCCATATATCAAAACCATGTTGTGAGGTTTTTGGATGCTGGTGGAATGCCAGGAATAAATTCTTCTAGAACATGGCCATATAGCCCCAACCCCGCCCCCCCCCACCCCCAATTATGGATGCCAGGCCGTGAAAGCCTTCAACTTCACAGGAAACAACATAGTCTTGTTTATAAAAACTTATAAACGTAGTTTTACATACAAAAAAAGTTATGTGTAATCAACAGTATGGTCTAATGGAGAGAAATGGGGAACAGAAAATGGCTGCAGCATAGGTGATGAAGGAAGAGATAGGCTGTAGGAGAGCAAACAAACTAGCAGTTAATGAGTATAGGCAGCCAAAGATTGTAACTCTTTTAGGGAATGGGTTTTATGTAAGGAGGGGACTTGCAGCTGCTCCCATTTGCACAACAGCCATGGTCTTTTTCAAGAAAACTTAATTTCTTAAATCCGTGCTATGCACAACTGTACAGCCTATTATTGTTCCACACTTGACCAGAGCTTGGGAAAAACTATCCTTTCAGATGGAAGATGCATGACTCATGTGTTGCTACACAAAAGGCTTTGTCTTGAGTCCTCACCAGCATTCTCAAGGAAGTGAGATGAGCAAGAGGGCCTCAGGTTATGAATGCAGGTACTAAGGAGGGTCATACTGGAGGAGAATATTTGGAAACATTTTGTCTTACTAGAATGTAGGCCCAGTACAGATGGGTGGGATGCGCCAACATGGGGCCAAAACTACTGCTTGGGAGAGCAAAGCAACCACATGCTCCCGAGCCCTAGTACGTGCTGGTGGCACCATTATGGTGCACACACGTTTTAACAGAGTGCGTACCAATGATGTGTCTTGTGTAACACTTCCAAATGGCACGATGCACAAGACATGTCACTGCGATGCTCCAGGGAGCTAATCGTGCCTTGGCAGTGTTGCCGGGAGGAGCTCCTTTGCACACCTCCTTTTTGCTGCAGATTGTTGTTTCAGCCGTGTGGTTGCCACAGCAACCTTACGGAGGAGAAATTTCTTCTAATTTGTACTGGCCCGTAGTTTCCAGAAATCCCCAGCCAGTATGATCCACCTAAACATTAGGAAGGACTTCTTGACAGTAAAAGCTGTTCAACAGTGGAATACACTGTTTTGGAAAGTGGTGAAGTAAGCAGAGGGTAGATAACCATGTATCTGAAGTGATTTGATTTTGTATTCCGGAATGACAGAAGAATTGGACTGGATGGTCCTTGTGGTCTCTTCCGATCTATGATTCTGTGACTCATAGTCAAGTAAGCTACAGTCTCCTTAGTGTTATGTGCAAAAAACTAAACTTCCCAAGCTTTCCTCAAAACTACCTGTAATCCATGCTACTGTTGGATGGCAAGCAATAAAAAAGTAAAACATGGGGCTGTACAGACCACCCAAATAGGGCAGTCTGTAGGCGCCCCTTTGAGCAGCGGATTGGGGCCAGGGCAGCCTCACCGGCAGCCACAGAGGCCCCCATCCGTCGCTTTTCCAGGCTGCGGAAAAGGGGCAAAATGCCCCTTCTCCACGGCTTGGAAAGGACTGTCCTTGGGGCTTCATGCTAAGTGCTTCCAGCACCATGATGTCAGGCATGCGCCGCTCAGTGTAAATGCTGCGTGCAGCATGACATCATTGGCGCACGCGCGTATGGATGGCACGCTTTAAAAATGGTGCCGTTCATACGCACTAGGGCTGGGGAATGTGTGGATGCTGCACGCTCCCCTGCCCTATTCCTCCGCGATGATGGCCCTTTTGGGTCTTCTGTAAAGGCCCCATGTATATCAGATTACTCTGACTAGGTAAGTCCGATTAGGCATTTTGCAAAATTGCAAGGGCTGTTCATATTTTATTTGACGTAAGAAGAGGAGCAGAGAAATTACAAAGAAGCCACTCCTGTTGGACTGATATTGCCTCATATGTATGTCATATTCCTTTTAAAAACACGTAATTCAAGGTAATCTATCCTTAGGGTCTATGTCAGTTTTTAAAATCTCTCCAGAAGTATTGGCAACCTTTCATTTGAATTCATCCCATCTTGTCCATATGTAACTGGGAGGGAGAGAGCAAGGGAGTGAAAGAATTTAAGATAATTTCATGTTATTCAGTAACATCAACTGTTATTTTACCCCATTGGGCACATACAGTAACAAACATTGACATTTTTGGAAGATAAGCTGCTGTTCAGAGTTTTTCTAAACCAAGATGTGACAGCATAATAGTCTGGATATTATGGCTTTCTTCCTTTCTATGGGGTAGCAAATAATCTTGGAAACATCATAACTGGAGATGCCTTTACTATGCATTGAGGATGATTAGGTTGCCAGTCAAACACTGACATCTAACTCCATTGGCGTCCTCTCTCTCTCTCTCTCTCTCTCTCTCTCTCTCTTAAATACTTTAGTGCTGTTTATTTTATTTTTCTTGAAAGGACAAACAATATAAAATGAACACAAGCTTTATAAAAAGTGAGGAAAAAAGTCCCCAGTGGCAGATTTGTCTATCTAGATAAAGGGTGTTGTTCAGAACCCATGTAAGAATATCAATTAATAAATTAATTTGGAGGGGGGGCAGAATGAAAAATACCTTTTCTCCAAACTTAGGCTGTATCTGTACTGCAGAAATAAAGCAGTCTGATACTACTTTAACTGCCACAGCTTATTGCTATGGAACTTTGGGATTTGTAGTTTGTTGTGACACTAGATCTCTCTGACAGAGACGCTTAAATATCTAACAGATCTACAAATCTCAAAATTCCATAGCATTGCCATGGCAGTAAAAACAGTGTCACTGTATTATTTCTGCAGTTCAGATGCAGTGTATTTTTTAAAAAAGGAATTGGAGGATGATGATATGGGAGTGCCATTATGCTGGCTATTTTGTTCCCATTGTCCTTCCCATCCAAGTTTTTCACACCATGGCAACTGGTGGTTGTGTCAGACAAGCGGCAAATAGCAACAGAAGGAGAGAGGCAGGAAGGAGCAGGCAGAGGAAACCAGTATTGTGCTGCCTTATGATGTAGAAGTGCATGCAGCAAATAGCAGAATGTAATGGCTGGAAAAGGGATAAGGAGAATGGATGGAAAAATAACATAATAAAAATCACCTCTCAGTCTTATCTTCTCCAGAGTAAACATATCCACACACACACACACACACACACATACAAACTATTCCTCATTGAACCTGGCATCCTGACCTTTAACCATCTTAGGCAACTTCCTCTGGACATGTTCTGGTTTGCCAGTATCTTTCTTGCATTATGGTTCCCATACATGTATGGAGCCCTACCATCTGCTAATATCCAAAGCCTTTTCAATCAGCCTTAAAGCCTTTATCTCTGGCCAGTTTGTTTGTTTTGGTAAAAGTAGATTTGTTTGATTCTGGAGTGATTCCGTATGCATAAAGTGACCATGGCTAAGGTTTTCTCTAAAACTCTAGTATGGCACATCAAAATCTGAGAAATGAGCCCACTGATAATAGATATACAGCGGCAATATTTTAGAGACCACCACAGGTATACAACATTCTTCCCATAATATATTAGAGGAATTTAAGGGGCAATAAACTGGAGTCTTCTGGGAATGGCATGGTTCCTTTAAGATCTTTTTTTTTAGTGCAGTGGGTTAGTTGTACAGGTTTATGCTGTAAATATCGAATACAAGTTACACCATCAACTTCAGAGACAGACATATATGATTAATGAGTGCTAGAGGCTTGTGATGACATTACTGTGCCCCTTAGACAGAAGATAAAAGTCCCATTCTTTGCTTTCATAAGCCCAGAAGCAACACAGGGGAGAGAAATGAACTGCTATCACAAGGTATAATGAAGGTTTCTTTTCTTCCAAATCACCCGCATGCAGTGTAAATTCCAAGCTTTCACATCAAATATTCCAGGCATTAATTCGTCCCCTTTCCCCTTTTTAATATTTAAGTTTCATTTGTGTAATTTGATCAAGACTTACATGTGTTAGAAATATAGCACTGTGACATTTTGAGGAATATTTGTGTAACCTTTAGGATTCTCTGTATAATATGTTTGTTGCTAGAGTTTTGCAAACAACAGAGGTTTATGTCATTTGAATGTTGGAGAGAGAATAGAAGGAGAGTTTTTGTCTCCCAGTGATAGAAATGATGAGAGATTCATATGATTTTCCTCCATGATTTTTTTTTAAAAAAGTGAAAAGGGATTTAGGTAGAACATCATAATGAGTGAGGAATTACATTTGTCTGTCCATGGAAAAGGCTTCTGCTTTGATGCACCTAGGAAGTGGAAGTGATGATTCTGCACCGGCAATGCCATAGCACAAAAGTGACAAATGTCTTTGGAGTTGCTCCTGGGAAAGACCCAGAATGTTGATTTCTTAAGACAGATCTCATCACACTGCTTCATCACTGGGCAGCAGGCAGCCTGTTTGTAACCTGCCCTTCTCTGGGTTTCTCCCACATTTTTCAAGAATGGGAAAATCTTGTTCTTGAAAAGCTACAAGAAAGCCTGGGCTGCCTATTGACCAGTGAAGCCGGAGAAGCCAGGGAAGCCGGTAAGGAGGTTGCAGGAAAGTCACAGGGCTTCCCTGGGCTTCCCTGGCTTCTCTGCGACCTTCATCTGTTCCCCACAGCCAGGAAACTGGTAAGGAGGATGCAGGAAGGTCGCAAGGCTTCCCTGGCCTTCCCCAGTTTCCCTGCGACCTTCTTGAGACTCCATTACGGGGAATGGAAGAAGGTTGCAGAGAAGCCGGGGAAGGTGGGAAGGAAGTCACAGAAGGAAAGGGAAGCTGGGAAGCAGGCCACAGAAGGCTGAAGAGAAGCCCAGGTCAGGTAAGGAGAAGTCAGGGGGGCAAGGGAGGTCAGTGCCAGGGGAGATGGCCAGGGCCCATGCAGCTACTCCCCCCCTTCTGTCACAGGAACCAGCAAATTCAAATTGAAAATAAATTGATTCAATCCAAAAGAAGCGGAAAAATCCAGTGTCATTTTGACATGGGTTAAATGGGGGGAAACCATGGGCTCCCCTTCCAAATCAGTTCCAAATTGATTCGCAAGTGGGGACCATGGTGGTTTAAACCAGACCATGCTTCGGTACGATACAGTTTAAACCATAGCGGGAATGAGCCCCTAGCCTCCTGGAAAGAGCATGATCTGCCCCCTCCTCTTCTCTCCTCCCTGCAAATGACTTTTTGCACTTTGAACTCAGTTTGTAACAATGGAAGCAAGCCAGAGTGAAAGGGAAAGTGGGAGGAGGAGCCAGAAACTGAGACATTTTAAAAGCAGCTGAAAAAGTGGGATGGCAGAGAATTAATTGCACTTGCTGTTGTTGTTAACTGCCCTCAGATCAGCTTCATCTCATGGCAACCCTGTGGATGAGATATTTTCCAGTTCTTGCCAAATAAGGACAGTTGGGAGATATGATCGCAGGAAGGGCGGTATACAAATAAAGCTTATTATTATTATTATTATTATTATTATTATATAAAAGTGCGACCTATTGAAAAGGTTTATGCCACTTCTGGAGGCTTCTAGGGGAGACAATTCATCTTTTCTTTCACCAGAAAAAGGATTGGCTGGAGAACATGAAGGGGTCAAGGGCCCCCAAACATTTGGTTACCTGTGATGTATATTGTGGGTCTTGCTTTTTAACAGTAAGTCTATTCCTCCAGCATGAACACATATCCCTTTATATGCTCCACCCTTTCTTTTCTGCTACAATTATACCTCAAGGCCTCCTTGCCAGAATATCATTGTAGCATTCAGTAGAAAGCAGCAAGAGCCATTCTAATGCATCCAGCCCCAAACTGAGCTGCATAATTAAAGTGACTGGCTTGATTAACTCTGTTTTCAATATCCTGTTTGCAATAAGCAAGTTTCTCATTTAAAAAGCTTACTAAAAATAAATGCCTTACAAGCCATGGATGTCTGTTCCCTTAAGTAAAATGTTGTCAGGGAATGGAAAGTGGTGGTGGGTGTCTGTTAGCTTTTGGGTGGAATGAGGGAAAGTCAGATTTTCCTTACATTAAGTCAAGATCTCAGTTGATTAAGCCCAATACAATCTACTATCTCCTCTCCATGTTTTGTGATGGAATCTTTTGCAGGCCTACATCTCTCTGTATTGGTCTGACTGAGCAGGAAAATCAGATGGCACAGTGATGGCACCATCATGGCACCATCGTGTGGAATCTGGTGATTTGTAGTTGGTAATATATACAGCCTGGTCTGTTAGAGAAGTCTGGTGGCTCACAAAACTACAAATGCCAGTGTTATGGCAGGGTAGAATAATAGCAGTTTAAAAGGTATTAAAACTGCTTTATTTTTGCTATGTGGATTCACCTTTGTTTGCCTCTCCCTTCTTTACTTTCTTTTCGTCTATAGGCAAAGGCATCCTTTGTTGAAACAGACCCGCAGCTTGCAATGGGTTGTGTCAGATGGATGGTCATATTAGTGACTAATACAACTAACCTGATACTGTCGAACTTTACATATGTCATAAGAAGACATGATTCACTAGAAAAGACAACTTTGGGGCTTTCCAGACTGCCAGGAGAGGGCAATATGAAGTTGCCTTTTCCCAAATGCTTAGCAGCTACACTGCAGGTCCCAGGGATGTATTTAAAAGGTATAGGGCAGCTACACTGAGGGGGTGTGGGGACGACTTATCTGAAGTCTTTTCTGTTGTTCAGCGACTACATTGGAAGCTGCCAGGATGCTAGAAACACAAGCAGAGCAGCTGCACGGGTGGCAATGAATGGGTCTTTTGGCCACACTGAACCTTTAATTTTTTTGTTGTTGCCGGCTGCGAACTGCACAGTTGCACCGGTACATCATACAGACAATTGTATTGCCAGCTGCAAACTGCACAGTTGCGCAGGTACATCACACATGAACTGTGCAGTTATGAAGATCTGTCAAATTACCTTTCTGGTTTTGCTTCCCTTTTTTAAGTGCACAGTTGCATCAGTGCACCATCAATGAACCCCTTTATATAATAATAATAATAATAATAATAATAATAATAATAATTACCCCACCCCTTTGAGATCAATCGAGGCGGCTTCCACATTAAAATACTATTACATCAATAAAACAAACTGCATCCCTCCCCCCTTAAAAAGATATTAAATCAGTTACAATTTAAGTTTATGAATAAATTTCTTTATTTTATGAATGAATTGACATTTTATGCGCAGTTGCATAACAGTTACAGCATCCCAGAGTCCCTACGGTGCATGTCTAGGGTTCAGATTAGGGCTGGAGCTAGGGTTTGGGAGCTTTAAAAAACTGCACAGTTGCATTGCAGCATTTAGACGCAGCTGCACAGTTACACCCTTTTTAAAAAGAAGCTGGGAAAAGCAGCTCCTTTTTAAAGCTGCTTTTCCCCCACTAAAATGCAAAAGAAGTGCGTTCCTGCCAAACTTTCAGTGTGGGTCATCTAAAGGCTACACTTTCATGCAGGCATGAACACACCCCTTTTGGGTAGAAAAGAGGAAGATTACATTTCAGATGGATAGACTCATTCATGGAAGCCATGGCCCTGAGTTTGGAAAATCTGAGTCTCTCCAGATGATCTTAGAAGTCTAATGGGCTCACAAGGAGAACCCTTTTAACTGGCATTTTAAGCTGATTTGGGAGGAAGGTAAGATAAAAATTAAAGACATAATTTAGAAAATATATATCTAGAGATGCTGAGAGTTGAATAGAAACTTCTGTGTGAAATCTATACTCTTCCATCTCCTGGGCACCAAACCTTTTTGGAGGATGATTTAAATTTTCCTGAGTCAGATAGCATACGGTTGCTGGTTGGGCTGAGGAAGCCACAGATTGTCCAAGAAATTTTTCGGGCCTTGAAGAAGATGTCTACAAAACTGTCCCCCAAGAGGTCTATCCTAGAATTGGAGGGGAAGGATGAACACCTAAGAATATTTCTAGACCCCTAGGTCTCACTCTGGGCTTGTCCTTAATCCCAGGTCTTTAGGAGAGGGATGAATTACAATACTGCATGTTCTGACTCTCCAACAACTCAGAGGTGAAGCAGATAGCAGATAAAGAACAGCATCTGGCCACTCCAGTTGCAATTGTACCGAGACTGCAGCGACTGCATGACCTGCTTTCAAAGCCAGGAGCCACCAGGAGCCAGATTATTTTTGCTCCTTTTTGATCCAGTCCAAAGGACCCGTTCATAGCATTGGAGTGGCTTCTTGCAACTTCAGGGGCCATGTGTCATTTGAAGTCCATGCCCCCAAAGCAGCCGGAAGCCACTTTATTTGGCCCATGTGATTCAAACCTCAGTTTTACTGGTTGTCCCAGGCTTCTAGTACTATGAGAGTTTTATCACTGGGAAATGTTGCATGGTATTCCTGACAGTCACAGGCCATCACATACTCTCCAACTGTCCCAAATTGGCAGTGAGAGTTCTGATCAATTGTCTATCATTCTATTTTTCCCCAGTTATTTTTAAAATGTCTCATGTTATATCTCCTCCTCCAATTTTCTCTCTTTGTTCTCACCTTATGGCAGTTGCTGCAAACTGAGTTCAAAATGAAGACATAGTGCATACTCACATAACTCAGCAAGAGGGAGAGGAGAGGAGAAGTGGACTCAGGTAAATGCAAAATGCTATAGCCCCCCCCCCCCCCCGGTTGTGTGTTCTTCTTCATTACTTTTCACTGGTTTGCTCTGGCATGCTTCTAATGATGTCAGAGTCACCTGGGTCAATGATGGCCATCTTGGCCATATTTAGATATTGGATGGCCACACATGTTCTGGTTTTCACCCGGAAAATGTTGGTAGATATGCTGTTATCACCCATTTCCCCATATAGTTTGGAATATTGGGTGTGTTTGAGATGAAGTACATTGTCAGCTCATGAATGATAATGGGAAACAAAGATTTTAATCCATATGTGTACCTGTCCCCCAAGTACATGATGCAATCATCTTGTTGAAGCCCCCTCTGAATTGTTCAGCCAATCTGAATCTGGTCATTGCTTGTATGGGAGGTTGCAGCCTCCATGCTTACTTGAGTCCCCTGGGGGGAAAAGTGGAATATAAATAACAGATAATATTTCGCACAATTCTCTGCAACACACAGGAGTTCAAAAAAATAATAATAATAATGTTGAAATGCAACATTGCATAAATAGCGATGATCTTTTCTTTCCACCAGCAAGCCACACTCCCACTTTTATCAAATATCTGCAATGCAGAGCAGATTTTGAAGATTCATGGGGAGGGGCTTGCAAAGGGGGAGTGAGTTGTTCCCTTCTCTTTCCACTGTCAAGGGGAGACCATCAAAATCTGCTCAAGATCTTCCAACACCTAGCTGGATGTCACCCAAAGGGTCCTTACAAGAACAGATTGTGTAGAAAGTATTCCTTGAAAAAAGGTTTCAAATATCCTGCTCCAGAGTGATTCTTCTAGGCAGATTCCAAGTACCAAGAGATCTTAGAAGGCTTGATTTAAGGGGGAATGTTTCCTTGGTCTTTTGCAAGCATGTGGGATGGGATATGGATTCAGCCAGTCTTTGTCAAGGCTGATAGATTTAGGAAGCAGGTAGGCAAATCAGCTGATTTAAACAGATGTTTTGAAAGCTTGGCAGAGAACAGCTGAGGCTGAAGAGGCAAACTGAGTGGTGTTAATGTTTTTTTTTTGTTTGTTTGTTCTGGAAAGAGGATGCATTTGAAAATTGAATGCCACTGAGGCAGCATCCAATCTGGACAGTAAGCACAACTATTCAGAAAGACATCTATTTTTGAAATGCTGACCTTTATGGAAATGGTTTGCAGCACAATCAAATCTCCTTTGTTTTTTTATTAAAAATGTCTGTCTTACTATCTATTCACTTATTTAATTTTTATATGCTGCCCTCTACGAAGAGGCACCTCAAAAACAGAAAAGAATTTTCAAGTCCCAGAATGCCAAAGGATGGAGCAACACCACTTAAATTGGTGTCAAACTGAATTATTTTTACGGTGTAGGTGCACCTTAAGTCTTTGCAGCAGCAGAAAACAAGCTTGCTCCATCTTCAAAATGACACCCTTTCAAAGATATATATCACATCTTAACCTTCTCTTCTCCAGGCTAAACATGCACAGCTTCTTATGCCATTGCTCATAAGGCATGGTTTCAAGACCTTTTGCTTTCCAGTTTGTCAATATCCTTCTTGATATTACAACTCTCATCAACCCTAACCAGCACAACCAAGTACAAGGGATGAAGGGATTTATTTTCCAACAACATGTGGAGGGCTGCATGCATTCCATAACCATGGCTCAGACTCTAAAGCACAAAATAAAAACTATATAAATGAGTATTACTGTTGGTAACCTTCAAGACTGAAAAGCAGAATCTTATCAGGACTAAAAGATTAAAATCAGACTTTCACTAGCAATGTTTGGAGAAATATATTATGACACGAGAGGCAGACTGGAGAGTAAAATCAGAAACTGAGACAGATATAATTTCTGATTTGTGTTCTGGTTTTATTGAATCATGCCAATGTTTTGTGTAATCTACACCCCGTTAAATCAATTTATTACTTTTTATACAACCTTTGTCACATTAGGAGGTGTCAATATGCTGTTCAGAAGATGTAGGAGGGTAAAAAAAGAAGAAAATGATTAATGCTGCATGGCAAAGTAAGGCTTTCAAAGGCTAGAAAAGGTTTCTGATAAAAGACAAAGGAAAAAGGAAAAAAGAGACAGAAGGGAGAGGTGAGCAAAGTGTGCCATATGTCCTGCAGTACCTCAGCAAAATGTGAGCGTTCATAACATCATTAAGGTGGAACCCCATGGAGCCGAAGGGCCAGAGAACATATGGTCTGGTTTACTTCACATGAATTTCTAATATCTTCTATGACATTTCAAAAATAGTTTTCAATTCTTTATAATTCCGTCCTTTTCTGACACATGATTTGGTACACCTGGCTACTCATAGAAAGGCTGAAATCCTACATTGTGCTTGTGGTGCAAGCCTCTATTTATGTAGTTAAATAGACCACAAGTTGAACATGAGTCAACAGTGTGATGCAGCAGCTAAAAAGGCCAATGCGATTTTAGATTGCATCAATAGAAGTATAGTGTCTAGATCAAGGGAAGTAATAGTACCCCTCTATTTTGCTTTGGTCAGGCCCCACTTGGAATACTGTGTCCAGTTCTGGGCACCACAATTCAAAAAGGATGTTGAGAAACTGGAGCGGGTCCAAAGGAGGGCGACTAAAATGGTGAAGGGTCTGGAAACCATGCCCTATGAGGAACGACTTAGGGAGCTGTGAATGTTTAGCCTGGAGAAGAGAAGGTTAAGAGGTGATGTGATAGGCTTGTTTAAATATTTGAAGGGATGTCACATTGAGGAGGAAGCAAGCTTGTTTTCTGCTGCTCCAGAGAACAGGACTCGGAACAATGGATGCAAACTCCAGGAAAAGAGATTCCACCTCAGCATTGGAAAGAACTTCCTGACAGTAAGGGTTGTTCGACAGTGGAACACACTCCCTCGGAGAGTGATGGAGTCACCTTCCTTGGAGGTCTTTAAATAGAGGCTGGATAGCCATCTGTCGGGGATGCTTTGATTGAGAGTTCCTGCATGGCAGGGGGGTTGGACTGGATGGCCCTTCTGGTCTCTTCCAACTCTATAATCCTATGATTTTATGGTGTGTTGCACCACCTTTTGCTGAATAGCCACATGGTTTACAAAAGCGACCAAGATGCATCTCTTCCGGCAGGCCTTCCCGGATAGTAACTAATTTCCCACCGTCTGATGACTCCCTCCCCCCTCCATCCAGCTGCCTACATGGGACTTGAATGAATATGTATTTTAAATCTTGATTCTTTTAATTATGATTAGTTTAATTCTGTTTCAAGGGGAGGGAGGTGGATATGTTTGGAGGATTTTAACTGTATATGTTTTTAACATGTTGTACTCTGCCCCGATTGCTCACTCAAAGGGGCAGGTAAGAAATAAATAAATAAATAAATAAATAAATAATTTGTTGTTAACCACCTTTGAGTCAATCCCCACTCATAGTGACCCTGTGGATGAGACATCTCCAAGACTTCCTGTCTTCCACTGCTCTTCTTAGGTCCTTTAAATTCATCCCATGATCTCCCTGATTAGGTCTATCCATCTAGTATTTGATCTGGTGGCACAGTGGTTAAGTGCCTGTCCTGCAGCCACTCACTCAAAACCATAAGGTGACCAGTTCAATACCAGCAAAAGGGCTCAAGCTCAGCTCAGGCTTGCATCCTTCCAAGTTCACTGAAATGAGTACCCAGATTGTTGGGGGCAAGTAGCTTAAAGTTGTAAACCGCTTAGACACTCCTTTAGGCAGTATAAAGCGGCATATAAATGAAGCTGTTTATTTGAAGCTGTTTATTCTTTTCTTTCTCCATTCCTCCACCTTTCCTAGCTTTATTGTCTTTTCCAGTGAGTCATGCCTTCTCATGAAGTGGCCAAAGTGCAACAGCCTCAAATTGCTCACCTTGGCTTCCTGGGAATGTTCAATCTTGATATGTTCAAAGACCCATTTGTCTTTTGGCTACCCACTGTATTTTCAGAACTATTTCCCAGCACGACATCTTTAAATGAGTTTACACTTTTGCTGGGGTTAGGGGAAAAGGACCCCCCGCCCTAAATGTGGAAACACTGGGGGAAAAACTGTTCTTTTTACCTAAGAAAATACCTCTCCGAGAATTACAGTTCCTCCAATGTAACTCTATGATCAACATCTGTTGGAAGTTGATCATAGAATCATGCTGGAGGACCTACAAGTGCCTAGAGGATAAGTTTTCTCTAGGAATCTCTAGGTTCTTCAGCACAACTCTATGGTCAGCTTCTGGAAGAGCTGTACTGGGGGACCTAGAGATTCCTAGAGAGAACATATTGATGAAAACCACAAATAATCAAATCCACAAAGTCAAAGCTGCAAATCTGCAGGGCTAACTGTATTTTTCTTCCTATCTACTTTCTTCACGTGTACACACATTGTGCAATCAGTAATATGCCTATTTATTGTTTCATGGTGCAATGGGGAATACAAACTGATTGTTTCTGTGATCCTAGTGAATCAAGTGGCATATTGAAGGCATAGACTTATAGTTTTGCATCATTCAAGGATATCCAACTGCATGTCTGGAACACTGTTAGTCTGAAGCAGTTAATCTGAAGTAGACCTATTGAATCAATTGTTGAATGGTAAGTGAGCTCATAGGTAAATCTAACTGATTTAATTACTCCCTGCTACTCAGGACTAACAATAGTTTTTAGATTTTCATGAAATTATTATATTTTTGGAATTCTCTTTACTCCACCATGAACTCAACATTTCTCTTGCATAGTGCCAAAAAAGTACAACCATATGCTATGTGTATGACATCAACAGGATTCCAGCTGCATTGTCTGATCAATCCTTATAGTAAAGGCTGTAAGACATGTGATTACAACATGTGGCCTGTTGGTTTCATGTAGCTCTCAAGGCTGTTTTATACACCCTGAAGACCCCCCTCCAATAAATAAATAAATAAATACATACATACATAATCTCATGCCAATGAAATTATGGAGCAGATTGCCATTACAAATTGACTCTCCCTTATTTGGAATTCCAAATTCTGAAATATTCCAAAATCCAAAATTGTCCACATGGGTGACTGAAATAGTGATATCTTTGCTTTCTGATGGTTCAGTGTATACAAACTTCATTTCCATTCACAAAATTATTTTAAAATATTTTGTATAAAATTACCTTCAGGCTATACTTGTCAGGTGAATGCGGCGGTCAAGAGTGCCTGTCATCAGCTTTGGCTGATACCCCAGCTGCGCCCTTATCTGGATTTGAAGGACCTGGAAACAGTGGTACACACTTTGGTAATCTCACGCCTGGATTTCTGTAACCCGCTCTACATGGGAATACCCTTGTGCCTAACCTGGAAACTCCAACTGGTCCAAAATATGGCAGCCAGACTTGTTACTGGAACATCAAGGAGAGAGCACATAATACCTGTGCTTAAAGCTCTCCACTGCCTGCCAATCAGCTTCCGGGCACAGTATTGTTTTTAACCTTTAAAGCCCTACATGGCTTGGGTCCAACTTATCTTAGGGACAGCCTCTCCCCATATGATCCCCCCCCCCTGTACACTTCGGTCCTCTGGGAGGAACCTGCTACAGTCCATGTCGCAGACCTCCCAGAAGGCCTTTTCAGCCTCTGCTCCCAGGCTATGGAATGGCCTGCCAGAGGAGATCCGTCTCACTACAATGCTAGATCATTTTAAAACAGCCTCAAAGACGTATCTTTTCCGGCAGGCCTTCCCAGAAACTGCATAATTTTCCCGGCTCCTAGAACCTCCCAGATTATTCCCTGACCCTTTGCATTTTGACGTCCTCTTATGCTGCTAAGTACTGTGGGTTTTATTATGTCTTGTTTTAATTTTGTTTTCTAACCTGTTTTAATCTTTGATTAGTTTAATTCCATTTTATGGGGTGGAGGAGGGGATGGGATTGTTGACACATTTTAACTGTAACTGTTTTTTAACCTTGCTGTACCCTGCCCGGATTGCTCAGGCAGAGGGGTGGGTAAGAAATAATAATAATAATAATAATAATAATAATAATAATAATAAGTAGTAGTAGTAGTAGTAGTAGTAGTATAAGGAATACATGAAACATTATGTTTAGACTTGGGTCTAATCTCCAAGATCTCTCTCTCTCTCTCTCTCTCTCTCTCTCTCTCTCTCTCTCTTTTTCTCTCTCCCTCTCTCTTTCTCTTTCTCTCTCCCTCTGTGTAAATATTCTATAATTTAAAAAACTCCAAAATCACCATCACCATCATCATCATCATCATCTGGCCCCAAGGATTTCAGATAAGTTAGACTCAATTAGTAAATCAAAACAAAAATGCTTTGGGTTAAAAGATGCTACTCATTAGGGATGGGCATCAAATGACTGGTAGGTTGAAATATATGACTCATATGTCTGTACATAATCCATGGTCTTACTGTTGCAAGCTGGGACAATCAGTGGGTACCTTTCACATTTATGAGTAGAATTACTTTTATGCTGGCATTTCAGATATTATACTACATATCCTCCAACATTTTACTGATGAAAATTGGGCTATGTATGGCCAATCAACACCAGAGTGTGGCCAAGATGTTATAAGTTGTTAATGAGAAGGAACACACAAGCCAGGAGAAACTGCAGCAGTTTGCTTTTGACTTATTCTACTGGGAACGACAAGATTCTGCCTCTTTCTCTGCTGAGTTAGACAACTACAAACTACTTTTGCATATGGAACTCAGTCTGCAGTTATTTAAGTTAGCTGAGGAAAAGTGGGGATGGGAGGAGGAGAAAGAAACTGGGACATCTTGAAAGCAGTTGGGAATCAGGACTGTTCCTGTCAAACTGGGACAGTTGCAGTGCATGGTACTGGCCATAGGGTTGATATTAGAGCAAGAAATCACCACCATTTAACCATAAAAGAGCCCCAGTTCCTCCTCTCCCTTCTAATAACAAGCTTTAAAATTATTTCTTCCATATATCCAAATTGGCCAAGCTGGAATGAATAATGAACATAAAGGAGGTGATTTGTTGTGCATTCATGCAGAAATATAGATCCTTAAAACATAAAGTAGGCCTATAATATTTCTATAAAGTAGTAATAAAACATTGCTTTGCTATATGTAACCATTTTGTTCTGCATCACATTATATTTTATTATAGTTTCTCTTGGATGCTGCACAAACATTATCAGGGAAGGTTTTTTTCACTTAAGAATACACATAAAGATTTTTTTAAAGCAGCATTGGTGAAAAGGCTAAGAGCTATTAGGAGAAGACTTTTGTCACAAAATTCTCATATTTTTAAGTTCAATGGTCTTTTTTACAAGGAATATTTGGGCCCATTGTTTTGATATAAGCACACCCCCTTTTTTAAAAATCTGAAGTCAACTTCTGACCACTTCTATATTATCTTTATTTTGATTTTTTGGCATCTTTCACAGTTGATGAAGGTCTCAAACTGTCTTGACTAGAAAACTGGGTCTCAGTCCTTTCCCACTACTCATATCCTCCAACATTTAACAGATGAAAATTGGGACACATGTGACCAAGGAACATTAAAGTATGGTCAAGATGGTACATGTTATTAAGGCAGAAGAACACACAAGCTAGGAGAGGATGCTGCAGTTTGCTTTTGCCTGAGCCTACTGGGAAGGAAAGATTGTGCTCCCTTCTTTTTTCTCTCCTGCTGAGTTAACTTAGTGCAAATTATTTTTACAATCTAAACTCATTCTGCAGCAGTTGAATCAAGCCAGGATGAAGTGGGAAAGTGAGAGGAGGAAACTGGAAAAAGTACAATGATGGAGGATTAACTGGGACTGTCCCTGCCAAATCACAACACACTGAAGTGTATGAACAGAATCACAGCACTATATATACCATACGCCTCGCAGATATGGGGCTTGGAGGTACTGCTCTGCAGTGGCTCCGATCCTTTCTGGAGGGTCGGCCTCAGAAGGTGTTATTGGGTGACACCTGTTCGACCCCACAGCCGTGTCTTGTGGAGTCCCTCAGGGTTCAGTACTGTCCCCGATGTTATTTAACATCTACATGAAACTGCTGGCGGGGATCATCTGGAGTTTCGGAGTAAGGTGTTATCTGTATGCAGATGACCATCCAGATCTGTCACTCCTTTCCACTTTTTACTAAGGAGGCTTTCCAGACCTTGAGCTGGTGCTTGGTCACTGTGTTGATGAGGGCTAACAAATTGAAACTTAATCCAGACAAGACAGAGGCCCTCCTAATCAGTCGAAAGACCAAACAGGGCATAGGGTTACAGCCTGTGCTTGACGGGGTCACACTCCCCCTGAAGGCGCGGGTTAGCAGCTTGGGAAGTGATCCTGTACTCATTACTGAGCCTGAAACCCCAGGTTTCGGCAGTGGCCAGGGGAGCTTTTGCACAGTTAAAACTCGTGCGCCAGCTGCACCCGTACCTTGGGAAGTCTGATCTGGCGATGGTGGTCCATGCTTTGGTCACATCTCGAATAGATTACTGCAACGCACTCTACGTGGGGCTGCCTTTGAAGACGGTTCGGAAACTTCAACTAGTCCAACGGACGGCAGCCAGACTAATAACTGGAGCTTCATACAGGGAGCATACTACCCCCCTGTTATGTCAGCTCCACTGGCTACCGGTCCATTTCCGAGCTCAATTCAAAGTGCTGGTTTTGATCTTCTGGCCCGGCTTACTTGTCCGAATGCATCTGCCCCTACGTCCCGCCTCGTAATGTAAGATCTTCCGGGGAGGCCCTGTTCTTGCTCCCACCAACCTTGCAATTGCGGCTGGCAGGGATGAGAAACAGGGCCTTCTCGGCAGTGGCCCCCCGCCTGTGGAATGCACTTCCAAGTGAGATATGATCAACCCCATCCCTCCTGGCCTTTAGGAAGAAAGTAAAATCATGATTGTGGGACCAGGCTTTTGCACATTAATGTAATGCAGCACTTCACTGGGACTGGCTAACGTTGATGGTCATAAGAACACGGGATTACCGCTTTGGGATATGGAAGGATCATATATTGAGATCTTAAACTGTTTGATTGTTAATTATTGTTGATTGTGCTTGTTTTAACTTTGCTGTATTTATGTTTTAAATTGTATACTGCCGGCATCTAATGATTGCCTTGTAAGCCGCTCTGAGTCCCCCCTCAGGGGTTGAGAAGAGCGGGTTAGAAATACTGTAAATAAATAAATAAAATAAATAATTTTTAGTAGCACAACAACAGTTTATGGAAGCCTGGGATTTGTAGTATGGTGAGGCATTGAGACCCAGTGGGGTGTAGTGCTTTGAGCGTTGAACTGTGACTCTGGAGACCAGGGTTTGATTCTCTGCTTTGCCATAGAAACCGACTGGATGAACGTGGACATGTCACATGCTCTCAGCTTCAGGGGAAGATAATGGCAATCCCTCTCTGAAGAAATTTACCAAGAAACCTCCATGACAGGTTCACCTTAGGGTCGCCATAAATTGGAAATGACTTGAAGGCACATAACAACAATGATAACAACACCACAAAAACGTAACTGAGAGCATTCTGGTAGATAATTCCCAATACCCCTCCCTAAACTGCAAATCCCAGGATTCCATTGGGTGAGACCATGACAATGAAAGTAGAATTATAATGCTTTAACTGTATAAAAAGAGCCCCTGTTGTCATTGACCATCCCTGATGCAAATCAAGCAATACTAGCAATTAATAAACATGTCTCATTACAAAGATGCTATCTCTTGTAAAGCAAACTGTAAATCAAATTATGCATAAGGAATGTTCTTCTGAACTCTGCAGTAGTTGCCATGGTTACCCAAAGAGTCTTCAGTCTAGAATAAGTTTTTTCACTTCATTTACCTGCTTTCTCCCCCTCCCCATTTAAAACAGAAACAGCACGTTGCTTTTCACAATGTTGTGAACAAGCATGGATCAACAAGAATATTGTGACAGTTACCCTGTTAGAGATATATAGACAGGTCATCCAGATAAGGCTGGGGTTAAACTGGTGAAGGAATCAATATGTTGCTTTAAATTTAATTGAAAGACAATATATTCGATATATTTCCAGCCATGGTAACAATTATAATAGCATTCTTGCTTCAGACAACAACTTGGTGTCCCCAGACTTGTGTTTGCAAATGATCAAATGAAAACAGAAACTTATAATCATCCCATGGAAGCAGACAGTCTGTGTTCAAAGAGCTTTTTCAAGAGTTTGGGAACAGAATAAAATCCAGTTTTGTCATTCCTGAACTGCTCCCTCTTTCCTCATGTACTAATTGGCCCATTGCAAAAATCTGCCTGCCCTGTTCTCTGATGTTTTACTTGCATTCTGAGAAACAACCACAAAGCTGAACGTTTGCAGCATTTTGGACCATATTTGCAATGCAAGGTGAAGGTTCCTCCTGCACATTAGGCAGATGTTACAAAATATATCCTGCTCTATTTGCTGTTATTATGTGTCTTCATGTTCACTCTGACTTAAGGCAGCACTTATTGTTAATTGTTGTCAAGTTGACTACAAGCTATGGAAACACAGTGAGAAAGAGATTCCCTAAGCCACCCTGCTATCAACAGCCATGTTCAGGTCTTGCAAACTCAGGACTCAGGCTTCTTTGACTGAGTTGATTCACCTGTAGTGTGGCCTTCCTCTTTCCTATTGCCTTCTACCTTGCCAAGCATTATTGTCTTTTCTATTGAATCATGTCGTTTCATGATATGCCCAGACTACGACAATCTCAGTGCCCAAGTACGATAGCCTTGTTTTAGTCCTTAGAGCTGATTTGCTTCCGATCAGCTTTCTTCACTTTTAATAGGGTTTTTTTCAGCAAGTTTTCTTCAAAGGAGGTTTACCATTGCCTTCCTTTAAGGTGGAGAGAAAGTGATTTGCCCAAGGTAACCCTGTGGGTCTCCATGGCCAAGCAGAGGTTCAAACCCTGGTCTCCAAAGCATAGTTGACCACTCCAACCACTGTGCCATGCTGACTCTGGGGTCATAAGGGGGGAAAAATGAGGATGTCCTCCCTGATGGAGCGTAGGCACCATTTCCCTTCTCCTTGGAGTGCAGACCAGTAAGCAAGAACAGCTGTGGAGGGGGAGAGTTTGGACAAGAGATTAGCCCGCTGAGCCCATCCAAAAAGAGACATTCATACATATATAATCCACCATTGAGACTGCCCAGAAAGAGATAAATTGCTCTGGGTGAAGCCCTTCTTTTCTAAAATGAAAGGTATAGCTCTTTAAAACGTGAGTGACTAAGGGCAAAATCCAACAGATTGTCTTAACTGGAATAGACTCACGGAGTCAATAGAATCTGTGCAAGTGTTGACTTTCTAAATTCCTAATGATTTAATGGGTCCCATTCTGGTTGACATGAACAACTGGATTGAGCCCTAAGGTTCTTCAGATAATTCTGTTACATGTCACTATCACACTAGCTCCCCATTGTGAACTACCACCACCAAATCCAAAACTATGTGATTCACCTATAGGCATATTCACTTTGGAATTGATACTTACCCCCCCCCCCCCCCCGTGGCAGAATAAATCAATATTCACCATTGACTCATGATGATGATGATGATGATGATGATGATGATGATGATTTGTATTTCCCGCCCTCTCCCTATGGATCGAGGTGGGATTACAGCATAGATAAAATTACATAACAGTAAAATACAGCATAAATAAAATAAACACAATAAAATACATTAATCCCTATCCCTTCCATCATAAAATAAAAATGTAACAAATAAAATAATAACATTAATCTAAAGTGAACAAAATGGAGTGGGCCAGTTTGCAGGGCACACAGCCCAGTTGGTTTCTCAGCCATTCAGAGTTTGTGGTACACAACCACTCTTTTCTTGATTTTGTTGCTGTCGTGTGCCATCAAATCATTTCTGATGTATGGTGCCCTTAAAGTAACATTATTACAAGGTTTTTTTTGGCAAGATTTGTTCAGAGGATGTTTGCCATTCCCTTCCTCTCAGGCTGAGAGAGTCTGAGAGAGTGTGTCTTGCCCAAGGTTCAAACTCTGGCCTCCAGAGTTGCAGTCCCACTGCTCAGATCACTACACCACACCACACTGGCTCTCTTTCCTTGATATCTCGTCTAAAAAAAATTCCACATGACATAAATAAATTAACAAATACTCTGAAAATTACCCAGCCAATAGACTTACAATAAAATTAACAATTTATGCTAAGCACATTTCAAAAATTAAAGGAGGGAACTTAATTATTTTACCAATGGGGAAATGATAGAGAAAAGGGTTGTACTTACATAACTTGGCTAATCTTTCTTAGCACTGGGTTTATAATTAATTTAAGGGGCCGTGTTACTTGTTTTCATTAACCAAAATTGGACAATAAGTATAATAACAGGCAGATTTTTCTCTTTCTTTCTTTTTCAAGAAGCTGATCCAAGGCATAATATTCAAAGAATGAGGGATGTTGCTCCACTCCCCACTGTGTCAGTGCATGAATGCTCATGCAAATAACACTTCCAATTATGACAAGGAAGATGGCATACTGCCTGGCATATTTTAAAACCCTATAAATGTTAATGTAAACTTTTAATATTATCAGGAAAAAGTGGACCATTTCCTATCATGGTCCCATGTATGCTAAAAGTACATCAACTCAGGCTGGACAGATTTCAAATGCATTTCTATCACCTCCTTCCTTTCTCACTGTCAAGTCATTTTGGTGGTGGCTTGCATGACTTTTTAAAACATACAGTGGAGAAAAATCTATATGTAATTTTGCACACATCAGATAGAGGCATTAATGGAGGTATCCCCCAAGGGACTAAAGGGTGTTTGTATGTATTTTTCTTCTTTTAAGGGAGGCACATTTGAACACATTGGCCAAGATCCCAGTAGGATAGAATTTCTCGGACTATTGAACGTGAGGGACCAGTAATCGTTTTTTCCTAATGTTAAAGCATAAAATATAAGCACATGGGATATATAACATCACAAGTGTCCAATATTTGTTGAGTTTGATAAACTGAATATTAGATTTTAATGTTAAAACTTCCTCTAACTGAGTGAAATAATTGCTTCTTCTACAAATATTTTATCTTCTGTAACTGACTGTCCCTCCCTCCCTCCCTCCCTTCTTTCTGCCATGCCTCATTTTCAGTGAGCTTCAGGTAACCATGCTTGGTTTTGTTCCTTAGCACTATATCCTCCTTACAACAACCCTGTAAAGGAGATCAGGCCAATAAAGAAAGACTAGTCTGTTTCATAGGCCCTGTTCCATAGGTCCTCCAAGTGTAAAAGTAGATTGAACCCATTTACATGCTCTTTCAGTCAAGCTGAGTACCAAGCTTATAGAAAAATGAGCTTTTGAGGTTTAGAGAAATATCAGAAAAACATTTTAGGTGAATTTTACACAATAGGAATAATGCAGTTTGACCCCATTTTAAGTGCTGTAGTTCCATCCTAAGGAATCATGAGATTTATAGTTTTGAAAGGTCTTTAGTCTTCTCTACCAAACAGTGCTGGTGCCTTACCAAACTATCAGTCCTAGGATTCCGTAAGATGGAGCCATGGCAGTTAAAGTGGTGTCAAACTGCATTATTTCTACAGTGCAGATGCTTCCTTTGATGAAGTATCTGCATAAGTGGCTTCAGGATAAGCATCAGTGGGGAACATGTGAGTGGTTTCAATATGAAGATCTTGATAAGAAAGAAATAAGTGATCACAGCATGAGTCTTGGTCTAGACCTGATAAGTAATTGCAGGAGGATCACCCTGGCATTGAGCTGGGTAATAAAAAAATGGGTGCAGGATGAGAAGCTGAAGGGAGAGAGTGAGGGTATTTTCTCCCAACCCAAGATTGGGAAGCTGCAGGTAGGGGAACAGGGACAATTTTTCCTGTCTAGAATACCCCTCTCAGCAAGTCCAAATATCTCTATTTTCCTTGGCAGTCCCTCTCAAAATGATCACAGAAGCAATGGGCCATTTTCATAGGGAATACTATGGGGTTCTGGATTGTGGTTTTTATCATGCATTCGGGGGGTTTTGAGCACTGTTTGGGAACAAGTTGTTTGAAATGTGTGCGGCTTTTTAAACATTGAGGTGTGGGACTGGTGGGGAAGATTTAGAGGCCACAAAAATGAATCTGGGGGGGGGGTGTCACATGTGGCCCATAGCCTGCACTTTGCTCAACCCTTCCTTAACCACTACAACCAGTGGTGAGGTGCTGCTGGACAGCAACTCCCATACTTTCTCACCCTTGGTTATACAGCAAGGGACTGGTGAGAGTTATGCCAACAACATCTAAAATCAGAGAGTTGTGAAAAGATCATAAGGGGCATCCAGTTCAAGCCCCTGCCATGCAGGAATATAAAATCTAGAAGGCCACATGATCCCCATCTTGGCCAGACACTAGCCTGAGCTGCCAAAAAGCTTCTTCTTGTGAATTTCTTTGGCATTCTGGTGTTTTTATCATTTGCACTGTTTATGAGATCATTTCATAAACACATTTCCCGTCTTACCATTGCTGCCAACATTAGCATTTTTCCTTTGCTTCCTGTGATAACTGATCGTTTAGACTCATTGGGGACCAGAAGAATAGTTAATGTCCTCCTGATACCTCTGAGATTATATGCCGATTTCATGTCAGAGGTGTCTTTTCACATGCAACAAGGGGAAAGCTTAAGTGCCAAATCATCCAGGCTCTTCTTTGAACACCCTGGAGGCTGGAGTAGAAAAAGAACTCTGGTCTTTTGCTTTTATGGGAAATCGATATGTTATTTATGCAAGATCTTAAAGAGCCACTAAGACACCTGAACCGAGAATTGTTTGCAGACAGAGTGTGAGTCTTCATTATCTTCCAGCTTGCCGTAGAAATTGTTTGTTGTAAATGGGTTGATGGTGGTGTTAATGAGGTGGCAGGGAATAAAAAGGATGGGCAAGCTTAAAATTGCCCTTGGTCTCCCATTCTCATCTATCACACAAAGGAAAGAAAAAGGATGTCATAAATTGAATTGCTCCATTTCTATCTCCCCCTTTCTAGTGTGTGTACTCTGCATTGGTTTCAGAAGAGTTGAATTGTATTAGGCCACAAGGTAGGACTGCCACTTACAGATCAACAAAAGAAGACAACAATTTGTATAAAACTAAGAATGCTAATTTATATAGAGAAATGCAAAATCTAATATAGGTCTAGATCCTAGGGGTAATGCTGACTAGAGTAGAGCCATTGAATAAATGGGGTTTACCTATGTGTAGACTCAACATTCAACACTTGGTTCAATGGATTTACTTTTGCTGAGACCACCAAAGGATTCTGGATATTACTTTAAAAAGCAATCTTAACACAAAACATATGCAATGCATATTAGCTAGTAAGATTCCAGCCATGATTTTCTATAATTTAAAGGATATTACAGTATATATCATCTCAATGCAGAAGATGTAACCAAAGCAGGAAAGGATTTGGAACCCAAGCCTTATGAGGAACAGTTTAATGCACTTGGGTATGTTAAGCCTAAGAAGATAAAACTGAGACGTGAGTTGATAGCACAAATATCTGAGGGGTGTCAAGTGGAAGATGGAGTGAGCTTGTCCTTACTGAACCTACTGTCCAGATGCTAACTGTGGATGAACAACTTCAAAGTCCCAAATGACACTGCTTTCTCCTAGTTTCATTTGTATCCTTCCCTTTCTCAAAAACATCTTGCAACGTTTAAAACAAATACAGATGAAAGCATATACAAAGACATCGGCCCTGCCCTTCCATCAGTTTGGGAGGTTGTAATGGTCTCCCAAGCACAGTGATATTTGGTTTTCCTCCCCTCAAATGACTGCTGTACTTGTTTTCTGATGTGGTGCTCTGTCCTTTGCATAGACATTCTGTGGTCAAGGAAGGATGGCAGGACAAGAGGCAGTCTACTAGCTCCATTCTTGAAGCTGGATGCAGGAAGATGATATTCTGTAGACCTTTATAGGACCATCAGGGGGTCCAGGAAGATGTATTTTTTTCTTGCTGTGGATTCCTACAGGGATGGAGCTGCCTGGCTATCTCTCTCAGACTTACCCTTCTGTGTTTAGTAAAATCTACTTTCTTTCCATTTTAGGCCTGGTACAGACAGCTGCTTTAAGGCAGCCTGGGGCCAAAATTAGGGCTGGGGAGCGCGGAGTGTCCACACAATCCATGCTTTCCTGGCACCATTTTGGGGCACATGCATCCAAACAGTGTGTGCACCAATGACATGTCTTGTGCACCCCATCCAAATGGCATGGCTCACAAGAGACATCACTGTGCCACTCCAGGGTGCTAGTGGCGCCTTGGCAAAGCTGCATTTCGCAGCTCCTTTTTAGGATGGATCATTGCAGTGCCCATGTGGTTGATGCAGCAATGATCCGGAGGAGAAAGGGGTGGCCTCTGGCAACCCCTTTCTTCTCATCTGTATAGTTAGGAGATTACAAGCTCACTCCATCTTCCACCTGACTGCCTTCAGATATTTCTGCTATCAAATTGCCTCTTAGTTTTCTCTTTTCGAGGCTCAAAATACTCAAACACATTCAGCTGTTCCTCATGGGGCCTGGGTTCCAAACCCTTTCCTGTTTTGAGTTTCCCTCCTCTGGATGCGTTCCAAGTTCTCAATATTCTTTCTAAACCAATGTCCCCCCCCCCCCCAATCCAGAGTGCTTTTGAACTGATGTCCCAGATCTTTGGGTAAATCAAGGGTGGATGACTCTCCCTCACATGTTGTTGGGCTGCAAATCCCACAACCCCAACCAGCATTGCCAATGATAATGGATGATAGGAGTTTTGGTTTAATAGCATCTGGAAGACCACCCATTCTCACTGCCTGAGATAAATAAAGTTGCATTTAAGAATACCCCCAGGTCCATTAGCATCAGCAATACCTCAACATTGAGTACGATTATGACATTGTACTTGGAAGTGGGGTAGAAAATGGGTTGGAGACTTGAGGTGTATCAAAGCATGGTTGCCATTATATTAACTGTTATGACTAGCTGGGAACATCTCTTATCAATTCTGAAACATTTACTGACCACAAGTATCAAATTCAGGCTGCTCATTTTGACCTTTAAAACCACACATAGCTTGGGGACAATGTACCTTGAAGATGACTTGCCTTCCTGGATGTTAAAATCTCGATCTTGAACTTCCTGAGGATCTGTTTAGCTGTGGGACATTCTTGATGGAGAACCTTTCTTGATGCAACTTTGCAATCTTTTTAAGTGCCAGGTTTCACTATTTATAATAATTTCATGCTTTTATCATTTTTGAAGCATGAGCTTTATCAGAAATGCTCTCTGGCTATTTTGTCAGAGGTTTAATCATATAGAGGTATACTGTTTAGTTTTATTGTTTTGTTTAATATTTTAAATTGTTTTATAATGTGACCTGAGAGGAAAACTAAAATTAAAAGGTGGTAAACAATTGTGTTAACAATAAAAGGAGAATATATAAAGCCAAAGAATATATCTAGCAATAAAAGAAGGTTGTGGACATTGGAAGGATATGCCTAGTAGTTACCAATGACTTTCACATCAGCAGCCCAGTGAATCCGTTCTATTTCAGATATTAAAAGAGCTTTTCAATTCACTGAACTTTATCCCCATAATTGAAGCTATTGGCCACCATCATAACTAATTACCATCAACTCTCTGATTCCATGGATTATTTATCCATGGATTCAACCATCCACAGCTTGAAAATATTAATATATATATATAAATTCCAAAAAGCAAACCTTGCTTTCGCCATTTTTTATACAGGACACTATTTGACTATGCCTTCGTACTATAATGGGTCTTGAGCATTCGTGGATTTTGGTATCCACAGCAGGTCCTGGAACCAAACCCCAGTGGATACCAAGGGCCCGCTGTATACTTTTGCCAGATATAAACACTTGAAAACCTATTGATTTAATGGGAGTAAGATAATGCAAGATTCTAACGATAGATGAATTCCACAGGGCTGTAAACACCTCTGGGATTTTTAGACATCTTTTTAGAATTTAACATTTTTTCCTGCAAAATTCCAGTTGTATTCATGAGAATCTCTTTACGTGAAACAACATAAGCAGTTTTCCCAGAATGTATGAGTTTTGTAGCAGGGCAGAAATGTTATTCTGGCAAAATGATTTCGTTTCCTCCAATAGTTTAGGTTTTCTCCCCTGAAGCACCCCTCCTCATAACATGACTGAAGATAAATGTAAGATATAATCCCCAATCAATGGGACTGCACCAAAAGAAATGATCTAATCACAGGCCTTTTCAGTTACGCTAAGCACCCTGGCGCAAAATTTCAGTGACCTTAAATTAAACACGAAGCAAGTAATTAATCCAAAGCAAGTCCTGTGGGAGGTCCACATCACCATTCATGATGTGGTGAGACAGCCAGTGGTGGCAACATTACCTGTGGAATTCTGGGGCTAGAGTACAAAATTGTAACTTTTCAAATTCTGCCCAGCATGTTATGCTATTTGTTCATTATTGTGTGCCTGCAAGTCCTTTCTGATTTATGACAGCCCTGAGGCAAACCTATCATGGGATTTTCTTGGCAGGTTTTGTTCAGAGAAGGTTTGCTATTTCTTTCCCCTGAATCCGAGAGCATGTGACTTGTCCAAGGTCAGCCAGTGGGTGTCATGGCCGAGGTAGGAATCGAACCCTGGTCTCCAGAGTCAAAGTCCAACACTCAAACCACTACACCGCATTGTCTGTGTGTTATTAGGTATTTGCTTAAATTTCGGCTATTCAGACAGTTTCTTGGTTGTGGAGCTTTCCTTTTTATGCATTGTGTTATTGCAATTCCTTTTTGACAGCGGTTTTAAATGGCTGTTCCTGCTGTATACTTGAGTTATTGCCTTGTTAGGTTAATGCTATTCTATCATAATTCTAGTTTTATGTATAGTTGATCTCTGTCTGTGTATACACTAGCTATTCATTTACTGGCTGGGGAAAAAAAGGTTTCCTAACTCATGGGGGAACTGGCTAGGGAGAATAATACAGTAGGAAGAATTTTGCACAGTTTTTCCTAGTATTCACACAGCCTATATTATTTCAGGAAATTATTATGTAGAGAAAAACATGTGGAGGTTTTGCAAGAGAATTGTGGAGTTTTGCTCAAAAAATACCATTTGCAAACAACCATATGTGATTTTCATAAATGATTGCTGTCTTGGGCTGCATCCATACTGCAGAGATAATCCAGTTTGACATCACTTTAACTGCCATGGCTCAATGCTGTGGAATTCTGGGAGTTGTGGTTTTGTGAGATATTCAGTCTTCTCCGTCAGAAAGCTTCCATGCCACAATAAACTACAATTCCCAGAATTCCATAGCATTGAACCATGGTGTCTAACTGGATTATTTCTGTAGTATGGTTGCAGCCTTATATGCAAAACACAATCTTGAATAAAAAGTATAGTCACATTGTTTTGTTATGGAAGACTGCTCTGCAAGATTTTTTGCTGTACATGATTGCTGGGTGTGCTTTTTGAATAGAAAACAGCAATCTTGCAAAAAAATGCCCCATGTGGATGTCTGGAAACAGTGGGGCTTTTTAGATTGGCAGGAAAGTGTGACATGAAGTTGCACTTTCCTTAATGCTTAGCAGCTAGACTGCAAGCCCCAGGTGTGCATTTAAAAAGTACAGGGCAGCTAGACTGAGGTTTTTTCTGTGGCTCAGCAATTACATGGGAAGTGGTCAAAACGCTACAAACACAGGCGGAGCAGCTACATGGGCGGCAAGGAACGCGGCTTTTAGCCGCACTTTAAACATTTTTTTCCCCTTGCTGGCTGCAAATTGCGCAATTGCGCAGGTACACCATACAGTCAGAGCTTATCACATGGGGGAGTACAGGACCATTCCGAAAGAGGGAGAAAGTGAGGTCAGTTCGGAAATGCACGTGATTACGCACAAGCTCATCACACACAAGACAAGAGAGCATCTACACAAAAAGAAAATGCAGTGTCAATACGAAAGAATTCATCACATGTGAACATACTGGTCGACTTTTTGTTGCAAATTAAGGCATCTTGGGAAATGGTAGCAAAGGCTCATGGGAGTTGTAGTCTGTGTTCTGTCAGAGCATTACATTGAGTTGTCTTGAGGTTTCAGCCCTCTGTCCAGGAGGGATTCCCATATGTCCTCCATTCTTGAGCAGAGGCCCCCCTTTTCCAAGTTGACCAGGCATGTCCTCCTTTGCCAGGACACGTCCTACTTTTCCAGCCTTCTTTTTGAAGAGGAAGCAGGAGGGCCAGGCGTGCTCTGGCCAGGCTCTGGGGGTCTCTTCCTGGCTCCTTCCCTCCCTCCCTCCCTCCCCGCTGCCTTCCTCCTCCCTTTGGCTGAGAGAGTGTGACTTGCAGGGAGGAAGGGCAGCGGTGGTGCTCCAGGTCCTCCTGATGCTGGGCCAGGGCAAGCTGGAAACAGGAGGAGGAGGAGGAGGAGGAGAGGGACATGGGGCCCCTCTGCTGCCCTGCCTCCCTGCAAGTCACACTCTCTCAGCCAAAGGGAGGAGGAAGGCAGCCAGGAGAGAGCCCTGGAGCCTGGCCAGAGTGTGCCTGGGCCTGCCTTCTCCTCCCCCCTTCGGCTGAGAGAGTGTGACTTGCAGGGAAGCAGGGCAGCAGAGGTGCTCCAGGTCCCTCCCCTTCTCCTCCTCCTCTTGCCAGCTTGCCCTGGCCTGGCTGAGCGCCTCCAGTGCCCTGCTGTCTCCCTAGAAGTCACACTCTCTCAGCCAAAGGGAGGAGGTGAAGGAAGGTGCAGGCACACTCTGGCCGGGCTCTGAAGGTCTCTTCTTGTCTTGGCACCTTCCCTCCCTCCGCACTGGTATCGCTACCTTTAAATGGGTGCTTTAAACAGACAGAGCCCCATTTAACCATGCAACTACACCTTAGCCTTTAGATGCCATAGCAATGTTGCACCCTTTTTAAAAAAGTAGTGGGGAAATCAAACTACTTTTTAAAGGCACTTCTTCTCCCTTAAAACTCCAAAATAGTGTTTTCATGGCACACTTTCCCTTTTTCTCATCTAAAGGCTGGGCTTTCATGCAGCCTTCATCACACCTCTTTTTGCCAATCTAAAATGGGCCAAGGTCTTTTATTTGTGCAAAACCTTACAATTCTCGTGCAAAAAGCTATGTACATTTATGTGTAGAATAATTCTCCAAACACTTTGGTATGTGTGACTATCAAGTGAGAATTGTGCAGAAATATTCATTTTTCTGAGCAGGAAGAGAAAACTGTGGAGACTATTCAAGTTTGTTTGGAAGGACAAAATAGTGCAATATCAACATCCTTGGTACATACACACACTATAGATGAAAGAAAAATTGAATAGATCACTGTTTTTGAGATGAAGCAGGAGCCCAGAAGGAAACTATAAATTTGAAGCAGATTTATAGAATGATTGAAAACAGATATCCATAAAGAGCATCATCTTCCACCTCCTGTCTTCCTTGATGGTGTTTCTTGGCTACAGAACTCCCCAGATTTAGGCATGGGATTGAGAAGGATAGTGTGAACATATGAATTGTATTGTACTCTATTTAAGGTCATAAGTATGAAGGTGTTGGGTCTATAGCACCAGAAGATTCTTTCTTTTCTTGCATGGTTGGATCACAGAGTTGCTCAACTGGATATATAGCCATTCTGGAAATGCTATATCCCCCACAACTGAATGTTACTTACCAACCCATAAATGATGAGATCACATACAAACCTTGGGTTGAATATAGTCCATTTTTATTAAACTTTTTCCTTTATTCCCTGGGGTGTGCAAAGAGAAGGGAATCTAGTCCAAGAGCAGCTGGGGCAGTTGGCCTCTCTCAGACCTTCTCCCCAAGTTTGTCTAGATGAATCACCTGAGCACCAAGGAGGACCTAAAGTGTTGGGTTGCTCCCTGGCCAGCCCATCACTGGGAGGCCAACATGAGAATTCATCCCACAAGTCTCATGACTTAAAGTAATGGCTAACTCCCCCGGGCCAGCCTCAAAGACAGACTCCTTCCCCAGCCTCCATGTCTCATGACACACAGAACAGTTCCAGATGCCTCTCATTGTGGAAGAGGTGTCATAGGTGTACACTAGCCTCACTAGGAAGGGAGGAAAATTCCTACATGGCCCCAAAGCGACCATTAAGTTTGAAAAAATGGAAAAAAGTTGTAAAATGTAAACAAACAAACAAACAAACAAAAAGACAAATAAGAGAATATGTGCTCATGAATCCTAAATCAAAATTGGAAGTGGTGAAGAAAATAAATAAATAAATATGATTTAGGAAGGGCAGAGAATACTTTGAAATAAGTAGAAAAAAATTGGCTTACTCCATTATCCCTCGTATGTTTGTGATGTGTCCCCAATTGCCTCTTCCTTTCTTGAACACCACTTCGACATCTGTTTCTATTGACTCTATTGACTGTATTGATTGACATAGGATTCTAGATCTAGTATTTTTTTAATTGGGACCAAAATAAAGAATATAGGAATGTTGTGGTCCAAATCTGCCAGCTACTTTGGAAGCTTCCCAAATGGATGCTTCATAATTCTGCACTTTTTGCTCTAGAGTGCCCGAAATGTTTTTTTACGTTGTAAAGCACCATGTATAGTGGTGGCCCTATATAAATAAACGACAATAACAATAACAACAACAATTTATTAACAATTTTTGATCAAACAATATTAGATTTAAGTTGACATCCCAAACCTTTTCTTGAAAATGTGGTTCCATTTTCCCTCAATGGAGCATAGTAAAATTCAAGGGTTATTAGTACTCCCAGTCAACTTTTGTTTCACTGAGCTCATAAATGAAATCATCAATAGCAACTCAAGTAGTGCTGGTTGGATTCCCCAGTAAATAAATAAGACAGATACACATGCCCAGAAACACTGAAATAGATGTTACTTAGGGTTGTAGAATCAAATATTAGAACTGGAAGAGGGAGTACCTTTGTTAGCAAGAATAATTGTTCAATTAATACATTTCTGAAGAATGCTTTTGGACATTTAGAGATGCCAGTGGAGTTAGGCTATGGTGGCTTGTATGTCTGGAGTTTAATCGCTGCTTGTAACCCCCCTTGCATAGTAAATGTGTATTGATTCCTCTCCTTTAGGAATCTGATGTATCTCTGGCTGGGCAAAACAGTTCCTGTCTAACAAAATATCTGAGTCACAGAGGAATATTAAGGCTTGCAAAAAGGTAGGTGGGAATAGGACTGAGCAAGGATTCCTTTCTTTGAAGGAAGACAGCAGATGGAATTAGGAACCTTCTAGAGCAAGGATGGAGACTTACCATCTTCCAAAAGATGCTGGACTTCAGTATCAATTCTCCTTCTCCTTCTCCTTCTTCTTCTCCTTCTTCTTCTTCTTCTTCTTCTTCTTCTCCCACCCTTCCCAAAACTGGGACTCAGGGCAGCTTAAAACATTAAAAACTACAGTTAAAAATAGTATATTAAAATAGAATTAAATTGATACAATAATTAAAACAAATTCAGTACTAAAATCTAATTTAAAATGTTAAAATGCTTAAAATACTTTAAAACAATATAACAGCAGTTATATTAGCCAGTTGGAAAGAAATGATGAGGTCCACAGGTTCTGGAGGTCCACCGGTTTCCATTCCCTGGTCTAGGAACTGTTTGAACTGGGAAACAATATTTAGAAATGATGGGCCTGAATCCTACAGTTACAGGTAGTTCCAAATGCATCTGTATGTGTCTTCAAGCCAATGATCAACATGTGGGCATGCCATGAATTTCACAGGGTTTTCTTAGGTGAGGTAGTTTGTCATTGCCTTCCTCAGAAATATATTGAACCTGGTATTCATCAGTGGTCTCCTATCCAAGTACTAATCAGGGCTGATCTGCTCAGCTTTCAAGTTCAGATTGGATATAGTGGCTTTGTGGTATGTAGACCCTCATAAAATCAGTGGGATTTACCTGTGTGTTGACTCACTATTCAATTGTTGACTTAAATTAATTAATCTGCTCTGGTTGGGGCTAACCGTAGGATTCAGATCATTATATGAATAGCTGAGGTCTATGGGGCAAAACAGATGGGCAGGAAAAAGTGGCTTGAAGTTGCCTTTTCTGAAGCCACATTGAAACCCCACCAACCGCACTACCGGCTCCCAAGCTAGCTGAAGCATTCATGTTATGACCACATGACATGGCTTCAAGCCAGGAAGAAGTGGAAAAAAGCCGCTTCTTTTTGAAGCAGCTTTTCTCTGCATAAGAGCACTTTTCTGCTGGCTTCAAGGCATGTGTCATCTAAACGCCACACCTTCAAGCCAGCCTGAAAGCACCTCTTTTTGCCTTTCTGTTTAGCCCCATTGTCCTATGATCACCCAAGGCTATGGTAGAAACTGTTAGACATTTCAGTAGAAAGCCTCCCAGGTGACATTGGCAATATATTTGAATCCAGAAGCTTTGGCTGGGAGAGGGGGCAACTAAATGTTTCCTTCCCCTTGTGGCAAGTATTGGATGTCACCAGCAGCCTGCATGTCACCTGGTCATGAGATCTGGCCATGACAACAGACCAATAAAGGCATGTCTATTCCCAACTGCAATCCAGTTGATGAAATTAAATACAAGAAAACAGGAAGCTTCCTTGTACTGACTCAGAGATAGTACATGAATACCTGCTTAATCTAAATGAACATAAGTCTCCAGGACCAGATGAATTACATCCAAGAGTATTAAAAGAACTGGCAAATGTAATCTCGGAGCCATTGGCAATAATCTTTGAGAACTCCTGGAGAATAGGAGAAGTCCCAGCAGACTGGAGGAGGGCAAATGCAGACTGGAGGAGGGCAAATATTGTCGCTATCTTCAAAAAGGGGAAAAAAGAGGATCCCAACAATTATCCTCAAGTTAGTCTGACATCAATACAGTGGTCCCCCGGGTTACGAAGGTAATCCATTCCGGATTACCTTTCGTAACCCGGACGTTTTCGTCTCCCGGGGGACCGCATTAGGAGACGGACCATGCGGCCGATTTAAAGGGGCCGCGCGGTTTTTCTCCTTCGCATCCTGGGGGATCCTTCGGATCCTGGGGGATGTTTTTTGGTCCCGCCGTTTTCGGGTCCCGGGGATTTCGTTCCCCGGGGGATTCGTAAACTGAGGGACCACTGTACCAGGAAATGTTCTTGAGCAGATCATTAAACAGGGAGTCTGTGAACATATTGAAGGCAATGCCACAATCACAAAAAATCAACACAGGTTTCACAGAAACAAGTCATGCCAGACAAATCTGATCACTTTTTTTTGATAAAATTACCAGCTTGGTAGATGAAGGGAATGCTGTGGATGTAGTATATCTGGATTTCAGTAAGGCCTTTGACATTCTTGCAAACATGCTTGTAAAATGTGGGCTAGACAAGGTAACTATTAAATGGATTTGTAATTGGTTGACTGGCCGAACTCAAAGGGTGCTCAACAATGGCTTCTTTTCATCCTGGAAAGAAGTGACCAGTAGGTGCCACGGGGTTTGGTACTGGGCCCAGTGCTAATCAACATCTTTATCAATGACTTGGATGACAGAATTGTGGGCATACTTATGAAATTTGCAGATGGCACCAAATTAGGAGGAGTAGCGAATACCCCAGAGGACAGGATCAAAATTCAAAATGGCCTGAATAGACTAGAAAGCTGGGCCAAAGCTCACAAAATGAAATTCAACACAGAGAAATGTAAGGTACTGCACTTAGGATGGAAAAATGAAATGCACAGATGTATGATGGGGAACACCTGGCTGAAGGAGACAACATGTGAAAGGGATCTAGGAGTCCAAGTAGATCACAAGTTGAATATGAGTCAACAGTGCGATGCGGCAGCTAAAAAGGCCAATGCAATTTTAGGTTGCATCAATAGAAGTATAGTGTCTAGATCAAGGGAAGTAATAGTGCCACTTTATTCTGCTTTGGTCAGGCCCCACCTGGAATACTGTGTCCAGTTCTGGGCATCACAATTCAAAAAGGATGTTGAGAAACTGGAGTGTGTCCAAGGGAGGGCAACTAAGATGGTGAATGGTCTGGAAACCATGCCCTATGAGGAACGCTTTAGGGGATGTTTAATCTGGAGAAGAGAAGGTTAAGAGGTGATATAGCCCTGTTTAAATATTTGAAGGGATGACATCTTGAGGAGGGAGCAAGCTTGTTTTCTGCTGCTCTAAAGAACAGGACCCGGAAGATTGTACACAAGCTCCAGGAAAAGAGATTCCAGCTCAACGTTAGGAAGAACAGTAAGGTCTGTTTGACAGTGGAGCACTACACTCTCAAAGTGTAGTTGAGTCTCCTTCTTTTGAGGTTTTTAAACAGAGGCAAGATGGCCATCTGTTGGGGATGCTTTGATTGTGATTTCCTGCACGGCAGGGGGTTGGACTGGATGGCCCTTGTTGTCTCTTCCAGCTCTATGATTCTATGTTGCTCTAGCCAAACATTGCCCACTCTGATGGGCAATAGTTCTGCAGAGTTTTCGGAAAGTTTCTTAACTACGCCTACCTGACTACTGGAGGTGTTCCTTGGTGGTCTGTCATCCAAATAGTAACCAAGGTTGAATGTATTTAGCTTCTGAAATCAGATAAAGTTAGATATGTTCAGGGTGGTACGGTGATAACATTGCATCTGTAGGTATAAATGTCAACAATTTAACAATAACATTCTCCAAAATTATAAATATGATGATTAAGACTTATCAGCACTCTCATTTAGGAAAGGATAAATCTCTGTTCTACTGTGTAAGGTAACTGCTATTGTAAACAAATGGCCTCCTCCTCCTCCTCCTCCTCCTCCTCCTCCTCCTCCTCCTCCTCCTCCTTGTCCCATGATATTTAGAAATGCAAGGCTCATGTCCAGAAGCCAGTGTGCTTCTTGTTTCACCACATCAGCTGCCATGAAGAGAGAATTAATCTGAACAAAATGTTGAATTCACTAAAGTGAATGGAAGTTTAAAGACCTGTGATTATGGTGAAGCTATTATTGATTTCAGTGGCACAGGGATGTTGCCCCCTGTGCCTTAAACTCCAAAAGCATTCTTGCTCTTGATTAACACCCCTGACCATCCAATTCCTTTTTCTTTCTTTTTAAAATGAACATACTAATGACAGATTTATCCTAGCCAGCATCACCCACTGGCTTGTTACATTGTGCTAACTGTTGGAATTACAAGATGTGCTAAAAGAGGTGCTCCTATCTTCTTAAAATTTGACATTGTGTCCCTTTGGCCACTTATAAATAAAGAAAAGTGAATTGGCATCGATTCACCCCACAGCTGGAATAGTAGGAATGAAATTTGCTAGAAGCTACGAATCAATAAAACATTTCTAACTGAGAATATAATATTAAAATCTATGGAGAAAAAATAGAGGGTGGTATATTATAGGAAGCTGCATCGTTTCACAGACAGCTGCAAGACCATAATTTCTCAGCTTCTGAGCAAGGTATATTTTCCAATGTAATGTGTGGAACGGTAGAGGGGAAGGAGACTCAATGCTATCAGATCCCTGTAGCAGGCTGGTCCTACAATTAAGTAGAATGAGGTGACAACATTTTCTGAGTGGTAAAATTCAAAAATATAGCTGTGTTAGTCGGTAGAATCAGTATGCAGAGAGATCTTGTAACACCCTTGACTAACTGAAAGAAAGAAGTTGGCAGCATGAGCTTTCCTAGACAAAAGTCTGCTTCCTACAAATGCATAGTGAGGAAGTAGTCTTAAGTCTATGAAAGCACATGCTCCCAACTTCTTTTTTCACTTAGTTTCAAAGGTGCTACATGATCTCTCTACCATCTTTTCTGAGTAAGAGCTGGTTGAAATTCCAGGCCTTTCCAACACTTTGCTGAATACTAAAAACTGCCACACATCACTGCTATAAGATCAGCTTTATTGGTAGTAAATGAGGCAGCAGGTGGTCTACGGCAGAGATAATGCATCACAATCCTTTAGGTCATGGGTTTGGATATCCCCCCATGAAAGGTGGTAGAATTGACCCCCAAAGCAAGTAATTATACCCAGAGTATCCCAAGACCAGCTCTCTATGGCTGATTAGTGGGGTCCCTGAGGCTGAAGGAACATGAACTCCCATGACTGATATAATGCAGAAGCCAACAGAGTAAATCAAAATGTGACGGTGTGAGCCATCTCCCATCCTCATAGCTACAAAGGCAGAATAAGCAGATAACAGGAAAGTTTACTCCCTGGTTCTATACCCATCTGTCAGTTCACACCCTGCATTGAACTTCCAGGCTAAAGTGAACTATATAACAGAACTTAATAAATACAAATTAATCATTTCTGTATCATTGGATGGCTGTTAACAGTTAGTCATGGTGCTTAAGAAGGGGTTCATTTACACTGTACAAACAGTGCAATTTGTCTTCATTATTATTTATTATATTTATTTGTATCCTGCTCCCCCCCTCCACTGATGCCCCCTTGTCATGGGGGAGAGGCTTGCATACCCTAATGAAGCTGTGAGCTATACTGGAGGTGGCATAAACAGCCATCGGTAGGGCCTCCCATGCCAGACAGGTCACCACCAAAGGGTCTGACTAAGAGCATCAAAGGACAGGATGGGCTCTTTAGCCTTATGGCAACCATCCTGGGAGAAGGAAAACTCCAATCCCAAACCTGGGCAGATGGTGCTCGTTTAACCCTGTAAGGTAAACCATCTAAGAGAAGGAAGCTCTAATCAAACCTATGACCCAAGGATCTTGCTGCCACCATCCTTGCTTGCTTGGCCCTAGTAGACGAACCTTTGGTTTAAAGGGTGAGGCCAGTTCTGTGCATGCTGCGCTTCACCAGAAAAATCCATTGCACAGGCTCAAAGGATACATCCGATCCGACCCCCCCCCCCCCAAAAAAAAAGTCCTGTAGCAATAGGCGAGGGACGAAAAGGCAGGTGAAAGAAGCAAAAAACTGGGGGGGGGGGGGGGGTTTAAAAAGTTAAATTGTACAGTTTAAAAGAACAGTACAAAAACACCATACAAAAGTGATGCATTAAAACAGAATTAAATTATTACATTATTAAAACAGATCTCCCACTAAAATGACAAAATAGATTTAAAAAGATAAAACTGTTCAAAACACTTTAAAACAACACGACACCCCAGCCCATTCTTTACAATCTTTCTGTTTTAAAAACCTGTCTGCATAAGAATATTTTAACCTGTTGGTAGAAGGACAGCAAGGAAGGGGCCATTCTGGTCTCCCTAGGAAGGGAGTTCCACAATGTAGGGGCAGCCACTGAGAAGACCCTCTCTTGTGTCCTCTCCAACTGTGCTTGTGATGGTGGTAAGACTGAGAGAAGGGTCTCTCCTGATTATCTCAGAGCCCAGGCTGTCTTCTACAGGGATATACAGTCTGCCAAACAGCCTGGACCTGAGCCATATAGGGCTTAATGGACCATAACCAGTACTTTGAATTGGGCCCAGAAACAAACTGGCAGCCAATGGAGCTGTTTCAACAGGGGCATTGTGTGGACTCTGTAACCTGCCTCACTTAACAGCCTGGCTGCAGCTCTTCAGACCAATTGAAGTTTCTGAACAATCTTCAAGGGCAGCCCCAAGTAGAGTACATTACAGTAGTCCAAATTTGAGACTACTTTAAGCACTGTAGCACCATCCTGGGATTTATTGTTTTACAAAGTCTTTAGCTGCCTCTGTCAGAGAGCTCTGGGGCCTCACAAAACTACACACCCCAGGATTCTGTAGCCTAGGCAGTTAAAGTGATGTAAACTGAATTATTTCTACAGTATAGATGCCCCTAAGGATTCTAAAGCCCATTTGCTTGGTGGCATGCTCACTCCATGTCCTCAGGACCAGAGGCTGGGAGGTGGCAGCAAGAATTTTCAGGAGAGAGCTGTATTCCATATGTGTGGGTAACAATGGTCCAAAAAACACTGCAGAAATAATTCAGTTTGAGACACTTTAACTGCCCTGGCTCAGTGCTAAGGAAGCCTGGAAAATATAGTTTATTGTGGCACTGGAGCTCTCTGACAGAGAAGGCTAAACATCTCACAAAACTACAGTTCCCAGATTTCCCTAGCCTTGAGCCAGAACAGTTAAAGAGATTCTCAAATGGGATTATTTCTGAAGTGTTTTGGATCCAAATCTCAAGCTTTCTTGGGCTTAGTGATAAGTGTGCCTCAGTGCAGAAATAATCTTTTCCAGTGGAGTTCTTTTGCATTAAAGAACTCCATTGGGGAAAAAAAAATCTGTCGATTGCCATGAGATTTATTTATTTATATTTTTAACCACCACACAAGAGTGGAAAAAACAACAACCCAGCTTCCTTTTAGCAGTAGTAGCAGCAGCAACAGCAGAGCACATTGTTTCTTGTGCAAAAAATCAGGTGAAAGTACAAGAACACCTCTATTAAATTTTCAGGAGATGAATCCCATAATGTGTAAGCATCATCAAAATACGGGCAAAGCTTCTTGTCTAGCTGGGAGAAGTGATTAGTAACTTCTATGGGGGCTGCATGAAGCTCTTGGGCTGCTGATTCCCCACTCCTACTTTCAGTTAATGGGTATGGATACATCCCTCCTATTAAGAGGAGGGATGATGTAAGAACTGATTCTATGGAGGTGAAAACCCCAGGCTAAGGATATTCATCTCCCCCTCATAGTAGGACTGATCTCAATAGACAGTAAAGATTTAGAAAAACAGTCCAGCTTTATTGAAGATCCATGAATACACTTGTTATTTTTTTCTCCCAAGAAATAACCTTGAAATTTTTGTTCATTAGTAAAATAGATCCTACCTTTCTGTTCCTATTGGGATTCCACCTCCTGAAGGCATCTAACAATCATCATAATGAAACAAACACCAATATAAGCATCATTAAAACATTAAAACTAAGGACCGAAACCTAATATTTGCAACAAGACTGAATCATAGCAAGGCAGTATAGACCCACAATTTTTTCACTGAGTATTAATGAGATATGTCCTTTTTCATATTGCATAGTTTCAATCCCATCTGACTGCAGTTATTATACTTGAGACACTACTGGATTTATAAAATTAAACAGCAACATGACAAATACATAAGGAAGTATTATATTGGTAACAATTGTTGGTGTTGTGTTCCTTCAAGCCGTTTCTTACTTATGGCAACCTTAAAGCAACCCTATCATGTGTTTTTCTTGGCACAATTTGTTCAGAAGCTATTGCCTTCCTCTGAGACTCAGGGAGTGTCATTTCCCCAAAGTAACCCAGTAATTTTTCATGTCCAATCAGGGATTTTAACTATAGTCTCTCTGAGTTCTAGTCCAACAATCAAGCTAATGTACCATGCTGGTTCTATTACTATTACTAACATATGTTGTTGTTGTTGATGATGATTAAGTTTGTTGTTATTGTTGATATTTGTTGTCAATTAGAATTTGAATTACAGAGAATGGTCAAGAGGCCACTGTCAGGATACAGTATGGAGAAACAGAATGGTTTCCCGTTGAAAATGTTCAGGCAGGGCTGCATTTTATCACCTTGACTTTTTAATTTATATATATGGATTTTAATTTATATATATATGGCAAAATATATATGGAAAGCTGGATTAGAATCAAAGGAAGGAGATACGAAAATTGGGAGAAGGAACATCAATGATTTAAGATATTAGATAATAACCATTATTTTCTGTATTTTAGTTTTACTCTATTTTTTAATATTAACAGTCCATTGTCTGTGCCACAATTTGTTCCTGGTCTTGTTTTTGCAGAGAGAATGGAGCTTCTTTATCTTATGCTCCCAATTGTAGAGCGATTTGATTTCTGTATTGTGTGACATCCATTTATACAGCCTTCTGTTTGGTTGCCTGAAGATTGTGCTTGCAATGCCCAAACTTTTGGCCTCATAAAATTCAATCAATCACTCTCCTTTTGTGAAGGTTTTAAAGATGAGATTAGATGGCCACCTGTCAGGGGTACTTTTGCTGTGATTCCTCCATGGTGGTTGGTTGGAATAAATTGACTTTGCAGCCCCTTTCAAATTTACGTTTTTATGGAAACAATTTTTTTTAACTTGGAGTTTGACAAAAAGCCTTGAAATGAGAAAAACTTCACAATAAGGTGGGGTTTTTAATGAAGTGTCTGATTGTGTTGAGTGACACTCATTCTTATCGAAGAGAAAAAATTTGAGTGTTCTTTACAAATGGGGTGGTATTGAGGGAAATATGGGGTACTGGAATACTAGTATTTAGTAGGGCATTATTTTTTTTGCATGTTACTACACATTTGCCTTGCTATATGGTTTGGGGAGCACATTTCCCCCCCAAAACAGCTTTTTAAAAATTGGTGTGTGTGTGTGAAGGGCTTTGTAGATTGCTGGGTGGCTCAAGGACTACAAAAATGAGGTCCTGCAACTGCATGTGGCACATGGTTCATATTCTTCCCCACCCTTGCTGTACATCAACTAATACATGTTAGTTGCAATTCTGTATGGCTCATTATAGCGTAATAGTTCCATATTTCTTGTTCCCCAGACCTGCCGTAAAACCACTGAAACTACTCACCCACAGCCATTTGTGCTTGAGGAGAGCAAAGAAGTCACAACAATGTCTGGCTATGTTCCCAGATTTGAAACAATTACACCAGTCATTGATGTCTGTTGAGGTGTGCTCAAGTCCCCAGCAAATGATGTATTCACTTCATATCTGGTTACAGTGATGTAGCCAGACACTTCTGCAAATCTCCCACTCTCTTCCAGGGGGCCTTTAGCAGCTTTATGATATTCAGTGGGTTGGGAGCTTTGGTCACTGCAGAGAAGAGTATGCCAACCTTTGCAGTCACCCAAATAGACCTATGCAGGTGTAGGTTTAATTTATGGCTGCATATACAACTAACAGGATGCCAGTCAGAGAATGTCTTCATGCCAACTGCAATACACTGATCTATGGAGTGCATGCAATGTATTCTTTTTTTCCTTTCAGTGGTCATAGCAGCCCAATGACTGATAAGATATTCACAAATCACATTCACCAAGATCATAAAAGTTTTACAATCTTTACTCTATGATTTGAGGGAAAATTTTAAACTTTACCATAACATTTTCTTTTTGATTTTTATTGACATTTATGAACAATTTCAGGTCTCATAAAAGCGAGGGAGCTAATAACACTGATCTCAAATGTATGAGTAAAAATTCTGCACCTGAGATCTGATTTTTATTGTTTTTCTCTGAAAATGAAGTCTACTCATACAAGCTGCTTGACTATGCTGGGCATACTGACTGGAAGAAACCTATAAGAAAGACAGGACATTGTAGCAGCATCATTTCCTTATATCATAAGGTATATTATAAATGCATGGAGCTGGTTTATTTGGGGTCAGCACATCTGACAAAAATAATGAATTACAAGATCTACAAGAATTCATCCTAAAGAATGAGAAAATCAAAATAGTCACAGAGTTACCATACCTTGGTACAAATATTGATGAAAACAGAAACTGCAGTCAGGAAATCAGAAGAAGACTGGAATTAGGAAGGGCAGCTATGAAAGAACTGGACAAGATAGTAAAGTGTAAAGATATAACTTTGAACACTAAAGTGAGGATAGCCCAAGCCATTGTATTCCCCAAAACCATGTATGGAAGTGAGAGCTGGACAGTAAAATAAAGGAGATAGGAAGAAAATCAACTCATTTGAGATCTGGTCCTGGAGAAGAGTGCTGAGGATACCATAGATGGTCAAGGCAACAAACAAATGGATTCTAGAACAAATCAAACCAGAACTCTCTCTGGAAGCCAAGATGACTAAATTGAGCTATCTTAATTTGGCTGCATCAGGAGGGAAAATGAATCATTAGAAAAGACAATGATATTAGGAAAGATGGAAGGCAGTAGAAAGAGGGGAAGACCACATGTCAGATGATTAGACTCGATCATGGAGGACACAGGTCTGGGACTGCAAGACCTGAGCAGAGAGGCGGAGAACAGGGGATCCTGGAGACGTCCCATCCACAAGGTCACCAGAAGCCAAAGTCAACAACACCAACAAATATCTGACTCAGTGCTCTTTACTCTGACTGACAGGTGGATGACTCTGAAAGTTTTGAATAGAATACAGCTCCTATGTTCAACAATGTGGATATACATGTAAAAATCAAATAAACCTGTGGGTATAGAATTGAACTAATTTTTCCACTAAAAAATGACAAATTACAGAAATTACAAAAATTACAGAAAAACAAAACAGATAGATCCATCCCTTCCTAGTCTACTCTCAGGTTGTGTCATTTACACATGCCCATTTTCTCCACTGCTCTGAGTTTTCTTTTTAAAAGTTTGCATTTTTCTTTAAATAATATTTTAGACTCATTTTAGCTGAAAATAAGCATCACAAAGGCCTTCTGGACCAGGTACTGAATAGAAGGCCCTTTAATTAACAGTTTGACAAGCTTACCTTTTAGCATTGCATTTCCCCAGATCCCTCAGTCAGCATGGCAGCAACCATAAGGGTTGCTAGATTAAAAAATGGAGAGGACTTTGGTACCTTTAAAAGCTGTGTAAAGGAGGGAATTTAAACAGATGGTACTTGTCACACAGCTAGATAGCAAGTGACATCTGCTAGCATTCCCTCATCTACACAACCATTAAAAGTACAGGAGTCATCTCCAGTTTTCAGTCTGGCAGTCCTGTTGGCCATGTTGACTGGGTTGTTCTGGGAGTTGTTGTCCAAAACCTAACTTTTCTCTGCTCTGGGAAAATGTGCAAAACCTGAACTCTTCCACTGAGCAATGCTTTGCTTCTGGACCTAGACCAATGTACCTTTACTTCCCCCATTCTTAAAGGTGGCATAAAACAAATGTCTCATACCTGGCCCTGTGTAGGTTAATGATAGCCAAAGGGAAGAGAGTGGCACAGAAGGAATAAGGTCAGTTCATCCACCTCTTCCTAGCAGTAAATGTCTTATTTTTGTTTTTTCTCCTTCTTGTAACAGCATTTTAGTCAGATTTTACAGCACTGGATTGTTCCTTCTCCTGAATATAGCTTCATTAATTTTTTATATTTGTGTGTATGTGTTGACTTATGGTGACCTCATTGATTTCATATGAATTTCTAAGACAAGGGGTACTCAGAAGTGCTTTGCCACTGCCTGCCTGGAAACACGGTTTGTATTGATATATAGATTAAGGGTCTTGTATTGGCAGAAAGGTGAAATATAGTTTTAATTAAATGCTGATTATGACCTATAAAGCCCTATATGTCTCTGGGCCAGGCTATTTGGCAGACTGCCACCCTGGGCTCTAAGATCATCAGGAGAGGCCCTTCTCTCAGTCTCACCACCATTGTAAGTACACCTATAGTTAGTGGAAACTTGAGAGAGCCTTTTTGGTGGCTGCCCCCAGACTTTGGAATGTTGTACTGTCTTTAAGAGCTTTTATCTTTTTGAGGCCCTGTCCAGACTAGCCCATTTGCCCTGGTTTGATCCAGATGAGATCGATCATGGCAAACCGATTCTATCCAGAGAGGAGTTCATACTATCTTTTGCCCCCATTGAGGCTTCCTGGTGCATTTTACCCCAACGAAGTTCATACACGCAAAAGTAACGATTAAAGATGGAGCCTCTTGGTTGTCAATCAAATGATGTCATGGTGACGTCTGATGCGGCCATTGGCCGCGCGAGATGCTTGTGCTTTTTTATTATTATTATTTTTAATATTTGACAGCTTATGCGCATGGAGCATTTGGCTGGGAGCGGTGCGGATTGAGGCGATCCTTTCCTCTCCTCCTCCTCCTCCTCCTCCCAGTACTTTTTAAATTATTATTTATTATATGTTTCAATATTTTATTTTTTATTTTTTAATTTAATATATATTTTATTAAATAAAATATTTTATTAAATATTTTATTATATTATATTCCATTGTATTTTTAATTAATTATTTATTGTATTATTTTATTTTATAGTTATTTAATTTATTATTTATTTCATTGTATTTTATTGTACTTCAGTGTATTTTATTGCATTTTATTTCTTAGTAATTTATTGGATTTTTTGTATTTTTTGTATTTTTTAAAATATTTTTTTTCTTTTTTTCCCTCAGTTTGACAGCTGTCATTCGCATTGGCTGTTCCGTTTTTATGAAAGGGGGCAGAGGGGGAATCCCTGTCCATATATGGACTGGGGTTCCCTTTAAAAGGGCCCCATTCATTCCCTTCCAGTTTAAAGAATGAATGGGGCCCTGAAAGGGAACCCCAGTCCATATATGGACAGGGGTTCCCCCTCTGCCCTCTGCCCACCCCTCCACTGGGGTGTAGTTCCAGGACCCTCCTTGAGTATCAAAATCCATGGATACTCAGGTACCATTTTATATAATGGCTTGGCAAAATGGTTTCCCTTATAAAAATGGCAAAAAATGACAAATTTTTGTAATTTGTATTTTTTAAAAATATTTTTAAGTCATGGATGGTTTTGTTCATGGATACAGAATCTGTGGACATGGAGGGACAACTGTAATAATAATAACATGAAAAACAAAAGCAAAACAAAGGTTGATATATCAAACAATTCCATGCAAGTCCAGGAGAAATCAGCAAGTTTTGTTTACTGAAGGTAATATACTGGACATTTATGTGCAGTTTGCTGTTTTCATTCTATTTTGTAAAGAACTCAGTATGAAACAAAAATTAAAGGCAGAGTTTTATGACTCAAGACTTTGTTTCATTCTGATCATAAATAAAATATCAATGTGACACCTGGGCAATTCCAGGTATATTTCCTAGTAGCCTGTATAGTTATAGAAAACAAAAGGATGGAGAGAGAGCCAAACATCATGCTGGAAAAATGTGGGAGGGGGGTCTTTTAAAATTTAACTCCTCTTTTAAAGATGACCTTGGAAGAATGCCACTGCTATTTTCAGCTTTTTACTCTAAATCACTGTAAAACATTGTAACACTGCAATGATTCATTATTTTGATATATGATAGAGACTGATAATGGTTAGCAACCAGGACATGTTGATTGATACGTTGTTTTTAAAGGGCTTGTTAAGTGAGTGAAAGGCTCAAGTTGAAAGAACTTCAAAAAACTACCCAAGATAATTAGTCTGATGAATATCAAAGTAATCAAGGTAGCAAAATGTGAAAGTAATCAACAACTATATTAATCACACTTCAAAGAGTGGCTTCATTAACCAATAGTCTAGTTCCACTTAATGAACTGATCTTGGTCATAGAAACAAATATCTCTGAAATTCATCTTACGGAATGCTGTACAACAGAGGTGGCCCAAGTGTGGTCCTGTGTCCCTTGACCTCATGAGACACCCCAAGCTACCTGTTTTATGGTCCCCAAACGGTGAATTGCCTTCTCTGGAAGTTTTCAGGAATGGCAATTTACCCTTGAAATAGATTGTAACCACCTCTCCTTGCACTGTTTAACTGTGGAAAAAAGCTCACAATTTTTGCAAAACCAAAATTAGATTTTTGGCCACTTTGATTTGTGGGGAACATTTCTGCAAGTCCTTGTGGCCCTTGCAGGGTAGAAAATTGCCCTCCCAGGGTCCTCCACAGCTGCTCATTCCAGCTTTAAAAAAAGTTTCCAAAGGCTTTAGCCTTTGGTAAGGAAACAAAAATATTTAAATATCAAAAATACCAAAGCAAAGCCTGTTAAATTAGCAGAGTAGCAGAAACGTGCTCTTGTCTAACTATGCTTCCCTGAGAACTGAGACTGATTCCAAAAATAACATAAGTAGTTTGTAGTTCAAAACAAAAGTTTACTAATGACTTTAATCTATATATACATAAAAGCTATATTCTAATCTAGCTAAGTGAATAGTTCAGGTAGAAAAGTAATCTCTGTCTCACCATCTTTCCAAAGAAAGTTGAGAGAGGAGGAAGTTCAACAGTTCAGTGGAAAAATCTTTTTGAGAGAAAATGTCTCTGTTAGTCCCAAAAGGGGGAGTGACTGAAGTTTACATGAAGTTTACAGTACAAACCCTAAGGAGGGGGGAAGAGCATGCAAAAACTTTCCAACAAGGCCACCCAGTGGGTTTCCACGGCCAAGCAGGGAATTGAGCTCTGATCTCCAGAGTTTCAGTCCAGTTTTTGAACCACTACACCACGCTGGCTATTATATCACTTTAATATCCCTTTAACACCCATCCTATGAAATTTGAAATATTTAGAATTATTTGTCAGAGAGCTTTAGTGCCTGATTAAACTACAACTCCCAGGATTTCATCCAGAAGAGATAAAGGGCGGTCAAATTGCTATAACTTGTATCGTCACAAGAACCTTAATGTGCAAGAAATAGAAACTGAGAAATCTGTTCATTCATGCTATCCTTTGAGTGCATGACTCTTAGTTTGAATCCCTCTGTATTCACCCACATTTATGAAGCTGAGATAATGTGGAATGCTTCTTTTCTGAAAGCTACGTTTCAGGCAGAATGGAAAGAATTTGAGATTATAAAAAGTTGAATGTGAGAGAAAAGGAAAATGGAGTGAGATTTCCTTTCACTGCTAGAAATGTTGTTATTGCTCAAGGTTACATCCATTTCTATAAGAAATCCTTGAGAATTTACCATTAAGATAAAAGTATGTAAACTGGAGTGAAACCATGACAGATGTGCTGTAGAGCAGAGTAGACTGTTATGGAAATCAACTGAGATTGCTCAAGCACTAAGAGCTTGTGAAGGTTTCCTGTTGGCTGCAGGAGCTGTTGTCTTAAAAAAAAAAAGGAAAAAAAAGAAAAAAAGAGAGAGAGAACTTTTTGATGCTTAGGACCTAACTGTAGATTAGAGTGATTTCACAAGTTTAAAAGTGCTTTCTCTTGAACTTGTTCTCATTCTCACTGTGGCTGTTTGGTTTGTAAGTGGGCAGTGACAGCTGATGGCACTCACTTCAGCTCAGTGAGGAATCCATAGAACTTCAAAGGAGCTCTCCAAGGTGCTAAACTAGGAATGGAAAGAATATTCAGAGGGGAAAGAAAATGAACAAGAGGCTTAAGTGCTGAGAAACCTTGATAAGGTTAATCCTGACTAAACCCTTAGTCTTGGACCTCCCCCCATTCCCCCATTAATCAGAAGCATATTTCCAGGTGACAATAAATGTTATGATAGGGAATGCTAGAGTGCATGTAATCCAGATAAATGTTTGTCAGTAAAAAGCCCTGTAGAATTCCCTTGAGGAAGCTCCATGCAGACCAGAAGAGCCACCAGGGTGCTGCATACTGCCAACTGGGGTATCTCTGATGTTGCTTTTCTGGGCTCCTGATTGGATATGTGACTTGCTCTGAAGGATTTGCTTTAGGAAGATACTTTGATGTTGGTAAGTTTTACCTGCTGTCTAATCAATCTGCCCTTCCTTTCACCTCCTGGTGTGCTTTTTGCTTCCGCATCCTAAACAAGCCAGCCTCATTTGGCAATGCTTCTTCACTGTGGCAACTGGAGGGTGGAGGAAGGTGGCCCCTTCCTAGGCTGTGTTCCCATGCCACCTCTTTCCAAGCAAAACCATGAGAAAGAGCCATGGGAGCCTCTGCAGGAGCAGATACTTAGCTGTGGCAGCAAAGCCATGGCAGATGCACTGTGGACATCTCCCAAAGCATGGCTTGGAAGAAACAAGTCACTGATAGTGATGGTGGCTGAAGTAGCGCCTCTAATGGCTGTGTCACATGATGGTTAGCCAAGGTGATGGTGGTGCTCCTGCAGCATCCAAATGGCAGTGGTGACACTTCTGCAATGGAGGACCAACATCCATTCCTCCACCTGCTATGGTTTTTGCAGCCCATCTGCCATATGTTCAGTTTCTTAATCCTAGCATGAAATCAGCTTCAACACTGAAACCTTCTGGTTGACCTGGGAAGGACTGTTAAACTGAGGTAAAGGGGAGAGGAAGCCCAAGGAAGTCTTAGACACTGGCAGAGTTGCTCATCTTAAAAGGCAACCTGTCCCCCTAAAAGGAGCCCTTGGGAAAAGTGAGGTTCTTGGAGGATACCTTCGTCATTGTGTGTTAGCTATCAGAACATAGCTGGATGATCTTGGGCTGCCCTTTGGTCTCCAATCCAGCCATGTAATTGCCAAAGGAGGGTACAAGGCACTGATGATAGTCTGGCTATGTTTTATAAAACTGACATATGATGATGTAGGTATACCTCTGAGGATCCTCTGGAGGTCCCAGAAGATGATGTTGTCTGATGTGCATCTGGGTTTCAAAATTTATCTTGAAAATCCTTGGCTGTCATCACTCTCCCCAGTGACTCATGTCTAGGTTGGGTTGGCGGGAAACCTGTGAGTCTTAGGGGGGAGACATTTTCTCCCCACTATGAGAATATCTTCAAAAACTTCAATTTCTGCAACAGAGAGTAAACATAATAAATTATCTGTTCCCTCCTGCGAGAATTATTTTTAAGTCTCATCTCAAGGTTTATGTTCAGCCCTATCCTTCTAATAGGATCAGGAGGACTTTGGATAGCTCAAACCTGGAGTGAATTCCCCAGCACATAGGACTGTCCCTGCTGATCTTTTGCAGTCTGTTTGGTTGCCCTGTCAGTATAATCTGAAGCTCCCTCAAATATAACCAAGGCTTAACTATTAGAAATAATTATATGCATACATTTCTCCTCTTTCCTTTTTTTTTTTTAACTTTCTCTCTCTCTTTTTCTCTTAGCAGCTCAGATCCAGTCTTTCTGAAGGACCATATGTCCCTATGTGAGCCTGCCTGAGTTTAGAGATCCCCAGGGGAGGGTTTCTCTCTTTCTTGCCACCACCCACACATGTTTCTTGAGGACAACCAGCTTTTAAACATCATATGTTTTAAATGCTTTTATGCTTGTTTCAAATCAGTGCTGTTATAATAGGAATTTTTTTTTATAGTTTTAAATTTTAAGTTGCTTTTTGTTACTATTATTATTGATTTTTGACTGTATTTTTCCAGCTTTGGTTGTGAGCTGCCTTGAGTCGTATATTAGGAGAAAGGTGGGGGTAGAATTTTAAAAGTCTGAAATCATGCTTTGGGGCCATATCTGCTATGGTGAAATTACAAAATGGCTCCCCCTTCCCTCTTGCAGGACCCACCTTCCTTCAGCACCCGTCCTCCCCCCAGTCTTGTAGTGGCTGGTGGAGAACAGGTGTTGGCTGAGAAGCATCTGGCTCTGGCTTATAATGAGATGCACAACCATGACATCCGGTTCCAGAATTTCAGGATGACCCCAAAGAGGTCCTGGAAAATATTATGCATCCAGTTATAGGAACTACATACTTCTCAGCTATCTCCTGCCTTCCACCAGCCACTAAATGGTCACAAGGGGCAGTAGAGGAAGGTAGGTTGTCAGGGGATTGGTTGATATGCAAGGGAGGAAGAGAACAACAACAACAACAACAACAACAACACATTCATGCTTATGTTGGCTCCACAGCCATCTGCATCACTAAGCAGATGGCAGTCAAATAACAATTTATTGGAAAAAAACTAAATAATTTCTCACTTTGCCCCCCACCACCCAAGAAATTGTTATTTGGCTGGAATGAGTTCAATGGTATTGAATGCATGAGGGCTTCTCAGTGATGTAGTCCATTTGTGAATCATACAACCCACTGGAGAAAAAGCTATGATTTATTTCTCCTTATGCCTGATGGTCTTAACACAGTGATGCTGAGATCCTGTATGGCACAGAATGGTGTTTTAGATCTACGTGTGGTACTACACTACAACTGTGCCCTCAACACCTCCTGGATTCACTTGTGTAGCTGCTGCAGCTTTTCCCCAGCAACTCTGTGGCCATACCAGGAGTTGCAAATGCACCTTTCCTACCCTAAAATACTGGGAAGATTATGTGATAGGTTAGAGTAGTAGACAAATTATTGAAGATGCATGATGATTTCAGCCACAGATGGTGAGATAACTCTGGAAAGGAGGCAGGAATGATTCAAACCTGTTCAAATTCATACCCGTGAGTAAAGTCTGGCTGTGTGAACAAAGAAGGGGTGGTATGAAATGAGAGGGGTAACTGTGTATACCAATTGTAATGGATGAGAATAGAGCCCAACATAGATTTGAAATTGTGTATAGTTTAATGTTAATGCTTGTTGTTTAGTTCTGACAAGGAATGTCTCTGATATGGAACTACAGTGCTGAATAAAGTTTTGCTGAACTTATTTACTGAAGCCCAAATTTCTAAACTCAGCTTGTTGCTCGATTTGACAGGCTGGTAGGGAGTGAGTGGAATGAGAACAGCAACTAGCGATGTCCCTGTAGCAAGACATACAATGGTGATATAGTCTGTGGTGATCCAACAGGGACCTCTGGGTGTCTCAGTAGATGATGAGGACATAGCCAGATGTTTTTCTGATACCTCCAATTTTCTGCCACCAATGGAATGGCCATGGGGAGTGTGTGTGTTTCTGTGTGTGTCTCTGTGTATACCAGTTCTCTGGTAAGTGGGTGGGTGGGTGGGGCTTTGGAAATTGCAGAGGGAGGAAGGCAATACCAAAATAAGATATAGGCAGGTGTAAGGCAGACTTAGCCTGTGTATGCCACTAACAGGATTCCAGCAAGGATGTCCAGTGCTTGGACTACTTTCCTTCCATGTCCTAACATTATGAAGCTTCCTCAAAAGGACCAACAGCTGTGACATGAAAGAACATTCATAGAAGCTACCGGGCAAATCATTTGAAATGAATCAATAGACAACTGCCCCCGACTCTTTGCCAGAAGAAGGCCATTTTCCAATCAATGAAGAGGTTTCTTTGGTGGAGCAAATGTGTTTGTTGTAGGTTAATCAAACTGTGCTGCTTGACACTGACACATGTTTCTGTGTATCAGATACGATTTCCCCCAGCAAGACTCTGTCATAAATAAATAAATACACGAACTGGAGAGTGCAATCATATCGAAGGGACGGGCATATTACACATTTGAAGATAATGGAGTGTGATCAAACAAGGCATTTCAATCAGTGCAGCCTCTGGAATGTGAATTAGATCTGCAAAATGTGGCAGGCGGCACAGAAATCATCCATTAGGGACAGGGTTGCAGGGTCAGGGGGCCAGAATTGCTTCTTTCTTTCAATTTTGGGGGTGGCAAATATTTCTACTTTACCAAACTGCCTTCTTCCCCATATTTTGTGGGGAGGCAGCATCTCTGCAGACAGCCCGTTAGGAGGAGATGTGTCTTTATTTAATAATTCATTTGATTCATATCTCACTTTCCCCCCATGAATAGCACTCAAGGCAGCTTGGGATTAACTGGAACAAATACAGTCAAAACATTAAACAAAGAGAAGCATGAAAAATTAAAACAATGCCTGAGATCCTGCATTATGTTTGCCTAGTATAAATCCACCCTCATGTAGTTATGTGGCAGTTGTTTTACACCATCATTCTGCTGAATGTCAGTACTGTGCGACTGAATTCTCTTTCAGTGTGCCTACTTATTGTGTCATTGAGGAATGCAGAATGCACAGTGGTTGTTTCTGCAATCTCAGTGACTCCAAAGGTTCAGAGAAGGCGCTCGCTAATAGCTATGTACCATCCAAGAATGCACAGTTACATGGGGAATGGTTATACTTAGAATATTAACTGTTGCAGGTTACAGGGACCGTAGCACTCCACTGTTAACAAGAGCTGCACTAGCTGCCAGTTTGTTTCTGTGCACCATTCCAATCAGGTTTAGGCTATCTGGCAGACCATATGTCCTAATATGAGCCTGCTCATACCGTGGGATCCTCAGGAAAGGTCCTTCTCTCACTCCCACCACTATCCTAGGCATGATTAGGGGTCACACAAGATAGGGCCCTCTCGGTGGCTGCCCGTAATCTGTTAAATTCCCTTTTGAGGGAGGACACAATGAAATCTAACCGCAGGAATATCTGGAGCTGAGAATCTCATTCCATCTGCTGGTCTGAGAATGGAAATAGATTCTTAGGAGATTATCGCATGGCATTTTTCACCTGATCTGGGCACAGGATGGGAATGGTCTTGAATGGGCTTGAACAGGGGTTATCACATAGAAAAACACCATCAATTCCAATGGCTGACCACCACCCATCTCCTAGCTGTGCTTAGCCTGCCGATTTTGAAGCTGGGAGACAGGTGGTGGTCACCTGGCAGCATAGATGGCATTTTTCTGTGCAATAACACCCATTCAAGCCCATTCAAGCAGTTCCCAGCCTGTGTCTGGATCGGGTGGAAAATGCCATGCAATAATTTTCTCAGCTTCAGGTGCAGTTTGATTTCATATTGGTACATATAGGATTTAATACACAATGTAGAATGACATGTACTATGATGTATTATGTATGTCTTATTTCATAATTACGAGTTTTCCTTTTAATTTTAGCTGAAGAAGCCCACTGAACTTTATATAGCTTGAAATGCATTGGGCGTTTTCCAAAATAAAAATGGCCATCTAATGAGCACTTGGAGACACATCTCCCATTTTTCCTGTGAATTCCATTGAATACTCTCCAGTTTTTGTTTCTTCAGAAACAAAAGTAGCAAAAACAAAATAGGCAACAGCACATATGTGCACAAGAACTCTTAAAATTTAGGTTAAATCCCATTGGTGTCTTACTCGTGTGCAAGTTCCCCTATGGAAACATTTTGATTTTTTTTGTTTGTTTGTTTGAAGCAAAATGTCCTTGATGGTGCAGATGTAGAATTGCAGATGTGGCACCCTTCTACATGATTATGCATTGTGCATTGCACATACAGATGCAGATGTACATTTGGTTGCAATTGAATAATGAGGTGGTACTGTGAAACTGCTGCATAACTCCATGCATGTGAAGTTTATTCTATCTCAATGCAGGATTGTGCCCACATTTTAGTCAGTGGGAAGAATGTATTCAGTTGGAGTATACCATTCATGCATTAATGTGTGCTCCTTTGAAACCTCCACCAAAAGATGAATTCCACCCTGCAAGCAATACAAAAAAATAAAGAAATAACAATAAGAAAGGAAAGGGATGTTCACAAATCTGCAGGCGTGGGCTTCTTTGATCTTGCTTTCATGGGAGTGCATGGCAAAATGCATCTAGATAAGAGAACAGAGAACTGCCTAGGATGGCAGCCTAACTAACTAAATCATTGTCATACTTAACTGAGTAGAGTAGACCTCTGCCAGCAGAGCAATTTGAGAGCTGCTGTCTGTGAGCACCATGAGCTGAACAGACCAGAGACTCAAACGACCTTCACTGACTTTTAACAGTCAGAGTCAAATGTTAATTGATCTTTAAATAAATCACTGACTAAATACCACCAGGGCATCTTGCAAATGGAGATGAAGACTGTATAATTAACAAGGTGTTTGTGCATCATCTATCTGCTGGGAAATATTTTTAGCTGTCCAATATATTCTTGGAGCCTGTTTAACAATCCTAGCTGTCACCTGCTGGTTGTTTCTAGCCTGTGATGAGGCTCTCTGGATAGGCCACGTGCTATCAATAATTTTTTTTTTTTATTGTGACTTTAAAACATCAGATTTGCTGTGCCAATAAATCTGGGGGCAGCAGCAAGGGAATATCCAATGAAACGAGACATTCATAATGCAGTTATGCATTGTTGGGGTGGAGGGATCAGAGGTAAAAAATCACTGGTAGAAAGGGGTGCTTTCTGAATCTGGTGGCATTGCTTGCTAGGCAGGAAAATTAGACTTTTTCTTTTGGTGTCTAGCCAGCATCATTACCAGACTGGGATTGTTAAAAATAATCCACACCTGTTGTCAAGTATACTCGGTATGTCACTGCATGGTATGAAAAGGTTATCATCTTGTCCTTTGTCTTGTGCAGCAAAATCTCTTGAGTTGGCCCTGAGAAAAGAGGGAGCATTTATCACATCTAAAACAAAATGTCACCCACTTTGAAAAGCTGGCTGTTGATTTTTTGAAAACATTGAAAGCTAATTTTGGGTGTATTAAAAGGCAAGACAGTAGTAGTGTTGATAGAGACAACTTGCCAGTTCCCTTGCACATAGTCACAATTAATTCCTCTGCCCAAGGAAGTTAACTGAGTTTTTCCAGCACTTTCCATATTCACAGGATGAGTATGGGGCTGAGAAGATGAATCACTTTTCTCTGGCATTCAGGCTGTCATTGCTTGTTCACATATGAACATTACCCTATGACTGACGTGTATATGGATGTGTGACATAGATGTGAAAACATTTCTACATATGAGCATTTAGAGCTTGGAAAACACCTTTTTTTAAAACTGATTTTTATTAATTTTGAAATATTTGTAAAAAACATACAAAGCTATAAACATATAAACATATAATCACAAATAACATTGACAACACATATCCAACATTACATTCTCAAACAAAGCATATCTACATTTAACTTCCTCTTACTTCAGCAACCCAGTTTCCATCATAGAATCATAGAATCATAGACTTGGAAGAGACCACAAGGGCCATCCAGTCCAACCCCCTGCCATGCAGGAACTCCCAGTCAAAGCATCCCTGACAGATGGCCATCCAGCCTCTGCTTAAAGACCTCCAAGGATGGAGACTCCACTACACTCTGAGGGAGTGTGTTCCATCGTCGAACAGCCCTTACTGTCAGAAAATTCCTCCTAATGTTGAGGTGGAATCTCTTTTCCTGCAGCTTGCATCCATTGTTCCGCGTTCTAGTCTCTGCAGCAGCAGAAAACAAGCTTGCTCCCTCTTCAATATGACATTCCTTCAAATATTTGAACAGGGCTATCATATCACCTCTTAACCTTCTCTTCTCCAGGTTAAACATCCCCAGTTCCCTAAGTCGTTCCTCATAGGGCATGGTTTCCAGACCCTTCACCATCTTAGTTGCCCTCCTTTGGACCCGCTCCAGTTTCTCCACATCCTTTTTGAATTGTGGTGCCTAGAACTGGACACAGTATTCCAAGTGGGGCCTGACCAAAGCAGAACAGAGTGGCACTATTACTTCCCTTGATCTAGACGCTATACTTCTATTGATGCAGCCTAAAATAGCATTGGCCTTTTTAGCTGCCGCATTGCACTGTTGACTCATGTTCAACTTATGGTCTACTTGGATTCCTAGATCCCTTTCACATGTGGTCTCATTCAGCCAGGTGTCCCCCATCCTATATCTGTGCATTTCATTTTTGCATCCTAAGTGCAGTACCTTACATTTCTCCGCATTGAATTTCATTTTGTTAGCGTTGGCCCAGCTTTCTAGTCTATTCAGGTCATTCTGAATTTCAATCCTGTCTTCTGGAATATTGGCTACTCCTCCTAATTTGGTGTTATCTGCAAATTTGATAAGTATGCCCTGAATACTGTCATCCAAATCATTAATAAAGATATTGAATAGCACTGGGCCCAGGACAGAACCCTGTGGCACCCCACTCGTCACTTCTCTCCAGGCTGAAAAGGAGCCATTGTTGAGCACCCTTTGAGTTCGGCCAGTCAACCAGTTGCAAATCCATGTAACAGTTACCTTGCCTAGCCTACATTTTACAAGCTTGTTTGCAAGAATGTCATGGGAAACCTTGTCAAAGGCCTTACTGAAATCAAGATATACTATATCCACAGCATTCCCTTCATCTACCAAGCTGGTAATTTTATCAAAAAAAGAGATCAGATTTGTCTGGCAAGACTTGTTTCTCTGAAACCCATGTTGGCTTTTTGTGATTATGGCATTCCCTTCTAAATGTTCACAGAATCTCTGCTTAATGATCTGCTCTAGAATCTTTCCTAGAATTGATGTCAGACTAACTGGACGATACTTGTTGGGATCCTCTTCTTTCCACTTTTTGAAGATGGGCACAACGTTTGCCCTCCTCCAGTCTTCTGGGACTTCCCCTGTTCTCCAGGATTTCTCAAAGATTATTGCCAGTGGTTCCGATATTACATTTGCCAATTCTTTTAATACCCTTGGATATAGTTCATCTGGTCCTGGAGACTTATATTCATTTAGGTTAACCAAGTATTCCTGTACTATCTCTTTACTTATTTTGTGCTGAAATTCCCCTATTCGGTCTTCTGCTCCATTATCCTTAGGTTGAGCACCCTTTGCCTTTTCTGAGAAGACTGAAGCAAAGAAGGTGTTGAGTAATTCTACCTTTTCACTGTCCCTTGTTAGCATTTTGCCATCTTCTGCACGCAGTGGCCCTACTGTTTCCTTCTTCTTCCTTTTGCTTCGGACATACCCAAAAAAGCCCTTTTTATTGTTCTTAACCTCTCTAGCCAGCCTGAGTTCATTCTGCACTTTAGCTTTTCTGACTTTACCCCTACATGTGCTGGCTATTTGTTTGAATTCCTCTTTCGTGATTTCCCAATTTTTCCATTTCTTATACATGTTCCGTTTAAAACTTAGCTCAGTTGAAAGTTCCTTAGTCATCCATCCTGGCTTCTTGAGATATCTTCCATTTTTCTTCCTCATTGGAACTGTTTGAAATTGCGCCTTCAGTATCTCGTTTTTGTGAAACTCCCATCTATCTTGAACTCCCTTCTCTTTTAGTATTCCTGACCATGGGATCACCCCCAGTATTTCTCTAAGTTTATTGAAGTCAGCTCTCCTAAAGTCTAGAGTGTGTGTCTGACTATGCCTGGCTTCTCCTTTCCATTGTATAACAAACTCCAGGAGAACATGGTCACTTCCACCTAAGGATCCAACCACTTGCACTCCATTGACTAGGTCATCCCTGTTGGTTAAGACAAGATCTAAAATAGCTGATCCCCTTGTTGCCTTTTCCACCTTTTGGACAATGAAATTGTCTTCAAGGCAAGTGAGGAATTTGCTAGACCTTGAGGATTTGGCTGAGTTTGATTTCCAGCAAATATCAGCATATTTGAAGTCACCCATCACTACTATATTTCTCCTATTTGAGTGTGTGGTCATCTGTTCTAGAAAGACATCATCCAATTCCTCTGCCTGAGTCGGGGGTCTGTAGTAGACTCCCACAGTAACATCCCTGTTGCTTCCCTCTCCTTTAATTTTTATCCAGATGCTCTCCACTTGGCTTCCAGTACTGATGTCCTGGATCTCTTCACTGGTGTAAATATCCCTGACATATAATGCTATTCCTCCTCCTTTCCTGTTTGGCCTGTTTCTCTTAAAAAGGTTATACCCCTCTATTTCTACATTCCAATCATGAGACTCATCCCACCAGGTTTCAGTGATGCCTATTATATTTGCTTTGTTGTGCTAGGAGTTCAAGTTCATCCTGTTTATTTCCCATACTCTGTGTATTAGTGTAGAGACATCTAGGAACATGTGTTCCCTGTACTTGCTGCCTGTGCAATTTTTTTGCTTCCCACTGTTGGGTCCTTGCACTGTTTGCCTTGTTCCCTCTATGTCATTTTGACTATTTTCTCCAGCCCTTTTGCCTTCCAAAATAATGTCTCCCTCCCCCATATAACTCAGTTTAAAGCCCTCCTGATCAGATTTTTGAGACTATTGGCAAAAACGTTTTTGCCAACTGGCGTGTGTTTTGTCAACTGTTCTCGAACCGATTTGTCAGCTATTAAGTAATTTTCTTCCAAGAATATCTCATATTTCTCTGATAATGGAAAAGTCCTTTTTGGAACAATAGCTCTCAGAATCTCCAAGCCAGCTTGTCAGAATCTGGGTATATTCTGTCATGTCATTCTTGTTGCGATTGTTGTAATGTGTAGAATGTTTAAGGTTTGAGGTATACAATAGAGTTGTATAGATATTGTTGGTTTATTATGAAGTGACGAGAGTGATAGGAAAGCATAGCACTTGATGGTGGCTCAAAGGAATGTTTGCAGCCTGATGCATTAATGTGCAGATATGTGGAGGAGGAAACTTCTCAGAGCCCGTTGGTGGGAAACAGAAAGTAGAGATAAGAACTGGCTAGGACTGGGGGCTGGACGAATAAGAGTTGGTATATTTTAATTAACCAATGCATTAAGATAAAGCCTATGAAAAGTTGGGGTGGGACATTGTCAATGTTTTGGGGTGGGACATTTCCAATGTTATGCTAATGTTGGGGTACGGTGCCAGTGTCACTTCTGTCTGCAGATGTCTTCCTGTTACCATCCAAGGCTTTTCTGGAATACAGTTTTTACTGTTTACAACACAGAAGACTTGTTCACTGAACTCCTCTGGAAAACAGCAGTTCTTGACGCAGCCCCAGACTGGCTGAGAGATTCTGAAATTTTTTAATTAAAAAAAGGAAATAATAATAATAATAATAATAATAATAATAATGTGTATTTCCTGCCTCCCCTTATGGATTGGGGCAGGATTACAGCAAGTAAAATCAGCATTATAGTATATAGTAAAATAAGTGTTCTAAAATACAATCAGTCATTAAAAACAATAATGCTACAATGCTATAGTACTATGGTACAGTGCTACTAATACCAACCATTAAAATGAACAGTCATCATCTAATCCATACTATCGAGTTTGGAAGTGGAGGTATTCTTCTGGTCTTGGGCAACTTCAACATTCCCCTCGAAACCAGCTTGTTTGAGTTATCTGGAGCGACTCGGGAGTTCATGGATTCCATGACAGGCATGAACGTTTCCCAACTGGTCAACAGCCCTACTCATTGTGCAGGTCATACACTCGATGGGGTTTTTAGTACGGAACAGGAGCATCCGTGGGTTGAGGTAACCAAAAACTCTGCACTGTCATGGACGGATCATTTCCTGATCAAGTTAGAACTAAAGGCCTCTTTCCATCCCTCCGGGGATGGCGGACCCACTAGAATGGTCCGCCTGCGAAGGCTTATGGAACCAATTGGTTTTCAGAAAGCCCTAGAGGATCTGTTGGCTGGGAATGCCGGCGACTCTGTTGAAGTCTTGGTTGACACTTGGAACACTGAGATCACCAGAGCTATCAACACAATCGTTCCCGAGCATCCTTTCCAACGCACTTCCAATAGAAAACCCTGGTTTACAGAAGAGCTCAGGGAGTTGAAGTGTGTTGGACAATGACTTGAGTGCAAATGGCAGAAGACTTGGCTCTCATCCAACAGAACTCGCCATAGGCAGCATCTTGGCACCTATCGGGAGGCTTTGCATGCAGCGTGGAGATCCTTCTGCTCTGCACGCATTGCGTGTTCAGAGTCCCGCCCAGCAGAGCTGTTCAAGGTGGTGGGGGAGCTGATGCAGGTTTCATCTACAGCAAACCCCCTACTGGATCCTACGGCAGCCTACTGCGAGGCGTTTAACACCCACTTTGCAGATAAAATCTCTCGGGTAAAAGCCGACTTGGATGCCAATACTCAACCAGTGTCCGTAAATGAGGTGTCCAATAACTCTGTTGCTGTTAGTTTACTGGATGAGTTTCAATCGGTGAGTACTGATGACATGGACAAGCTCCTTGGTAGTACAAGGAAGACGACCTGCTCCCTCGATCCATCTCCATCTTGGCTGGTCATCCAGGGAGGGGAACGCATTGAGAACATTCCTTCAGGATGTGATCAATGCGTCCCTTAGGGAAGACATTATTCCATCCTGTCTGAAGGAGGCGGCTGTGAAGACTCTCCTGAAGAAACCTTCCCTCGACCCCCTAGACAAGAACAAATACAGACCAGTTTCCTTGCTGCCTTTTCTTAGCAAGGTGATCGAGAGAGCTGTTGCCTCCCAACTCACAACTCAATTCAGACAAAACGGAGATACTTACAGTTACAAACCCGAAACCCAGTTTGGGAATACAATCCCCAGTCTTCGATGGAGTCACACTCTCCTCGAAGGACTCTGTTCGGAGTCTGGGGGTACTTCTTGACTCATCGCTTCACATGACTAGTCAGGTGAATGCGACGGTCAGGAGTGCCTGTTATCAGCTTCGGCTGATACGCCAGCTGCGCCCTTTCCTGTATGTGAGGGATCTGGAAACCGTGGTACATGCATTGGTAACCTCACGTCTGGATTCCTGTAATGTGCTCTACATGGGGCTACCCTTGTGCTTAAGCTGGAAACTACAACTGGTTCAAAACATGGCAGCCAGGCTTGTCACAGGAACACCTAGAAGAGAGCACATAACACCTGTGCTTAAGTCTCTCCACTGGCTGCCAATTAGTTTTCGAGCACAGTATAAGGTGTTGGTTTTAACCTTTAAAGCCCTACATGGCTTGGGTCCATCCTATCTTAGGGACCGCCTCTTTCCGTATGAACCCCCCCACACACTTTGGTCCTCTGGGAGGAACCTGCTACAGCCTATGAAGACCAGGCTGACGCAGACCTCCCAGAGGGCCTTTTCAGCTATCGCCCCCAAGTTGTGGAATGACCTGCCAGATGAGATGCGTCTCATTTCATCCATTGATGGCTTTTTAAAAAGCCTTAAGATCTATCTCTTCTGGCAGGCCTTCCCAGACAATGTTTAACATCTCCTGGCTTCAAATCCAAGATTTAGACTTCTTCCAGCCTTCTTCCTCCATGATTTCAGCCACCCATACAGCTCAAGAATTTTTAGGTTTTGATATTGATATGTTTTAACTCATCGCTGATTTAATTTTATTTTAAGGGGTGGGAGATGGGGATGGGATTGTTCTATTTCAATTGTTGTTTTAATCCTGTTGTATCCTGCCTCGATTTCCTGTTCAGAGGGGCAGGTTAGAAATAAAAATTATTATTATTATTATTATTATTATTATTATTATTATTCCTTATGATCAGGCTATATAAGATCAGATGGATAGGCCTGCCGGAAGAGATCTCTCTTAAGTGCCTTCTTAAAGGCATCTAAGGTGTTAATAAGACGGATCCCTTCCAGTAAACTGTTCCAAAATCTAGGGCCCGTAGCAGAGAATGTTCTATCAAAGGTTGTTTTCAACCTAGCTTTTGGGTGCTCTAATGATTTTGTTCCAGATATTCTGAGAGTGTGGGGAGGATTATGTAGGGAGAGGCATTCCTGGCTCTGGTGAGGTCCTATTGAGCTGACAGTCCTCCTCCAAAATGAATTTTCTCCACATTCAGATGTTCAAGTAAACAGTTTCCCCATCAGATACATTTGCTTTTCATACGTATCCCTAGCCATCTGCTCTTTACATGCTTAACATAGACGGATGGTTCAGGGTTTTGTTGTTGTTGTTGTTGCTGCTGCTGTCTGCTTTTCAAATATCTGTCTTGAAACCCATTCTGCATAGAGATTAACTGCTAATTAGAAAAACTGGGGAGAGAGAACTCTTCATAATTGTGCCACATGAGTCATACTGCAAATCCTAAGTTCCTCCCAAACAAACGTTGTGTCCTTTACATACAAGTGTAACAGAACGTGCATTTCTTTCAGTTGTGACAGTTGACTCATTAGGAAGGAAAAAGCATTCCTTCTTTCCTTTGCCTTTTTGCTGTGCTTCCAGTTGAAGGAAGTTGCATTCTTTCTGTTTACTGGTCAGTAAATTCCATCATATTGTAACATACACATCCTTCCTGTAGACACGTCTGTAAGACACATCAGTGAAAAGACGGGCTGTTTCTGGACCCTTAAAAAAAATCCACCCTTGTCAGTCATATGTTTCATTTAATATGTTCAAGATGGGATCTGTTCCTACCCACTCTGATATGGGTTATTGCGGCCCATCTGACAGTGAATGACAGACGGTATGACCTGATTCTGCCAACTGCCAATCACAGTGCTCCAGAGCTTGGCCCTTCAATTACATTCCTAACACAACTCTGAACAACTGGTATATTTTTATGAATCTGCCCTCCAGGTCACTGCTTTATTTTAAGTGTGAAAAAGACAAGTCTATGGGTTTGCATTGTTTGGCTATCTCCAGTCCACTGTTACTGAGCATATGCAGTTCAGTGGCGCATCACAAGGCGCAGTCAGCCACACACCAAAAGATTCTTATGTTGTTTCTCAGCAGCTATGGATACCATTACATTTATATTGTTTATAATAAGGTCTAGGCCAACCTGGATCTCAGATTGTTATAATTGTTGTTGTTGTTGTTGTTGCGATGATGAGGATGAGGATGAGGATGAAACTCCATTAATGTGGAGTCGAAGGCTTTCATGGCCGACATCCATAGTTTTTTGTGGAGCTTTCTGGCTATGTGGCCATGTTCTGGAAGAGTTCCTTTCTGATGTTTCGCCAGCATCTGTGGCTGACTTCTTCAGAGAATGAGAGCCTGGAAAAGGATTGGATATATATATATATATCCTGTGTGACCCTGGGAAGGAAGGAGTAATTTGCAAATGTATTGTTCTGTTGCTAATGGCAGACCTCAGGGTGGGAGGATATGCAAACAAGGATTAATGTCTGCTAACTGGTGCTCATTGTCTGCTGGGAATCCCCTGGCCTTAGGCTGTTGCTCATTTGCATAGGTTGAGTCTTGACCTTGCTGTCCTTCAGGACTGGGAGCCAAGCCTTGTTTACCCTCAGGGTTTCCTCTTTCCTGTTGAAATTGTCCAGGTGTTTATGGATTTCCATGGCTTCCCTGTGCATTCTGACATGGTAGTTGTTGGCATGTTTCAAAATTTCAGTGCTTTCAAACAGCATTTTATGTCCAGGATGGTTTATAACATGTTCTGCTACTGCTGGTTGCATATCCTCCCACCCTGAGGTCTGCCATTAGCAACAGAACAATACATTTGCAAATTATTCCTTCCTTCCCAGGGTCACACAGGATATATATATATATATATATATATATATATCTCCAATCCTTTTCCAGGTTCTCATTCTCTGAAGATGCCAGCCACAGATGCTGGTGAAACATCAGAAAGGAACTCTTCCAGAACATGGCCACATAGCCCGAAAGCGCCACCAAAAACTACAAACCCTATTATTATTATTGATATTATTATTTTGTCATTGTGGAAGGGCAATTTCTCACACATTTTCCAAGTTAGAGCACACATTTTCCATACAAGAGATCCTAGGTTCTACTTCTCTGATCTCTAGTCAGGACTCTTATGTGAAATACAGGAAGCAGAGATTTGCTTGGTTTAATGTTGAGTTCTCTCTGTCTTGTTTATTTTGGTACATTCTGTTTTAGAAATGTATGAAACAAGCAATGACCTCAGGCATCTTTCAGTGTTACACATCAGAGCATAAATGCATTTGTGTGTAAATTTATATAAATTGCATAAGCACTGTTTTCTGCACACACAAAAATGCTTCTTTGGACAAAAGCCATGCTTTTGCATAGAATTCCAGACAATCTGTGGACTGATTAATAGTCATTTGGCTCTGCACTTGCTACAGTATTTGATAGAATCATAGAATCATAGAATCATAGAGTTGGAAGAGACCACAAGGGCCATCCAGTCCAACCCCCTGCCATGCAGGACGTCCAAATCAAAGCATCCCTGACAGATGACCATCCAGCCTCTGTTTAAAGGCCTCCAAGGAAGGAGACTCCACCACACTCCGAGGGAGTGTGTTCCACTGTCGAACAGCCCTTACTGTCTGGAAGTTCCTCCTAATGTTGAGGTGGAATCTCTTTTCCTGCAATTTATATCCATTATTCCGCGTCCTAGTCTCTGCAGCAGCAGAAAACAAGCTTGCTCCCTCCTCAATATGACATCCCTTCAAATATTTAAACAGGGCTATCATATCACCTCTTAACCTTCTCTTCTCCAGGCTGAACATCCCCAGTTCCCTAAGGCGTTCCTCATAGGGCATGGTTTCCAGTCCCTTCACCATCTTAGTTGCCCTCCTTTGGACCTGCTCCAGTTTCTCAACATCCTTTTTGAATTGTGGTGTCCAGAACTGGACACAGTATTCCAGGTGGGGCCTGACCAAAGCAGAATAGAGTGGCACTATTACTTCCCTTGATCTAGACACTATACTTCTATTGATGCAGCCTAAAATTGCATTGGCCTTTTTAGCTGCCGCATCGCACTGTTGACTCATGTTCAGCTTATGGTCTACTTGGACTCCTAGATCCCTTTCACATGTGGTCTCATTCAGCCAGGTGTCCCCCATTTTATATCTGTGCATTTCATTTTTCCTCCCTAAGTGCAGAACCTTACATTTCTCTGTGTTGAATTTCATCTTGTTAGCATTGGCCCACCTTTCTAGTCTATTCAGGTCATTTTGAATTTTGATCCTGTCCTCTGGGGCATTAGCTACTCCTCCTAGTTTAGTGTCATCTGCAAATTTGATAAGTATGCTCCCAATTCTGTCATCCAAATCATTAATAAAGATGTTGAACAGCATTGGGCCCAGGACAGAACCCTGTGGGACCCCACTGGTCACTTCTCTCCAGGATGAAAAGGAGCCATTGTTGAGCACCCTTTGAGTTCGGCCACTCAACCAATTACAAATCCATGTAACAGTTAACTTGTCTATCCCACATTTTGCAAGCTTATTTGCAAGAATGTCATGGGGAACCTTGTCAAAGGCCTTACTGAAATCGAGGTAAACTATATCCACAGCATTCCCTTCATCTACCAAGCTGGTAATTTTATCAAAAAAAGAGATCAGGTTCGTTTGGCATGACCTGTTTCTCTGAAACCCATGTTGGCTTTTTGTGATTATGGCATTGGCTTCTAAATGTTCACAGACTCTCTGCTTAATGATCTGCTCTAGAATCTTTCCTGGTATTGATGTCAGACTAACTGGACGATAATTGTTGGGATCCTCATCCCTGATGAGTGATGATATAGGCCCCATCTTACACAATGCACTGAATATTGCTAATTGTTGTGCAGGTGTGTGTATGTGTGTGTTTTAGTGATATATGTTTTACTCTGGTTTTAAGTTTTTCCTAATTGTTTAATCGTATTTTAATGTCTGTATTTTAATGTTTGTATTTTTAACAGTGTTTTGTAATTGTTTTAAACTGCTTTGAGTCATAATCTGGGAAAAAGTGGGATAGAAAACATCATCATCATCATCATCATCATCATCCCTCCATTCTTATTGTCATCACCCAGGCCTCAGAGGAAGAGAATAAGAGACAGTTTCTGCTGAATTTAATCTGCTTTCTGACTGCCATCTCCATGTCTTTAGACTGTAAGCCTGAGGACAGGGAACTGTCTAATTACCAATCTGTAAGCTGCTCTGATGTGTGGGGTATAAATACAATATGATGATGATGATGATGATGATGATGATGATGAGCAATACATTTGCACATGAATGAATGCCTTTTGACAAAATGCACTGTCTACTGGGCAAGGATATTGTTATCTGTGCAGAAAAATGCACTTTTTAAAAAACCCTACACATATTCTCTTTGCAGAAAAATGTCTATTTTTGCATTAATAAATTTCCCTGCATAAAGTTCCAAAGTGCCCATAGGAGCGAAACAGTCTACAGAAACTCTCAAATTCTCACAGAGTGGGGAGAAAATGGCTAAAAGTTTTTGTTCTTGTCTAGTGAAACAAAATCAGATTTGAGCTCCTCCTTTGTACTGAGTCAGAGACATAACTGAGAGTCTGCAACAAATTCACTGATGCTTTAATTTCTGAATGCTGAAAAGCAAGCTTAATTAAGAGTGAATAACCAGTGGTAGATGCTCCCTGTCTGATTCTATTCAAGCATCTTCCGTAGTGGTCAGTCAGATGCTACCTGGAAAAACCTGGACAGTTACATTTTAGATTATGATTCTCATGAGCTGTTCTCCAAACTGCAGGGATATTATTGTTTGCTAATTTTCTTCTTGAAGTAAGCAAGAAGGGAATGTATCATGCACATAAAATGGTGTTTGCAGTGCAAAATAACCCTCCCAACCAAACCAATCCCCTCAAAAAGTGCACATTTTGGATTTTTAAAAAGTCTCAAATTTTCCTTAGATTCATCTCTTTGTGGGTTTTTGATCTACAGGAAGTACATTTCTCAACCTTCAAGAAGTGGATTTTTCAACTACTTAAATATATTTTTGAACACTTGTCCTATCCTCACCAAAGAGGAACCATTTTCCAAACACTGCCCTGGACACAAAGGCCCTGTTATCACTGTGGTTAGTCAGCACTGATATCCCAAACCTACACAAATGTGTCTGATCTTTCTTTGAAGCTATGAATCTAGTAGTTGTCTATTCAGCTTTGAAAACTTGTTGTTGTTCTTGCTATGTGCCTTTCAGTTGTTTCCAATTTATGGTGACCCTAACATTTACCTTAGGTTTATGAGTCGTCTTGGCATGATTTGTTTGGAATGGGTTTGCCTTTGCCTTGCTCTGAGGCTACAACACTATGACTTGCCCAAGGTTTTCATAGCTGAGCAGGGATTCGAACCCTGATCTCCTGAGTTATAGTCCTTTGCTCAAACCACAGAACCATGCTGGCTCTAATTTATTGTTTTACCCATATGCAAGAAAAGTTCATGAAACAACCCTACAATAAGGGGCTAACAACATCTTCTATGTCAGTAGAATCCCAACTTTAGCCTGAAATTTGAAAGAGCTACCCAGTACGCTGAATTCCAGTTCTCTCAATAAGTTCAGCACCTCAGATAGCTACTTGAAAGTTGCTGAACTGATTTTGAGTGCCCATCTCATACTGTTATTGCGGTATTCCATTTATTTTCACTGGAAAACACAGTGAAATGATTTTATGTAGTGTAAGATGAGCTGATGTAATTATATTTCACAGTGGATTCAGTTGGGATTAAATTCTTCACCATGCTGAGATTGCCACATTAGCCATATGTATAATTGCACCAGGCACTAGGTGGTAGATGCAAACAGGTAAAGCCCTCTTTAGCTAAATAATGAGGGGGGGGGGGAATCATATTCCTGCCTTTTTTAATTCCAAGTTTCATGTTGTGATGACTTCTTTGGTTTTACAAGGCCTTTAAAGTTAGGAGTTAATGGCTCTGATAAAGAGAAAATTAGGTCATTTAATGCAAGGCTCCAACTCTGATAATACTGAACAGCCAGTGGCATGTGCCTCCTGTCAATCTGCAGCTCCAGGAGGTCCTTGGTATTTCCAATACTTAAATCTCAGCCATCTATTTTGCTGAGTCAGGAATCAGTGAAGTGAGAGGGGACTGAAGAAAAGAAGAACTTTGCAACAATTGGGTGACTGTCGGAGGTGGCAGTCTAAAGACACTGCTATGTCTGAACCGAGATGAGAAAACAATGTATCAGGTCTCCTGAATATTTCTATAAATAGAATGTTTTGGCCAATCTTGAAAGCTGATTTTAGTGATGACATTTTCCCCTAATTGTAGGTAATCCAGACAGTAGTGGTTGGATAGCTTCTATGCCAATGGGATGGTGAATTCACTTTAGGTTCTAGTACAGACTTTAAAAGAGCAAGCCAAACTTCTGACTCCTACCCCCCAAACTGATTCAGCACCTGGATAACTCATGAAGAGTTACAACAACAACAACAACAACAACAACAACAACAACCCAGGGCCTTTTTACACCACAGAATACTATTATTCCACTTTAACTACCATGGTTATATCCTATGAAATCCCAGAGTCTGCAGTTTGAAGAAGTACTGAATCACTCTGGCTGGTAATTCTAAATGTCCCTCCCTAAACTATAAATTCCATAAATTCCATACGATAGAACCTTAGCAGCTAAAGTAGTATAACAAGGCCATAATTTAAAGACATGGCCATGTTAGTCTGGAAAATCAGTATTCAAAGGGATCTTGTAGCACCTTTGAAACTAACTGAAAGAAAGAAGTTGGTAGCATGAGGTTTCATAGACTTGAACCTACTGCCTCAGATGCATCTGAAGAAGTAGCTCCATGTCTACGAAAAGTCATGCTACCATCTTTCTTTCAGTTAGTAACAAAAGCACAGTCCTTTGTTTAAGACTATAATTTAGTGTGAATGGGCTCCCAGAATGGACATTAAAAGCTATCCGCAGTCACCAGTACAAAGGAGCCTGGAAAGGACCTGTGGACCACAAAATGGCCTTGGGAACCACATGTGGTTCATAGGCTACATGATTCTCATCCTTGCATTTGAGCTCCAGTTTCTGAGCAATAAAACAACCTGGAGCTGAGCCTACACATTTGCATCTTGCCCCTATAAATTCTTTTTGGGGTATCCAACAGAATGGCAACAGACTAAAGCTTGCATCCACACTGGAGAGATAACCCAGTTTGGCATGGCTTTAATTGCCTTGGCTCAAGGCTATGGGATTCTGGGAGTTGGAGTTTGTTGTGGGGCCCAGAGCTCCGCTCCGCTCCACTCCGCTCCGCTCTCGGACCCACAACAAACTCCAACTCCCAGTTTCCCATAGCCTTGAGCCAAGGCAATTAAAGCCGTGCCAAACCAGGTTATTTCTCCAGTGTGGATGTAGCCTAAATCTACCTGCCCTCATCTTCCTCTTCCCACCCTGCACAACAATGAAGATACTGGCACATGTTTTCACCTAGACATGCTAATCCTTCTGGCCCCTGGTGTTGTGCATTGTTTTCCAGATTGCTTCCCAGCTCAGCTGCAGCTGGAGTGATTAACAGACTGACATGCTGGTGGAACGGCAAGGGACAGATTTTGTTGGAGAGCTGCACTGTTTGTTGTATGATTCAGAAGCGAGAGACATATCAAACAGTGGTTGCTCCTCATAAACCGTTCTCCCCCAATAATTAGGCAAGGCTGTTTTCTTCAACATATTCTGTGTATTTACCCAAATGAAAATGAGTTAAAATTCCAATCCAAAAGCTTGCCTAATGCAGACGCTGCTGAATATATAGCAATTATCCAAATAGCTCTATATTTAGCTAATTAGCCATTTGGGCTGTACACAGTCTCCTAATTTTCTTCTTATCATTCTTTTATAAAGGGGGAAAAGAGCTCATTTCTCTTCTCGGGGAAAATGATTTTCTTATCAGTGACAATGTTTTGGTAGTGTTGTTTCTACATGCAACCTTTGCTTAAGGGTGAATTTTACCGTCTGTGGGTATGGTTTGTTTTTAAATACCCAATTTCTTTCTCTGCAAAGCAGTTCTGGGAGGTGGTTATTTGGATGGAAGAAGCAGTGTGTGGGAAGATGTACATGGCCCTACCCAATAGTGGTTAGAGCAGCCTTTCTCAACACTTTTATCCTGCAGGAACTCTTGAAATAAATTTCTGATATCAGTGAGCTTCAGTTTTCTGAGGAATCCTTAACTTTATGTACGCATAGCAGAGATGCTAAGGAACCCTGAGTTGTGAAGTTGAATAACAAGATACCAGCAAGTGTCTGATGTGTAGTATTCCTTGATGTGCACTGCGTCTGATGCAATGCACATTGGGATTAATGTAATGCTTATCAGGATTGATGAATGGCACACCCCATTGCGCATCAGCCATGTCGTACATCAGTCACATTACACAACACTCAATTCACTGACTGTGTTACATAGTGACATAACAGCAACCCTCTACAGAATACTAATATTACTGAACTGGCCAATTCTAATTACTGTAGAAATAAATCCATTTATGAACACATAATTCCCCCCAAAGGAATTTTATCCACTGCTCCAAAGCTCAGCTTGACTTTCCACCTTGTTCCTGATATTGCAGAGGGGGCTGGTGGGGAGTCCATAAGAGATGATCCTGGAATGCGATAACCCAGCTTCCCCCCATTCTCACAAGGTCATGAAGGGTTTGATTGTGGTATATAACTCTTGTGTTGAAGGACAACATTGTGCAACTAAGCAATAGATGCAATTGAATGCACAATCAAATGTGCACACATATCTGCATGCACAGTGGGGCATGTGCAACTTGTCTACCACAGCCTTGAATAGAATGAAGATGTTTTGAATAGAATGCAGATGTTATACAAATACATATGACACTAACAGAAATTTTGAATGCAGTCTGCTTTGTGGGAGTTTCACATCAGTTTAGAAACTCTTGTCTGTCTAGATCAGCCCAACTCAATTCAAAATTGATCTGAATCTGAAGAAACTCCTTCTCAATATTCAAAGAAGATTTTTGTGGTTACTTTCTGATACCTCTGGATAACTAGTGATGTATGAACTCAGCTCAGTTTAGAATTATTTCAGTATTTATGAGTTTTCTTATGATGCATTAAATGCTGATGTGCCCTAACTGCACTGCCCTTTGAGAAATACAATTCCCAGTAGCAGCTACGGATGCAAACAGGTTGGAAAATGCAATATCTGATCACACATGTGCAGAATCTCATTTTACATTCTGAGCTGGAGCTGAACTGCTCTGAGAAGGAACTCTTGGGGAAATGGAACTCAATTCATAATGCACAACGAATGCATTACGAGCCGAACAATTTCACATCTTCTGAATTGGGCTACTGCTTAACAATCTTTGGCCACATCATTGGTAATAACCAGAGATATGAAGACTTCTAAAGAATAAGAAGTCAGCTGAAACATGGAAGGGGCTGTGATGGAATGACTACCTTTGAGGCTAAAGTACTGCAATACATACATTTAAAAAAAATATTTGGCAAAGCAAAAGTCATCTGTTCTGGGGAAAGGACCAAGTGACTAACAGCCTCTATACTCCCAAATTTTTGATTTTTAATTTTTTTTAGCCCCTCAGGTCCCATAGGAGTTATTGAGGGCCAATGTATCATGTTTAGGGGTTTTTCTTTAAAACATAGGAACAGAAGAATAAGTTGATTGTCTGTTCTTATCAACAAAATTGTCGCATATATGAGTTTTATGCCTCTTTTACAATTCTGCATGATAATCAACATTGGACTTCAATTTGTTTCTCTGCCATATTTTTCTTTTGACGAAAAAATTGTTCATTCATAGAGTATAAAAAGAAGGGATGTATATTAGCTACAGTAGTATGAATAAAATCTACATGGCAATGCAAGTGGAGTCAACCTAATTCAAAATCCCACATTTCTTGAGGGGTGAAACACCAATTTGTGTCAGTATTTATTCCATCAAGTTTGTCTGGCAGAAGGCACCAGAATTTCTTTATACAGATGTCAGAGATGACATGTCCCAAGCTGGTGAATCATTTGGCCTGGTTATACTTTTCTATGCCCTTTCTGACATCAACCCTAGTCTGGGGAATCTCCACTTTTAATGATTTAAAAGAAATACTATGACAAGAATTATAATGTTTTGTCAAAAAGGAAGTGTGCTTACCAAGTCAAAAGGAAATTATGAAAATATTCTGCATTTTCATCTTCCTCTGTCCCCACACTTTCTTATCCTATTTCATGTTACGTTCTGGATTTTTCAACAGTAAAATGAAAGTGCGGTTCAGAAAACTGGCAATGTCTAGTTGTGATGGCTTCATGTGGGATCTCAGAGGGCACAATCCCTCCTCCTATTGTGCTGCCCTATGATTTCTTATTTTTAACTTAAAAAACAAAAACAACAAACCACCCACACCTCAAAATGGATACCATACACTATGGAGTTTGAGGGTGCCCCTATGCTGTAGAAATAATGTAGTTTGACACCACTTTAACTGTCATTGCTCCATCTTACAGAATCCTTGGACCTGTCATTTTGTGAGGCACCAGCACTTTTTGGCAGAGAAGACTAAAGGCTTTGTAAAACTACAAATCCCAGAATTCCATAGGATGGAACTACAACACTTAAAATGAGGTCAAACTGGGTTATTTCTGCAGTGCAGATGCAGACTAAGTAGCCAATGTAGATGTTAACAAAGCAGCCCCATGGAGAGAAGCGGGCCCATTCTGTTTGTGATTGTGGCATTAGTGGATGACATCTCCACCCACACACTCACCCCAACCCTAGCTGGTGAATCTGTGGCAAGGAAGAGTTATGGGGGTCTTCCTTCTGGTAGTTGCAATAATGCCATGGTCATGACTACATAAGGGCAATGAGTACAGTTCTGCTACAGATGCATAACTCCAGCCTGAACCTGAATTCTGGCTGAGGTCTCTAGCAGACAATTCAAAGTATGTCACCAAGTGCCATATCCCAGGATATTTTAGGAAAGAGACATGACTCTATAATCTAATCTGCACTGCAGAAACAATGCAGTTTGATACTGCTTTAATTGCCATGGCTTAATGCTATGGAATTCTTGGATTTGTAGTTGTTGTGGCACTAGAGCTTGCTGAGAGAGAAGGCTAAATATCTCAAAAAACTACAAATCTCAGAATTCCAAAGCACTGAGCCATGGGAATTAAAGCAGTGTCAAACTGCATTATTTCTGAAGTGGAGATCAGACCTATGAAACTGATATAACTGTATTGCAGACACAAATCTCAAACCATTGGACATCTAACCCAGTATGGTCAACACTAACTGGCAACTTTCTCCCCAGCTTCACAGAGAGATCCTTCCCAGACGTATTTGCAGGGAAATGAACATTGGCATGAAACAAAGCACTGCTTCTCAGGTTGACTTATTGATGTATGTGGTTTTCACGGTTCTGATATATATATATATATATATATATATATTAAAATGAACCACAATCAAATGCCCCTAAAATACCTATAATACAAGATGTTGTCTGCCCTGCAGATGCTACTATGGGATTTTGTCCCCCTGTCACCTAGCATTGGCTCCTGCCATTTATTTTCCCCTTAAGCATTACTATGGACAATGCTGGGAAACAGATTTATATGACTGAGTTTGTTTTGGAGGAAACACAGTTGTATGCAACTTGAGGTTGATTTATGAGGCTTCATTCTGCCTCTCCTCTGTTCTCTTGCTCTTCTGGATCACTTCTCTGGCATAGCTGGAGGGGCTGTTTCTCTCCCATGAATCCACAACAGCTTCCTACCAGCAATATTTGCTAGTCTGTTGAAGCTCACTCAAACAAGTATGAATTTCTCCTTGTGTGTCTGGCTGAACTCCTTTGAACTTTGACAGCTTGGGCAACACAGAAAAAGAAGGCAAAAAATGAATTGGGGACTGAGGAACTCTCTTGTACACAAACAGAACTTTAAAAATTAGCAAAGCCATTTGGCTTATGCCTTTTTTCAGTTGCTGAAAACAAAATGAAGACATATCCAAGGTGGCATTTTAAAATTGTCAACTTGAGAAGCAGTGCTTCATCTCATGCCAATGTAGATGATGCATTATCCTCTAGATTAAGAACATGTGGTGTTCAGGTCTTAATTCCCTGGATCTAGAAATTCTCCCTTACATCTTAAGTACATGAAAGAGATGTCAACTCAGTTCTAAAGTATCTGTATAGTGCCTTCAAAATGACTCTGGCTTACCCTGTCATAAGGTTTCCTTGACAGTATCAATTCAGAGGAGGTTTACTATTGCCTTCCTTTTAGGCCAGTGATTCCCAAACCTTATTCCTCCGGGTGTTTTGGACTTCAACTCCCAGAAACCCCAGCTAGCTTGACCAAGAGTCAGGAATTCTGGGGGCTGAAGTTCAAATTATCTGGAAGACCAAAGTTTGGAAATCCTGTGGTTTCTTTGTACCCTTGGCACCCCCCCCCCCCTTTACATCTACAGGAGGATGAGCTTCCCCCACTCAACATAGAATATAAATTAAAATATTTTATTTACTGTGTGCACTTTCATTCACACATTCATGTATGATGGGCACTTGGTATCCACTGCGGTTTGGTTTCAGAAACCTTCAAGGATACCAACATAGCTGGATGCTCAGATCCCATTATATGCAATGGGTTCATAAAATGGTGTCCCTTTTATAAAATGGTAAGGTTTGCTTTTTGGAATTTAGACATTTTTTAAAATATATTTTCAAACTGTGCTTGCTTGAATTCATAGATAAAGAATCTGTGGATACAGAGGGCAGACTTATGTTGGTCGTACTTTAATATTTTATAAGGAAATAATCTCGTTTTACTTAAGTAAATTAAATATTTAATTCAACACACATAAATTTTACACGTAAAAAGATTGAGAAAAGGAGGAAGAAGAGGGATCAGGGCAAGTCTTTCAGCCCACTGGGGTCCCTGACCTGAAAACCACTACTTTCAGGTGAGAACAAGACTTGCTCTAAATCACCTGGTGGGTTTCCATGGCTGAAGAGATATTCAAGCCCTGATCTCCTAGAGCCCTAGTTCAACACACCACTAAACTCTCTCCCTCCCTCTTTCTCACACTCACTCATCTCACCCCCCTACCTTTGTCAGTCAAGTATTTCATAAGGCCTTTAAAATCTTCCTCACTTCAATATTTCAAGCCAATAGAGGCTGGCTCACCACAGAAAACTCTTCCACACTTGATTAATGCTTTTGATAAATGATTCGAAGTGACTGTCCTCCCACTTTGGTTGCCTTATCATTCTTCCACGAAGCCATTTCATGGAAGTCTCCTGAAGCATTTTTACACGGAGGATGGGACACGAGGGAGGCATTCTTTCCTTGTGTTAGGTTTGCACGCTATAGTAATAAATCAAGGTCAAAGAGATAAGCTAATGCACTTGAGTAATGGGGATGAATCTGCAGGTGCTCCAGGAACATTGTCTAATTTAATACAATAATACTGTGCGCTTGCAGTTGATTTCATAGATGGATGTTATTGTTTTTTAAATGGATTTATGACAGGTTTATAAATAGGGATGCCATCTAAAGCTGTAATTTTCATGTATGGGAATGAAAATGCCATATTCACAGCTGCGTACAGCAACCCCAATGGTAGTGATAGACTTTGGAGCAGTGACTGTAAATCTGGAAACAAAAGAAACAGGGTGTACAGTTATACAATTAAGCTATTTAGTTAAAATAAAAAAACTTGGAGAAGGAATTAGAATACCAGCAATAATGAGTGGAGAACATTCATAAGCGCTCTTTAGAGATGCATCTTAGCTTCCTAGTCAGTGGTCATGAAGAGCAGGAAACAGGGATATAAGAAATATTCACCAGTTTTCTTTTGTTTGATGAGGAAAAGTTTACTATGGCTGCATCTACACTACAGAATTTAATGCAGTTTAACACCACTTGAACTGCCATGGGTCAAAACTATGGAATTCTATGATTCACAGTTTGGTGAGATACTTGGCCTTCTCTGTCAGAGAGCTCTGGTGCCACAACAAATTACAAAACCCAGGAATCTGTAGGATTGAGCCATGGTAGTTAAAGTGGTATCAAACTGCATAAATTCTGTGGTGTGACAGTAGCCGTATTGCATTATTTATGTCTATTCTGAAACTGTTACTCAAGGTGCCAAAACACACTGCAGAAATAACCCAGTTCAACACCACTTTAACTGCCTTGTCCAACACTCAGGAATTCTAGGAATTGCAGTTTTGTTAAATATGTAGCCTTCCCTGTCAGAGAGTTCTGTGCCACAACAAACCACAACCCCCAGGCTTCTGTAGCACTGAGCCAGCGCAGTTAAAGCAGTGTCAAATTGGATTATTTCTGCAGTGTGTTTTGGACCAAGGTGGATTAACAAGAAATAGAGATGATGATGATCATGATGATGATCATGATCATGATATTTATATCCTGCCATTTTTTCAGAAGAGGACTCAAGGCAGCTTTCCAAGGTTAAAAATAAGATAAAAAAATAAAAAGATAAAAAAATAAAATACAGATAAAAAAGAAAAAGAAAATCACAAGACAAAAGTGAAAAAACAAACAAAAAACAGCTGAGATCACACATCACCCACTTAGTGCAGCTAATATCACAAACTAAGTCTTATGGACAAAGTATTGCTCTCTGGTAACTAAGCACTGAAGATTATCAGATGGGGTATGAAACGTACTTGTCCTGTCCTTTTCCCATTCTCATAGCATGATTGAAACAAGATTTTCATATGACATCATGCTTATCTGGACATTATTTCATCCAGAAAGCGTGATTGACTGCGATCAGAAGAAATACTTTCAAACGACGTCATGAAGATCCTGCCATTGCCCTGTCATTGAAGCAACATTGCCCAGCATTTTGCATTAACAGAAGTTTGTGTTTTCAAATATTCTTTCCAACTGTAATGCCACATGATGGCTGTTAACATTTGGTTATGATGTTCATAAAAAATTATAAAACTCATCTGCCTGGTGTCAGAGGCCACCTCTATTACACAGGGAATTGTTGATATAACTTTTCAATGTTATCAGCAGCCTTCAATTCACTCCCTATCCTCTTGTGAGCCTCCCTTTCTGATAAGGGAGAGCATCTTCCTCCTCAATGTGTCTCAATATAACATGATGTTGATTTTCAGGGCTGCCTAAGGGATCATGGGTCTCCAAGGCCACTGCATCACTTTGAAGGATAGGATTTGCTCCCACAAACTACCTGATGCTTTGAAACTTATCTTATTCCCTGGCTGCCTTTAGCTGACACTATGCTTAATCTCATTGGCAGTCTCAGAATGGATTTCCATGCCAACAGTGAAAACAAGTACCTTTCCTCTAACGGTCAAACAATTCTGTATCCCACTGGGGTATTGCTGCTTGATGGAACAATTATGAGGTTGCTGGCATTTCGTAGCAGTATTTCTTTCTTTGAAGGAATAAGAATCAAGATGGGGATATGGGGATGCTGAGAGGTAATTCATGAAATTTCCAAAACGATGCTGACAGAGTCAGGGATGGAGAACAGAGAAAAGGGGGGCAGTATCATTTCCCTTCTTCCCAGAGCCATGTTACATCATTCCACAGTGTTGCATTTACTGTGGTGGACCTAAGACTCCTAGGCTTGAACCACCAAGACTATTTGATTACCAGAGTTGATGGAAACATCTCTCAGGTCACCATAACCTCAGACCTTTCTTGTTCCCTCCAAGTTGTGCTGAAAACTTTGCTGTACCTGGGGGTCAATATGGATTTGTCCGGAAAGAACACATTGGGCAAGAGCCTCCATCATCACATGGAGGATCTTTCTCAATGTGTTTTTTTTTCTGGACAAACCATATTTTATGGCAGTTTTGAGCAGTTTTGGTGTTAGAGGGATCAGATGCCACCCCCTAAAAAACTACCTTTTCAGCCAAACAACATCTCACCTAAAGGGTTTCTGAAGTGCTGCAGATTGGGGCAGACACAGTCATGGAACACAATGAAAACAGTCACTGGGAGAGACACCTCAGGGTCCTACTGCAACTGATTCTCTCAATGTACCTTGAAACAAGGGGGGGGGTCCTTCAGATGGAATTTCCAAGTGCCCTGATCTGCAGCACTTCAAAAGCTTCTCCTTTGGGGTGTTGCCTGACTGAAAATGTAGGGTTTGGGGGTCATATTCCATCATTAATGACTGCGAACCTGAATCCCAATGGTGGTGATGGAAGCTCGACTTCTCTAGATGTCATACACCTGTGTACGTTACCTCATACATGTGTGTGTGTGTGTGTGTGTGTGTGTTGTGTGCCTTCAAGTTGTTTCCTAGTTATGGCGACCCTAAGGCAGACCTATCATGGGGTTTTCTTGGTAAGATTTGTTCAGAGGAGGTTTGCCATTGCCTTCCACTGAGGCTGAGAGCATGTAGTTGTACTTGCTGTAGTTGTACTTTTTGGCTATTGCAAAACAGCTGTGTTCAAATCATGGTTGCATAAGAGGAGTTCCACAACTGTAACCATTTCACATCATCTTAACTCCTTTCGTTAATCCCAATAGAGTAGAGCCTTTGAATAAAGTGCATTTACCTCTATCAAGGGTACACAAATGCAGAAAGATGAGGCTATTTTTCACACCCATATCTCCTCTGGGAGTTATAATAGTGTGTCAGATATGACCAGTCTAAATGCCCTAAACATACCAGATCCCCTCTGATCTTGAAAGCTAAGCAGAGTCAGTTCTGGTTAGTACTTGGATAGAAGATCATCAACAAACACAAGGTGCTTTAGGATATATTTCAGAGAACTGGAAACACCACCCGAGTATTCTTTGCCAAAGAAAACCCTACAAAATTCATGGGGTCCTTATAAGTCAACAGGTGATTTGAAGGTGTATGTGTAGGCACATTACTACCAGGGGAAACAGGAGAAAAAGACAGTTGGAAGAGTAGGATACTGGCTTCTTGGCAGGTTCTTACATCATGTAGCAAAGCCAGGTCTGTCCCATACACCCCATGTGGTCACTTCCTACCCTTACCTTGGCAGAACCAAAATGTATCTTGTACTGAGCAGGAGGATTCTGAGAGGCTTTGTCCAAACATTAACTTTTCCATGCTCTGGCCAAAAGTCAAAATAACCCAACCGAAATGTATGAGATTGAGCCATTTGACACCATCTCTATTGTTCCATTGCTGTACATTTATTTTGGGATACAGCAAGAAGGGCAGTTACCAATTGTGGCACTTCCTAACAACCATGGGGGAGAAAGTTAATGCCCTGTATCCAATAATGGACCAAGGAGGGTTTTTTTAAAAAAAACTTTCTGCTTTGCAGTTGATCAACCGGATTTGTCATTATTTTTGGAGAGGAATTTCCGCTTTGAACGCTGAATGTCTGTTCAATGGTATGTACCAGAACAGCTCCCAATAAATGAAAACTAACTTATTATTTTTCAACATAAGAATCTCATCATCCCATACCATCCCACTCCCACCCACCCTTTTTAGTCTCAAAGCATCATTGGAAAGAAAGTGGAGGAAGCTGTTCTGATGTTTGCATATTGTATTCACTGTAAATACATCCTGACTTGAGATAGTTGCACTGCACCAATCTTCTGCTGAATACCTAAGATCTACAACTGATGCTGTCTACTTCTCACCCCATTGTTCAGCAGGACATGCATAGTGGCTGTTTCTGCAATCCCCATGAATCAAATAGTATATTGAAAGATCTGATTAATACTTATGTGCCACCCAATGCATAACTGTATGTCAAATGTTACATGAACCATACAAAGTTCTGGCTGACATGTATTATTTGCATCCACTGATAAACATGCCATCCATGCATTTGATTTACCCTGTAATGGAAGCCAGGTTACCTCCCTTCCTGGTGGTTCTTCAATGCTTTGAATAATGAAAATTTGACAGCAAAACGTGTCCCCTGTCCCTCACTTTAATCCCATCAAAGAATAGCTGGCACCCATTTGCTGACATTCTGTCGCCCATGCAGAAAGACACAACTGTGGGGGGAAATTCAGACCACAGAAGGGTGAGAGAGAAGGAACAGCAGCCCTTTATGAAAGCACGACTTCATCATTCTGAATTCTGACAAGCCAACCGGGCAAAAATAGTCAAGTGGAACATAACTCAGGAGACTTGTAAGCATTTTTACAAGCGAAATGAAGAGCTTAACAAGGCCTTTTGAAGGTATAGTTAAATTTAGTGAAGTCCTTACAGTCCCACAGTATGCATAAAGTAAAAAGAGAGGAATGGAAGGTTGCCGAACCAGCTCTCACTTTGTGATAACAGTTTGCAACTGCGTGATGAATGACAATGAAAAGGAAATTATGAACTGTAGTCATTTCCAGCCGGGAGAAAGCATGGGGGATTCAAGCAGGCTTAATAGGGCAGTACCTGTACACAAGTCATCATATCTTTATTAATAATCTGTCACATAAGAAACTACTTCCTTCACTGCATTAGACTGGGATTTCGGCAGTTGATGGAGTAGCCTTTTAAAATATAATATAAAAACATGCTTTTGAATAGAGGTGGGCATATGTAGACCCTGGATCCTACTTTTGATGTCCCTAAAACCCCAGGGGAACTGGGGTCTAGTTCCCAAAGCTCCCTCTTTTAAAAAATTGCATGATGGGGGGGGGGACTTGCCCCCTAATCATGCACAAAGCTCCCCCAAACATGTGAAAATGTGAAAACATTTCAACCCATCCCCAGGTACACCAAGAACATAGCACCATGCCCCCAAAACCCTCATTTCTTTCACCATTTTGAGAGAGATTGCAGAAGAGAATAAGATTGTGGTGGGGTATGCAGACCATGAAAAAGACTCAGGAAAACTGGCTCCTGGCAACAATGCGGTTGTCCACTTCTTGCTGTATTACACATCCCCTGTGACTTGCTCCCGTTATTGCCAACATTGCCTGAAAGTGGGAAGTTATTTTAAATATAATTATAGCAGTTATAATCCCAAGAACTCTCCAAAGTATTTATTTACCCTTGTAACTACATTTTTAAAGTTACTATTTACTTTTCTGGTGGGTGGACACTGGGAGTTGTAGTCTAAAATAACCTGCACTAGCTCTATTCAAAAGTTGCTAAAACAGTGCCTCTTGCAAAACATCTGAATGAGGCAAGTCACTAGAGATAGACATCTTTGCTCATTTCCATCTCCCATGCAAAATAGAATATTTTGAACTGTTTTCTGCCTTCCTTAACTTGATTATTGGAGTTTTTGTGCATTTTTGGATCACTTTTGATTATTGTGTGCAGAAATTTTGCTTTTTTCACAAACAAATCTTTTTTGGCAAAAAGTCCCAAGATATTACAATCACTGTGACAGCTGTCATGTTCTTAGTGGGATGTCTTGCTCTGTTAGGCAGGCTTTCTTTTCAAGGAAGAAAATGTGAGCATTCTTTACATCGCTGGCAGAAATCCTGGACCAGCTTGTATAGAATAAACCTGCATCAAATGGTACAGAATAAACCTGCATCTCTCTGGCAGTCTCACACTCATGGCCACTTAGTGGCTTGGGAAGGATGTAGTGTGTCTCTCTCTACCCAATATCCATCTATAGTTCTGCATACAAATGCACATTATTGTTGTTAACATCCAGGGGTAACCATGTTGGCCATATAGCAAGTCCATTAACATGAAAAATGGATTTCAAAAATGGAAAACAAAAATTTCTTGATTTCAAGAAACCACATTATGTCCACAACAGGGGGATCCTAAAGACAGAGCCAGTGTGCTGGAATCTTGCTGTTTGAGGTTTCTGCCGCTAACAAAGGTAAAACATTCCCCCCCCCCCTAAAATTGGGAATTGGCAGGTTTTACCTCAATGCCACCTAAAGTTTTCCTGATAGAAAAGCATGAAGGCTTCTTGAGAAATTCAGAGTTCTCTGCCTAACAAAGGGGCCTGTGGCCTCATAAAGGATCGAGATATATTGGATTGCAAAGAAAGTATCCTTTTGTGTTGCAAATGGATGTTAAGTTTCCTGGACTTTGAGATTCTCCCAGTAGCCACATGGCCAGAAGGAGGAGGTGCCACCCTGCAAGAAATAACCCTCCATACCATCTGAACTGAGAAAAAAAAAAAAACAGCAAAATGAAGGCCTATCATTAATAACTTCCATTTTTTTCTTCTCCTGTGTGGTTTTTAGCACCTTGCCTGATGAAAAAGCCAGTGGAGCTTTGAAAGCTTGCAACATGTATATTGTGCATTGTTGTTGTTGTTGATGATGATAACTGGAAACCATGCCCTATGAGGAACGCCTTAGGGAACTTGGGATGTTTAGTATAGAGAAAAGAAGTTTAAGAGGTGATATGATAGCCCTGTTAAAATATTTGAAGGGATGTCATATTGAGGAGGGAGCAAGCTTATTTTCTGCTGCTGCAGAGACTAGAATGCAGAACAATGGAAGCAAACTGCAGGAAAAGAGATTCCACCTCAACATTAGGAAGAACTTCCTGACAGTAAGGGCTATTCAACAGTGGAACACACTCCCTCAGTGTGGTGGAATCTACATCCTTGGAGGTCTTTAAGCAGAGGTTGGATGGCCATCTGTCGGGGATGCTTTGATTGGGAGTTCCTGCATGGCAGATTGGGGTTGGATTTGATAAGTATGCCCCCAATTCTGTCATCCAAATCATTAATAAAGACATTGAATAGCACTGGGCCCAGGACAGAACCCTGTGGTACCCCACTGGTCACTTCTCTCCAGGTTGAAAAGGAGCCATTGTTGAGCACCCTTTGAGTTCGGCCAGTCAACCAATTACAAATCCATGTAACAGTGAACTTGTCTATCCCACATTTTGCAAGCTTGTTTGCAAGAATGTCATGGGGAACCTTGTCAAAGGCCTTACTGAAATCAAGATATACTATATCCACAGCATTCCCTTCATCTACCAAGCTGGTAATTTTATCAAAAAAAGAGATCAGGTTCGTTTGGCATGACTTGTTTCTCTGAAACCCATGTTGACTTTTTGTGATTATGGCATTGTCACAGACTCTCTGTTTAATGATCTGCTCTAGAACCTTTCCTGGAATTGATGTCAGACTAACTGGACGATAATTGTTGGGATCCTCTTTTTTTCCCTTTTTGAAGATGGGGACAACGTTTGCCCTCCTCCAGTCTGCTGGGACTTCTCCTGTTCTCCAGGATTTCTCAAAGATTATTGCCAGTGGTTCCGATATTACATTTGCCAGTTCTTTTAATACTCTAGGATGTAGTTCATCTGGTCCTGGAGATTTATATTCATTTAGGTTAACCAGGTATTCCTGTACTAACTCTTTACTTATTCTGTGCTGAATTTCCTCTATTCTGTCTCCTGTTCCATTATCCTTAGGTTGAGCACCCTTTGCCTTTTCTGAGAAGACTGAAGCAAAGAAGGTGTTGAGTAATTCTGCCTTTTCTCTGTCCCCTGTTAGCATTTTGCCATCTTCTGCACGCAGTGGCCCTACTGTTTCCTTCTTCTTCCTTTTGCTGCGGACATACCCAAAAAAGCCCTTTTTATTGTTCTTAACCTCTCTAGCCAGCCTGAGTTCATTCTGCGCTTTAGCTTTTCTGACTTTACCCCTACATGTGCTGGCTATTTGTTTGAATTCCTCTTTCGTGATTTCCCCATTTTTCCATTTCTTATACATGTTTGGTTTATAACTTAGCTCATTTGAAAGTTCCTTAGTCATCCATCCTGGCTTCTTGAGACATCTTCCATTTTTCTTCCTCATTGGAACTGTTTGAAATTGTGCCTTCAATATCTCCCTTTTGAGAAACTCCCATCCGTCTTGAACTCCCTTCTCTTTTAGTATTCCTGACCATGGGATCACTCCCAGTATTTCCCTAAGTTTATTGAAATCAGCTCTCCTAAAGTCTAGAGTGTGTGTCTGACTATGCCTAGCTTCTCCCTTCCACTGTATTATAAACTCCAGGAGAACATGGTCACTTCCACCTAAGGATCCAACCACTTGCACCCCCATCAACTAGGTCTTCCCTGTTGGTTAAGATAAGATCTAAAATGGCTGATCCCCTTGTTGCCTCTTCCACCTTTTGGACAATGAAATTGTCTTCCAGGCAAGTGAGGAATTTGCTAGACCTTGAGGATTTGGCTGAGTTTGACTTCCAGCAAATATCAGGATAGTTGAAGTCACCCATCACTACTACATCTCTCCTTTCTGAGTATGTGATTATCTGTTCTAGAAAGGCATCATCCAATTCCTCAGCCTGAGTCGGGGGTCTGTAGTAGACTCCCACAGTAACATCCCTGTTATTTCCCTCTCCTTTAATTTTTATCCAGATGCTCTCCACCTGGCTCCCAGTATTGACTTCCTGGATCTCTTCACTGGTGAAAATATCCCTGACATATAATGCTATTCCTCCTCCTTTCCTGCTTGGCCTGTTTCTCTTAAAAAGGTTATACCCCTCTATTTCTACATTCCAATCATGAGACTCATCCCACCAGGTTTCAGTGATGCCTATTATATTTCCCTTGTTGTGCTAGGAGTTCAAGTTCCCTTGTTGTGCTAGGAGTTCAAGTTCATCCTGCTTATTTCCCAGACAGACACTGTTCTGTCCTAACAGTGGTGTCCTGTCCTGAGTAAAGATTCCTCATTAGGACTATCAGATGTGTTGGTACTCCCACCTCTTTAAGGGCTTTCCATAGACTTTCGTGATCTATGCAGTCAAAGGCCTTGCTATAGCATATAAAGCACATGCTGATCTTCTTTTGGAATTCTTTGTTGTGCTCCATTAGCTACCGTATGATTGCAATGTTGCCTCAGTGCCTCTTTCTTTCCTGAATCCTGTTTGTACCTCTGGGATTTCTCTCTTCATGTATGGTTTGAGTCTATGTTGCAGAATTTTGAGCAAGATTTTGCTTGCATGAGAAATTAGAGCTATGGTCCTATAGTTGCTGCAGTCTTTTTTATCTCCTTTTTTGTTGATGTGGATGTATACAGTGGTCCCCCGGGTTACGAATACCCCGGGATACGAAAACCCCAGGGAACGAAAGAGCCGGGGCCGCAAAAACGGCCCCAGGAGCCAAAAGAAACCCTGGGATCCGAAACGGAAAAACCGCGTGGCCCCTTTAAATTTGCCATGTGGTCCGTCAACTAATGCAGTCCCCCGGGAAATGAAAATTTCCGGGTTACGAAAAGTAATCCGGAACGTATTACTTTCGTAACCCGGGGGACCACTGTATTGATAATTTCCAATCTATTGGCAATCATTTTGTTTTCCATATCTGCTTTTTTTTTTGGCAAGTTTCTTGGGAGGGGGGTTCCATTGCTATCGTCTGAAGCTGAAAGTGTGTGACTTGCCCAAGGTCACCCAGTGGGTTTCCATGGCTGGGCGGAGATTCAAACTCTGGTTTCCAGAGTCATAGTCCAACACTCCAACCATGACACCATGTTGGCTCTCATTCTTATTCTACAATGAACATACAGGTTTCTACCTCCTATCAGCAACCAGGGTTCTTGAGACCAGCCAATAACAAAAGTCCATAAAGAGTACATTGTTGTGGTCTCTGAGCATCCCTAGCCCATTTTTGCATTCTGACACAGGTAGGAAAACAGGAGGTCCATCAAACCCCAGGCAGGCCACCATATGTGGCTGGTGAGTTGTGCTTGGAATTAGTGGTCATAACGTGTAAAAGCCTGTTAAATGTTTCTAAATCTGCTGTAATGAAAAATGTTTTTCATGTTTAATTATAGCTGCCAGACCCTCATTACAATAAATTAACCTAATTTTTATTTCCCACATTACGGTATTAAAAACCCACCATCAGAAATTAGACGTTGACAAGGCATTAATAACAATTAAGTCCTGCCACATACTTTGAAGTCAGTCACCCATTCCAAAGAGTGAATGTCCCCACTCCTTTTTGCTTTAATTTTATATTGAATTACTTTTGTAGATAATTATGTTTATTGGGAAAGTGGGCTTGGTACCAATGGCCCAATATGTATATATGATCCTAATATTTTCCTCCATTCCACTGATGCAGAGCATGATATAGTGTTTGCATTAAGCAGTAATTAATCTGTATTAGGCTGGAGCTACACTCAGCATAATGAGGTGGAAATTAGATGGTAGAATCATAGGCAGGCAGAATGAATGACATGACTGCAGACAGACAGGTTAGGGCAAAAAGACAGGCTGGAGCATATTTACACTACACAATTGTCACATTTTCATACCCTTTAACTACCATGCCTCTGTTACATAGAATCCTGGAATTTGTAGTTTGGTGAGGTGCACGGAATTCTTTTCTGGAGAACTATATTGCTACAGTTCGGGGACTGCACTAGAGTTCTATAGCACAGAATATTAAGTACCTCCCCAAATCACAAATCCTAGAATTCCAAAGGGCAAAGTCTTGGATGTTTTAACAATTGTTATCCTAAAAGGTGGGAGGACTTAGGGATCCCCACGAACAGTGCCAGTGTCTTCTTGGTAGTTTGGGGAAATTATTAGCTCATAAGGAGGCCTGCAAGAGGAGGGTAACTCCGGGGCTCATCCAGATACAATCATTAGCCAGAATCCTACTGGTTAGTCCCAATTTGAGTAATCTCATTGAATTAATTTTGGAGTCAACACATAACTAAATCTAATTTGGTCAAGGGTTCTATTCAAGTCAGGACTAGCAATAGGAATTAGCTTGTTAAACTTTTGTAGTGATTCTGAGGAGAAGGAATTGTGTGTGTGTTGCTTTGGATTTTGGGATGATCAGCAAAAAATCTCAAAATGGAAGACATGTAACTTTTGGTTGCCATCATATTGGAGTGAAATGTGAAGATGGTGGCTGAGGGTTAACATCTGTAGATGTTTTGAGAGAAGCAAAAAAGAATTTTAATAAGGGCTCAAACCACACTGGTGTCTGAATTAATTATGTATTGTAAGTGTAATGAACTAAACACTGAATTAATTGCAGAATGGAGCTAGCAGATATTTCCATCCTTGGCAATGAGCTTTTTTGCTTTTGTTTTGTTTTACCATGCATTCACACTCAATTTTTGAAAAATGGGAAAAGCAAGGCAATGGTCAATTAGCTATCTGTCTGATTGTTATACCACCCTTCAGTATACAATCATCAGATTTATTTATAGAAGTTAAAATTAGAATAAAAATGCAGAAAAACTTCAGCATTTTTTTTAAAAAAAATACAGCAGGATCAGAGCAGCAGCAAAGCCCTGGGAACATGAAAATTATTTCATTGGGTACAGGAAAGGCTATCAAGTAACTGCCTAAAGAGGATTCTCCACTGGAGAATGCCATCCCTTCAGTCATGAGGTTTACTTCAGATGTGAGGTCTGGGTTGGGACTATAAATCACAACATTTTCAGTGAGGAAGTGACTAGTGGAAAGGCCTTTTCACTGGCAGGAATTGATTCCATAGCATCATGTGCCTATCAAGGATAACAGGAATGATAGTCCCAGGTCCCTCTGGAAGAAAGGATGCTGTGCTTTCACTACATACTTTCATAGAATCATAGAGTCATAGAGTTGGAAGGGACCCAATAGGCCACCAAGTCTAATCCACTGATCTCCAGTTCAAGCATCCCCAGAATGGAGCTGTTCAGCCTCTTTTTGAAGAGGTGCAGGGAAGAAGACCCCACCGCCTGTCTAGGCAATTGGTTCCACTGTCAAATTACATTCACCTCCTCACTTTCTTTTCACCATGCTATGATAATGTGGAGTCTTCTCATTATCTGAACCTTCTTCCTGGTTAACAAAGGGTTAAAATGTGGGAAGAGGCTCAGTTACATTGTAATAAGGTTCAGCATCACAGTGTGTCAAGATAGCAATTGCTCAATTAGTTGGGCCGAAGTGCAAAACTTTGAGATGGTTCTGAACATCTCAAGCTGAGGGGGTGGGGGTGGGACCACGAGGAGAAGGTTTTAAAACAAGAAATATCTGGAGTGGGGGCTTCATGTGAGGAGGCCATGGAGTCCAGGTTATCAGCTATCCCATGACCTTCAAGGATTACAATCCTATCTGATTTGTTAGTAGTATTAGGGAATATATTAGCTAGCTTAGTTAGACTTGGTTCGAATGACCACCTCTGTTTGTAACTTGCAATCTCTAGATGTGCCTGGGAGATGGTATCCCTCATGTAAGAAATATCCTTTTGTCATGAAGATTCCTTACTGTTTTCTTGGAAGCACTCCCACTTTCATGCCCTTCTTTCACATGTCTTTTCTTGGCTTCATCTTGTCACCAGGGAGGAGAAGGAAAGCCTCTGCAGTATCAGAGACAGAAAATAACCCCAAAGAAATTTCCTATTGAGTTACTAGCAGGAAAAAAGTGGAGTCAATTCAGTAGGTGGTGGCAGCTTAGTTTGTTTAAGGTGGCCTTGAGAGGTCATATCTAGCTGAGGCAGAAACAGGAGGGGGACACAGAGGCCCATCACACATGCCCAGCTCCTTCAACCTCTCTTCATATGTTTTGTTCTCCATACCTTTTATCATTCTTGTTGCCCTTCTCTGAATTCACTCCAAGTTGTCTATATCCTTCTTAAAATTAGGTGCTCAGAACTGAATCCAGGACACCAGATAAGGCCTGATCACTGTTTAATATTACTTCCACTAACTTAGAAACTATGCTAATGCAGGCTAAGATAGCATTTGCCTTCTTTCCTGCAGTATCATACCGCTAGCTCATATTCAATTTATGATCAACAACAAATCCAAGGTCCTTTTCACATGTGGTACCGCTGAGCCAAGTATCCCCAATCCTATACCTTTAGTTTTTGTGACCTAAATGTAGAATTTTGAATTTCTCTTTGCTGACTTTCATTTTATTAATTTCAGCCCACATTGAGTTATTTCTTCTGCCCCATACCAGTTTGTTGTGAAGACAGTGGGTTCTATCAGCCCCTGTGAATGTGATGCACATTCTTGCATGGAAAATGCATAGAACAAATATTTGAGACTTGGACCATATCACATGCAAAAATAAAGTGACTTATCCCTGCCAGGATACAGTTGCTTACAAGATACAATTGGGAATTATCACATGAAAAATGCCACTGATGCTGCTGGGCGACTGCATCTTGGCTGCATCCAGGCTCCCAGCCATGCTCAGCCAGCTGATTTGCAAAAATGGGAGGCTCCCATTTTTGAAAAGCATCTGACAGAGCACTGATGGGAGTCTGGATGCAGCCGGAATGCAGTTGCCTGGTGTCATCGATGGCATTTTTCATGCAATAATTCCTGATTGCATCTCATAAATGACTGTATTCTGGCAAGGGTAAGTCACTTTATTTTTGCATGTGATAAGGTCCTAGGTTACTTGGAATTTGCACAGAAAATTCAGGTCCTTCAAGATGTGCATGACTTCATGGAAAATCCATTTGGGTTTATTATCAACACAGGGACATGACTAGCAGTGTTCTAGTTTAACTGTGCTTATTTTATTGTATTCTCACTGAACTGATGTGTTTTTAAGTTTATCTTAAAACTCTGGGAGCAGGAGAGACTTTTGTTATATGATGGCCCTGGAATAAAGAAAATAAATAAAATACATAAGTGAAACTCTACACCAAAGGGGTCAGAATATTTTGCCTCCCAATGGGTTCTAGGGGGCATGGAGGCATTTCTTCCATATTTTCCCCAAGTGAGTTTAGGCTAAGGAAGGGCTTTTTTCAAAATTGAAAGTGAACCTGAAGTGACTTCTAGTTACTTTCTATTTTGAAAAAAAGGCTCTGTTGTTGTTGTTGCTGCTGCTGCTGCTGCTGCTGTGTGCCTTCAAGTCATTTCTGACCTATGGCAACCCTAAGGTGAAACTATCATGGAGTTTTCTTGACAAGATTTGTTCAGAGAAGGTTTGCCATTGCCTTCCCGTGAGGCTGAGAGCATGTGACTCACCCAAGGTCACCCAGGGGGCTTCATGGCTGAGCAGGGAATGGAACCCTGGTCTCTGGAGTCATAGTCCAACACTCAAACTACTATGCCATGCTGGCTTAAATGACCGGGTGTATGCGTTATAACATGGGGAAAATGCCCCTCACATCTCCTAGGGGATGTTGGGGGACTTTCAGAGGTGATAAAATTTAGGGGTGTTATTTAGTGGAAGGAGCTTGGTGGATGGATGTGCCCCTGCAAGATCCCCTATGGGAGGGATCTGGCCCCTTTAGGTCCTACAGTTTGCCACCCCTTCTCTAAGGGGAAAAATAGATGCAAAAATAGAAAGCTGAACCAAATTGCCCATGTGACAACTAGTTTTAGAAACTAACTAGACAGAAAGATCTGGCTGCATTTAGTAGTTTATCTGGCAATGGATCACTCAAATATTTGAAAATGTGTTTGTATATAGTCTGTCACTGGGCATGTGCTTATCTATTTCAATACTTAAACCACATAACAGTACTCAGTTACAGTAATTTGATATCCCTTCAACTACCATGGCTCTAGCCTAGAGAATACTGGGAGCTATGTTTGGGGAAGTATTTAGAATTTTGCGGTAGAGAGCTGTATTTATTCACCAGCTAGAACTCTCTGGAGGAGAATTCCATGAAATTCCCCAACTAGAAATTCAAGATTTTTCAAAATGGTCCCATGATAATAAGTAAGGTAGCATGAAACTGATACACCTGATTAGTGCAGATACACCCCTAGACTGCCAACATGAAAGAAGAACAGAAGGAATAATTCTGGAACATTTCATCTTGGCACATGTTAAATAAAACTGCTCTCTCTTCCCTCTTTCTCCTGAACCACAGATGACCCGTAGCAATATATTCCAGAAGCTATGTTTTGTTTTTGTTCCAAGAGGCAACACTTAGCACAGATAAATCTTTCAACTTTGTCTTGGTTAATTTCCCAGTTAATTAACTTAAATGTAATTTGACTTTGTAGGAAATGATAGTGATTTTAGCTGAAAATATTCTACTGGAGGAAGCAGTTGGGAGTGTATCAAATTAAACTGCCAATGAAATAGCTAATTTCTACCCAAAAAGCTGAAGCAGATGTTCTTGATTTTTGTCCAAAGATTAGCAGGAGATTTTTTTTTTTAAAACTCCTTTCCAGTCTGCAGTGACACCAATAGTACTCTGATGAACAACGCAGTAAACACAAAACTAGTTTTTTGTTTGTTTGTTTTTAAATTGTGATTTAAAAATTGTTTTCCTCCCTTTTGTCCAGGTGCCAACATTGACACTGCATAAGTGACTTTATGCCTTCACAATCAACTAGAGGCAGAAGGAGAATGGAAAACTATTTTGAAATTTCAGTGGTGTTGGCTCAGTTCAAAACAGGATGATATTTTATTGTTTTACATCACAGTGGTATTAATATTTTAGGGGGAAACTAGCAGAAAATGTGCACTTTTTAATAGCAAAGTTCATAGTCTATCAAAATAAACAGAAATATAAATATAATACAAATGTTATGTGATTCAAAATATACTGTATTTGCAAACTGTGGGATGGAACAGATTTATGACTGAACATATGCCAAGCCAAAAAATGGTATCTGTGTGCCATTAATGTACATTATTAGCTATCCTATGTTCTTTGGGAGAAAGGATTGGTGTGTGTGTGTGTATGTGTGTAGTAAAAATGGAACCATACACATTTTCTGCAGTCCCTTTGCATCTCGTGTGTGTGTGTGTGTGTGTGATACAAAGGGACAGCAGAAAGTGTGTATAGTTCCATTTTTACTTTATAGTCCCAAAGATAAAGATGGAAATACCTTTATACTTTACATCCCCTTCATATCTCAAGGGTAAAGAAGGATATATCAGGATATATGAATTATTCCAGAGGTTGTAGAAATTGGTCTTCACTGTAACTCCCAGATGAGCCTTTTGTTTCAATTTGCAAAAAATCCACTGAAACTTTAGAGCCACAAATATTATCCAAGCATCAAAAGTTTGGCCAATAATACAGACAAACAACTGAATCACAGTAAAAGAAGGAAGAGTAAGAGTGAGGGCAGGAATTTTATCTTTCTCTGAGATAGGAAGTTGGTTTAATTTTGTAAAGATGCAGAACTAAACAAGTATCAGATGAACCATTTCCACATAGTCCCAAAGATAAAGATGGAAATACCTTTATACTTTACATCCCTTTCATATCTTGAGGGTAAAGAAGGAAATATAAGGATATAGGAATTATTCCAGAGGTTGTAGAAATTATTATTATTTTATTATTTTATTTTCTTATATCCCACCTTTCTCCTAATATAGGGACTCAAGGTGGCGTACGTAATAATGTACAGTCTTCACTGTAACTCCCAGATGAGCCTTTTGTTTCAATTTACGAAAAAAAATCTACTGAATTCAATTTACAAAAAATTCACTGAAACTTTAGAGTCACAAATATTATCTTTCAGAGCCACAAGTAATATCTTACTAACGTCTCTAATTTTTCTCCTGTTTTGTATGTAACATCTTGCCTGATGAAGAAGCAAGTGGAGCTTTGAAAGCTTGCAACAAGTATATTGTGCATTCTGGTTGGCCAATAAAGGTATCACAGTTTGGTGGATTTTTGTTTCAGATTACTAAATGGCCAACACAGCTACCCCTGCACATTTCCACATCGTTTCGGTTCTGAAAAGCACAGGAGGTACTTCATGAATAAGTCATTAATACCTCATCATTTGCCAGCAGCTGTCATTCGGGTGATTTAAGAACAATCAATAGACTGAAGCTGTACTTAAAAAGTTGCTGCATTTCAAATATTGCAGTCTTAAATAACCAGGAAAATTAAAACCGGGACAGATTGAGTAGCAGACATATATAATCAGATGATCAACAAACCGCCTGCTCAGTGAGCAATGAATAAATCTGGTTTGATGAGGGGGCCAAGGGAGTTCATGGAAGGAAGCAAATAGGACAATTTTTGCCTTACCCTCTCACCATTCCCAAAGGAAAGATGGAGCAAATGTTTGAAAAATATGCAGTGGTGCCACCTTCCAGCCTCCTCCATGAGGAGTGGGACATCATAGCCCTCAATCTCCATGGTTTACCAAGGGGACACAAGCAATAATTCCATTCTCCCAAGGTGTATTGGTCTCGAACCACTGCATTTTAAAAGATGATTTTAATTGTCTTAAATTTTACTGTATTTTTTTAAAACAAGATTTTTATCTGTCAGCTGACTTGGGTTCCTTCTGGAAGAAAGGTGCATACAAATGAAATAAATAAATAAATAAAGTCCCACTTTCCGACTCTTTGTTAATCCACAGGGTCAAGGTAGTGAGGTGACCTTCCAAGCTTTCTTGTGAGACTAGTAGTCTACATGCTGTGTCAGGGCAAGCTACTAGTAGAAAGATAAATAAGGGCAGATTCAGATTCTTTTCTGATCCCAAGTCTCCATATGGTCAATCCCGTGGAGAAGGATGAGTGTATACATAATCAGATCCTAGAGGACCTGAGGACCTACAACTGGAGGAGCCAGACATTGGTTTCCGGCTATGTCCCAGGTTGGTGGGACTACCTTACTTCCTTGTTGGAATGCATAGTCTTTATTGGATAACTGGTAGGTCCTGGTGAGTAAAGAGAAGATTCTTCCCTGTCTCTTTAGAGCTGGTTTGGAGGATTAAGAATTTAGTCAGATCAGGCTCATGAGGTTAGGAGACATACCCTTCAGGATAACCTATTCAAGAGATCTTTGTCCACCTCCTCCCCATCTTTTTGAGAAAGCCTGTATTTCCCAGGTGGGTTACTGGCTATCCCTTATTTTTCTGCCCTTGCTTCCTTCTGGAGCAGTCTTCCAAAGCCCATGTAATCAATGTTCCCCTCCAAATCCATTTCTTCCTTTCCTTGGTCATAGCCTCAGCAGTTCACTTGCTAAATCTCCAGCATCTATCTTTTGTCAGGCTATCAGTCAGCTGGATACTATTAGTATTCTTCTCATCACTGATCAGCAAACCAGCTGGTGGTGGCCTCTCCAGTTCAGCAGAAACAACAGGCAAGGAAAATGGTATCATGAAAGTCCTTGATATGCCTCTCACAGCAATCAGTGAATGAAAAGGGAGGTTCCTGTGAGTCCCAGACATGAAAAAATGTAGAAAGAACCAGAAAAGGGACTGGAAAAAGTAATAATTTGCAGTCTGATTAAACTGCCCTGGAAAAATGAGCACCCGAGTTAAGAAAAAAATGAAAGATTTGCTCTTCCTGCATTACTGAATTAGATGAGAGAGGACTATCAGTTTAGTAGAAGAAGAGAGAAAGGAATCTTGGCTCAGCTTTGAGACTGAGAAAATGAAATTTCTAGCACAATCTTTTGGGGCTGCAGTCCATTTCATCAAATGCAAAGTGTTGCAATGTGATTTTAGATTTTAATTGCACGTAATGATGTATTACACACTGTATGATGATGTTTACTGTTTTAATCTGTTGGAATCTCACCTCGATCCTTGGGGAGAGGCGGGAAATATATTATTATTATTATTATTATTATTATTATTATTCAACTGGAGTGTGGGCAAGGAAGTAGAGTGTGAATTATCATAGAAATGCAAGTCATGTGGGTATGGTGATGACATGACAAGTTCAGTCCCAGCAATGGACATGAAGTACAGTTAATGGGATAAAGATAGGAGACAGGTTTTACATACAAACCAAGTTAAGTAGATAAACATCTGTACAATAGAGAAAGTTCTTGATTTAATTCATTGTGGTTCAGGGCCAATAAAGTGTTTTGGGGAATCATAGAATCATAGAGTAGGAAGAGACCACAAGAGCCATCCAGTCCAACCCCCTGCCATGCAGGAATTCCCAATCAAAACATACCCAACAGATGGCCATCCAGCCTCTGCTTAAAAACCTCCAAGGAAGGTGACTCCATCACTCTCCGAAGGAGTGTGTTCCACTGTCGAACAACCCTTACTGTCAGGAAGTTCTTTCTAATGCTGAGGTGGAATCTCTTTTCCTGGAGCTTGCATCCATTGTTCCGATTCCTGTTCTCTGGAGCAGCAGAAAACAAGCTTGCTTCCTCCTCAATGTGACATCCCTTCAAATATTTAAACAAGCCTATCACATCACCTCTTAACCTTCTCTTCTCCAGGCTAAACATTCACAGCTCCCTAAGTTGTTCCTCATATGGCATGGTTTCCAGACCCTTCACCATTTTAATTGCCCTCCTATGGACCCGCTCCGGTTTCTCAACATCCTTTTTGAATTGTGGTGCCCAGACCTGGACATAGTATTCCAAGTGGGGCATGATCAAAGCAGAATAGAGTGGCTATTACTATTACTATCCTTCATCTAGACACTATACTTCTATTGATGCAACCTAAAATTTCATTGGCCTTTTTAGCTGCTGCATTGTACTATTGACTCATGTTCAACTTGTCGTCTACTTGGACTCCTAGATCTCTTTCACACGTAGTTTCATTCAGCCAGGTGTCCCCCATCCTATATCTGTGCATTTCATTTTTCCTCCCTAAGTGCAGAACCTTACATTTCTCTGTGTTGAATTTCATTTTGTTAGCTTTGGCCCAGCTTTCTAGTCTATTCAGGCCATTTTGAATTTTGATCCTGTCCTCTGGGGTATTCGCTACTCCTCCTAATTTGGTGTCATTCTCATTTCCAATGTCTGAGTTGTGTCCATTTATACTTTGGCACAGAGGCTGTCATTCCCATACAATGTAGAGTGTAAGGGAACATAGCTGTCAAAGGATGAATATATCACATTATAAGATGCGCAGGTGAAGGCACCTCTGATATTATGGGAAGGTGCCATTCAGCCCTGTGGCAATACTGCTCAAGTAGATGTGAGAGTAGAGTTGGAACTTGTGGCAGGATGTTGTTCCTGTCTTCCCATCCATGTTATATGTCCTTCTGTAAGGAAGTAGCTAAGATTTGTGGGCTATCTGTAGGTGAGTAAATTTCTGTATTATTCTTCTGAACTGGTTGTAGCTTTTCAATGATGCATATAATTCACCTCATCTGGGAGCTGTATGTGACCACTAGTGGGGTTTTGTCATTTGGTATTAATGAATATTAACAGGAGTTGCATTTTTGCAATATGTTTTCACAGGCAGGTGCACTTTTGAGTAGTATTAAGAATGTATTTCTCTTCATATCATATCCACACATGGTTATGATCGCATGAAGAACCTCCTATACACAATATGTGGTGATTCCATTTTGGATTTTAACCAAAACTTTAAAGAAGCATTCAGTTTAGAGGGATGAGGTTCAGCACTGCTGCACTGACATGGGAGCCGCCAGCCTCTACTGTGCAAGATTCTTTTCAGAGTTTCCTATAACAATGTGACAATCCTTACCAGTGTGTGCAATCCATAATACCTTGTCTTCACATTTATATCCATTAGTCATGGGGAGTTCCGTGTTGAAACAGCTCCACAGACTACTACAGTCAGCTCTCAGTATCTGGGGAGGATCTGTTTGGACCCCCTCTGGTGGATACCAAAATCCGCAGATGCTCAAGTCCTGCTTTTCCTAATGTGGCCATGCCATCATTAAGGACAACAAGACTGAAGCCCTCCCTCCCCCTCTCAGGCTTCCGCTCTTGGCTTGGCTTCAGGAGCAGTTTAGAGGCAGAGGCTGGAGCCCTATCAGTTGGAGAGATCCAGAGCCAGAGCCAGAGCCAGTGCTGGGAATGGGACTTTGGTCTCAGAGTGCCCCCACCAGGCCCAACACCCAGGATGTAACCTCCAGGCTCCAAGACCCATGCCCTGACCCCAGCACTAGCTCTGGCTCCCTCCGGCTGATGGGGCTCCAGCTTCCACCTCTGATCCACCTCTGATACCAAGCCCGGGGCGCAAGCCTTGGAAGGGAAGGGAAGGGTAGAGAGGAAGGGAGGGAGGGAGGACTTCAGTACAGTTTTCCACAATGGCAGCATAGCTGCACCCATGCACCAACATTGGGAACAATGTGGGCTGGCTGTCCGTGGATGCCCAAGTCTGCAGATGGTAATTCCACGTATACTGAGGTTCCACTGCAGTTCCATTTCTAGGCATAATTAAAAGTGATGGCCATGATTTGTTAAGCCCTATACACCTCGGGTCCAGACATTCAAAATATCATATCTCCCTATACAAAACTGCCAGAGTATTTGAGTCTCAGGGAAAGGCTATCTCTCAGTCCCACCACCAGAACTATGTCTGTCTGGTAAAGAGACAAGAGAGTCAGTGGTTGCTCTAATCCTTTGGAAAGACTGACCTCCTCTACCCTCTCCTTTTGCCACCCAGCAAAGACTTTCTTGTTCAAGCAGACTTTAAATGAGTAATTGCTTACAGGGATTGCTTACCTTCTTATATGGTTATGTATTCTACTTTTAATGTTTTCCTGTGTTTAAATTAAGTGTATTGTTTAATTTATAATTTTAAAATGGCTACCTTCTCAGCTAATTTTATTTAATTGTTTGTGAGCTGCCATACCAGAAGAAAGGTGGCATATAAATGTAATCAATCATTCATTCAATCAATCAATCAATCCATGAATATGTCCTGTGAAAAAGCCTAAAGACTGCACTCAGTCTTATGGGTCTGTGTTTGCTTCTGATAAACTCTAGCATATTGAACCAGAAGAGTCAAGGATAATGACCCCTAGAGCTATCTATAGCTAGAACATCTCGACTGTGCGCCAAAGCATGATCTGCTGATTACAGAAGCTTTGAAGGCAAACACCCAGGGAAGAGGCTGTTGATCAGAGTGTAATTGGGGAATGTGAACTGGGAGGAATCAATGAGCAAGGACACTAACTTATTGAGTTTTTGCTTGGATACACAGATTACCCTTGCGAGACACTTTTTATTGCATAGCAGTAGCAGAATAAAATACACCCTGAATTCTCTGTCTCAGTGGCAGAAGTACCAGTGCCAGCAGTGATTTCTTTATTTCTCTATCTATTATATTTCTTTGTATCCCACTCTGAACTGGGACTTAAAGCAGCTCAACAATATTAAAAGAATAAGTTTAAAAAAAAAATAGAAACGAGATGTATTAAAAAGAAGTTAAATTATTAAAACATTAAAATAGACAGCTATTAAAAGAATAAAATACATTAAAATAAAACTGTTTAAAACATTTTAACATTTTAAAATGAAGCAACACCCCAAGCTGGTCTTTTACAAACATTTCATTTCAAAAACCAGCATTCTGTTGTGCATTAGATAACAAGCTTCATCGAAAGAGGAATACCTTGACACATGCAGGAGTTTGGCTTATCAGTTTGGCAGCAGCAGCCAAAGCAAACCAGTTTGCAAAGAGCAAAATTTGGTGCTTTCCTGTTCGAAAGGCCTCTGTTTTATACCCTCACCAGCCTTTGTTTAGCCAATCAGCTAAAATATCTTCCCCAGTTGTCTCATTCAATTAAAATTGAGATCTTGACAGTAAGTATTGTTACAGTCCTACCTGTCAATGGAGAGCCAGTGTACCTACTGAAGTTTATCTTCACTCACAAATCTGCCAATGTCTTCTCTACTTAGGTGCAAATGTTTAGGCTTTTTTGCTGGCATTAAGCCAGTCATTTGCTTTCAGTTTACTTCAAGCTTTCAGTTCTTATCTTTATTTATAACCAGGTTGGCTCTGTGCCCAGACCTAGCATGTGTCTATGTTTATAGTATGATACTATCTACTACACATTCATTACAGTGTCAAGAGATTAAATAAGGCATGCAGAACTCTATAAAATAGCCCAACCTGTTACACTATTATTCTAACCATCTATTCCAACCCTGTTATACAGGAATATGCAATTAAAACACTTCAGAAAGACAGTAAAAGAGAAAGGAGTTCAGGGTGAAAGGGAGATACTGAGGGGACAATTTCTAACTCTTCCATTGAGGAGGAAAAATGGGAGGTGTCTCAAGAAATCAGGATGGGTGGCTAAGGAACTTTGAACTGAGCTAAGTTTTAAATGGGACATGTATAATAAATGGAAAAAGAGGGAAATTGCCAAGGAAGAATTAAACAAATAGCTAGCATATGTATGGGGAAAGTCAGAAAAGCAAAAGCACAGAATGAGCTCAGACTCAGTGGGTATGCTTAGCCTGCAGAAGAGACTGTTAAAGGGTGATATGATAGCCTTGTATAAGTATTTGAATGGGGAGTCATATTGAGGATGGAACAAGCTTGTTTTCTTCTGCTCCAGAGACTAGAACATGGAAGAATGGATGCAAGCTGCAGGAAAAGAGATTCCACCCCAGTAGTAGGAAGCGCTTCCTGACAGTAAGAGCTGTTCAATAGTGGAACACACTCCCTTGGAGTGTAGTGGAGTCTCCTTCTTTGGACATCTTTAAACAGAGGGTGGATGGCCATCTGTCGGGGTTACTTTGACTGAGAGTTCTTACATGGCAGGGGGTTGGACTGGATGGCCCTTTTGGTCTCATTCAACTTGAGGATTCTGTGATTCTATGAGACTGGGGACTTCAGTTTCTCTAGGCTGTTCCTCCATAGCCTTGGGGGTGTGTGTGGGGAATGTCTGGCTACCCTAGTGTTCTGTATACTAGTCAGCAAGTCTCTGAGGAAGCCGTAATTGGAGCATTAGAGCTATCAGGTAGTTAATCCAGTCCAGATCATTCACAGATATCCAACCAAGATGAAGACAGAAGCAGGAAAATGGTTGTCAACTGGTTCAGAAGTAAATACAGCAAGCAAATAGTCCACAGACACAAAGAAGTAAGTAGAGTCATCAAAGTGAAGCCAGTCCAAGATCAAGAAAACATGAATGCTGGCCAGCACTGCCAGTCAACAAGACAAGATGGTTGTCAGGAACAAGGCTGTGAGGGAATTGCTGGGAGATTTATAGGCAGCTCCTTCAAATCCACAAATACCTAATCAGGCCAGCATCTCATAATTAACAGCCTCTGGGAACTGAGACTTAGTAGGAAGTGAAAAATCCCCAGTTGTGACTGATCAGGATGTATCTTACTAGCCCCTAGTTTATAGGCATTAAGATCAAATGAAACCTTCATTCATTCACCTCTTTTGTATAAACAAGAAGAATGAAAATTATGCACTTTGTCACTAAAAATGACTAAAATCTGTAGTTGTTGTGCAAGGTCAGCAAATGGCATAGTAGAAACTCATACTAGCCCTGGATGCCTAGACCAAGGGGCTCAACAGACCACCCCTTTGGCGTGGCCTGCAGCCACCCCTTTCGTCACTGGATCAGGCCCATGGCAACTACATGCCACGCCCTGATCTGACCTTTCCTCGTTGCAAAAAGAAAGTGGAAAAAACAGCCCCTTTTTGCATTGTGGAAAGGGTATTTAGCTGCTGTGGCAGCTTTTCACCATTTCTTTGGTGCAGCATGTGTAAACCCTGTGATAAAGATGTGGTGTGATGCCGCCTGCCATCTGGTCAGACAGGCGACATAGGGTGGCTGGTGGCTGGTCATCACACCCCCACCCTGCCTCCACACCAGTCTGTAGAGGACCTAAGCTCCCACATTGTGTGAGTGGAGTGTAACACTCTGCCCATGTGCTTCTGCTGGATTTCCATGCATTTCTGCCCCCTGCAGAAGTCACCTTTCCAGAACTAAACTGTGCCCACATAGTGATTTAGTCATAGAATCATAGAGTTGGAAGAGACCACAAGGGCCATCCAGTCTACCCCCCCCCCCCCCGCCATGCAGGAACTTCTGATCAAAGCATACCTGACAGATGGCCATCCAGCTTCTGCTTAAACAAAACTTAACTCCATCGAGCATACTGGTGATCTTGGAGGTTGATGGCTGCCTTTTCTGCCAGCTGCAGAACTGAAGTTGGATACTTCCTTTATATCTCCCACCCTTCTGCAACAACTAAATATACCTGCACTCCCACAGCCATTAAATGTCTCTGGGAGCATGCACTGGTGGCATTAAGCTTCCTTCTATGGCATTAATAGTGGAGGAATATTTCACAAGGAGGTTATAATATCTCCTCGTACACAGGTTATATAAGGATATGTCACCAACAAGATTCTAGCCCTTATCGTCTTGATCTTCACGTCTATATTAGTTGCTTGTTGGGGAAAAGCACAATCTCCTCCCACCCCAAGCTGACTGTCCTTCATTATGCAATAACCTGATTCGTCGCTGCTCTTTTTAGCAATTAAACATGAAGAGTTGGCCTCCAGTGTGCTTTTTCCATTAGCAATCAATGTTATGAATGGAAGATTTACAAGCTTAGATCTTTTAAGCTTTCCTTCCTTGTGACTTTGAAAAAACAGAAACATGCAACATGGCAATAAGCAATGTTTTCCAAAGGATTGTTCTTGTTAGAATTGAAACCATGTGAGGAATTTTCTTTGTTAAAGAAGAACTTTCTAGGAGGTTTGAATGTTATGTAAGAAAATGCATTGCTGTTCAAAATGGCAGAAAGAAGAAGGGCGGATGGAGAAAGAAAAGTTCTTGCTATCTGTTACTTGGAAACAGAAAAGAATATCACAATAAAACTGGATCAAAAAGGGTACTATAAACCTGCTTCATGAAAGCAGAAGTTCACAGTTTTTTGGAACATATTATATATGATAATCAAATTATCTCTCTGTGTGGAAAAAGCAGTTTTCTGCACAGAAAATGTAGAAAATTGGGGCAGAATAAATCTTTTTTGTGCAGAAATCTTTTCTGTATCAAAAAGAATATTGTATTGTATGTGTAGAGAAAAGCCTCTCCATTGACGCCCCCTTGTCATGGGGGAGAGGCTTGTGTACCCGAATGAAGCTGTGAGCTATGCTGGTGGTGGCATAATAGCCACCAGTAGGGCCTCCCATGCCAGACAAGTCACAACTGAAGGGTCTGACCAAGAGTGTCAAAGTGCAAGATGGGCTCTTTAGCCTTATGGCAACCATCCTAGGAGAAAGAAAACTCCAATCCCAAACGCGGGCAGATGGTGCTCATCTAACCCTGTAAGGTAAACCATCTAAGAGAAGGAAACTCTAATCAAACCTATGAACCAAAGATCTTGCTGCCACTGTCCTTGCTTGCTAGGCCTCAGCTAGGCCTGGTTTAAAGGGTGAGGCCAGTTCTGTACATGCTTCTCTCCACCGGAAAAATCCATTGCACAGGCTGGAGACATCCAACCGCCCCCCCCCCCATCCTGTAGCGATAGGTGAGGAATGAAACAGCAGGTGAAATATGCATAGGAAGCTGCAAACCCAACCATGCATGCAGGTGGTTCAGGACTTTGATCACTTGAGACTGACCGGGAGATGACAGTCTTGTTCAGCATCATCCTGAATGACCAAGCAGCCTTTTTGAAGGAGAGCACTGCTTGCTCCATATGGAGAGGGGCCTAGAAAAGGCGGCCTAAAGAAAGCTCATCTACATTTACCCGGTTGGTGAGCCGCGGTCAATGGGCATGCCAATGGGCAGAGCCCTAGTGGCTCAGTGGTTAAATGCCTGTACTGCAGCCACTCACTCAAAACCATAAGGTGGCGAGTTCAGTACCAGTAAAAGGGCTCAAGCTCGACTCAGGCTTGCATCCTTCTGAGGTCGCTAAAATGAGTACCCAGACTGTTGGGGGCAAGTAGCTTACAGTTGTAAATCGCTTAGACACTCCTTAGGCAGTATGAAGCGGTATATAAATGAAGCTGTTTGTTTGTTTTTATTTTCTGATGCAGTCAAACAAAAACAAAGATACAAAGGCACAAACTAGCCACCAAAGGTGCAAACAGACTGGCGCTTGCATGCTGGAACATCAGAACTATGCAAGATTCTGCAGAGTGGACGGCATGAGCGTCGTTCTGCTCTAATAGCCCATGAACTATCATGACTTAATATAGACATCACTGCTCTTAGTGAAGTTCGTCTCCATGGTGTGAAACAATATTGTATTCTCGCTCCAACTCTATTTACAATCTTCTTCAGCATGATGCTCCAAAGGGCTATGGCAGATCTTGAAGAAGAAGATGGCATCTATATATGTTACCATACTGATAGTAGCTTATTTAATTTGTGCTGTCTGAGGGCTCTCACAAAGACTCTAAACTATCTAGTCTGTGAGCTGCTTTTTGCTGACGATGCTGCCCTTATTGCCCATAGAGAAGCAGCCCTACAGTGCCTAACATCCTGTTTTGCAACGGCTGCAGAGCTGTTTGGGCTGGAAGTCAGCCTGAAGAAAACGGAAGTTTTCCTCCAGCCTGCACCAAAGGAAAAGCACTATCATCCCCACGTCACCATAGGCAAATCTGTGCTTAACTCTGTTCAGCAGTTCACCTACCTGGGAAGCATCATCTCCTCAGATGCCAAGATTGATAAAGAGATCGATCACAGATTAGCAAAGGCATATAGCGCATTTGGAAGGCTTCACAAAAGAGTCTGGAGTGACAAACACCTGAGGTGAATCACAAAAATCAGTGTGTACAGAGCCATTGTACTGTCCATTCTATTCTATGGGTTTGAAACATGGGTCATCTATCACCAACATCTACAACTCCTAGAATGCTTTCATCAGCACTGTCTATGCACAGTCCTAAACATACACTGGACTGACTATGTGACGAATGTTGCTGTCCTGGAGCAAGCAGGGATCACCAGCATTGAGGCCATACTATTGAAAATGCAGCTGTGCTGGGCAGGTCACGTTTCTAGGATGGAGGACCACTGCCTCCCAAATATAGTACTCTATGGTGAACTTGCCACGGTTCAGCATAAGAGGGGCGCCCCAAAGAAGAGATACAAGGACTCCCTGAAACAACATCTCAGACTCGGCCAAAGTGATCACCAATGGTCTGCCCTGGCCTCACATCGGGAGGCATGGAGATGCACTATCGATGATGCTGCAGCCTCTTTCAAGAACTCATGCAGAACAAGTCTCGAAGAGAAACAACAACGCAGAAAGAACCACAACTTGGAAACATCACCGAAGGAGACTTTCTGCTGTGCTCTCTGTAACCAGACTTATTTATCTCGGATCAGCCTTTTTAGTCATCCTGAATCTTCGTTAGCAAAGAAAAGCCAGAGAGAGAGAGAGAGAGAGAGAGAAGAGAAAAACTGTCTCCTGCATAAAAATGCTATTTCCTTATGTGAATTTTGCACAGAATAAATCCTGAACTGCAAATAATTTCTTGAAGTGAGAAGAAAATTGCTAAAATTACTCATTGGTACCTTTTAAGACAAAACTGGAAAAGAATTACATCCCAACTTCATATTTCTCTCTGGGCTTCAGATGATTATGTTTTGAACCTTAACTTTTCCAAGTTCTGGAAATACCATTTAAATACTTCAGACCAAAAGTAGTGAAGATAGAGCCTGAATGAGGTAGTGTTTTGAGTGATGGACTATGACTCTGGAAATCAATGTTAGGTTCCCTGCCTGGTCTTGGAAACAAACTGGTTGACCTTGAGAGAGTTACACATTTTTGTCTATTGAGGAAGGTCTGTATTCAGTTCTAGTTTGCGGAGGCAGATTTGTTCATGTGGTGCCATTTCACATACGCTTACACATTGTGTGGGTCCATCTGTGCTCTTTAGATTGCACATGTGGCATCTTGGTTCAGTTGTGCAACACTGCTAGTAGACCCAAGGATTGTGTAAACACATTTAACATACAACTCCACATGTGAAGATGAACATCTTACAACCATGTGGTAGGATGCCAGCCACAGTGTGCAACATTTCATTAATCTCAAATATTTTTGACTTGTTAATAGTAATAATTACAATCACTCTTGTTGTACCACCTGATGCCAAACCCAACAAGGTTTCTGAAAAGTAACATCAGCAGTAACATGTGAATGAAGTTTTCTACTTTAGAATCATCTCATCATTTTTCACCATTTAGCATTTTTTCAGGTGATTCTGGTCACCCTGGCAAGGCATCATTTCACCCCCACAGCCAGCTCCAGCTGTTTGAAAGCAACTGAGTTCAGATATTAAAACTCTGTTATCCATTTGTCTTTATGGGTTCATGCCAGATGTCATCCATTCTGTGGAGAAAACATGTAATTAAGCTGCAGTTTCAAAGAGAGCTGTTGGGGAAAAAGGAGGAAAGGAAGAATGAATATCACCCCTGTTGCTACTATCAAAGCATCAACACTTGAAAGAGCCTTCCAAAGCACATGCACAAAACTGAAGAAGATGTGAGCCATCAGTCTTCTTCAACTACATTAAAAAGCCCAAGGATCCATGTGAAACCTTAGACAAAACAGATATAAATTCACACCATTATATCAGGTTGAAAACATCTCAGTTGGAGCTGGGGATTGAATCAGTAATATGTTAAACGTGGAGCAGACTGGATGCTATAGTCTATAAATATTTTGCAAAATTTAAGGCCAAGGGGACCTATGCCCCACCAAACATTATTGGTTTCCAAATACCATTGGTTCCAACCAGCCTGACCAATGGTTGGCTGGATGCTCAATGACATCTGGAAGGATATGGGTTCCTTTATCCTATTTTGCATTGCATTCTTACACATTTCTACAGTGGACCCACCACATTGGCAGGCTAGCTATCCAAATATTAGAGCATCTTATTCAATGGGGCATGGACTTATGGACACATTGACACAAGCACACACGTGGCCTTCGACTGAGTAATATGGGACTTGTGCATCCACATTTCCCCCATCGATGGGGAGGGGCAGAGTTGAATCCCTGTGGATGGGTGGAGTCCACTGTATTAAAAATGAGACTCATTACATTTAGATGGATTTATTCCTAAGTAAGTGTGTATAACATGGTGTAGTGGTTTGAGCATCAGACTATGACTCTGGAGACCAGGGCTCAATTCCCACTTGGCCATGAAACCCACTTGGTGACCTTGAGCAAATCACATGCTCTCAGCCTCTGTGGAAGGCAATGGCAAACCTCCTCTGAAAAAGTTTTGTCAAGAAAACCCCATGACAGGCTCACTTTAGGATCACTGTTAGTTAGAAATGAAGGTATACAACACACACACAAGTGTGTATAAGATTGCAGCTCCAGTTCATGAAATATTGGAGAAACCCAATGGGAGAACTTTTCATTGTTGTAAGAAAAAAGAGCATTATAGAATATCTTTTGATATTTCATAGCTTTTTCAGGACAAATATGACAGCAAAATATGGGGCATATCGCACATCAATAATGAGGTGCTCTTTTAAAAAATGTGTGAATGTAAAAATAATAAAATACAAAATTAAAAACCAAAGCTGCATAATGAGATAAATGTAGCAACTTATATATTCTTAGAACATGGAAACATCAATAATGAAAATAAATTCTTAAGCTACTTTATCAATTGTTAATTCATGACTACCTTACATGAGGTTATGCTGTGGTTAATGAAAGATGCCTTGTTTTGGTTCCCAAATCTGGCCCCTAAAATACAGCCATAGGTTATAGGATTAAGCTTCATTACATTCACCAGACTTAAACTGTGTTGGTGCAAATAAATCATTATCACTGCTCTTGGATAATCCTTCTTTCCCTCCCTTGTTCCTAGGGAACATATTCCTTTTTTACCCCCTCTTAGTAAACAGCTTCTATTTTGTCTCACTTTTTAATTTGGAGATCGCTTAGTTTGGAAAACAATGGAAAAAAGAAATGGGAAACATGTAACCTTTCCAGTTTTTTTTGGATTCTAGCTTTCATCAAGCTGAGCCAGCAGGACCAATAATCAGAGACAATGGCGTAATAGTGAAACGGCATGGAAAGAATATTTAAAAATATTTGGAAAATTGTTCAAAAATATATTTCTCAAGTGTCATAAACTCTAATGATGAGAATCCTGGACTGATGATAAACTTTGCAGTTCAGAACATACTTTTGTTGTTGTTGTTTAGAAAAATACATTTATTTTTGGGGTGGGGGGTGGGGGGGGGTGAAATAACATTTCTACGCAGAACCATTACTTTCTGAACAGAAAATGTTGCTCCTGTACAGAAAATACTATACTGTTTTCTATGCAAAGAAATATGTTAATTTTGTATAGTGTGAAGGGTGCGTTTGCACTGTAGAAAATGCAGTTTGATACCACTTTAAATGAGGTAGCTCCATCCTATGGAATCCTGGGATTTGTAGTTTTATGAGGTCTTTGGCCTTCTCTGCCCAAGAATGCTGGTGACTCACCAAAACACAAATGCCAGGATTCTGTAGGATGGAGTTATGGAACATAAAGTGGTGTCACTTTGTATTATTTCAACAGTGTAGGTGCACCCAAAATCTGCTCCTGCAGCATTTTCTGTGTAATAAATAAGATTTTCTGTGCAGAAAGTATTTACGTGCAGAAATATTATTTTCTCAGCAGAAAAGGTTGTTTTCTGTGTAAAAATACCATCTGTGAATTATGAATAGTCTTCAAAAACTTCAACTTGCGTGCAGTGGGAAGAAAATGACTGAACAATTAATCAGTGATTCCCATGAGAATAAAATTAGCAAACAATTATATTACTAAGAGTAACATTTGGAAGGCCATATGTTAATGAACAACAAAAAATATTCCCAAACTTTTGAATTATTGTAGTATCTTTTTAAAAAAAAAATAGCAAAAAGTATCCCTCTTTTCTCACTTAATATTCTAATGAAAGAAACCCATTTCTCTTCAATATGAAATGACTGGTGAAAGTTAACTCCATGATTAACATATACTGATTTATGGAAAAACAATTTGAATTCTCTATTGCCTGTAATGTGGTGTGGCTAATATAATATATGATGGGAAAAATGTATGTTCAAGATCAGGACATTGTTTTTGACTTCATTTGTATTCATCTGAATATGTAATCCTAACAATACAACACTGCAAGAGAGAAAGCCATTGGGAAGAAAGTTGCCTTGTCAGCGTTTGTGTATGTTATGCACACATATATGAACTTTCAGTAATGAATGCATCCCCCTCAACCTTGAGGCATGCTACTTTGCTTTTTCTTCTTCCTAGGCTTTTAATTCATTTTTTTAAAAAAACAAACTGGAATCTGTTGGCACCACTGAAGAGATTGGGAAGGATATATATTATCACACAATGCAAGCACCGTGGCTGGTCTGGACTTTATTTCCCTGCATGCTCCTTAACCTCACTTCCTTCCCCGTTGCTTTACTAGCATGCCTTTTGCTTTTTCGATTCTTATTTTTCTCCTTCTTAAAAAACAAACAAAAAAATATTTAGACATTAGGGCAATGCGATTTAGGTGGGGATGGGGTAAGAAAATAAAATAAAGTTAAAAAGAAAATTTTAAAAAGAAAAGAAAACAGCAGGGAGAAGGTGAGGGGAAAGAGGAAGATATTGAGATTACGTGACTGCCCAATTTTGGGATTGAAACCCAGACTTTATCACACACACCTCTAATGCTACAACAGTGATAGTTGCAGCAATTTCTGGGGAAAGCCCATGAATTAAAAGTTATGTGATAATCACAGACCAGGTCAGCCACAGTGTCATGTGATAAGGTAATGTCGTCTGTGCATTTAGTCTGCTTTTCTCCCACATTTAGCTTCATTACTAAAACTCTCCTTACTCTTTAGCAAGCAAAGGGAGCATTAGCTTTTTCTCAAACGATAAGCCTTGGTGCTCCACTCCCACAAAATCTGAATAACTCAATTCCCACAAAAAAGCAGGGGGGTTAGTGGAGAGAGAAAGAGAGAGAAGATGCCTGCCTGTGAGACTGAAAGCCATCAAAAGAGATATGCAACACAGCATCAACTGCTGACTGTCAGATATGTCTGATACAGTTTTACATTTTAATTGTAAATCAAAATGTTACTCATTTTTCTGTACAGCAGCAAATCTGGAATAATTCAAGACAAGGACTACTTGACAGGTCTGACTGAATCTCAGTCCACTGAGAATGACTTGAAAGAGAGCAGAAAGAAATGGGAATAAAGAGGAGATTTTGAAAAATAGAAGATGTCATTTTTTTTTAAAAAAAATTCTTTTAGACATATTTATCATTTTAAAACATTTTCTCCTTCCCTCTCAAAAGCAAAAGAATTAAATTAAAACTATACAAGGAAATGAATGCCAGTATAGTATTAGAGGTGTTTTGCAGATGTTTTGTAACTCGCATACTTATCCTGTTGCTAAAAAATGTATGGTGGAACCATGAAGACTAACAGTGGGTGCATCTATACTGTAAAAATAATGCAGTTTGACACCACTGTAAGTGCTGTAGCTCCATCTCATGGAATCCTGCAATCTGTAGTTTTACAAGGTCTTCAACCTTCTTTGACAAAGAGTGCTGGTGTCTTAGAAAACTACAAATCCCAAATCTGTAGGATGGAGCTATGGCAGTTAAAATGGTGTCAAACCACACTATTTCTACAGTGTCGATACAGCTAGTGTCCTTATGACACAAATTTCTATTTCTAAAACAAGAGACATATATGCATCAGTTAATATGTATGACAAGACTTTGTTGCTTGTGAAAGCTGGAGTGTTTTGTTGCAAAATATCACAGTTAGATAACATCAGCCAGCATCCTGTTCATTGGTCCCAATCAAAGCAAATTCAATCAATTGTTAAATAGTCAACATTTAGATAGGTCCAATGGATTCAGTGGATCTATTCTACTCTAGAAAGGACTAAAATAGAATTTAGGCTCTAATGAGATAACAAGTGGAACATTAAAAGCAGCATTGTCTCAACTTGTCAATGATCTTAGAATCATTTGGAAAGGACCTCATGGAACATCATGTCCAACCTCCTGCTCGGTGCAGATACTCCAGCTAAAATGTCCCTAGCATCCTTTTTTAAAAAAGATGTCCAAAGAAGGGGACTCCATCAACTCTCTGGGCAATTGGTTTCTTTGCCAAACTGCTTTTACCATCAAGGAGTTTCTTCTAATATTCAATTGAAATCTAGTCTCCTGCAGCTTCAAACCATTAGACCTGATCCTACCTTCTGGGGCAGCAGAAAAAGCCTGTCCTCTCAGCTACTGAGGCTTTTAAAGAATGCAGTCAGGCCACCCTTCAATTTTTTTCTTCATCAAGTTGAACAAACCCAGCTCCTTCCATCTTTTCTCATATGTTATGTTCTCCATATGTTTTATTACCCTTGTTGCCCTTCTCTGAATCTGATCCAACCCATCTATATCCTTCTTAAAATAATGCACCTTAACTGAATGCAGCACTCTAAGACCTTGTCAGTGCAGAATATAGTGGGAACTTCCTTGTCTTGGAAACCTCACTCCAATTGTTGTTGTTAACTACCCTTGAGTTGGCCCTGACTCATGGCAATCCTATATATGAGACATCTATCCTCAACTGCTCTGTTCAGGTCCTACAAACTCATGCCCACGATTTCTCTGGTTGAGTCTGTCCATCTGGCATGTGGTCTTCCTGTCTTTCCATAGCATTATTGTCTTTTATAGAGAGTCATGCCTTCCAATGATCTGACCAAAGTATGGAAGCCTCAGTTTTATCATCTTAGCTTCCAGGGAGAGTTCAGGCTTGATCTGTTCCAAAATCCATTTGTTTGTCTTTTTGGCTGCTCATGGCATCCTCAACACTATTCTCCAGCACCACGGCTAAAGTGGCATTCGCTTTCTTTACTGCGGCATCACAATGCTGTCTCATGTTCAATTAATGATCAACAATAATTCCAAGAGAAATCTTTGTGGAAAAATCCCTCTGTAAGGAACTTACACTTTCCCCCCTTCTAAATACACAACTGAAAACCCTAGTACTTAATTCAAGGTCACAAGAATCTTTTTCTTAGCTGTGACAATTCCAGCTCCAGCTCCAGCTGTCCATCTCTTTTTGAACTCATCTAATAAGACTTAGGGTTTCACCACTGACTGGGCCAAATCAATAATTCATAGGGGTTACCCTACCATATAAAATATATATTCTCTAACTAGGCGCCTATCATGAAAATTATTTTCTAGATCATAGAATCATGGAATCATAGAGTTGGAAGAGACCACAAGGGACATCCAGTCCAACCCCCTGCCATGCCGGAAATCTTCATCAAAGCATCCCCAACAGTGTGAGTATGGAGGAAACAGCAAGAATTAATGGAGATTACGGCATTCTGTTTATCCCAATGGGATAAAGTTGCATTTAAATTTAAAAGCAGGTGTTATCACACTCAGCCACAGCCCAGGTCTCAGCTGTGTTTATCTAGTGGCTTATCCATGAGTAACCTGTGCAGTAATCAGTCTGGCTGCAGTATTTTGGACCCATGGAAGTTTCCAAATAGTTTCCAAAGACAGACCCACATGAGATATGTTACAGTAATCCAAATGGGATGTAATCAAGGTATTTGTTTCTGTTACCAGATGTGACATCTCTGTGAATGAACATGGCTGGTATACTGTTTGAACTGTCACAAAAAACCATCACTGATGGATTTTTGTTTGCTTGAACTGTGTAAGTGCACCTCTGGCCTCTGTCAAAACTTGGGCCTCCAAGTTCAGGGCTAAGTCCAGGAGTACACCCAAGCTATAAACCTGAAATTTAAGGGAAGAGAGTAATCACATCCATCAGAAGCTGATCTGCACTTTGATTGATCAGGAGATCCTCTGTTTCATTTACAGTAAGCTTCCATTTTCCATCTTCATCCAGTCCATAACTGACAACAGACACTGGTTCAGCTATGGAACAGCTTTCTTAGAATTAGATGAGAATTGGATATCATCACCATATTGGTGACACTGAATCCCAAAACTCCAGATAACCTCTCCCAGCAGTTTGAGATATGTGTTGGACAACATGAGGGATGAAACTGAGCCCTAAGGGACTTCATTGGACAATGGCCAGAGAGTGAAATAGGCAATCCCAAACACCATATTCTGAGTCTATACCTCTAAGAAGGACCAGAAGGACTAAGAAGGACCATTGCTTGGGGGTAAAGCAACGCTCCCAAGTCCCATCCCAGAAAAGAAGTCCAGAAGAATACTGTGGTTCATGGGATAGAAAGCTGCCAAGAGATCAATTTCTAATTGCCTCCTCCATCACCCAGAGTTATTAAGCATTGGGTAGGGAAATAATTTTGTCCTGTCCTCACTTTATCCCTTCACAGAGTCATTGGTTGACTCTGAGTTCCAGCATGATGAATAAGGGAGAAATACACCTCTGCATCTACTGCTTCAACTAATAATCTATAAACTGGCATCTCGACAACAAAGTAAATTTCTGCAAGGTCAAACAGGCTTAATAGAGCTGTCCTTGATTTTTTTTTTTGAAATGATATATAAAAAACAAAGATAAATTCTACTAATGGGCAAAGACCAAGATTAATATCCATTTGTGCAGTAGTTCTAAGCAACACCATCATAGATTAAATCCCTCTGAAATACAATTATATCTTGTGCTAATAGGTTTTTCATTGCTGAAAAGCTCCCAAATAATTTAGTGGGGAACCATTTGCATTAGTGGAACATTTTAACATTTACACTATTACCGACAATTACTGAGTGGCTGAACATAATGGTGGGAATAAAAGACTTTCCTTGTTCATGTAATTATTTTGTAACTGTCGTCACAGCTGAAGCCTCCAAAACATACTGCAAGAAGATCGGGATCATTTTTCTTCAAGCATTTTGGAAAGAGGCAGCCTCACAGAACAACAAACCAACTAATGGGGAGGGTGTTGTAGCCAGAGGTTGATGGTTCAAGTCCAATAGTGGATTATAGTACACTTCAGTCTATCTGCTGCTTTTATACACTTAAGATTTCTTTTCAAGAATGTTCACCCTCTCCCATCCCTAGATGTCAGACTACAGCATGAGCAAAGATGGTGGGAACCATGGTCCAATATTCTTTTTGTTGTGTTCCTTCAGGCCATTTCTGACTTATGATGACCCTAAACTGAACCTATCACAGGGTTTTTGGGGGGTGAGAGTATGTGATTCACCCAAGGTCACCAAGTGGGTTTCCATGGCCGAGTGAGGAAATTAATCCTGATCTCCCAAGTCATAATCCAATGCTCAAATCAACTGAGATAATTTAGCCAAAGCAGTCCATGCATTGGTAACTTTCAGATTAGATTACTGAGCTCTGTGTAGGGCTGTCCTTGAAGACAACTCAAAAACTGCAACCAGTACAAAATGCACCAAGTAGACTGCTTACTGTAACACCACATGGAAACCATATAATACCAGTTATAAAGGAACGATGGTTTGAATTCAAGGTGCTGGTAATATCATTTAAAGTCTTGAATAGCTTGGTGCCTTGATAATTGAGGGTGTTTACCTTCCTATGTTTGCCTGTCAGAGAACAGAGGGCTGCAGGAAGGTTCTTCATCTGTGTCACACAAATAGGGGAAATGCAATAGGGTAGGACATAGGAGAGGACCTTTTCTGCTGTGGCACCCTAATTATGGAATACTCTTCCATGTGAAGCCCAATTAGCACAAACATTTGTGTCATTCCAGTGCCAAGTCAAAACATGGTGTTTTATGAACGCCTTTGGGGATTTGGTTTGATTTCATCCAAATAATAATAATAATAATAATAATATTTATTTCTAATCCACCCCTCTGAACAAGCAATCGGGGCGGAGTACAACAGAATTAAAAACAATGACAGATTAAAATACCCCTTCCTTACCCTTACCACCCTCCCTTAAAAGCGCATTAAATCATAATAAAGTTAAAAGCATAAATAATTAAGATAGCAATATACAATAGCAGGGAGCGGATCCAGGCTTAGGTTGTATGGGGATAAAGTGCAGGGAAAGGGCCTAAGAAACCCTTAAGGGCTAAGTGTGGAGCTGGGGGTGTTAATTTCCTCTGGGAAGGCCTGCCGGAAGAGATGCGTCTTTAGGGCTCTTTTGAAGCCTTCTAAAGATGGAATGAGGCGCATCTCATCTGGCAGGTCATTCCACAACTTGGGGGCGACAGCCGAAAAAGCCCTCTGGGAGGTCTACACCAGTCTGGTCTTCATAGGCTGTAGTAGGTTCCTCCCAGAGGAACGGAGTATGCGGTCCATGTGCTGTAGTCCATGTGCTGTATTTTTAGTATTTTAAATATGTTGCTGTTATTATTTATTGTCCTAAATTGATCTTATTATACAATACCCTGACATTCTTGGATATAGGGCAGGACATAAATATTTTAATTAATAAAGAAAGAAAATTTGCTGGGGACCTACAGCTCAGAAGGATGAGAGTATTTTTTGCATTGTTGTGTTTTCTTCACTTCCCTTAGGGTGTGAAATTCACAGAAGCAAAACACAGCAACAGCAACAGCAACAACACCTCTTGTTTTCCTTTCACTGTGAAAGCACTTGTGAGTATGTGTTTGTCATTGTTCATTGATGAAGATTTATGTTACATAAATAAGCAGGGGTTGGGCCTGGTTAGTACTTGGATGGGAAACCTACGTTCAGTTGATTACTCTAGTTGGAAGTAACAACTGGATTTAGGACTCTGAACATTAAATTTGCCATAGTCTCACACTTTAAGAAGTCTTCCTCTATCATTCAACAACAATTCTGTTTTCATCTACTCTTCTTATCCTCAAGGTGCTACCTGAAGCAGATTGCTTTACCTTGATGCATGTCATGACTGACCCTTGATGATCAAAGTTTAAGTGAGAAACAAGCAAAGTCTTATTTCTTAAAAGCCAACAGAAATCTACATTGACCAGTAAACCTGTTCTATAGGTCTGATGAAAAAGTTTTTCAGCTGTGGTTCATTTGATTTATTTAAACACCATTTATGTGTTGTAACAGTAACACTGGCATTCCATTGCAAAAATAATAATCATTCTTCTAATACAGCAATGATGACTGCCAAGAGAAATGAAATGGAGCAAGACCTCCAGTTATATTTGCAAGGAAGCCATGGCATCTAATAGCTGTCATGATTGATTCTGGGAGTGCTTGCCTGTCGGTAATTGGCATCACAAGGCTTGCAAAGAGATTGATTTCAAAGATCACAAAGTTCTCTGGAATAATAATAATCACCAAAGATAGAATAAAATATTTTTTAATATTTGGCATCTGGGTAGATATACAAAAGATACTTTGCTAAAGAAACACTTCTAGGAAACTACATATGATTGAGAGTAACAAGCAGTTGTGTGTGTTTAAAATCAGGTGTGAATATGGAGGAAACAGCAACAATTAATGGAGATTACTGCATTCCATTTATCCCAACAGGATAAAGTTGCATACCCCAGCTGCGCTTATCCAGTGGCTTTTCAAAAACATTGGGGATAATTCAGTTTAAGTAGAATGCAGTAATCTCTAATGTTTTAAGGCTAAGTGTATTCATATATGCCTTCAAGTCACCTGTCGACTTATGTTAATCATATGAATTTCATAGACCTGGTGTTGAAAATATGTGTGTACATATGTTTTTTTCTTTCTTATGCCTAACACACAATTAGGATACAAAAATATTTCAGTGCATTTCTCTGACTCCCACATGCATTCTTACTCTGTCTTTGATTCATAGTAGGTTATGAGCATTTGTGTTTTTTTCCTATTTGCAAGGAAATTTGTATGTCTCCTTTCCCCATTTTTTGCATTAAAATTTGCATGCATTTCTCATATATACATTTCTCTGCCCATTTCTCTATTGGTTAACATGTGTTTGAGTGCATTTATCACCTGTAGGCACTTATGGCATTTTTAATGGAATGCATGGCTTTGCTTATACATTACTTCTTAAAAACTTTTCACAGACTTTGGAAATGTGTGAGTTTCCAGGACAAGTTGTGCTTTGTATCATAATGAGTTTTGAAAGGTATGAAATGGATACTTTTTGTCAAGAATCTTACACTGAACAAAAGCCTTTTCTGATCTTTCATGCAATATGTGATCATTGCACCATGTCTTACTCTGAAACAAGTGTGCAATGATGTGATGTTATGGGCAAGCATGAGAGTAATTTTTGATGGCATCCTTTTCCAGTTTGTGGCATGACCCTGGCCTACTGGCTTATGGGTTTTTTTATGTTGCCTCGTGTTTAACTGTGTGAAATTGTTCTAAATTGATTTAAATTGTTGCATATTATTTTGTAGCCTGTGCCTTATGTTGAGATTTCTAGATATAGGCTGAGATATCAACCAACCAATTTCTTTTCTTCAAAAGCGAAAAATGGCCAGCAAGCTAATGAACAATGGCTGAGGATGGCCATATCTTCTCCCAGTATTTGCTATTCATAGCCATTGTCTCCCTACAACAAATATTAGGGCTGGGCTGGCTCTCTGTAGCCTTCATAGGCTCCAAAATCCTGGTTGAGATCCCACATCTTGCATAGTGTACAATTATTATACACCTGAATTATTGTGTGGCAGTTGTGGCACACTCTTCTGAATACTGATATTCTACAACCAATTTTGTATTTGCCAGTGAACCTACTTATTATAATAAATAAATAATAATAAATAAAAGCTTTATTTATATACCACCCTTCCAAAGATCAGGGCGGTGTACATCATATTAACAAACATTTAAACCAATTTAAATACAGACATAAATACAATAAGAAACGATATCAACCCAATGCAAGTGTAGGATGGTAATGCTCCAAGCGGCTTGTATAACAGGGCAATTGTCGAAAAAGAACCCATTCAAGGGTAAGCCTGCTTGAATAGATATGTCTTCAGCTCCTTTTTAAATTGGGGGAGAGAGGCAGCCAAGCGGAGCTCGATGAGCAAGGAGTTCCAGAGGCTTAGAGCCGAGATAGAAAATGCCCTTTTAGCTGTAGTTGATAATCTGGCCTCCGGAACTCTCAATAGTTGTTGCCCAGTAGATCTAAGTGTGCGGGGCGGATTATGTGAGGAGAGACGGTCCTTCAGGTACTCTGGGCCCAAGCCATATAGGGCTTTATAGGTGTAACCAGCACTTTGTACTGAGCCCAGAAGCGAATAGGCAGCCAATGAAGGTCTTTCAGAATCGGTGTTATATGGTGGGTCCTGGGAGCACCAGTGACCAACCGTGCTGCCATATTCTGCACTAGTTGCAGCTTCCGAGTGTGATACAAAGGCTGCCCCATGTAGAGCGCATTGCAGAAATCCAACATTGTCCAATGAGAAATGCACAATGGCTTTCTCCAAAACACCAGTAAATGAAATAGTAAATTGAAAACACTTAAGGATAATTATAACTATAACAACAACAACAACAACAGCAACACTGCCTTTTCCCACATTGGGACCCAAGGTAGCTTAAAAATGAGTACAATATAATTTAAAACATACATAAGGCAGTATTAAACCATTAACAATATTTAAACAATTCAAAAACATCCTCTTAATTTTTTAAACTTTTAAAATTTATTTATGGGACTTATATTCTGCCTTTCCCCCAAAATGGCATTCAAGGCAGCTTACAATAATTTAAAAAGATAAAAAAATAAAACACATTAATTTCAAAAGTAATTAAATAATACTAATATTAAAACATAAGTTAAAAACAGCATAGTTAAAACCATTTTTAAATGTGAAAAAATAAAGCATTAAAACAGCACACCACTCTGTTGTTGTTATTGTTGTTGTTGTTTTGTGCCTTCAAAACTGTGTCCTATTAATGGCAACACTAAGGTGAACCTATTGCAGTGTTTTACAGGTTTCTTCAGAAGGGGTTTGCCATTGCAATCCTTAGAGGCTGAGAGAGCGTGACTTGCCCAGGATCAATTAATGGGTTTCATGGCCAAGCAGGGATTCAAACCTTGTTCTCCAGAGTCATAGTCCAATGCTCAAACCACTACACCACACTATACAACACATTACATAAGTAAAACTCAACCACCAAAAGCCTGCCTAAATGAAAACTTCTTCAATTGCTGGCAAAAAGAGAGCATTGAGGAGGCCAACCTGACCTCCTGTGGAAGGGAATTCCACAGTCTGGGAGCAGTCATGGAGAAGGCTTTCTTTTTCTCAAAAGCTTTCAGTTCTAAAAGCCTAATGGAAGGACAGCAAGGACGGTGCTTCTAGCCTCCCTAGTGAAGGTGTTTCAGTGCTTGGGGCAGCCACTAAGAAGGCCCTGTCTCTTGTACTCAGCAACTGTACCTACAAAGGTGGTGGGACAGAAAAAAACAACCCATCTGCTGAGGATGTCAGGGTCTGGGCAGGCTCAGAGAGAGAGAGAGAGAGAGAGAGAGAGACCATCAGATAGCCTAGTCCAATGCCATATATGGTTTTATAGGTCATGACTAGCAGTTTGAATTGTGCCCAGAAACAAACCAGCATTCAGTGGAGCTGTTGGAACAGAGAAGTTGCATGATCCCTGTAATCCGTTATACAACACCAGCCAACCCTGCCCAACTGCATGTGAGATTGTGAAACTTGTGCAATTCTGCCTATGCAGCCATGAACTGATTACGTCCATTGCACAACAGTCAAAGAAGTAGAACTGCATGTGCCAGAGAACCTTGATGTATATATGATACCATTTTCCAGCCCCTGTTTTTCAAACTTAGGGAGTGCACTTTGGAATCTGTCCCACTTTGGAGTCTATCCACTAAAATCAAACATCTCTGTAGGAGAAGGAATTATGGTAATCCAACTTTGCTGCTTTTGAAGTGGCCAGAAGAGTAATGAAATTAACAAATGATGCACTGTTTTTGAGACATGAGCAATTGTAAGTCTTCGTTAACAAAATTAAGGGGTTGTGTGATTATGCATGCAGATGGAATTAGTGTGCAGGATCAGAGCCAGGAAAAGCTACTTGGCTTCTCATTACAACACAGATGTGTGATGATCTATCAAATTAAATGTATTCTTTATTATAGATGTATTTTTGGACATCTCTTTCATGTTATTTAGGAAACTGAGTTAGTCTTTGAAGTTTTTGCATCAAAGGTTAGAGAGCCACTTTGAATGTACAAATCTGCCATCCTTTCCCTCCCCAGTCTTTAATTCATTTCTCCTAAGTAATGTTTACTAGACTTTTTATGGAAATAAAGTAGGTAAGAAACAAAATAATCAATGACAGTTAATTATGTATTCCATCCAGTTTCAGATGTCAGTTGTTGCTGTATGCTTTCAAATTGTTTCTGACTTATGGTGACCCTCAAGTGAACTTACCATGGGGTTTTATAGGCAAGATACAATACTCCTTACATCATTTTTGGAGCATATCAGATTATGTATATGTGTGTGCATGTTTGTGTTATTAACCCACATCATTCTGGTAATCTAGCAATAGGCAACTGGTTGGTCACTGTGTTAAAAGAATGGAAGACTAGCCTTTGGTCTAATATTTCAGTCAATATTTCTTCTACTGTTCTGGCTGCTGAACTGAATATAACTAACTATTCTTCCACACAAATATTCGCTTCTGATTTTTCCAAGTGGTCTTCATTTCACCAATATAGTAGGGATGGAAAGAATATTTGAAAATATTTCAAAAATGGTCAAAAATGTTTTATTTTGTCTTGGGAAATCCTGATGACAAGAATCATGGACTGATGGGACCCTTAATATTTTCAGACTTGTTTGTGCAAAATTGGTACATGTTTTTCCCCCCTCAAAACAACATTTTTCTGCACCCCACCCCCACACATATGAATTCTGCACAGAATATGTCCCAAACTGTGAATAGTTTTAAAACTAGGCAGTTTTTGAGGATTTCCATGCTACTAGAAGAAAACTGCTAAAATAAATCATTACTTTCTTTGAGAACTAACTTAGTGAAGAATTATACCCCTGCAGTAAAGTTTGATGAGCCAAAATGCACTGTTGGTTTGAACATTGGACTATTACTCTGGAAATCAGGGAGTAAATCCCCATTAACTCAGGAAAACTCACTGGTGACCTTAAGCGACTCACACTCTCTCAGACTGAGAGGAAAGAAAAGAAAAATCCCTTCTGAACAATAAAACCCTGTGACAGTCTTAGGACCTTATCAGATGTCGGAAATTGAAAGTATAATCCATTGGCAATCCGAACGCATTCATGGGGTTTCACTTTATTGTGAATTAAAGCATCTCACCCAATTTCAGGCAAAAGGGAAGTCATTCTGAATGCAATCATGGGTTTTACATTTCTGAGAATTAAAGCATTTCATGCAATTTTGGGCAATGGGAGGTCATTTTCGGGTAATGGGAAGTCATTCTGAACGCATTCTGAATGCAATTGGAATTCACTAATTCCATTTGCAATAAACAGAAATTCCTCCTGTCTGATAAAGTCCTTAGTGTTCTTAGTGTTCTTAGTGTTACCATAAGTCAGAAACATGAAGGGACACAACAACACGACATGCCCAGGATAGGAGAAGACCCATTTTATTTCTGCTGTTGTTAAAAATTCAGATGACATAAATTCTTTCTGAACTGGTGCAAATCACTCAAAAGCCCAAATGAGCAGATCAGATTTATCCTCTGCATTTCCTTATGGAGCATAGAAACAACAAGGAGGAGGAGGAGGAGGAGGAGGAGGAGGAGGAAGAGGAGAAGGAGGGATGGCTACCAGCCTCTCAGAGATAGTGCTTCCACTATTAAAAACAAACAAACAAACAAAACACACACACACACACAGCCACTGTGAAATTGAAAATTTTGCCAAAAATATGAGCTGGAAGGTCAGGGCAATATCTGTACAACCTGTGCTCACTTACTATCATAATCTGAAGCTGGAGGTTCACATTAGAGAGCTTTTTCCTCAGCTTTAAGATATATATGGTAGAGAACATCGCAGATTTGTTTGAATTCAAACTACTGTGGCTTGGCCTCTTCTTTCATCATCAAATATGCATTTACTTTCTAGATTTGTAATAGCTCCATGGATTACTGTTGCAGATAAATAATCTGCATATTAAAAATGAATGCAAACACTTGCAAAAGCATAAGGGACATTGCAGCATCCTTCTTTTTGGAACAAAAACACTAAAAAGCAAAAGAAAATTAACAAAAAACAGAACTCAAAGTTTCAAGGCAGCCTGGAGAAAACTTTGGGGACTGATTAAACCTTAAGTCTACAAAAATCAAAATGTTTAATACTCCTTTATGGTGTAAAAAACAGCCCCTTGATAGTTTAAGAGCCTGAAACAGTTTAGACCATTATGCCAGTAATGATTCTTACAGCAGTTATGTTTGGGAGAAATAGGAACATTTTTGCTTGGTTAATAAGCTTGTTAAAATGGAGTGCAACAAGATGCATCTTGAGTGCACTTGAAATAATGGTTTGTATTCTGTTGGTGACATATACAGCTTTAATGGGAGGTTTACACCGGCATATGTACTTTTTCTCCATACCTTTCAGAAGGAGGTATTTAACACCTCCTTCTACAAGGCCCCCATCCCAGCATCTAACTGTACATATACTGAGCAGCACTAGAGGTGCACACAGACTGAGCTTGTTCTGGTTGCTTTTGGGCACTGAAAGAGGAATGGGAAGGCTTATTCTGGGAGTAAAATATGCTCCTTCTTCACTTGGGGCTCAGCCAGAGGCTGGGGAGATGAGTCTGAATTCAGCAGCCCTGTATTTCTTGTGGCACATAGGGAGAGAAGCTGGGTAGAAGGCTCAAACTCCACCACTTTGGTTACCTCATGTGTGTACAGTGGCAGACCTATGGTACAACAGGGTGGGCATAGTGAGCGTTGTGGGCAACATGTGACCCCTGGACTCCCTTTTTGTGGTCCCCGAAGTCCTCCACAACCCACAAAGACTCTCAGCCTCCAACTAATTTGTTTTAAAAAGGGCTTGGCATGATTTCAGATTATTTTTGCCTGAAATACTTTGTCATCTTACAGGTGCAGTGACAAAAGAGATAGTTTCTTATTCTCATGTAGGAGAGGAAGACGAGCTAGAAGTGATATCCATATGATGTCTCTTTAATTTGTCAGGCTCCATCCTAAAGGATTGCTGCAGTCCTAGTCTGTGGGGGGTTCACTATAGTCCCCTTCCACCCCCGCTGAGCTGGATGTGACCCCTTGAGACCACCTTTTAAAATCTAATATCTTATAGAGATAAGGTAGTTAAAGTGGCATGAAATGGATATAACTATATAGGTTATATCCTGGAATCTGAGCTGAAAGTTATCAGTGGAATACTTTCACTCAAAAAGCAGGCAGGGATAAGGGTGAAAAGTGGCTAAAACCATGGCCCATTCCATTTAATTTTGTTGTCACTGACATTTTCTCCCACAGCAGAACTCTCCAGAAAGCCTGGCTGCCACAATTCCTCCCCTGTCACAGCTCAGCAGAATGATGCTGCCACATTCTTTTTTTTTTTTTCTGAAAAAAGGTTAACAGATGCCAGGTAAAATAAAACAAAATCTAAAATCCACAAAACAGCAATATCTTTATTGGCCAGCCAAAATGCACAAAACACATCATACAAGCTTTTGAAGCTTCACTGATTTCTTCATCTTTTGCCTGATGAAGAAGCCAGTGGAGTGTGTAAGCTTGCATGACATGTTTTGTGTATATTAGCTGGCCAATAGAAGTATCACTCTAGATTTTAAATTATATTGTTGTATGGTTAGCATGTCTACCCCTGGATATGCCAGATGTTAGGGACTGAATTCATCCACTTGCTCTCCTTCCTCTAGAAATGACCTCACTCCCTTTTCTGGCTTTTATTTTTGGGCTTTGCAATGAGCTCAGAAAATTACACACACACACACACACACACAGAGTTTCAAAATGTTGAATATTTTGAAAGAAAGAATACTCAACATCCTCCAGCTACATATTGATGACCTTTTGTTCCTTTCCAGGTCTATGATTCTATGAGCTATGGCTCTAGAGCACACTTAACATAATGATTAATCTGGCCCTGCTTTTAGTGACCTATGTTCTCACGGCTGGAAAACAGCCATGCTGTCAAAAAGTAAGACAAACGAATCAGACTTCAGAGACTTATTTCTTTCGATACTGTCTACAGTCTGACATCAGGAGGTCAAGTCCACATTTTGGTGGAGATTCTGGACAAATTAAATCATGGTGCTTCTAGCCGAAAAGACAAACTGCAGTGATGACTTGCTCAGTTTGTGAATGAGGCAAGGCCAGTGAAGGCTTGAGGGTCTCCCCTTACCTCTCCCCTTTCCATCTTCCTTCAGTATCTCACAGACAGAACATGACTTAAACTCGACCAAGCAGAGAAGGTTGGACTGACAGCTTTATTAAAGATTACATTTCACAGTTGACTAGAAGCAGATAAAAAAATATTACTTACCATTCAGTATCAGGAAAGCAACAAACACAGGGCTTAAAACATCACCATTTTCCTGGAGAGAGACACTTTTTAAAGGGAGTCCATATTCCATTACTGGATGGGGCTGAAGCTGGCAAGGAGTTGGCCAGAGCCAAAAGTGTGTGCTGTGGAGTTACCTTCTCCTCTCCTGTTCCCCTCTCTGTCTACCCCATTTTTCTCTTTATCCTCTTCTACTAGTGGCTGGTGCCATTCATCTGAGTGAGGCACTATTTCTATTTTGGGTTTTAATTCAATTAATTTAAAACAACTATCAAAAGTCTTGAAGCTGTTTGAGGGATGAGCTCAGCACCTTAGACAACTCCTTTAAAGTCCATTCTGAAACAGAGAATGAATTCATGGCACCATTCATGTGGAAGATGCCACCTGCTACTCTTTTTCTTTCTCGGTTTCTCTCAAAGATCAGCCAAGAAGAACTGGTCTCTCTAGGCCAATGTCCAAACTGGTAAATTGCAGAGGGTTTGAGGAATTAGGTCATTGACAGTTTATGAATCTAGGGACACAGGTCGTCCACCTATGTTCTCACGCCTCATTTCCAGGACCCAAATTTAGACGATGACACAGGCAGTGAAGCAGATGGATGGGGTGTCATACCTAATTTACAGGACCCAGGTTCATATTCTGACATACAGAGAGTAACAAAAGGAAAGGGTATCCTGTCTTGTTCAGACTAAGATGCAGACAGGGAAACAGAAGGACAGAGGGGATATACCAGTGCTTTAAACAAGATAGTGACACTCTCCAGCAGCCACAGCACACAGACATGGATTCAACAGTACCTACTGCTGCTGAACATAGACTAGAGAGTGAAGAGCTGCATCTGTCAGTGTTTATGCAAGAAATGCTCATTAATAATCCAGCCACTCCCTGGGGAGTTTGCTGCTGATAATCAACCATGCTGGAGGAAATAACACATCTGTCTCTTGGTTCCTGGCTCACGTCTCTGAAGAATCAGGGATCCTGAATTGTAAGATGACCATACTACTGGACACTCTCTTGAATTAGCACCTTGTATACTGTGCAGGAGTGCCTGGACTTTGTGAATGGTAACTAGCTGGTAAACTCCTGTACATGACTGGGGCTGCTTCTGATTAATCTATGATGTACGTTGATACTGGCTGGCTTCTGAAACAGGACACTTGTACCATCAGTCCCTACCTGCTTCTTATCAAGGATGAGATGAAAAGTCCTGTCTCCACCCCCTCATTGTTACTTCATTTCCTCAGTGCAATCATGGCCTCACTCTAATGTGTCATCCTCTCAGCCCCTTTCATTGTCATCAGGGTCACTTCAGCTTCATTTGGTTGCCATCACCCTCTTGTCACCCAAAGAGTGAGGTAATGGTTGAACACACACTGTGAAAAGGAGCACCAGTCAGATTCCTGGCTGGGAAGTAGCAAGCAAGCATCAGGTGGATGATCAGTTCTGAAGCCGTTTCTAGCTTGTCTATAAAAGAAGCTTGACTGACAGGGTAGCAGATCCACATTTGGAGAATCCTCATAGCATATGTATATATAGGACGGCCATGTGACCTCCTTGACAAATGATGGTTTCTGTTTCAAGATGTTCTCTATTTGAAGAGTCAACTGATTTAAAGTAAAAGTCCATATCCTGAAGGCACCATCTGATCCTAGAATCTAAGGAGGGTCAGACCTGGTTAATACTTTGATGGGGGACTGCCAAAGAACACCAGGTGCTGAAGGCTATATTTTGGTGGAAGGAAATGACAAGCCACCTTTAAACATTCCCTGCCTAAGAAAACCCTGTGAAATTCATGGGGCCACCAATGAACACACAGTTTGAAGGCACATACATAAAACCAAAGAAGGAAGTGCACGACCCTTGAAGCTGGCTAACCAGAATTAGGAGCATCTAGACAGCAGATTGAGCAGTAGGCACAGAGGCCAAGCAGTCACAGTCTGCTCCACAGTGGTGAGATCTACTCTATATCTGTTTAAATTATAGTCAACATTTGTACCACTTAGAGATGTTAGTCTTCTTACATTTTATTATTGCAGGGAAGAACAAAATTTTTACCTGTTTTCCTTTCCTTGCTGCAAGGACGTCATCAAAAACTAGGCAATTTTTGAAGACTATTTTCAGTTTGGGGCCAATAGATGTGTAAGGTGTATGTATTAGGTCAGTATATGACTTGTGAAGTGGGTTTCAGTGCACTTTCAAAATCCCCCACTCTGCTCCAGAGTGTTTTGCCATCTTAAAAATGCTGTTTGGAATCATTTCAACTGCTCGTATTATAATTTTCCATAATGGTTTTATTATTATTCTTGGTTTCCACAGCCTCCTAATCCCTCAGCTATTTCATGACACTTAAGAATGAGATTTAGCTGCAAATGATCTTTAAAAGTGGTACCAGTATGCAGCATTAACAATCATGCTACTGAGAAACATGCATCTTAATCTGAGCCTGGAAGGATTATTTTAATGTTAGTTAATTCCTATTGATGCTGCAGACAGAGATAGTAACATTAGAAACTGCCTTTCATGCTATTCACCCACCTAGCCTTTTATATGCAAAATGTGTGTACATCAGGATTGTGTTCCTGGTCTAGCAGTGTAAACTGAGACTGGCATAAATGGAGAGAGTTAGTACCATTGAGAATAATTGGCGAGTGCATTTACACTGAAGAAATAATGCAGTTTGACACCACTTTAAATGCTGTAGATCCATTTTATGGAATTCTGAGATTTGTAGTTTTAAGAGGTCTTCTCTGACAAAAAGTGCCGGTGCCTCACAAAACTACAGTCTCAGGATTCTGTAGGATGGAGCTGTGATAGTTAAAGTGGTGTCAAACTGTATTATTTCTACAATGTAGATTCACCCAGAGACCAGGGGAATGTGTTTCAATGGAAATCAAGTAGCCACAAAGCTACAACCTACCACCTGTTTAAAGAAGGTTAAATCACGAACCATCAAAGTTTATCTTTTTTAGGCTTCAGAAAAGTATCAGTGCCCTCCATAGGGACCAGAAGAGTCAGCAACTGTTGATCCCAAGGGGGCTTGGCTGTTGGTAGTCCTAACTAGAATAGATTAATTGAAGCAACACAGATGTAATATTTGTGTATTGTACAAAAGGATAATAGAATCATAGAGTTGAAAGAGACCACAAGGGCCATCCAGTCCAACCCCCTGCCATGCAGGAACTCTCCATCAAAGCATCCCTGACAGATGGCCATCCAGCTTCTGCTTACAGACCTCCAAGGAAGGAGATTCCATTACACTCTGAGGGACTGTGTTCCATTATCAAACAGCCCTTACTGTGAGGAAGTTCCTCCTAATGTTGAAGTGGAATCCCTTTTCCTTCAGTTTGCATCCATTGTTCCAAGTTCTAGTCTCTGGAGCAGCAGAAAACAAGCTTGCTCCCTCCTCAATATCACATCCCTTCAAATATTTAAACAGGGCTATCATATCACCTCTTAACCTTCTCTTCTCCAGGCTAAACATCCCCAGTTCCCTAAGGCGTTCCTCATAGGGCATGGTTTCCAGACCCTTAACCATCTTAGTTGCCCTCCTTTGGACATGCTCCAGTTTCTCCAAAAAGGATGACTGAAGTTTGTGAAAGCTCATGCTACCAGCTTCTTTCTTTCAGTTAGTCTAATGGCTATTGTATTTGAATTGTATCATTTGTGTGTTGTATGTGAGTCAAGCCACTGGCACAACAGGTATACTCCAGTTGGGATTAACCATAGGACTAAGGTCTGTATTCCATCTTTTTTCCAATGTGCACAGAAAGTCTATATTGTCCTCCTCCTCCGTTTATCTTTACAACAGACATGTGAGGTAGTTCATTTCTTCCTTTACCCTCACAACAACCTCTGATGTAGGTCAGCTGAGAGTGAATAGCTGGTCCAAGGTCACCAATTAAATTTCATGCCTGAATACAGACTGGAACCTGGGTCCCCCAAGCCCCACTCCAGCATTTGACCATATGCAGTGCAGGTATGTGATCTTGAGGTTCACAACCTTGTGAGATAGTATGTAGAAAAATCTTGTACCACCTTTGAGACTCACCAAAAGAATAAGTTTGCAGCATGTGCTTTTGTTGAGGTAAGTCTACCTCCTCAGATGCGTTTGGACCATATGCATCTGAGGGAGTAGATTTAAGCCTATGAAAACTCATGCTGCCAACGTCTTTCTTTCAGTTAGTCTCAAAGGTACTACACAATCTCTCTACATACTGATTCTACAGATTAAAATGGGTATATCTTTGCAGCCTTGTGAGATGTTCCTCTCTTCATGCTGCTCTGCACATTGCAATGAGGATTATATTTTGGAGGGAGGATGGCATGAGAAGTGTTGACTTTTTTTAAATCAGATATGAGTTGTATGAATTGGTCAGGAGGCCGATTAGCAAGCCATGTTTATTCATATATAAATCAATAGTTCCTTCACCTTTAACTGCAAATTAAATTCATTCATGCAGTGATTAAATGAAAATTAAAACTTTTCATCTGTTGGTTGAAAATTGCTGCTCTTGTGAATCAAACACTGGTGAGGGGAGAGGGATCAAAGACCATTGAAATGTACAAACCTCTCACAGCTCCTAGGCTCATTCAATGTAAATACCAACAACAAATCACTTTAAATGGGTCTTCAATCTCCAGTAAATGAGAAAGCATCTGGTATATACAAGGATACCATAAACAGTGCCAAAAAGACCTTTAGATTTGGAGTGGCAGCAATTAAAACCTATGGAGAAGCTTCTTTAAGAACATCTAATACTAAAAAATGGAACATTTGTTTGCTTATACCAAGCCAAGTGAATTTAAGAGAACAGGTGTCATCTCAGAAGTAAGTTTCTGAATTTTGTGGCTCCTTCTCTTAGGGAAATGTTAAGAAAAGGCGAGTTTAAGCTAATTCATTGCATAGTATCTGTAGATGGGGAATACAATTACTCATATCCTGTTTGGTCAGTTATGATACCTTAAAGTGGTTAGAGTGTTTAACTAGAACTCCCAGACTTGTTTAGCCCTGAAAGCTCACTGGGTGCCTTTAGCCAAGTCACACACTCTTAGCTGCAGAGGAAAGCAAAGGCAAAGCTCCTCCTAACAAATCTTGCCAAGAAAATCCCCATGATAAGTTTGTCTTAGGGCCACAGAAGTGACTTGAAGGCACACAACATCTCCACATGAAGGGATGCTTTATATTTCCACTTGTACTTTGCTTTGAAGTGTTCTTCCTTTTAATGGTTTGATACTGAATGTTTGATTCCTTGCATAAATCCTCACTCCCACACATCTTCCATAACATCTCACTGAAAAATCATAATAATCTTACTTCCCTCAAATAAACATATATATATATATCTCAACACAATTTATATGTTGCTATCAACTTGAATTTTAAACAAATAGTCAGAGCTCTGATTATGTATACTGGGTGCAGCTTTTCTTTTCTGGTTTCACTTCTGCTTTGTACCACTATGACTCTGGAAACCAGGGTTCGATTCCCTGCTTGAGCATAAAAGCTCACTGGGTGACCTTGGACAAGTCACACTCTCTCAGACTCAGAGGATGGCAATGGCAAACCTCCTCTGAAAAAAGTTGCCAAGAAAATTCTATGGTAGGTTCACCTTAGCATCACCATAAGGCAAAAATGACTTGGTGACACACAACAACAAACCACTTTTCACAGGAGCAGAAATCCTGTTCATTATCCATTTAGCAGATAGGTTGGAATCACTACTAAGGACTAGAATAATAAATACAGTGGGCCTTTGCTATCCTCTGGGGTTTGGTTCCAGGAAACCCCTGGTGGCTAACAAAATTTGTGGTTGCTCAAGTACCATTAAATACAATGGTATAGCAAAACAGTGTCCCTTATATAAATAGCAAAATCAAGATTAACTTTTTGGTAATTATATCTTTTGGGAATATTTTCAAACTGCAGATGATTGAATCTGTGAATAAAGAATCTGTGGATATGGAAGGCCAACTGTATCTAGTTGGATTTCACAATTTTATTGATAATGTGTTTGATACAATATTTTATATAGCACAATAAAGTCTATTCATATTCTTGTTAATGTATATGTGCATGAATTCATTTTGTTTATGTTTTCAGGAGTTTTTAACTGACTCTCTCTCTCTCTCTCTCTCTGTATGTATGTTTGTATGTATGTGTATGTGTCTGTTGCATGCTTTCAAGTCATTTCTGGCTTATGGCAACCCTAAGGAAAGCCTATCATAGGGTTTTCTTAACAAGTTTCATCAGTAGAGCTGACCATAAATAATCAGTAGAGCTGTGCAAACAGCCAGACCGGGGCCATGGCAACCACACACCACAGTCCCGAACTGGCCTTTTCAGGGCACGAAAAGGAGCAGCAAAAAGTAGATCCTTTTAGTGCCCTGGAAATGGCACAAAAACCACAGCACTGCAGCATTACTGTGCTCCTTCAGTGCTGTGTCATGTGGATGTAGTGCCAGAGGAGCCCCGTGATGCATGCGCCATGTGGTGTGGCGCGCAGCATCATGGAGCCCTACTGCACAGTCAGGGCATGTGTCATATGGACAGAATGGCCTGACTCTGCTACCAGGCCAGGCCTAATGGCTGGTCTGCACAAGGCCTCAGTTGAGATAACTGCATCACACCAATGGGAGGTGTGAAAGTGGAGGTACCCATGGGTTCTGTTTGCCAGTGGGAGGGAAGAAAGAGAAAAGAGAAGATCCTTCTGGGGATAAAAGAAGGGAGAGGCCAATAGTGTAGGCAGGTACTAACTATTCAGGTCTGAGCAAGGGAATGAATCCCAAGTAAAACTGTAGGAACCATCTAGTTAGTTGTGTTGAGATTTTCATTTCTTTTGGGGAAAGATTGGAAGGCTGGGATGGCAACAGGTGGAACTGGAGAGCATTGTGTTTTATACATATATATTCAACCTGGTTTTTCTTCTTTTATAACCAAGGGGAGAAGTAGTTGGAAAGTCAGTGTACTTTAAAGCAATCGAGGTTTCTTGATATAACGTCAGTTACCTCTTGCTATGTAATTTTCCTATTTTTTGTATTAAAGAAATCTCTTAAACTGTATTATTCCTTAAGGGAGATTGTAGGGGAAATTCTGGTCACACTTCCCCATGGCCAGGACTACCAGGGAACCCAATAATAATTATTCCGTGTTCCCCATAGGTGTTGAACCCTTACCCCTAGGAACCTGAGGAAGAGTAAGTTGCCAATGAAGGGCTTGGAGGCAGCACTACTGTACCACTGCACTGGGAAGAAGAGGCAAATCTGCATAGATCCTAGCCACATATCAGGACCCTTTTACAACAAACACCAATAACTAGTCTTGGGACATGGCAGGGGATACATGCAACCTTAAAGGAAATGACACACCTGCATAAAATATGTTCTTATTTTATGTTCTGGGAATGGTGGTTCCAAGGTTAGTCTGTGCAAGAAAATGCAACATTTTGAAATAATACTGTTAGTGATAAAGCATTGGGGTGACATGGGAAATAAAATAATGTAATTTGCTTTAGAGAATAACTAACTAACTAAATACATTTTTTATGTTAACTCTTGGTGACTAGATATCACATGTTGTTTTAAAGTTTTGAAAAATCAATTAAAATGACTAAAAATGGCCAATTAGCAACCCCCAGTAACCAATTAAAATCACATGAAATTTTAATTGTTGCTCAACCCATTAACATCATTGTTATTCAATGATTAATATAATGACTGGAAAAATGCTTGTTACTTTTTAAAAACTAATTACAGGTGATATATTAATTTTGGATTATTTATCACCAAGGCTTTGGAAAAGAGTCCCCTCATTATTTTCCTCTACACTTATCTAAAATAACCACTATAGGCCAGACAAAGAGGGCAGTATCAGGAAAGTGAGCTTTGTACCTATTAAAGCCTTTGGTGATCATTTCTTTGGAAAGTTGACATATTTGTTTTTGGGCAGGCAGTGGGATGTCTGTGCATTTCTAATCATGACATCCCTGCGTAGCCTATCAGATAAATGCCAGTGGATATGGCAATGTCACAAAGCTAATTCAGAGTGAAGATACAAAACATTGCCCTCTCTCAAAAAGGGTGTATACTCAGCTGATTTAATATTCACTGCAAGTCTAGATTTTGAGTACTTTACAAAGGGGTAAAATATTCATGAAAAAACAGAACACACAAGCACACACAATTTCAACTAAGCCTTAAGTCACTGTAGCTGGAAATATGCAATTTTCACTTCAGGAATGAAAAAGCATGGATATATGCTGTACCCTCATTTCTGATTCATAATTGCACCTCAGATTCTTTCAAATATAATGCAAAGCCTGATCCACTATATCCCTTTTTTTCTGCTGGATTCACAGTATGACTAAGGAACCCTATCTTTATTTTTACAAAGTGGGAAAGACACCTCTGAACCAATAAAACAATACCCTCCTTTGTTTGTGTGAGGCATGTTTGGAAAGAAACTAGGAATACTAGGAAGGCCACATAGTTTTCTGCTGATGATGGACATGATAGAGGGTTTGAGTCCAGTTCTTCTTGAACTCATCATAGTACCCACCAAATTAAGATAAATCATTGGTGAAGTGTACATGGACTATGAGCCAAAAATCAATCATCTTGAGATTGAGAGCCATTAATCAAACCTCCTCCCTCTCAATTTATCTCCTGTCCAGCTGCTTGTGGTACCCTTTTTTATTCCAGTCGCCAACCATCTATTAATTGTATTGGCATGGCTTCAGCTTGAAGAAATCTGCACACTCTCTAAGAGGTTCTCTCTTTCTCATATTTACCATAAATGGATTCAACTTTTTACACTGAGAAGCTCTGATCTTTTCAGATCCAATGGAAAATGAGATGGTGCCAGGTTTTTGCCCGAATCACAGACTCATAGAGTTGGAAGAGACCAGAAGGGCCACCCAGTCCAACCACCTGTCATGCAGGAATATACAATCAAAGCACCCACCAAAAGATTCCATCCAGCCTCTCTTTAAAAACCTCCAAAGAAGGAAAATCCACCACACCCTGAGGCAACATATTCTACTGTTGAACAGCTCTTACTGTCAGAACAGTTTTCCTAATCTTGTGGTGGAATCTGTATTCCTGTAGTTTGAATCAGTTGCTCCATGTTCTACTTCCCTGGAGCAGCAGAAAACAAGCTTGCTCCATCCTCAATATGACATCATTTCTAATATTTAAACAGGACTATCATGTCCCTTCTTAACCCTCTCTTTTCCAGGCTAAACATACCTAGCTTCTTAAGCTGCTCCTCATAGGGCATGGATTCCAGACCTTTCACCATTTTGGTCGCTTTCCTCTGGACACGCTCCAGCTTGTCAATATCCCTCTTGCATTGTGGTGCCCAGAACTGGACACAGTATTTCAGGTGAGGTCTGACCAAAGCAGGATGGAGTGGTACTATTATTTCCCTTGATTTAGACACTACAGAGGCTAGATTGTAGCCTGAGGGCAGAGAACCATCTATTTATAAGATTATATGTACAGCACTGAGTAAATTTACAGTGCTCTATAAATAAAGGTTAATAATAATAATAATAATAATAATAATAATAATAATAATGTCAGATCAGTGGCAGGAAGAATGGAGAGAGGACCTCTTACCAATCACTGTGGCCAAGGCATGATGGACCTGTGCCTGGCTGCTCTAAAGACTCAAATGTTGCAATAGAAAGTATGCACATAAATAAACAAAAATAAAAAGAAAGAAATAAAAAAGAAAAGAAAGAAAAAGAAAAAAAGAAATAGAAATAGAAAGAAAAAGTAAAAGTAAAAAGAAAGAAAGAAAGGTAAATAAAAAATAATGGCCATGGAGGAGCTACATAAATTCAGCCTAGCCAACAAAGAAATCAAAATATTTAAAGAGTTTGTATACCTTGGATCAAACATTGATCATAATGGAAACTGCAGCCAAGAAGTAAGAAGAAGGCTAGGAATGGGGAGGGCAACTATGAAAGAACTGGAAAACATCATAAGGAGTAAAGTTAGAATCATGCAAGCCATTTTATTCCCCATCACCGTGTATAGACAGTGAAGAAAACAGATAATAAAATTGATGCTTTTGAGATGTGGTGCTGGAAAAGAGTGCTGAGCATACCATGGAGAGCCTAAAAGACAAACAAACGGGCCCTTTAATAGATCAAGCCAGAACTCTGCCTGGAAGTTAAGATGACCAAATTGAGGCTGTCATAACTTTGGCCATATGTTGAGAAGGCATGACTCATTAGCGAAAATAATAATGCTAGGAAAGGTGGAAGGAAGTAGAAAGAGAGGAAAGCTGTGCATGAGATAGATAGACTCAATCAGAGAGGTCATGGGCATGAATTTGCAGAACATGAGAAAAGCAGTGGAGGCCAGGTAGTCTTGGAGATGTCACATCCACAGGGTCGCCATGAGTTAAGGTCAAGTCAAAGGCAGCCAACAACAAATGTAAATAACTCAAAGCGAAGTATCCTTATGCACTTCCCTGAGCAGTAAGAAGTCTTGGGAAACATTTTACAGGGTCAGTTTGGGAGTGATGAGAGAACATCAGAGGCTAATGGTATTTTGTTTTCTCTTTATTATTTACAGGTATGTAGGAGAGCACACAGTTCTTCAAAGTGGTGAACAAAGCAACATCATTTCCCCCCCCCCCCCCAGGCAAATACAGAGCCTCTTTCTTGCCAGCCAACTGTAAAATTTCTTGTTTTATCTCCTTCATTGGCTATATTCCAGTGTGCCAGATTGTTATTCTCAAAACTCATTTGAGGAGCTCAAAGGTGTGTGATAGCTAGTAGATACCAGCTCTCAAAAGGCATCCACACTCACCTAAATAAACATCTTCTCACAATCAATGTTCATTAAACAAGTTATTAGTTATACAAAAGAGAATTAAGTAGTAACTAGAAAAGAGTCTAGCTGAAGAAAGCCCCATCTCTCAACTTCACAGAACACAATAACATTCTTGTTCCGGCCATTATCATGACATTCAGTTTAAAAACAGAGGAAATCCAAAGGAGATTGTATGCTTGATTTCAGAACAAATCACAAGAGTCTGCCTCTGTTTAATACCTGTGTAATAAAAGATAAATCTTCCAACCCTTGTATTTCATTTATATGAACAACCTGATTAATTACAAAGAGAAAGGAAAATTAGTAGGAGAAATGTTTGTTGCTGTTGAGCTATTAGAGGGAAAATAACAGAAAAACAAATCAATGCTTATATCAGGAAAAATGGACAAAGAACATTTATTTATTTATGTTCGCCTAAGTAGGATGGCAAAGTTACTTTGCTGGATTCATCCCCACCCAAATATACTGGCATTTTATCACATAATGGAAAAGAATAAGGATAACATGAGAATGTAGGGCAAGCAATATCGACAGGAATTCAGGATTAGATTTATGGATGCATAACCAAGAATTACACATCTGTAGTGGATCTGTATTGATGATTCCTACATAGTCATGACCATGGCACTATTGCCATAATCCTATTTGTCCCCTCCAGGCTTATTTTAAAGGGTATCAGGCACATAGAGAAAAGGAGGTCCATTATGCTGAAAATTGTGGAGTGGAAAGAGATATTCCTCTCTTTTCCCAACAGCAAACAAGTTTGCAATGATTGGAATCAAGATTCCTTTCATGCATCCTTGTTGCAGCCTCAATTACTGGTGGGAGGTGGAAATATCATCTGACAATGATTCAGTTGTCAGCAAAATGGCTCTGTGGTTAATACTCAATAAAGTTGGATTGTGGTTAAGGTTGGGATGGGAGACACTACTTAGATATGCAACTAAGGTATGTAACTAATGGTGCATCTGATGTTGTTGTGGGGCTTCAAGTTATTTCCAAATTATGATGACCCCAACGTGCACCTATCATGAGGTTTTCTTGGCAAGATTTGTTTAGAGGGGGGTTGCCATTGTCATCCTCTGAGGCTTAGGAAATGTGACTTGCCCAATATCACCCAGTGGCATAACTACCAAGGTCACCCATGCATACTTGGAATTTGAGCCCTGATACCAGGGTCATAGTTCAACACTCAAACCACTATGCATCTAACAGTGCATCTACACTGTAGAAATAATGCAGTTTGACACCACTTTAACTGTCATGTCTCCATCCTACAGAATCCTGGGGTCTGTAGGCTGAAGCTGATGTACATTGGTCACTTCATGAGAAGGCACAACTCATTGAGTGGGGGGAAAACAATAATGCTAGGAGAAGTAGAAAGAAAGGAACTCCACATGCTAGATGGATGGAACCTATTAAGGAAATCATGGGTATGAAGTTACATGAATTAAGCAGTGCAGTGGAGGACAGAAAGTCTTGGAGATCTCTCATCCATAGGGTCACCATGGGTTGAGATTAACTTGAGGGCAGTTAATAATGTTAGGATAAATAAACAGAAGTGCACAGTTCAAGCAATCTCCGATGCCTCCGATTCCGGCAGCCCTGGAGCTTCGGCTTTATCAGGAATCCTCCTACCAGTTGTTGATGAAAACGGACTGGAACCAAAAGTCTCTTCTCAGAGGCTTTATTCTTAAGTTGCTGTATTTACAAATATACACACGCTCGTCCGACAAATCTCTCCAACCATCCATCACAGAACAATTACCCAACAATCCTCGCTGAGGTGTGCAAGCTGGTTATAGACTTGTGTCATGTGGTCACAAACCCCACCTCATTTGGTGATTCTACTTCCGTTTGTATACCTGCTTTGTTGTCCCCTCAGTTAGGAAGACACAGTTGTTTTCATTAGGTTTACGTGCAAGCAAGCACTCTGACCTTGAGTACTGTCTGCTCCCAGCCCTCAGCTGTAAACAAGTCTAGCCATAATTCCTGCTTTTCCCTTTTGTGCACATCTGTACATTTCATACTCAGGCCTCAAAGCCTAACAAATAACAACAATAAAAAGTCTCCACCACTTTTGGCGAACCTTGTAAAACTACAAATCCCAGGATTCCATAGGACTTAGCACTTTACGTGGTCTCAAACTGTATTATTTAATAATAATAATAATAATGGTTTATTCATACCCTGCTCTTCAGCCAAGGCTATCAGAGCGTTTTACAATTTGTTAATTAGGCATTTCCCTGCCCTCAGGCTTACAATCTAAAAAGACACGACACAAAAGGAGAAGGGATAGGTGGTGGGGAAGGGGCAAAGTCCAGCAGATCTTCTCTCCCTCGGAGGCCTGGACTAAGGCAGATGGACTGGAGGGAGGGCTCTTCTTCTTTTTAGGCAAGACCTGTTGGAGCTGGCTTGCCCTTCTCTCCCTCAAGATGGTGGATGGAGGGAGGGCTAACATCAACATTTCTACAGTGTTGATGTACTCTAAGTAGCATGAACAGAATTTGCTATTGTTAACTGCCCTTGAGTCAACCTCAACTAATCGTGATCCTGGAATGAGACATCTCCCAGACCCCCTGTCCTCCACTGCTCTGCTTAAGTTTAGCAGACTCATGCTTCTAACCCCCATAATTAAATCTATCCATTTGGCATGTGGTCTTCCTCTCTTTCTACCCCCTTCTATCTTTCCTACCATTACTGCCTTTTCTAATGAGTCATGCCTTCTTATAATGTGGACAAAGTACAACTCAATTCAGCCATCCTGCTTCCAGGAAGAGTTCAGGCTTAATCTGTTCAAGGACCCATTTGGCTGTTCAGAGTGTCCTCAGCACTGTTGTTTAGCACCACATCTCAAATGAGTTGATTTTTTTCCCTATTGGCTTTCTTCATTGTCCATCTCTCACATCTGTACATAGAGTTACAGCCATTATTTTTTAAAATTAATAGCAGCAGATGTAAGTTGTGTATTATTTACTGTAACTACAGGACATTATCATCTATTTTAAAAGTGCATTTCCCTCCTCCTTTTGAAAGGCAATTTAAAAATATCTGTTCAAGGGAGCTGAGATTATTCAATTCAATCCACATTTGACCTTTGCTGGAAAGATGTGTCTGCAGGGGTCATACCAAGGTAAATCCTATTTGATTTCTATAGAACACACAACATGTCACTGATAAGATAATATTTTCATTCACCAGTACTGAGCTTGGTAGCACACTACATATTAAATGTAATTCATTGTCATGTTTCTGATCTTTACTGCGGCTGTGCAGAATTGAAAGCTTGAGGGATTTCACAATAATAACTTCTTAATCTCTTCCTTTGCCAGTATACTTGCTTTAAGGTATATTCTCTCAGTCTTCCAATCCCCTTTAAAAAACACAAATCTTTAAAAGAATTTAAAAAAAAGATTTATATCTAATCTTGGTTACATCTGACTGAAAGTGTTAAACGGAGACCATTCTTTTTAGTATGCAAATACTTTCTTCTTTATTATTTGATCTCTATCCCAATTAGCCATTCTGCTATGGAAATCAGAGTTGGAGTACAGTTCAGTTAACTAATTGGTAGTGCTGTCCACCCAGCTGTGCCACTGCCTTCTGGCATGGATGCCCCCCAAGGGATTTCATGGCTTTGAAAAGAATTGCTATCTCTGTATTAATGAGGCTATATCGCACTCTGGCATGTCCAACAGACTAATCCCAGGATACAGCCACAAATAAACAGATAGGAGTAGACAGCCTCAATCCTTAGAATGATTCATAGTGTTGGAAAGTACTCTATGGAGTTGTCTGCATAGGCCAAGAGGCCCGGGTTCCACCTGACCTCACTTCATTTAGTTCAGATGATGCAGGCAAGAACCCCAGGGCCTACCAGACTGGATGTGGATCCAGAGGATCCAGCCCAATCCTGGGGTAAACAGCTGAAATCACCAGGAAATTCCTGGAAACTCTGCAGCAAAATCTGGCTGTTCAATGCTCCTTACCTTGCCATGCCATTGCTCTGAGAAGCCCCCCCCCCCGCCATTGCCATGTCTGACACAGAAACAAGGCACCTGGCTACATGAGTTAATGAGGCTAGTCTCTTTGGATTAGCTGCTTTGAGTCCCCATGTTAGGAGAAAGGTGGGATATAAGGAAATAATAACAACAACAGTAAGTGCAGTCAGATGCCCCATTTCCACATCAGATGCAGTGGCAGGGGGCTTCTGAGTAAGAGCAATGATACAGAAAAGTAAGGAGCATGTGTCAGTAGTGGGTCCTGGGTTTGTGCGGGGATGGGTGCTCATCCCCATGCTGACCCCGGGGACCAACCCTGGTAAGCACCAGGGCCGGGATAGCAAAGACTGAGCCATGCTATCCTGGCCCATCTGCTCAGGCTCTAAGATCCATCTCTACATTGGCCAGAATACTCTGTGCTGCTCCCAAAGTATTCTGTCCCTAGAGGTACCCCAGATTCCCCCATTACCTCTGCACTCCATAGTGATGCTGCATGGCTGTCTACACACATGTCCTGCTGTGCCATCCAGCACTGCTGCCACTGGTGTGAGTCACACCCACTGTTAGATATGAGGCACCAAATGTTGATCACATGGCTGGGTGCCTCATTGTGACCTCAGAGGGAGCCACTTGCATGGTGGCACTGGGCAGCAAAGCAGGATCCATGTCTGGACAGTTGTAGGGTGTCCCTCAGGAATGCTTCAGATTTTCCTGCAAAATCTAGAGCAAAAGGTGAGTATTTAAAAACTAATTTAGACAGAGATTAGCTGAATTTAATACAGAACTGGCCTTCCCTTGTGAAGACAGTCCACAGTTGATTCAGGGCTTTACTGCCATTGTTCTAGTATCTGAAGGACAGAACAGTGGCCAACATTTGCTGGACTTAATCCTCTCTCTCACTGCCACTTCCTTTTCCTTGTGCTTGCTTCCTTGGGAGCCTTTTGGGGTGAAGAACAGGGTATACATACTAATTATTCCCATCTTCTATCCAATTAATATGACTTAACTCCCACTTAAATGTTGCTACAATACTAAGAGTGTGGATCATTCACTTTGTCTCTTGGAGAGGTTAGAGCCATGACGAAGATATGTTGCCACCTAAGTGGAATGACAGCATCTTCTCTATTCCACATCTTATTTGAACAATGACAATGGGATAGCAATCTACACCACACCTGAGACCAGTTTAAAGGGTGCAGGGCAGGCCATGTCACACATGGAGCATGCCCCACATAGAGAGTTGTAGTTCAAAAAGAAAGAGAGAGAGAAAGAAAAAGAAAGAAAGTTTCCAAGTGCTATACTTGCCTCCTCATAAATGTTTTACAACAAATATTTATCTTAGCAAGACAGCCACATTGTCTTAGATGTCCTATACTCTGTTACACAATCATTACATTATTCCATTCTATTTCATGTTTCTGGAAACTTCTCTCTCTCCCCTTTAAAAAAGACATTTCTCTCTTGAGAAAGAAAACCTTCTTTCCTGGCATTGTAGTACACAGCAGGAACTTCTGCCAATTACCTTGCATTCCAGTGTGCGATCACAGGGTTTGGATGTCATTATCAATGTGAATTGCAAAGCACAAATTGGAGTTATTTCTTTGATCAAATACAAGCTAAGAAAAGTGTTCCACATGATGAGAGTATCCAACAAAACATGGATTCAGTGAAGAATCAGTGAATGTTGACTTTGGGAATGTTCTAGATCCATTCTTAGCAGCCTTCAAACTGTTGGGAAGATACAGCAGGTTCTGCACCTGTTCTCACTACTCTCTTGTCCACAAGAGAAAAGAGAGGCTTAGAAAGAGAGAGATTAGAAACTTGACCTTTCTTTTCCTGTCTGTTTGCTTTCTCTGTTTGTCACCCACCCCAAGGCTTTATGGACAGAGTACATCATCTGGTTCAGCCAGGGTTACTCAAATGACTGCCCTTCATTCTACAAAAAGAAACAACCCAGGCTGACCATCTTTCTTTTTCTGGCCTCTGCCATGTGCTCTGTCTCTCTCTCTCTTCATGGAGAAAGATATGATGAAGCATGTCTCCTTACGATCTGTACCATTCTAGAATAGTTCAGCTGGGATTAGGTGGTTCTATCTAAAGAATGGATTTCTCTAATAAATATTCCTCCTTCTGAGGATCCTAAAACCTATTTTCCACCTGCACTGGGTTCTTGAAAACTCATCCTTCTAAGGTGTACAATTGCACTGTTGCTGGAGAAAAGTGTCTAACAGGCCTTTCTTTGCAATTAGAATATTTCTGGTGCAGTCTGTAACCACCCAGAGAAGCAGTGAAATGGGGCCAGGGCTGCCTCACTGGCAGCCCCAGAGGCCCCATCCGAGCACTTCTGCAGCCCGCAGAGAAGTGGCGAACTGTCCCTTCTCCGCTGCGTGAAAGAGGGGTGCAGCAGGCACTCTTGGTGCCCACTGCATCCCGCAATCCTCAGTGCTGCCGAGGGGAGAAAGTGGCTGCCACTGCGGCCCCTTTCTCCCTGGGGTTCTTGGCAAGGCCGTCTAAAGGCCACGCCAAAACCCACGCCAAAAAGAGCTCCTCAAACACAACTGCATGGGAGAGGTGAATAGAATTTCCTGCTCCCTTCTCCTTACACCTGCCAGTGCCTGGAATGTCAGTGAGTATATTGGCACAATATAGTTTATCACACGAGATGGATCCCATGCAGAACCTGGATTTAAACTAAAAAACAAACAAACACAAAAGCAGGTTGTTTTTCAGACAATGTTAGTGTTAATGAGAATTAACATGACATTAACCCAGACGGAAATTAGACAGAACCCAATCTTTTTTACTTTTGGAAAATCCCAAAAGTAAAAAGGGATGGTTTTTGTCTACTTTCTGTTTGGGTACATGTCACATTAACCCCAATCATGTGTGAAAAACTACCCACTTATGTGGTTTTTTTTTCTTTTCTGGTTTTAAATCCCGTTTCTGCATGGGATTTTTGGAGTTTGCCCCTGTGATGATCCGAGGGGTTAAGCAACCCAGCAACACCCTACTCCTGGCCCTTAACCCCAGGGGATCTTCTTTGGGATTTCCCCCTTAGAGTCCCCTGAGTCCCTGTTTCCACTCCCTGCTGAGTGGAATGGGCACCCTAGAGGTCCTCTAAACCTAATGCTGCCATCACCTAGTGAATTACAACTGAATTCCCCTGTTTAGCACACGCTAGGGCTTGCTAAAGGGAGTTATAGTTCTTGTCCACTTCCCACTTGCTACCGGCAAGCAACGACCGAGCTAAGGCACGTGTTGTAGGAATAGAGAGCAAACAGATGCGTTTCAAGAAAATGGATTTATTCTAACTACACAAGAATAGAGAATAGAGGTATCTCATTCATGCAAGACCTCCTTGCCTTGTAGGTACATGAGCATAGTTACACAAATGTTCAGTTCAAGCAAGCCATAAGAAACATAATAAAAGGCCTAACTCGCATTAACTAACATAACTCTAAGCTACTCACATAGAGATGTGGATTTGCAGTCTTTGAGGAGTCTGGATGTGGGAGCTGGCCCTTTTTGGCTAGCTCAGATCACATCCCAGCCTGCCCTGTTGGCAGAGGCTCAACAGCTGGACTTCAGGAAGGAGGACAAAAGAGCACATGGATTCAAGGCTTTTTAAAGGTTTCAGATAGAAGGTTCTTGAAAAGTCCCGGTTCAATTCACTGATTGGTTAAAGGGCCATAGGTTATCTGTGATGTAATTACTCATTAGCATGTATTGCCAGCTCTCATTAGCATGTAGTAGTGATGGGGGACTTCAACTATCCGGATATTTGCTGGAAGTCAAACTCAGCCAAATCCTCAAGGTCTAGCAAATTCCTCACTTGCCTGGAAGACAATTTCATTGTCCAAAAGGTGGAAGAGACAACAAGGGGATCAACTATTTTAGATCTGATCTTAACCAACAGGGATGACCTAGTCAATGGGGTGCAAGTGGTTGGATCCTTAGGGGGAAGTGACCATGTTCTCCTGGAGTTTGTTATACAGCGGAAAGGGGAAGCCAGGCATAGTCAGACACGCATTCTAGACTTTAGGAGAGCTGATTTCAATAAACTTAGAGAAATACTGGGGGAGATCCCATGGTCAAGAAAACTAAAAGAGAAGGGAGTTCAAGACGGATGGGAGTTTCTCAAAAAGGAGATACTGAAGGCGCAATTTCAAACAGTTCCAATGAGGAAGAAAAATGGGAGGTGTCTCAAGAAGCCAGGATGGATGACTAAGGAACTTTCAACTGAGATAAGCCTTAAACAGAACATGTATAAGAAATGGAAAAATGGGGAAATCACGAAAGAGGAATTCAAACAAATAGCCAGCACATGTAGGGGTAAAGTCAGAAAAGCTAAAGCACAGAATGAACTCAGGCTGGCTAGAGAGGTTAAGAACAACAAAAAGGGCTTTTTTGGGTATGTCCGAAGCAAAAGGAAGAAGAAGGAAACAGTAGGGCCACTGCGTGCAGAAGATGGCAAAATGCTCAAAGATGACAAAGAAAAGGCAGAATTACTCAACACCTTCTTTGCTTCAGTCTTCTCAGAAAAGGCAAAGGGTGGTCAACCTAAGGATAATGGAGCAGAAGACAGAATAGGGGAATCTCAGCACAGAATAAGTAAAGAGATAGTACAGGAATACCTAGTTAACCTAAATGAATATAAATCTCCAGGACCAGATGAACTACATCCTAGAGTATTAAAAGAACTGGCGAATGTAATATCGGAACCATTGGCAATAATCTTTGAGAACTCCTGGAGAACAGGAGAAGTCCCAGCAGACTGGAGGAGGGCAAACGTTGTGCCCATCTTCAAAAAGGGGAAAAAAGAGGATCCCAACAATTATCGTCCAGTTAGTCTGACATCAATTCCAGGAAAGATTCTAGAGCAGATCATTAAGCAGAGAGTCTGTGAACATTTAGAGGCCAATGCCATAATCACAAAAAGCCAACATGGGTTTCAGAGAAACAAGTCTTGCCAGACAAATCTGATCTCTTTTTTTGATAAAATTACCAGTTTGGTAGATGAAGGGAATGCTGTGGATATAGTATATCTTGATTTCAGTAAGGCCTTTGACAAGGTTCCCCATGACATTCTTGCAAACAAGCTCGTAAAATGTGGGCTAGACAAGGTAACCATTACATGGATTTGTAACTGGTTGACTGACCGAACTCAAAGGGTGCTCAACAATGGCTCCCTTTCATCCTGGAAAGAAGTGACCAGTGGGGTCCCACAGGGTTCTGTCCTGGGCCCAGTGCTATTCAATATCTTTATTAATGACTTGGATGACAGAATTGGGGGCATACTTATCAAATTTGCAGATGACACCAAATTAGGAGGAGTAGCCAATACTCCAGAAGACAGGATTGAAATTCAGAATGACCTGAATAGACTAGAAAGCTGGGCCAACGCTAACAAAATGAAATTCAATGCGGAGAAATGTAAGGTTCTGCACTTAGGGCGGAAAAATGAAATGCACAGATATAGGATGGGGGACATCTGGCTGAATGAAACTATGTGTGAAAGGGATCTAGGAGTCCAAGTAGACCATAAGTTGAACATGAGTCAGCAGTGTGATGCAGCAGCTAAAAAGGCCAATGCTATTTTAGGTTGCATCAATAGAAGTATAGTGTCTAGATCAAAGGAAGTAATAGTGCCACTCTATTCTGCTTTGGTGAGGCCCCACCTGGAATACTGTGTCCAGTTCTGGGCACCACAATTCAAAAAGGATGTGGAGAAACTGGAGCGGGTCCAAAGGAGGGCAACTAAGATGGTGAAGGGTCTGGAAACCATGCCCTATGAGGAACGACTTAGAGAGCTGGGGATGTTTAGCCTGGAGAAGAGAAGGTTAAGAGGTGATATGATAGCCCTGTTCAAATATTTGAAGGGATGTCATATTGAGGAGGGAGCAGGCTTGTTTTCTGCTGCTCCAGAGACCAGAACGCGGAGCAATGGATGCAAGCTGCAGGAAAAGAGATTCCACCTCAACATTAGGAGGAACTTCCTGACAGTAAGGGCTGTTCGACGGTGGAACACACTCCCTCGGAGTGTGGTAGAGTCTCCATCCTTGGAGGTCTTTAAGCAGAGGCTGGATAGCCATCTGTCGGGGATGCTTTGACTGGGAGTTCCTGCATGGCAGGGGGTTGGACTGGATGGCCCTTGTGGTCTCTTCCAACTCTATGATTCTATGATTCTATGATTCTATGATTCTATGTACCGCCCCCCAGATTAACCCTTTGTAGTGTGAGAAAGCCCCCAAGTGACTGGTGGGTCCCAGTCACTACAGCCCCAAATGTGATAAACTCTAATGAGATGTAGCAGATCTAAAAGGCCTTTCATGTCACCAGAACCCCCCCCCCCCCCCGGTGATGCCAGCCTCTAACTCTAGCTGCAAAACAACAGCTATAATCATGGTGGCAAACATAATGGGGAAACACATAGGTTGGTATCCTGATAGTAACATCTGCAGGGGTAATTCCACCTTATCCTTTTGCATATGTTTTTGGGGCTGTTGTGGAGGTTGATATTCCTTCCCTTCATCTGCAGTGATCAAAGCTGTCTCTGAAACTCACTGTGTTGATGAAATTCATGCCCCCATGCAATTCCATAGCAGTCTTGAGTCCCTATATTGGGAGAAAGGAGAGAAATAAAATAATAATAATAATAATACTCATAATAACAACAACAATTCTATTGTGAGTGGAGAGCAGAGGAGATCAAAGAAGTGTCTGTCTGTGCTCTAGATTATGGATTATGCTCCTATGGCTAGATACAGACAGATGATACCATTCACTGTGTCCTCTAGAGAAGCCTAGTGAATCCTGGCAAAGGATTTCCACTGTCTGCATCAAGATATGGGAGCATAACCAGTTTTTTTTTTTCATCCTTCCACTCTCTATCAAACACAAAATGGCTACTTTAGTGGGGAGGCTATCAAAGTGATACAGCTAGTCTGGGACTGGTGATAGGAGAGCTGTAGCAGAGTTCCATTCATAAAATTCTTACGCAAAGCATCCTGACCATTGAAAGGCAGTGCAACAGAGCCCATTTTAACTAGTTTGTTGAAAATGGTTGACCCACACTCCTTGGTGTAGTGTTGAGACATGGATCCCATGCCTTGAAGCTTGGCTGATGCTAGAAAAACAACTTCTTTAAAATGAGGTGTCTTGCCTTATGAATATTTATACACTGCTTCTGAGTGTCCGTGTTGTCCCTGATTAAATGCTGCTACTCCATTAGTGATCCAGGAGTCAGTGTAACCCTATCAAAATAAACAACGGGTAATGGAAAAGACCCCAGCAGCATTATTAATTACCCTAGCTGTCACTTAGGTGGTGCATAGGAGGGACATGACAGATAGCATGACATGCAGCGGTAATAAGGGACTGGAATGGCCCATGCTACCTCCAGGAGGAGTGGCAATATATCACTGTTGGTTTGTGGCAATAAAAGATTGCTTTCTTCACCATTTTCAAGAAGGATTTGTTTCAAGATGTATTGCTGGATTGTGAGAGGGGATTAAATAACTCAGGAACAAGAGGAAGTGAGAAGGGGAAATTGTGGAGGTTGGGCTTTATTTTGTCTCTTCATGGTGTTTCCCGGCCACATAGAAGGGAAATCCCATATGTTAAACAGCACTCTTCTGTTTTAAAAATAGACAAAAAGGTACTACCATTATGGGGTGAAAAAGAGGAGAAATAGAGGATCAAATGGCTGCTCAAGACAGGGATGTTGTTCTTAGCTATAAATTTTCCAGCTATGATGTTTCAATGATGATCTTATTCAGAGGAAAACTCGATGTATGTTCTCTTGAGTGCTGCCACCTTCTGAGATGAAAGGACCTTTCAGTGGTGACATCTTTAATATCCAATGTTCTCCTCGGTAAGGCTTACTCGCTACCTACCTACCTTAAAGTCATTTTGGAAGACCTGAAATTGCAAAGAGACAGCCATCTGTCTTGAAAGGATGACATACCAGCAATAGACTCTGGAGGAAAGACATTGACACAGGCAACAAGCCTGGTTACATGACTTAATAATGTTCTTAATCCTCATACCTGCTCATTTGCTAATCAGATATATGCCAACCTTTGCCAGTAAGCTGTACAGTATTTTACTCAGGACAAACAGGCCGGTCGCTACAGAAAAGCACAAAAGCATGCCACACATCTGTCATAAGAAATAGTACTATTCAGAAACCCATGGAAGAACTTGTCAGTGTCACAATACACTCTGTCTTTGTCCTAAGGTGATCGTCATTGAACAAAAGAACTTCGAAGAGAGATTCTAAAGGAAAACAGATGAACCAGAATACATCAAGATGTTCAACTCTGTCTTCCTTGGCATGAATGTAGATAAAAAATTTCTCTCACTTCATATATTAATCAGTACATTTATGCAGGGTTTTTTTTTTTTTTTTGTATTATCAGTGGTGTCCATTTTATGACACTCTTTAGGTCATTTTCCTCTAGATATAATGTTTGCATTTCTAATCAGCTGAGTATAACTATGGCTCTTAGATCATACAGGTGTTTTTCTTCTTATCTGCGCCTGGATATATGTGCCACTCACCAATATCGTATGAGGAGCTTTTAATAATCATTATGGTCTATACTTGTTATTTCCCCATGATTGTTGAACAGTAATGTCCAACCAGTGTTAACATCATCACCATAGTGGTACCTTTTGTATTTTCACTCCATTTCTTTACCTTCTATGGCTTCACAGATACACTTCCCTTCCACATGTATATAAATGTATGTCTACCAGCTTTCCCCACTCTGCTCCCCCTCTTTACCGCTGCTCATCCATTATTTTTTGTAATTTTGGGGAACTTTTCCCCATCTCATGGTACTTTGAATTTACAGGCCCTTTTAAAAACCCTCTAAATTTGTGGGTTGCTGTTTCTGTAATTTGGGGGGGGGGGTTGTTTATGACAACAGATGCATTTTTTCATAGCACATCACCAAATGTGGGTGGAAACTTGATGAAATTGTCATGATTGACAAGGGGGGGGGGGAGAAGTAATGGGAGAGGGTCCATTTTAAATTGATTCATTGGCAAATGTGAATGAGAAGTGGGTTAATTTGCAACAGGAAAATTCGGTTGGTGCAAATGTAGTGTGAACAATGCTCCACTGTCGAACCAACCCATTGATTTGAATCACAAACTGAATTTACAAATGAGGCCTTAGTTTTTCTGAATGTTAGGGGGCTAAACAAACCCCACAAGAGGAAACTATTATTTCATTATTTTTGGAAAAATCTCTGTGATATTTTTTGTATTCAAGAAAATAAAATAAAGGAAAATGAAATAAAATTTTTAAGAAATAATTGTTTAGGAACTCTCTTTAGTTCTTCAGATAAAAAGAAAAGGCAAAGAGGTGTGGCGATAAATGTAAATAAAAGGTATGAAGCTAAGGAATTGTTCAAGGATGAAGAAGGCAGGTACGCAGCAATACAAATTAAATTGGCAAATCAGAAATTAGACATAATTTGTATATATGCTCCTTTGGAAAAAAAAAAGACTTATATTTTAAAAAACTTAGGCAAGAAATGAATAAAGCAGATGGAGATATAATAATTGTGACAGGAGATTTTAATGGGGTGTTTAAACCTAAAAGGGACAGAAAGTCAAAGAAGAAGAAGATACAAAATAATCAAGGAAAGCAGGTTTTGAGCAGAAAATCCTGCTGTAGACATGCTGTAGGGCTCTTGAATTATTTATTTATTTATTTTATTTACATCCCACCTTTCTCCCAAAGTGGCACCCAAGGCAGCTAACAACATATATAAAACGCATTAAAACAACAATTAAAGTCGTACAATTAAAATTGAAAAAATATAAAAAATTACAAATATAAAATTTAAAATATACAAAGTTAAAAATAATAATCTAAAACCAACCCCCTCATCCCGCAATAAAACCAAGTCTGCAAGATCTTAAAAGGCCTGTTTAAATAAAAATGTCTTTCCCTGCCAGCAAAGGGCCAGCAGGAGACCAGCCTACCCTCCTGACAAAAGATATTTCAGAGAGTGGGAGAAGCTACTGAGAAGGCTCTCTCTCGTGTTCTCACCAGACGAACCTGGGATGGTGGTGGGACCGAGAGAAAGCCTTCTCCTGAGTATCTTAGGGATCTAGTTGGTTTGTATGGGAATATACGGTCTCTCAAATAGTCTGGGCCTAAGCTGTGTAGGACTTTATAGGTCATGACCAGCACTTTGAATTGTGCTCGGAAATGAACCGGTAACCAGTGAAGCTGTTTCAATACAGTGGGTATACGTTCCTGTAAAGATCTCTCATTCATGGCATTAGTACAAGTTAAAGTAGATCTGACATCAAATAACAACTGCTATATTCAGTATTCTCTATTGGACAGTGGTAGTGCTATAATTTAGGAAAGTTCACTGTATGGAGAATGGAGCCATGGCACATTGTTGTTTTTATGTGCCTTCAAGTTGTTTCCGAATTATGGTGACCCTAAGGTGAACCTATCACAGGGTTTTCTGGGGCTGAGAGTGTGTGACTCACCCAAAGTCACCCAGTGGCTTTCCATGGCTGAGTGGGGACCCAAACCTAATCTCCAGAGTCATAGTCCAAATCACCATGTTGGCATATTACATGGCATCAAACTGCTGTCACTATGGGGCTGTGCAGACTGGCGGGAAAGGCCAGCTTGGGGGTGGAGTTGGGCAGGGTGTCCACATGACACATGCCCTGGCTCTGCACCCTAGGCCGGCATGATGCCACGCACCACAGCACAGAATGCGTATCATCGCAGCGTTCCTCTGGTGCTGTATCTAGAAGACGCAGCACCAAAAGAACGCCATAAAGTTGCAACTATGGCTGCTACTGTGCTCTTTCCATGATACAAAAAGGAACTCCTGTTTGCATCGTGGCTCCTGTTTGCATTGTGGAAAGGCTAGTTGGGGACTGCAGTGTATAGCCCCGATCTGGGGAAGACGGAGACAGCTGCAAGCTGCCCCTTAGTCTATAGCTACACAGTAAGTTTCCCTGCCTGGAAGATTGTTGGATGATACTTTTCAAGTGTGACAAGTTTTTTTGACTCAGATTAATTTAACATTAGTACCAGAATGTTGTCTTTCAAGAGGTAACAATCCCAGCCTCATATGTACCATATGTATCCTAGCTAGGGATGGGTGAGAATTTCATTTCTGTTTATTGTCTCTAGGCGGAATCCAATTTGGGAGAAAGCAGAACTGGTAGTTTTGCCCATTTGTAATGGCAGCACATTTGAATTGTTCCCTTAATGGAAAAGTCTCACTGGATTAAGTAGAAGCATATCTACAATACAAATACTGGCACTTTCATATTCATATTTCTATCATGACGTGTCCCAAAGGATCCTGGAAGCTGGCAAGAGAACTGAGAGTAATCTGTTAGATATGAGATGCCTTCTTTGCAGAATTAAAATAGTGAAGTTTCTTATGGGACATGGACTATTAAATCAGTTTAATTTGGTTGAGTAGATATGCTCACAGAGGAAGAGAGACATAAAGTTTTGAATAGCTGGTTGAAACAATAAAGCATCAATACAATATTGGAAGGGTGCAAGGAAATGAATTCTTTTCCAGCACTTTCCTCAGCACAACTTCTTACAGAAGGCCTACAGGAAATGAGAAAGATGCATAATGAATATTTAAATATGACTCCATATGAAAGCTTCTTGTGTAAAATCATGGGATGACTTACTACATAAACATGTTTGAAATCCATAAACATGAAGGGATCTTTGAACGTTTTCCTTTTAGGATTATGCCACCAACTATACCTTGTAGATGCTATTAATCATACCTTCCCTTCTTCAAGGGATATGCAGAATCAAAATCTACTGATCTTGTAGTTCCTGTTCATTCCCTTGTGTTTTTGTATTCTCTGTGTACATGAAATAGTTTGAGTTTCCACTCAGGTGGCCAGAAGTGAAGAGGCGTTCCATGGCAGCATGTAAACAACATCATTTGATCAAATCTGGGGTCAATGTAATTATTATTCCATAGCAAGAAGCAGAAGATACCACTGGAAAGGGTGACCAAGAAACATGGGGAAGGGATTTTGTTAGAACTTCACAGACCTCCAGTCTGTTTCAAAGTACATCTCAAGGTAATGATGTTTATTTCTAACGCCATGCGGGGTAGATGAGTTAATCTTGCCTGTCACATTTAGAAGCCACCTGGTGAAATCAATGAAATTAAGTTAGCCATGACTGCCTTAAGATACATTTGTCTTCTTGACCAGGATTAAATGGTATAATTTCATTGACAGAATAGATAGATAGATAGATAGATAGATAGATAGATAGATATCTTAAAAATAGATGCAATTTTGACTTCAAATAATTGTATGTTGTGTGCCTTCAAGTCATTTCTGACTTATGAGACCCTTGGCAAGTTGCTTCAGAGGGGGTTTGCCACTGCCATCCTCTGAGGTTGAGAGAGTGTGTCTTGTCCAAGGTCACCCAATGGGTTTATATGGCCAAGCTGGGATTCAAACCCTGGTCTCCAGAGTCCTAGTCCAATGCTCAAACCATGATACCATGGCTGTTGTTTCTTCTGTTTTTTAATATATATCCTGCCTTCCTCTGTCATCTTTTTGGTGTGGCTAAAAATTAGAAAGTGGCAACTTTAGTATATTTAAATTCAGTAGTTTGCATCCCTCTCTAAGAGTCTAGGCATAACATGCATTCATGTCATTTTCTGTTTGTTGGCCTTTGGCATGGCCTCTGTTCTTAATACATCAGTTTGTCTGCAGTCAGTCTGAGTTTGTTCCCTTTCAGTTACAGAGCCTCTCACCTAGTGGTGTTATGGAACCTTCAATATTTGTAAGTAAACTTCCTTCATATATATATATATATATATATATATATTAAAGAAGACTAAGCATACTGGAAACCCAGGTGGCAGTGATGGTGTGTGAGACAGGTTATCATTCTCTTTCCATTTCCAGCTGCTATTTATCTGCCTGTGAGATACACTACTCTATCACACATCCCAAAACACTAATGGGACCTCACTGGATGCTGATGGAGAAAATAGTATTCCGAACTGGCTTTTGGCAGCTAGTGCACATATCTCGAAGCCAGCCAGGGTAAGATTTTCAAATAGTGTCTTCTGTATGTAGATGGCAGGGGTGGGAAACTGTCAGAAGATCTCAGAGAACCACATTTGCTGCTGACCTCCCCAGTAAAAAAAATTTCAACCCCAAATGCCCCCAAACTACAGGATGTAGGGGCATTTTCACCACGTTCCCCCCACCTCCAGCCAGACCCATAAAGGTCTGCTGGGATGTGGTGGCGGTGGCAGTGTCCATCACCTACTCTTCCTCTTTGCCTCCACTCCCCCACTCCTGCTGTCTCACTCTCTCAAACAGCTGCCTGCCTGCCACCAGCCCAGATGCCCACCCAGGTCTGATAAGGGCTGGTGGGCAGCTGGGCAAGTGAGGCAGTGATTAGGGTCAGAAGTGGCATTCACTCCTCACCTTTTCCAGTGCCTTCATGTTAGGCCTGGAGGTTATGGCTTTATAATATGATGATACTCCGTGAAGCCCTGTCTTTGTTGATTTTAATGATTTTATGGATTTTAAAGATGTTAATGTTATTGTATTGTTATTGTCTTGGCAGGGTAAAATAATTTTTATTTATTTGTTTTTTTGTTTATTATTAATTAGCAAAAAGTATAGTTCAGACTGCATTTGGCATTATAGACTTGTAGGACTTGCTTACCTGGTTAGAGAGTGGGTCAAGGAAGTTCTCGCTGAATGTAGATGGTGCAGGGAATTGGAGGAATGGCATTCAAGTGCCAAAAGATAAGACCTTCCAGCTCATCTCGACACTGGGTTAAACAACTCAGTAATTGGTGTGGGAATATCCCCCACTTTTGTTTGACCCAAACTCTGTAAGAAGATATATAAGATGCTGTTATACAAAGACTTCTACTTTGCAGCTGCTTGCAGCTCTGTGTGGTCAAGTGTGTATGTATGCTTAAATTTTTGCTTCTCTTACATGCCTATCTATTTGAAAATAGAGTGTGTGCCTATGCCATAAGAGTATGCATGCATGCCTTGCCTTTCTTTTTATTTTGTTTAAATAAAGCAGCCTTCTAGAGATCAGGACTATGTGGTCATTTCACTTGCCTCATACTCTGGATCAGGAGAGCAGTGCATCTGCAACCAAGCCAGGGTTTTGTGCTGCAAGTTCTACACTTGGCTCCCTCATCCAAGAGAGACCCAGCAGTGGAGAAGGTGGGAAGAGTGCCCACTTGCTCGCCTTGCCTTCTCTGGTGCCGTGGCTCCCTTGGCTTTCAAAAGTAGTGCAATATTTTCCATAGACATATATGTAAATATCTTTGTCAATTCTGGGGTCAGTGTATCCTTTCTGCCTAGCTATAGATTCTATCGACCAGATGTCATAACTGCAAAAGATGATAAAGCATTGCAAAATGTAGGACTTTCAAGAAAACTGTAGAACATTACAAACTAAAAACTAAAAACACTAATATAAATATAAATTCATTTCACATGGGCAATTTACAGTTACCTTAAATATACTATATTTTATTATGTATTAACTGTATTTTTTTAAAAAAAGTCTTCATTAAAATGCCTTCAAGATCATGGGATAAAACAGAACCCATGGTGGATTTTGCCAGCATCACTAGTCAAGGCTGCCAGTCTCAATTAGATTCCCAGCAATAGGAAGTTTTCTTCTGACCCTTTCTCCAAGACATTTCCAACTTTTTCCTCTGGCATCAAATTCCATTATATTGGCAAAAAATAATCATCTTCTGCCTGTGCAATTGAAGAGTATCCTGGGAAGCAATACAACACCAGTTGTTTTTTTTAAATCCAAAACAGGATCACAAAAAGAGAATTGTATTGTGTGCCCACTGCAAAGACTTATTTAACAGGATAATTAATTTCAGAGACCATATATTTTATAGCATTGTAAAATAAGAGGGCACAATGCTAAGAACACACTCTTGAGCACTTTAAAAGAACAAAAAGTGAGTTTTGAAGCTGTCTGTTCCCCAAGGTTTCGGCTGCTCTTCTAAAGCAGACAGCAGTGACATGTGGGGGAAGGGGGGCAGTGACGGGGAAAATGCAATTAAGAAAGAACTCTCTTGAGATGAATTTGAGATCTGGGTAATGCTCCTGTTTTCCAGTGCTAGTGCTAATTAAATGATTATTTAATACTCAATGCTGTGCAGCTGATAGGAGTTCTACTGCAACATGTGTCTAAAAATAATGGCAGAGATCCTGCTTCAGACATGTAGCCATGGCATTAGGCTTATGATAAATCTCCCCATATGACCCACAAAGAGCCACCAACCACACCAAAGGATAGTGTTGTATGGTGCTGGTCAATGGGGCAATGAACTATCATGGATCCAGCCACTGATGTCCTGCCCTGCCTTTGAGTCTGAGAATGAAACCTTTGATATAGAGCCTGAAAGCCCAGAGGATATGCCAGATCTGCAGTCACAAGAGGAGAGGATCCACCAGCCAAGGAGCAGAGCCTTCAGGAACCACAGGAGCACAGTTTTCAGTAGGCACTACCCTCGGAGAGACATCAGAACAGAGAAAGACACAGATGCTTAGTGTTTTTATAGGATGCAGACTATAATTAAGGAACACCTGTGAGACCTAGGAAGCCTATAAATAATCCAGCAATGTGTGGCTGACAATGATTCTAATAATAGAAAGCACATATTTCACATTCTAAGAAGTCATACATGCTACCATTCTGTTAGTGAATTACGATGATGTCTGTCCAACTGGTCCAGTTGGAAATCTGTATTGACTGCACAGTGACCAAATCTCTCTCACTGCAATTCACCTTTTCTTTGCTATCATCACCAGCAGTCAGCCAGGGGAGTGGCAAAGAAGCATCCATATATTTTCTAAAGCTGGATTCACAGAAGTGACCTCATCCTCACAGACCTCTAAAAGACCCAGGAGGTCAAGGAGGATGCCTGATGTTGTTTGTTGAGCTGTGGGAAAACAGATCATCCTCTGCGGCTCCCTCTGCTCTCCACCAGCCAGGAAATAGCCAGACTGTGGGGCAAGCAGAAGAGTTGCAGCATAAAAATTGTGAGTTATGGGGCTGGACAGGAGTTGTATCACAGTTGTATACATGCAATACAGTGCACCGTTCTCTTAGGCAGGGGATCCATTCTGGACCTCCCTGCATAAGGAAATAATGTGTATGGTTGAGCCCCATTTAAAGCAATGGGGCTCGTGCCTGAGGTGTGGTGCCATTTCCTCTTCCAACGTGCAGCTTTCAGAGTAAACTGAAAGCCGCATATAGCAGGCCTGCGTATGATGCGGGCGCACTGTACATCCCCCTAATGAAAATCTTAGATACAATTTGAATCATGCCTGCCTGCAATATTTTCAGGAGATGCCCCATAGGTTCTATGTTTATGTGGCTGCAGAAGGCATTCACCAAGTGAGAGTCTTTTGCAGAGGCCAAGGAAGGAGGAGAGGACAGACAGGAAGGCACATCTGTAATAATAGTAATTGCAAAGTGATGTTGCAGCCATGAGAGCTTAGTTTGCACTATGAAAGAGGAGAGATATACTTTCCTCCCATTATTTAAAGGAAGAGGCATAGCTTTGTAAGCTGAAAGAACCACGTTCTTTGCTTTTTAATGCTTTTACAATCAAGATAATAGATTATAAGCCTATAACTGATTTATCAAACTATGATACCGTGGTGGTGAACCCATGGCACACATTTCAGAGATGGCATGAGAAGCCATTTTTGAGGGCATGTGGAGGGTAGGGAAGAGGCCTGTTCCTCATTTCCCCAGCTGTCCTGAGCCTTCAGCTGTCTCCAGGATAGTGGGGGAGGAGGAGGAGGAACAGGAGTGTACCTGTTCCTCCTCTTCCAGGGCCTTCAGATGTCTCCAGAGAGGCTGCTGAAGACCCAGGAGGATGCAGGGGGTAAACAAGGAACATCCTCTTCCTGATCATCCTGGGCCTTCAGCTGTCTCCAGAGAGGCCCATAATGGTTGGAAAGAGGAAGAACAGATGATGCCTGTTCCCTCTCTCCCCCCTGCACCCTCCCGAGTCTTAAGCTACCTCTCTGGAGACAGCTGAAGGCCAGGGATGGTTGGGAAGAGGAGGAACAGGTAGTGCCTGTTCTTTCTCTTCCCCTGCACCCTCCCAGGTCTTTAGATCCTTTCTGGAGACAGCTGAAGAGGAGGAACAGGAGTGTTCCTGTTGCTCCTCTTCCTGGGCCCTCAGCTGTCTCCAGAGAGGCAGCTGAAGACCTGGGAGGGTGCAGGGGGAAAAGAAGGAACAGGCACTATCTGTTCCTCCTCTTCCCAACCATCCTATGGGGGGAGGAGCAAGAACAGACATGCACCTATTCCTCCTCTTTAAGGCCATCCTGGACCTTCTGCTGTCTCTGGGGAGTCAGCTGAAGGCCCAAGAAGGTGGGAGAGAGGAGGCGGAACAGGCGTGCACATATTCCCCTTTTTCCTGGCTCTCCCATGCCTTTAGCTGTCTTTGAGGTGTGCCCTGTTCCTCCTCCCTCTCCCTGCCCCCAAGTCTTCAACTGTCTCTGGGGAAGTCCCACCCCTGGGAGTTCTGCTCCCTGAAGCAGAAGTCCCATCCCCCCGACATCCCATCACCTGGGAGTTTGGGCTCTCGGGCTCTAAAACATTCACCATCACTGCTATGATAAAATAGCTTAAAATTTTTGGAAGTTGACCTGTTTAGCTTAGTAGCAAACATTGTGATCAACAGAATGTACATTGTGTCCACGTCATAAGTGGGTGCACCTTATGCGGCTATACACTGGAAAAGGGGCGGCGAGTGCTGGAAGGGACAATGGCACATGTGCATGTGGTTCACATGTGCACCACCATACCATGCCACAGTGTGCAGGAGCCCCATTCATTTAAATGGGGCTCAAGCATACACAAAATTCCCCTTACACGGGGGGGGGGGGGTCTGGAACAGATCCCCTGCATATGGGAAGAGCGCACTGTATACCAATGTAAATGGAACTGTCCAGTAATGACGCTTACCACTCAATATAGTGTTGTATCCAGATCTTCTTGGATTTTTCTGGGGATGCTCTTGAATTAATCTCTGTCATCATAGCTCCAATGGCCCCATAATGTCTACTACAAACTTCCTTTGTAGCTTGGCCACAGTGCTCTGCACATTAGCAATCTCAGTACTGCACTGTTGTAATGTCATGTAAATGGGACTGCCTGTTGGCTGCATTTGATGGTTACAAATAGTGAAAAATTCAGCAGCAAGGCTGCTTAGTAGGATCCCAACAGAGTACATTTTACTTTTGCTTTGAAAGATCTTTAGTCCCATTGGATGCTGAGCCATGTCCAAGATGTTCTTTGGAGCATATAAGGTCCTAAACAACTCAGAACCAGATTATTTGAGAGATTGCCTTTTCCTGTGAAATTAGACCATCATGGCTCTTATTTTTTGGATGGAAGTGGGGCTCTGTTCATGGCACCACAGCTCAGTGAGTTTCATTTGGCCTTGATGTGGAGGGAAATTTCAACTGTTGCAACTCCCATCATATGGAATGGTCTCCCCACTGACCTTAAGTGAGGTACAATGTAATGTTTTTTTTCCATCTACTGAAGATCTCTTTACATGTTCCATCTGGTTCCTAAAGAGTTTAGAGGGGTACCCCCCTTCCTATCCTTTCATATATCTTTTTTCCCCAACAGGCTCAGGAGAAAGAGTCATTCCTAATGTGCTGTATTGTTGATATTCATTGTTGTTGTCTTTTCTTTGTATTGATGATCATTTTAAATGATTTCAATTTTCTTTTAATGTTTTAATCACACTTAACTTCTATATGATATGAATTTTTAAAAGCAATATCTATTTTAATCTTTGGAAGCTGCCTTCAATTATGTACTGGGAAAAATGGTGGGATTTATATTTCGGCTGGCTTTCTGTTCAACATCATTAAACTCCATTTGCAATCTTGTAAATTTTGGGATTCACATTTATAGTTACCAGCTACCAAATGTAACTCCCATCCCACCCTATCTCTAAATCGATAATGGATTGGATGAGGAAAAAGAGATTGAAACTAAATCCAGACAAAACGGAGGTACTAGCAGTTACAGGCCCGAAATCAGGCTCAGGAATACAAGTCCTGGTCCTAGATGGAGTCACACTCTCTTTGAAGGACCCTGTTCACAGTCTGGGGGTACTTCTGGACTCGTCGCTTTACATGACTAGTCAGGTGAATGTGACAGTGAGGAGTGTCTGTTATCAGCTTTGGCTGAAATGCCAGCTGCGCCCTTTCCTGGATGTGAATGACCTGAAATCTATAGCACATGCCCTGGTAACCTCACGCTTGGACTTCTGCAATGCACTCTACCTGGGGCTACCCTTGTGCTTAACCTGGAAACTTCAGTTGGTTCAAAATATGGCAGCCAGGCTTATCACTGGAACATCTAGGAGAGAGCATATAGCACCCGTGCTTAAATCTCTCCACTGGCTGCCGATTAGTTTCCAGGCACAGTACAAGGTGTTGGTTTTAATTTTAAAGCCCTACATGGCTTGGGTCCATCTTATCTTAAGGACCACCTCTTCCCATACAATCCCCCCACACACTTCAGTCCACTGGGAGGATTCTGCTGCAGCCTATGAAAACTAGGCTGTCATAGACCTCCCAGAGGACCTTCTCTGCCACCGCTCCCAAGCTATGGAATAGCCTGCTGGATGAGATCTGTCTTATCATGTCTCTTGACTGCTTTAAAAAAGCTGTAAAGACTCATCTCTTCCGGCAGGCCTTCCCAGAAACTCCTTAATTTCCTGGCTCCAAAACTAAGGTTCTGCAATCGCCCTGCTAGTCCCCAACACTAACACCCCTGACACCACAGGCCTTGCTGTTCAAGGAATTATTAGTTTTTATGTCATTGTATTATGTTTTTTATCTTGTTTGCTCGGTTTTAATTTATGCGAGTTTAATCTAATTTTAAGGGGTGGGAGGTTATGGATTGGACTATGGGAATTGTTTTTAGCTTAGGGCTATTTTAACTTTGTTGTACCCTGCTCCGGTAATAATAATAATAATAATAATAATAATAATAATAATAATAATTCGAAGGTATCATTTCCTGCCTACATTAACAAAAAACCTATCTCTTAAACCAGGCTGCTGTTTCCTAGTATTTTGGCCACATATTGAGAAGGCATGGATAACTAGAAAAGACAATAGTGTTAGGAGAGGTGGAGGGTGCTAGAAAGAGAATAAGACCACATACCACATGAATGAACTCAATAAGGGAGGTCATGGACTTGAACGTGTAAGAACGGAGCAGAGCAGTGGAGAATAGGGAATCATGGAGATGTCTCATCCACAGGGTCACCATGAGTCAGGGTTGACTTGAGGGCAGTTAACAACAAAGATAGCTTGAGGAATGATAAAGAAGCATCCAGTAAATTTTTAATGTTAATCCAGGCAACACCCCAACTGAAGGGTTTCCAAGATGCTAGGAGGACTTTCCTGATTATGCAGGTGCATAACAAAGTTCACAGTTTGGGAGTACTCCTCAATCCGTCTCTACAGTTGTCATCTCAAGTAGATGTGATGGCCAGGAGTGCTTGGTATCACCTACAGTTGATACACCAAATGCGTCCCTACCTGGACCAAAAGGACCTTGAAGCAATAGTACATGCACTGGTAATCTCTCGTTTAGATTTCTGCAATGTGCTCTACATGGGGCTACCTTTGTACCAAGTTCGGAAGCTGCAATTGGTTCATAATGCAGCAGCCAGATTGATCACTAGAACATCTAGATCGGATCACATAACTCCAGTCCTAAAATCTCTTCACTTAGCTTCTGGGCGCAGTATTGGTTATTACCTTTAAAGGTTTACATGGCTTGGGCCCAAGTTACTTGAGGGAATGCCTCTCCCTACATAATCTGCCCTGCACTCTCAGAACATCAGGAAAGAACCTATTAGAGCAGCCAAAAACCAGGCTACAAACGACATTTTATAGAACATTTACTACTGCAGCCCCTAGACTTTGGAATGGCTTACAAGAAGAGATCCGTCTTATCACCACCTTAGATGCTTTCAAGAAAGCACTTAAAATGGATCTCTTCTGGCGAGTCTATCCATCTGACCTCTTATAAAAGACCTTAACAAATACACCACTTCTGATTTGTTGGAATGAATGTAGATATGAATGCAGAATGTAAAAGTAGATAATTATAAAAGTTATTTTAATTTTATTGTATAATAGTAATATATTTTACTGATTGTATTCATGTATCATTTCTTATTGCTGTGATCCTGCCTTGATCTGTAGGGAGAGGCAGGAAACATAAATAAAAAAATATTATTATTAGTAGTAGTAGCAATAGTAGTATGTTGAGATAATTGACTGTTGCAGGATCCTGAGAGGTCTGTTCAGGTGCCGATCTTAACATGACCTGAGAGTAAGAGAGTGCTGTGGCCATCCTTTCCCAGTCTGTAGGATTTTATGAACAGCATTAGAAGAAGTAGCTATGACAACAGAACTCCATCACTGTAGCTATGTCTGCAGATGTAGGTGATATTGGTGCCTCCTTTTCCTCCTCCTTTACCCCAAAAAATTCTTTTTCGTTTTCCTAATTATTAACTCGATCAGGTTTTCTAAATAGATTTTACTCTTTTATAGTTTTATCGTGTTATATCTTCTGCTTTTATTGTGAATGGGTTTGGGAATTAAAAACAAACAGAAATGTGGGGGCATAAAATCTATATAAATAAAATTACATTTCTATCTGTATGCTTATTACTGTGACACACAAATATGGTTACGGGGATTTCCATCAAATTTGGAGGGTATGTTTGGGATGGTCTGATTCAGAATCTAGGCTATGCAGTGTATACAAAATCCAACTTGTCAGAGCACACACTGACAATGCCACAACATTAAAAAGTAGATGAAGTTTTTATGTGGCAATCCTATGTCCCAAAACATTGCTGAAAGTGTTCTTTGTACTCTTGAGTTTTAACACATGTTAAGAGAGCCAGTACAGTGCAGTGATTTGAGTGTCAGACCAGGACTCCAGGAGACAAGGTCTCAAATCCCTGCTCAGCCATGGAAACCCGCTGGGTGGCCATGGGCAAGTCACACTCTCTCAGCCTCAGAAGCAAATCTTCTTTGGAGAAATCTTGTCAAGACAATCCCAAAATAGGGTCACCATAAGTCAAAATCAACTCAAAGGCATAGAACAACAAACAAACAAAACAAAAATAGTATATATAATAGTTTGCAAAGCACAATCCGTGTATATACTACATTTAGGATTATTTCTAATAGCGTCACCTTTACTGTACAGGGAGGAGGTGCTCTGGATTTTTTTTCCTTTTTGTTAAACATCTGAAGAATTGTCAGTGAGTTTCTTGCCAGATATATAACGCCTTTTAAACTATCCTGTCTATTCTCTATTATTTTTACTTGAGAGTTGCCCACAGGTAGGATCACTGCATGGCATATCCTATTTATTTAAATTATTTTTTGCCAACACACCATCCAAAATCTGAGGAAATAAAAGTAAATGAAGATCTTCTGCAACCCAAGGATAGGTGGTTCACCCTCTGTTTATCCCCTCTGCTTCCTCTTCATAGGAGGTGTGATTGGAGGGAAAAAAATCACAGACATGGAAACAAAACATCAAAGCATCTTAAGCAAAACAATCACTATCTGAACTTCTAACCTTTGTGGCAGATATAAAAAGAGAAGGGTCAGGAAATAATGAAGTAATTGTTATATGTGCTTAAACTGCACATTCTGATTTCTCATCCATTTTTAGTGGGTTGAGAAAATTCATGGCTGTCTGCAGACTTCTGACCTCTGGACGTACTAGAAATAATTGAAAAATATAGGCCAAATGTCTTAGGCACAATCTTGGAGGATAGAGGTGGGTGGCAGCTGAGCTAAAAATTTCTCTGAAGTCAGGTTTATGAGGGGAAAAGAGAAGAAGATCATCTGAGATGCCTCTTTATCTCAGTCCTTTAAAGAAGAAACCCACTTTACAGAATTTGCTCCAAATACAACCTCTTATTTCCCCGTTTTATTTTAAAATTAAAGGTAAAACTCCACTCCCTCTGAACCCACCAAACAAAATTCAAGGAGACCATGCTGAAGGAAGAGCTTCATGTCTTCAAGTTGTTTCTGTCTTATGCCAACTCTAACGCTAGGTTTTCTTGGCAATATTTGTTCAAAAGGGATCTGCCATTTCTTTCCTGTGAGGCCAAGAGAGTGTGACTTGTGCATGATCACCCAGTAGGGTTCCATGTCTCAGCAGGATTCTCCAGAGTCCAAGTTCAACACACAAACCACTAAAACCTGTGGGTTTTGAAGGGAAAAGAGTGTTTCCCTTTATTTTATTTGGACAGAGCATAGAAAATTGTCTATTTATTATGTAACATTTTACAAAACACTCCAAATTAATGTGTTACTAGTGCATTACATTGTTCATTACATTACTCATTGATGACTAACCATGAAATAATGAGACTAAAGGGCTATATAGATTGCCTCTAAGGGGAAGCATGCAGCTGCCCCTTTCCTGGCCGAATTGGGGCTATGGCAACCTTATGCTGCAGACCCGATCTGGCCTCTGGAGAGCTCAAAAAAGAGTTGCCATAGCTGTGGCAGCATGACTTTATGATGCCACTTCAGCACTGCATCATGTGGATGCAACGCCAGAGGTGCATCATGATGGCATGTGCTGTCTGGACTGATGCATGCCAAAATGGCACTGTGGGAGTGGAGCTAGGGCATCCCGTAGCACGGCGCTGACTCCGCACACAGGCTGGCACTTTCTGCTAGTCTGTATAGGGCCTAAGAGTGCTTGCTTGAATAAGGGCCAGTTCATTTGACCTAGAACCCATTTAAGTTGTGTGGAACCTGGAAAGACCAGAGGTGGAGGGCAGCCTGATGCAGGATCAGTTGGGGCTAGTTATCACCACTTCACTACTTCCTTAGCCTTCCCTTGGGCAAAACACCTGAGTTCCAAGGGCAATCCAATAACTGAGTTACTTCCTGGCCAGCCATTTACTAGTAGACAAACTGAGCGTGCTACCCTACATCACAGGACTTTATAAATGAGAGCAAACCCCCCATATGCACATGAAGTGTAGATTCCTTCTTCATCCCCTGGGTCACAAGACCTAAAAAGACAGTTCCAGAGCCCGTTGTTGTTGTTGTTGTTGTTAGCTGCCCTCAAGTTGGCCCTGATTCATGGCGACCCTATGGATGAGACATCTCCAAGATCTCCTGTCATCCACTGCTCTGCTCTGCTCAGCTCCTCCAGATTCAGACCTGTGATTTTCTTAATTCAGTCTATTCTCCTAGCCTGGGGTCTTCCTGTCTTTCTATTTTCCTGCATCTTTCCCCTGACTTTTACCAAAGGGGTATCAAGGTATACAACAAAACTCTTCTAGTCTCTGCTCGCTACCTGCCATGGATAATGGGAAGATCTAAGAGGCATGTGAATGGGTAGATGAACCTTAAATAACCACTGGCTCTGCCCCCTCCATGCACAGCATCCTTGTGCCTCATGCCAGACACAATGCATTCTGGCCTCTATTCATGTAGACAATCAAAGACAGCCTTTCCTATGAAGTATTCACCATTTGGGTTTATGACCATATTACTTTTTCATCACTTTTTCAGGGAGGGGATGGAGACTTAATGTTGATAATACAATGGTATACATGTTTTTAAAAGTCCACTCAAAATGCCTCCACCTCTCCAGAAAAAGAAACTTTTTAATGTAATGTAGGACATACCCTGGAAAGGGAGGACATATGGTCATCCTGCCCAGATCAGCTCCCTCATACAGTACTACTAATTGGCTGGGGCCCACCTTGTCCTCTCTACATATGTGTGGTGAAGAACTTTATGCACTGACCACTTTGAAAAGAATCTTGGAATGTGTTGTACATCATTGCTTCTCTTGGCATTGCCTCTGAATGGTGACTTCATTGTTGTTATTTGCTCTGAATTCAACTTCAGCTTCTGGCAACCCTAAGAATGGAATATCTTGAAGAATCCCAGCCATCAGCTGCTCTGGTCAGGTCTTGCAAACTCAGGGCTATGACTTCCTGGATCAAAACAACCTTTAATGCAGTTTTCCTTTTTCATTTTACATTGTTGAACATTATTGTCTTTTTCAGTATCTGCTCCATATGATATATTCTGCACATAAATTAAAGAGACTAGGTGTTAAAATGCATCCTTGTTGCATCTCCTTGCTAATGGGGAACCATTCTGTTTTTCCATGGACAAATTCCCACCAAATCTTTTCTGGGCTCACTATGTCTTGTTTACATGATGGAGAGCCAAAGCCTCAAATTGGGTGCAGGTTGTCTTCACGACTACCATGCCTGATTTGAAGATTCCTCCCCCTAACTTGCTTTTAAATAACTCACCTCTGGGTTTTTGATTCCCTTCATAGTGATAATAGTGTCTGCCTTCACTCTGCAAGCTGCTTGGTGCTGCCACTGCAGGCAAGAGTTGCTCTGAGGAATTAGGTGCCCGTCATCAATATCATAGATGGGTGCCTCGCTCTGACCTCAGCAGCAGTGCCAGGAGATGAATGAGAGCCAAAAACCATCAGCAAAAAAAGAGCAGCTAAGGGAGAGGAGAACTGTGGGAGGGAGACTAGGTAAGTAGTTCCATTGTAGAACAGCTCTTACTGTCAAGAAATTTCTTCTAATGTTCATCGGAAATCTACCTTCCAGTAACATAAAACTACTAGACTTTCTCCTACCTCTGGAGCAACAGGGAACAAAATTGTCACCCCCACCCCCTGGTCTTTTGTTCACCAAGCTGAACACACCCAGCTCCCTCATCTCATTCCTCATATCATATCCAAAGGTAGCCATGTTGGCCATATAACAAATCCAATAATGTACACCAAGTGGTCATACATTTATAGGACCAACCAAAATGCACAATATACATTTTGCAAGCTTTCAAATTTCCACTGGCTTCTTCATCAGGCAAGGTGTTGTCTTTGTTGTCCTTCTCTGAACTGGCACTAACCTGTCTATCTCCTCCTTTAAATGAGGCATTCAGAATTGAACACAGTACTCCAGATGAGGCCTGACTAGTACACAACAAGTCAGATTTCTACTGTTAAGTTCTTTCCATCTGCATTTCTCATTGGATTGATTTATTTTGTCAGTCCTTCTGAAAATGCATATGGATTTCTGTCAAAATATACCCATCCTTTGTTCACATTTTTTGAAAAGTAGGATTTTCCTCTCTTGCAGAGTGTCTTTCCAAATGTATGCATTTTCAAGCATTTCCCCCCACCAAATAAAGTCTTTTTTGTACACCTTTTCACAGTGTATGTGCTTTTTGTACAGACTGTTTCCAACTGTGGCAAAGATCCCGGGTGCATATGTTGGGATTGCTTGGCAGTTAACAGATGTTCTTTCTGCTACAGCAAATGTGGGTGCTGTGGTTTGAAAAATAGGTCCAGGTTTCTTTGAGTTAATCATTCCTCTGACACGCTCTCCCCTCCCTAGTTTTCTAAAACAGTGATTAGTTTAGAACAACCTGCCCTGTTGCCAATGATGTCTGTTTCCATGGTAGCAAGAGCTGAAGCTGGCAGCTTAGTTATCAGGAAAAAAGCTCTAATAAATTTCAGAAGCAGACTTCTGGAAATTATTATTTTTTCTTTGCTTGTACTTTTTTCTCTCTTTCCGCATCCCCTTCTTTTGTTTCTGGTGGTGTCAATTTTTCTAAAGATCCAAAAGTCCCTGGTGCTCATAAGAGGGTGAGATTCGGCTCTCTAAAAAGGAAAGTCCCATGTTGTTCTTCTGATAGGTCTTCCAATTCATCACTAAAGCTCTTTGAGGTGGGAGAGAAGTCTGTTTTTTATGAAGATGGTTGGCTCTTGTATGGATCATACCACTGGAGACCACTGAATGCCAAAAAGTCCATATAGGCTGGATCTGCACTGTGGAAATAATGTGGTTTGATAACATGTTCACTGCCATAGCTCAATGCTAAAGGATTTGACTTCCATGGCTCAATGCTCTGGGATTTGTAGTTTGTTGTGGCTCTCTGACAGAGAATGTTAAATATCTCACAAATCAAGTCTTGGAATTCCATAGCATTGAGTCATGGCAGTTAAGGGAGTGTCAAACTGTATTTTTTCTGCTCTACAGATGAGACCACTATTGCCATTGCCTTCTGGGGGGAAATCAACAACTAAGTTTAGCAGAAGGTACAGATCTCATCTTTCTGAAGGAGAAAGGATTTGACAGTCAAGAATGTATCGAGCAATACAACAACTCTGAATTGTGTGGATTCTGTCCCTCCTCCCTCTGTTCCTCACAAAACAAAAATGGCTGAAATAGATGCTCCCTGATTAAGTGGCAAAATGGCTACGGATATTTTTTGTCTATAGACAATAATGATAGGTGTAACTTTGATGTGAGAGAGAAACTGTATTTTTTTGCCCAAATCATTTGGAGAAATATCTCAGGCTTTTGGATGTTAGGAGGTTCTGTCTGCACCCCAGTTAGAGCTGGTTGCTAGGCACAATTTGCTCACTTTTCAAGAAGTCAGAGGAATGACCTCAGAACTATGAAAAAACTCTCTTTCATTCATCAACCACTTAATAAAATAACCAGAGAGATTATTCCTCTTTAACACACCATTGTAATTCATTTTAGAGCTATAATGTTCTCAGGTTCAGACATTAAAAGAACAATAAAACTGCTTAAAGGGTATTTTCTCCAGTTAATAAGCAGACCACAATTCACTAAACTTCTGCAGAATAGCTTGGAATTTTAATAAACTAAAGTGACAGTGCTTGGTCTATTAATTTCTACGATATCATTGAAATTCAGGCACTTGGCCAATTCCACCCCCTCCTCAGTGTTGGAAATATTTTGCCTCTTCCTTTGAAAAGCTGGACTTGGATACTGTTGCTAGCTCCCTGCTCAAAGCAAACACGATTTACACAATTTAGTATAAAGGACTTTAATACCAGTACCCTGTAGACTTTGAGAGCTAGACAGTGACAGCTGGTGGCTCAGATGTTAGTGGGCATGTGACTCCAATGTAGCTTTAAAGAGAACTATCCAAGGTGCTGAATGCTATCTCCAAAATTGGTTCAGCATGTTGGGTACTGTAGGTTCTTTAAAGTTCAGGCAAAAATCCAGAGTGGATTCACTAGTTCATTGACTGGGTTTTCTGAAGGACTTTATTTCCCATCATGAGCCCAGTAGAGCTCTAGGATTGTCTGAAGAGGCCCTTCTTTCTGTCCCATGAACTTCTCAGATTTGTTTGGTGAGAACAAGGGCCAGGGCCGTCTTGGTGGCTGCCCCCAGACTTTGGAAGTCCCACCGTTGACAAACCAAGATGGCTTCAACCTTGCCCCCCTTCTGTTGGTAGATCAAAACATTTTTGTGCTGTCAGGCATGTATAAACTGACCAGGATTGGACATTTAATGATATATGGTATTGTTTCTAAAGTTTGTATATATTGTTGGTCCTCGATATCTGTGGATTCCTCATCCATCAATTCAACCATCCATGGCTTGAAAATATTTTTTAAAAATATTATAAATTCCAAGAATCAAACCTTGAATTTGCCATTTTATATAAGGGACACCATTTTACTACACCATTGTATATAATGGGACTTGGGCATCCATTAATTTTGGGATCCACAGGGAGTTCTGGAATCAAACCCCAGTGGATATCAAGGACTCACTATAGTTTTCTATGTGAAATTCATATTCACTATGAATTTTAGTATTTTTAAATATTTATTTATTTTTTATTTATTATTATTTATTTATGGTATTTATACCCCGCTCTTCAGCCTTAATGGCTATCAGAGCGGCTTACAATTATTAATTTTCATTAAACGGTTCCCTGCCCTCAGGCTTATATTCTAAAAAGACATGACACAAAAGGAGAAGGGGATGGTGGTGGGGAAGGGGATGAGGTCCAGTGGTTCCTCTCTCCCTCTGAGGCCTGGACCAAGGCAGATGGCATGAGGGAGGGCTCTCTTCCTTCAGGCAAGCCCTGATGGAGCTGGACCTGCCTCTTCACTCCCTCCCAAGCCGGAGGATGGCAGTTGGCATGGAGTTTATTGTTTTAACAAAAAGTTAACAACAAAATTTATTGTTTTAACTTTGTAAATTAATTGATTTTTAAATATTTGCTACCAAATCTTTTAATTAAATTTTAAAATAAACAACATTAAAAATATACAACTGAATGCTTTCTTTTTTTCTTTGTATGGAATTGTTCTTTCACTTTTATATTGTCTACTTTTTAATTTTTTTTATTTACTTTTTAATGCTTTGTATTTATATTTAGTTTGCATTCAATTTGTTGTGAGCCATTTTGAGTCCCTATACTGGAAGAAAGCCAGGACACAAATAAAACAAATAAGAAAAATTAAATGGCTGGGGGTCATTCTTTACCCCGTTCTTCCAGTAGTGCATCTTTGAAACAATTACAAGGGTCAAACCACTGTTCCATTTTGTCACATTCTCTCCAATAGCAGGACAAACAGCCAGGTCACAGCAACTCAGAGGCAGAGGTATGAACTGAGTGAAGATGAACATTGCTTGGGTGGAAAAAGAAAGAAAAGGTGATGGAATGCTTCAGAGGTTTACATAGCTAGCCCAAGATATTTTACTCCTTAAGATGAAGACTCTACTGATCCACCACATCTTTGTAGCAGGTTAAATGGAGTAACAGATGCAGGAAATCAACACTAGGAGGTCGGCCATCATCTTCAGACTCCAGAGATATTGCCGGCTGCCAGTAGAAGCAGAACATTGAGCTGGATAGAGCTCAATGGTAGATATAAGGGTTTGTATGAATCAAGTCCCAGGTTCAATTACTACAATCTACAGTTTGTTTGTTTGTTTGTTTGTTTGTTTAAAAAATGAAGATCACTTAAGCAGATGATACAAAGGACTTCAACCTGAGACCTGAGAGAGTCTAAATGGAAGAATTGTGTGACCTGGTATCTTATGCCCTCGATCTTATCCACAAGGGCAGTTAGCTTATGCTGTGCACCATTGGTCTATCTGTACCAAACTATGAGGTATTAACTGAAATAGCCAAATGCCCCTTGACCCCTAATGTTTCACCATCTGTATGCCTCAATGTGAGAGAACACAACCAATTAAAAATAATTGGGATTCATTGCGTACCAGCAGCCATCGACTCTTATAATATTCATCGCTGTGTTTCCCACCTTCCAAGAGCCACAAGTTCCATATTAGAATAGACCACAGTAATTGTAGGCAGCAGCGGTTACATCAAGTTTTGACAGTGGTATGGAGTCTATGTCAATGTGAAGGAGTCTATGAAGAGCTGCTCTAATTGCCTTGAATTATAATTAGTGCCATCCCTTTCCTTTCAGTTACTAATGAAATGGGTGATCAACAGGCACAACATGTTTACACTCCATCAGTAATAAGTGCTTAAGTCCCTATTGCATTGGGGAGTTACTGCTAAAGCTTATTGGCATTACGCACATCTTTAACATTATTAGTGGCAAGCAGGGTACTTAGATAGGAAGGCCATTATAGTAAAGATTATATTTAGCACAAATGGTACATGAAGATTTTACACAGCAAGCCTATCTTTATTAGGTAGGCCAAGAAAATGTGAGGTTTCCCATTCCTGATGCTCAATACTGCATTTTTATTGTGGCAGATGTGTGTCTTGTACAAAGATCAGGAAAGCAAAACATTAGCAATTGAATGTGCAAAATGATATGAACATAAGAAGATGCCTGGTGGATCAGAAGAAAAACAAACAAACAAACAAAACAAACAGCTTCATTTATATACCGCTTCATACCCTTAAGGAGTGTCTAAGTGGTTTACAATTGTAAACTATTTGCCCCCCCCCCCCCCAATAATCTGGGTACTCATTTTACCGACCTCGGAAGGATGCAAGCCTGAGTCGAGCTTCAGCCCTTTGCTGGTTTTGAACTCACAACCTTATGGTTTTGAGTGAATGGCTGCAGTACAGGCATTTAAACACCGCGCCACCAGGGCTGAAAGGTCTTGCTCTTCCCACATTCTGTATACACAGTAGCAACCATATGTTATTGGGAAGTCCTCCAGAAGGATATTAGTGCAGGAACATCTTCCAGCTCATGTTCACTTGAAAATGGTCTTTAGAAACATATTCCCTGTTATGCTAGATAATGCATAGGTTTCATGTCTAATCATAGCTGATATTCCTTTCCCTTAAATTTTTAAAGGATTGCTTAGCAAATGATGCGGAAAATGATGTGGAAAAACCCTGCTGGAGATCCTAAAACTCATATTATCTACGATCTTTTAGAAGACGAGCAGGCTGACCTGGCATGTTTCACCGAGACCTGGCTGGGAGATGCTAGTGCCGTAACATGGGCGCAGTCTCTCCCAGCCGGTTATACGGTCAGTGAGCAGGTAAGGGAAAGTGGGCGGGGGGGCGGCGTTGCTATAGTCCACAAAACCAACCTAACCTTGATCAGGAAACCTGTCCGGAAAACAACCCACATCGAGTGCGTGTACCTTAGCCTGAAGACCAGGGATAGTTTGGGGATTCTGTTGGTATACCGGCCACCCCGTTGCTCAACAGACTCCCTGACCGAGCTGACTCAGCTGGTCTCTGAGTTGTTGTTGGAGTCGCCCAGGCTTTTGGTTCTGGGCGACTTCAACATCCCTCTTGAGACCAGTCCTTCTGATCTATCTGGAGCAGCTCGGGAGTTCGTGGAATCTATGACAGCCATGAACCTATCCCAGTTGGTCAACGGGCCCACTCATTGCGCGGGTCACACACTCGATGGGGTTTTCAGTACGGAACAGGAGTATCCGTGGGCGAAGGTAACGAAAACCTCCGCCCTGTCATGGACGGATCATTTTCTGATCAAGGTGGAACTAAGAGCAGCGTTTCGCCCCTCCGGGGGTGGCGGACCCATTAGAATGGTCCGCCCTCGAAGGCTTATGGAACCAATCGGTTTCCAGAAGGCCTTAGAGGGTTTAATGGTTGGCAATGCTGGCGATCGTGTCGAAGCCTTGGTAAATACCTGGAATACCGATCTTCCCAAGGCTATTGACACGATTGCCCCTGAGCGTCCTCTCCAACCCGCTCCAAAGCACAAACCCTGGTATACAGAAGAGCTCAGGGAGATGAAGCAGGTTGGACGACGACTAGAGCGCAAGTGGCGGAAGACTCGACTCCTATCCGACAAGACTCGCCATAGGCAGCATCTTCGCGCCTATCGGGAGGCTTTGCGTGCAGCGCGGAAATCTTTCTGCTCTGCACGCATTGCGTCTGCAGAGTCTCGCCCAGCAGAACTGTTTAGGGTGGTAGGGGAGCTGACGCAGGTTCCCCCTGCGCCAAATCCCCTACTTAACCCTACGACGGCCTGCTGTGATGCATTTAACACCTTCTTTGCAGATAAAATCTCTCGGATAAGAGCCGACTTGGACGCCACCTTTTCTCCAGATCCTATAGGTGAAGTGTCTAGCGACTCCGTTGTTGTCACATTACTGGATGAGTTTCAATCTGTAAGTACTGATGACGTGGACAAGCTACTTGGAAGTATGCGGAAGACAACCTGCCCCCTCGATCCTTGTCCATCTTGGCTGGTCGTCCAGGGAGGAGACGCACTGAGAATATTTCTTCGGAATACGATCAATGCGTCCCTTAGGGAGGGCATTTTACCATCCTGTCTTAAGGAGGCGGCGGTTAAGCCCATCCTGAAAAAGCCCTCCCTTGACCCCCTGGACAGAAACAACTATAGACCAGTGTCCTTGCTTCCATGTTTAAGCAAGGTCATTGAGAGGGCAGTTGCCACCCAACTCCAAGCAGTCTTGGATGAAGCCGATTACTTCGATCCATTTCAAACCGGCTTCAGGACAGGACATGGAGTGGAGACTGCCATGGTTGCTCTGACCGATGACCTCCGCTTGAGTATCGACAGGGGTAGTGTGACCCTGTTAGTGCTCTTGGATCTCTCAGCGGCCTTTGACACTGTAGATCATTCCATCCTTTTGGGTCGGTTGAGAGAGTTAGGAATCGGAGGCACTGCTCTTCAGTGGTTCCGATCCTTTCTCTCTGACAGATCCCAAAGGGTGAGGCTCGGGGACAGTTGCTCCTCCAAAATCGAGCTTAATTGTGGCGTCCCTCAGGGCGCCATCCTGTCCCCGATGCTATTTAATATTTATATGAAGCCGTTGGGTGAGATCATTCGGAGGCATGGAGCTCAGTCTCTTCAGTATGCTGATGACACTCAGATATACCTCTCCATGACTAGATCATCGGCTCAGTCTTCAGATGGCGCCTCCCCTCTTAATGACTGTCTTGCGGCGGTAATGGATTGGATGAGGGAAAACAGATTGAAACTAAATCCAGACAAAACGGAGGTACTAACAGTTACCGGTCCGAAACCAGGATTGGGAATACAGTCCCCAGTCCTAGACGGAGTCACACTCTCCCCTAAGGACTCAGTTCGCAGTCTGGGGGTACTCCTTGACTCTTCGCTTCACATGACTAGCCAGGTGAATGCGGTAGTCAGGAGCGCCTGCTATCAGCTTCGGCTGATACGCCAGCTGCGCCCTTTCCTGGATACGAAAGACCTGGAGACTGTGGTACATGCTCTAGTAACCTCACGTCTGGATTTCTGTAACGCGCTCTACATGGGGCTACCCTTGTGCCTAACCCGGAAACTTCAACTGGTTCAGAATATGGCAGCCAGGCTTATCACAGGAACATCTAGAAGAGAGCATATAACGCCAGTGCTCAAAGCTCTCCACTGGCTGCCCATTAGTTTCCGGGCACAGTACAAGGTGTTGGTACTAACCTTTAAAGCCCTGCATGGCTCAGGCCCATCCTACCTTAAGGACCGCCTCTTCCCGTATGAACCGCCCCGCACACTTCGGTCCTCTGGGAGAAACCTACTGCAGCCGATGAAAACCAGGCTGTCCCAGACCTCTCAGAGGGCCTTTTCAGCTACTGCCCCTAAGCTCTGGAACGGCCTGCTGGACGAGATGCGTCTAATTACATCACTGGCTAGTTTTAAAAAGGCTTTAAAGACGCATCTTTTCCGGCAGGCCTTTCCCTGAAGGAGAGAATAAGTGAAACCCTTGCTCCCTGCTCTGAAAATATAAACAGCATTGGAAATTATTAGCGATTCTTTTACTTAATACTTACTTGAATCGATTTAATGCGGCCTTGCACACGGATTGTTCATGAAAATGCACTTTGTTTTAATAACTGCCGACCAATTTTAACTATGTTAATTTTAAACTGTCTAGATTTAATTCAGTTTTAAAGGGGGTGGTTGGGGTGGGATGTGATTGTTGTTTTTACTCTGTATCTTTTTATTCTGCTGTACCCCGCTCCGAGTATTTATTAGAGGAGCGGGCTATAAATAAACTATTATTATTATTATTATTATTATTATTATTATTATTATTAGATAATGGGTACAAATCACAGAAAACAGTACTAGTCTAAATGGATGGATATTCTGACCCAGTATCTTTTTACTTTGATCGTATGAAGAAGGGCAGTTGTTTTATGCTGTCTGACTGTACCAAATTACTGAGAATGAACTGAACCAGGTTGAAGTTGTGTTTGTGTCCATCCCATATCTGGCAATAGTTAATTCCATAGTTTAACTATGCATTACATGAAAAATGTACATCCTTTAATCTCTTCTGAATCTCCACCATTCAACTGAGACTGCCTCCAAGGCTTGCTTGGACAAGTCAGATTTTAGTGTCAGACTAGGTGGCTTTGGCTGCATTGCACTGCAGAGGTAAGACAGTTTGAGGCCACTTCTAACTGCCATGACTCAATGATATGGATTTCTGGGAATTAGCCTTATCTGTAAGAGAGCTGTGGTGCCACAATAAACAGTTCCCACAATTCCATATCATTGAGCCATGGCAGTTAAAGGGGTGTCAAACTGCATTATTTCTTCAGTGCAGATGCAACCTTTAATTCCAGCCAAAACTCTCTAACCATTTTTTTCACATCAAGCATGATTTTAGAAATCTCATTCATATATCACTTCATCCACCACTGCCCCACAAAATAGCCCAAGCCTCCATAGCCTTCCCACATAAGGGAGTCGCTTCATCTCCATATTTAACCTGGGCTGAGATCCCATGTTGATATTGTGTAGCATACATCTATATGTGTGGAGTTACTCATTATTTGCTCTACACAACCTTTGTGTTGCACAACTAAACCAAGACAACTGAAAGTACAATAACCATTTTCCTCCTTCTCTTCCTCCTCCTGCCATTTCCCCACCTTGGAATACAAGGCAGCTTTCAACTGATTAAAAAAAAAGTTTAAAATTCACAAAATATAAAAGTTAAAAAGTGATTAAACTATAAAAATGTCAAACCCATTTACAAACAAAACATTAAAATTCCAGAAGAACAAAAATAACCAACAAAAATACAGCACATTCTTTAGACAGGATAAATTTAATTCTCAAAAGCCTGTCAAAACAGAAAGGTCTTCACCAGTCTATGGAAAGGCAGAAAGGAGGGTGCTAGTCTAATCTTGTGGGGAAGTGAGCTCCAGAGCCTGGGAGCAGTTACTGAGAAGTCCCGCTCCAGTGTCCATACCAACTGTATCTATGAAGGTGCTTGTGGCAAGAGAAGAGCCTACCCATAAAATATCAAAACATGGGCAGGTTCAGACAGGATAGTATGGTCTTTCAAATAGCCTGGGCCTGAGCAGTATAGGGCTTTTTATGTGTCACAAGCAACACTTTGAATTCCTCGCACAAATGGATGGCAGCTTGTGGAACTATCACAACAAATGAGTTGTTGGCTCCCTGTAGCCTGAGTTAACAATCGGGCTCCAGCACTTTGGACCAGCAGAAATTCCCAAAACACTCTTCAAAGGCAGCCCTATATAGAGCACATTACAGTAATCAATCGGATGTAACTAAGGCATGTGTCACCATGACCAAATGAACAGTCTGCACTCATATGTGTATCCATACCAAGGTATTTGTGTGTCCACACACTATGTGCATGTACATGCACAATAACAATAGCAAGTACATTTCCATACCACCTATCAGTGCACTTAGGCACTCCCTAAGTGGTTTACAATGTGTGTAAGCTAATTGCCCCCAACAAGCTGGGTACTTATTTTAGCAACCTCAGAAGGATGCCAGGCTGAGTTGACCCTGAGCCCCTGGTTGGTACTGAACTCACAACCTTGTGGTTTGTGAGTGAGTGGCTGCAGTACAGACATTTAACCACTGTGCCATCAGGGTTCCTACTGCACCACCAGGGCTCCTTTTAAGTGCCACTATGTTTCCATGATCTTGAATTCAATAAAGACATTCTGGGCAAAAATATCCAACTGCTTCCATCAGAGACCTTTCCTATATTTAAGAAACTAAGATGATTTTGGCCTTGTGGTACTGAAGGCACTGGAGTGATTGTGGGAGCTGGCAGGGATATCCTGGGAGCCCCAACCCCCTTTTTCCTGTTCTTTTGCTCCTTTTTCTCCCTTTTGTCTCCCTCTTTTTTCAGGTTGCTTTTTTACTCATGAACTCCTCCCCACTCAAATTGTCTTTTAAGCTATTGTTTCTGAAGGCTGGAAGAGAAAAACAAGGGCTCAAAGAAGTGCATCCCATTTGCTTTATGGGTAAGACCCACCAAATCCTTTTCTTTCCACTCAGAATTTTAAGATGTCTTGCCTCATTTTGATTTCCATTTTCAATAGGTTTTTTCTGGACCAGGAAAAGAATATGGTTTCAAAGAAGGGTTTTTGTTTGGTTTTGTTTTTGTTTTTTGTTTTGGTAAGGAAATAATAGTGTGGTTGAGTCTAATGTCTAACTGAACACTCCTTTTCCACAACAAAAAGCTTTTGTATAAAATCTTTTGTTTCTGCTGTTAAGTGCCTCCAAATTTACTCCAACCTATGGCAACCCTGTCATAGATTCTTTACCCTGTAAAGATTTATTCGGAAGAGGTTTGCCAGAGAGAATGTGACTTGCCCAAGGTCACCTGGTAAGTTTCTACAGCTCCACCTACCATTCTCTCTGCTTACAAATGGTTCCACCAAATGTATTTAATTCTAATCAATCAATTAATTAATTCCCTGCCCTGTAGCCAAAGATCTCAAAACAGTGTGCATTCAGATAAATTAAATCAGTTTAAAACAATTTAAAAACAATAAGAGTAAAGATTCAGAACATATAAACCATTTTGCTCAAGTTAAAAACCAGTCAAACATTAAAGCAATTTAAAACCACTTGCATAGGCAAATTTGGATAAAAGCAGTCACGTTAAAATAGCCATGTTTTTATGTTGTTCCAGAATGACACCAGTGCCAGAGGTATTCAGACTTGTACAGTTCATTTCTCTGTGCCATATTAATCCAAATGTGTGCTTGGCATCACTGGTCTCTGCTTCTGAAGTAGAGTTCATGTGGAATCGATCTTCTCTCAAGGAACACTGGAAATAAATGTGGAAAACCTCATCATGTGAAATATAACACAACAACAACAGATTCCTTTTTTTTTTTTTTTTGAGAAATCTGGTCCGATTTCAGTAGATTTCTCATAAATTGGATTCTGAAGCAAAGACCAGAGTTTCACCTCAAGCAAAAAAACAAAACAAAACAAAACAAAACAAACAAACAAACAAAACAAAAAAAACAAAAAAACAAAAACAAAACAAAAAAAATCTGAGATATTTAAAGAAATAGAATCCAGTTCAATAGGTTGGGCCATATAATGGTATTTGATTCATAGAAGGGTTCCCTCCATGAATACAAGTGACTCCAGTCAAGACTCCTGGTAATGTGTTGTTGTTGTTGTTGTTGTTGTGTGACATCAAATTCATTTCTGAATTATGACAACCCTAAGGCAAACCTGTCATGGGGTTTTCTTAGCAATATTTCTTCAGAAGGGATTTGCCATTGCCTTCTTATTGACTGACTGTGGATACATCAAGGAAGTGTTAGACTCTTAAGTTACACTGTGCTTGAACAGCACTACCTCATTAGTTCATTGTGGTATTCACACAACTGAAAGTGCAACAAAATGTACAGTGTGCAACACATACAAAATAAACATGCATTCATACACCATGAAAATAGTGCTGCATACACACTTTTGCTTCAGCAGTCTTGAATGAAATATGGCCATTCTACATCAGGCAAAAAAAAGGCCCAAATGCTTCCAGAAGAGAACTTGCACATGCAAAAGACATCAATGGGATTCCAGCCACTGATTTATTTTTTCAGGGGAGGTTTCATAATGAATACATTGAAGAGCTGATAAGAATATTAACCATTGCTCTGGGACTGTATGAAATAGTAAGCTTAAGCTTGCGTGCAGCAGTAATAAAGTGATGGGTGGCAAATTGCAGGTCATGATCTGCACTTAAGAAATTATGTCTTGATCTGATGTGGACAAGCTGGAATTAATTTGAACTAAAAGGGATATGCAGTGTTAGCAGAACATGAAGGAATAACAAGAAAAAAATGGATATAAGCTATGTGTTGGAAAGATGTATAAGAGGCAGTGAAGAAACAAGGTGGTCTAGAGTTTCAGTGAAAAGGCAGATGGACCTGATTCACTGACCCTTGTTCTATTTTATACAGAGATTACAATTTTCATGCCAACACTTAAAGAGACATTTCCATGGGTGCTGCATGTGCCATGTAACTGAAACAGAATACAGACAAAAGGTTGGACAAAGATGTAATGATGACATTAGTAAATGCAGAAAAAAGGTGGATGAGATGTTTGGCTTGTTGGGAGAAGAAGGGATGCACAAGACAGAAAGAGAAGTGGGACTGGAGGGACAAGAGCTGCAAAAGACAATTTCATTTGTATAAGAAGGACTATGTGTTCAACTGAATCTACTTGACCCCAGATGGTGCACATGATACACAGGCAAAGCCCTGGGATCTAGGACTTGCTTCCATCCCATGACAGAAGGACCAGAACCTGGGTAAAAATATGTTTTTGAACTGTGACATGAAGAATCCTTCAGTTTTCATGACCACTGGAGACTTATGGAAGTCAGAGTTGAAAAAAGTAACTTTTCCATGTGCTGATGAGTACTGGCATTCCCTTTTTGCTGACAATGTTGCTAGATTGTAGCAAGCTAAGCAATAGCAACACTAATTATATTCCCCAAGACCCTGTGGACAAGTGAATTGTATTGTATGGTAGCATCAAAGGAAAATCCTATTACTACTGCCACATTGAGTAGAGCCATTGAATCAACTGGATTTACTTACCCCATGACTTACCACTGAATGATTAGTCAATGGTCCTGTTCTAGCTGGGACTAAACAATAGGATTCCTATCGTAGTCCATCCTGTGAGCCAATGCTTGTAACTCAGTAAAAGTGATTTGTACATTTTACTTTTTGTGCTCTGGATATGTATTTTCATAACATAATCTGTTTAATCCACTACACTCACCCATGTCAATGTGCACCTACTACCCCTAGTGTGTACTGACAATTAAGTGAGGAGCATAATATGGAATGGCCTTGTTTTGATTAATTATAAGCTTGCAATTAGCATTGCTTCCAGTCTGCTTTGTGAAAGTAGCACATCCATCTTTGTAGAGAAATGTTTCATGAACTGTATACATTGCCAAATGAGTGGGAAAAGGATATATTCCTGAAAATGAGAGGAAGGATTTTGAGCATCTCTAAAAACCTTTGAAGAAAGAGATTTTTAAATCTTGTTTTCAAAGATCTAATCAGCTCAAATCACACCAGGTTTTAGGATCTCTGTACTTTTGATCTAGCAGTTCAATACACAACATTATCTCATGTCTTGACTGCTGGCATTCTTGTTTAGGGTGAGTATGAAATTGCTTTATTATTATGCAAATGATTGAAACAATCCATAATCCAAAATTATGAAAGCAAATTGTGGCAGCACTGGTATTCTCCATAAAACAAAGTAATTCATCTCACTATTAGACTTCCCAGCTCCCACCACCTTCACACGTCTGTCTCTTCTATGGGGAAATTTCAGGGGAACCATCTGTTTTACCACTAATACCTCTCCTCTTCCCAAGGAAAGACAACAGAATGGTGAGAGCATCTTGGTCTATCATGCATCCAAGGAAGTAGGCACAAATCTACGAAAGCTCATGCTGCCAACTTTTTTTCTTTCAGTTAGTCTCAAAGATGCTACAAGACCCCTTTGAATCATGTAACCTATTAGCAATTCCAGACCTTTTTTTACACCTGAAGGTAGGGTAGCCTAATCCCTTGGTCTGATCTGAAGTCAGATTGACATATGGGGGTATTTCACATATACATCTTTCTCATGATGACTGAAAAATTATTTACTTATTATTAGCTCCAGGTGTCTGTCTCATTGCATGTACAAATGTTCCTCCTGTTCCACAACACCAGTTGCTGTTGAGAATGGATGGCTCTCCTGATCAGTTACCTTGCATGCCTGGGGAAAAAAAACTAGTTGGGCTATCATTTGGGACTTTATGTTGTGTCAAACTATCCCAAACATGGTAGAATATTGAGTTGGAATGAGCTGCAAGAGTCATCTTGTTTAGCTCTGCCCTGCAGAAATACACAACTGAAGCATTCCAAAGATTTCCAGAGTTGGAGAGTCTATCACCTCCCAAGACAGTCTATTCTGCTATGTGCATTTCTTCCTGAAGGTAACAGAGAAATGTTTGTCAGCCTAAAGCATTAAGTAAATCTTTCTTCTAGCACCCATGGCATATTCCCACACCCCACCCTATTCCAAACTCCTTGGGGGTTATCTTAATCCTATGAGTGCTTGATTAAAGCAATGTCACTGCCAAGAGCCAAAAATATTCATTTTGTACTCTGAAGTCAAAATCATCAACCAGGTGGAAATCCCATTCCTGGATACTCTTCCCAGTTGCCTTGGGACTCTATAAACATCCAGCCTTGGCACTCACACATTGGTTCAGTCTAAAATGAGGCAGGGATGCTGCTGGATTTCATATTTACCCCTCAACACAGGCTGGCCACCCCACACATTTCAGGCCGCCTTTTTGAGCCACTGCCACTTCCATCATCCCCTGATTGGAATTCTGATTCTGGACCAGTAAGAAATTGCCTTCCCTCAACCTTGCCACAAGCTACGACATTTAATTTCATTTGTTCTTGTGTGGAACCAATAAATATAGGTGAGATCCTAACTGTTTAAAGTTACCTGGTGTCCTCTTGCTGCTATTATCACTGTTGGTGCAGTGGTTAAATGACAGTACTGCAGCCAGTATTGCAGCCACAGTTTGTGAGTTTGATCCTAGGGCTCCAAGATTGACTCAGCCTGGTATCCTTCCATAGGTCACTAAAATGAGTACCCAGCTTGTTGGGGGCAACTAACTTAGTAATCGTAGAAAACCTGCTAATAATAATAAGAAAAACACTATTCTTTTTACCTAAGAGAATACATTTCAAGGGATCTCCAGGTTCTCCAGTGCAACTCTGTTGTCAACATCTGCCAGAAGTTGATCATAGAATCATACTGAAGGACCTACAGATGCCTAGAGAAGTATTTTCTTATAGGTTCTTTAGCACAACTCTATGGTCAACTTCCAGCAGAATTGTGCTGGAGGACTTAGAGATTCCTAAAGAGAAGATATTAATCAAAATTACAAATAATCAAAGGCAAAAGCCACAAATGTGGAAGATCTACTGTAATCAAATTCTAAAAGTTTTCAGGACTACTTTTGTATTAAAAAAATAATTTGCCTCCCCCACAAAAAAGTTGGTGTTTTGCATAAAGAACACTTTGTACATAAGAATTTGCAAAAAAAAAAAAAAAAAAGTCCTAAAATAAAATACAATAATGCACACTTAGAAAATCTTACCTAGCAGGTAGAAAACTTTTGAAACTGATAATTCTTGCATGCAAAACATAACAAAAATACAGATTTATCTCCCTAGCTCAAACTGATGCATGTCAGGATGTGCAAGTCAGCACACCAAGTTGTGACTGGATGAAGGTGTAGCAAATGGTGGGTATAACCAGAACAAGGTACGCCTGCAATTAGTAAATGAGAGAGCAATTGGCCAATTAGGCCAGGCGGTGATCATAGCCAATCTGCAGACTATAACTGCGTTGCAAATCCGCTGGGTTTTTGGTAGCATTCTATGTGTGCTCTCCATACAGTATGGAAGCATTCTGGGTTTGCTCTCCATGCTGATGGAGCATACAGTGTAAGTGCTCTTCATGCTGGTTGTCTTTGTTCTTTGTGAGTTTTACATGCTGCTAGACTGGTAATGCTGAACTGATGTACTTTGAAGCCATGCTATGCTTTATTTTTGCCTTTTTGGTACTAAGCCTGGTTACTGTGTTTTTTTGCTTCAGTTTTATGACTCTGCTGAATAAGGCTACTTTTTGTTAAGATACCTCCAAGACTCTGCTGTTGTTACTTTTACCTCAATACACACCCCAACAATGTACACAACTCTTCTCTTTTCAACACTGTTCTCAGAATAACCCTGTGAGGTAGGACAGATTGACTGATGGTCATCCAATAATCACACAGCCCAGTGGGGACTTGAACCTGGATCTACCAAGTCCCAGTTCACTGCTCTTACCACTAAACAACTAAATCTCTGTCTTGCTCACATGCAGTTAAATGGGAGAACTCATTTCACACAGACACACACACACACACACAAACAAAACAAAAATACAACTTTGTCTCTAGTCAATATAAGATATCTTTCTCTGATAACTGGTTGGAAATGGCTCATTCACATATTAAGTCCCCACTTAATGCTGTAGTGCCAAGTGAAAAGCATATCTGTAAAATAGACCACATCGATGGACTTTGGCAAAAGGAAAATGGTATGCTTTCTGGTAATTTCATATCTGAAGCCACTGCTTTTCAGTACTACATAGTAAACTGAGACTGTCAATGAGTCTATTGGACTCATATTTATTCTTACCAGGATTGGCACTGTAGCTATTCTGCTGTAATTCCTTTTCTTATTCCAGTCTATTACCACAGCAAAAAAGAGCCCAAATCAATTGATTTACCATTCTAGACCATGCTCAACTGATCTATTTTCAAGCTCTGTGACACTAGCGCACTACCGGCAAATAAATATTAATTTGACACCTGATTGTGGTTATGATCTATCGTTCTTTGTGACTAATGTACTTTGTCTCTGCACCTTGTGTATTTAGCAGATTGCAATGTTGTGAGCAAATGGAGGCAATCTCTACTTATGCCCTAGCTGGGAAAATCTATTTTGCCTTTAAATCACATTGTATTGACTTTCCTTTCGATACGCTCCATATTTCTTTTTTATGCTCTGTTTGCATCTTCCTTAGAAATGTTGTGCTGATGTTTCTGAATGTGTAGGAGAAACCCATTAAAACTTTGGGCTCTAAAGAAAAAGAAGCCAATGCCTAATTCAGCAAACATGGTATGGAATGTATGTGATAAACTGGGGAGGGGGGAAATTAATGTTATAATTTCATTTGTGGGAATGGGGTGAATTCTGCACCACACAAAGAAGGTAAATCTGAAAATTCAGGGCAAGGGGAACAAAAGTCTCTGTTATGAAGTTTTTGCCCATGGACTGAAATCCACTAGAAAGGCCATATTCTATGTCCCATCAGTGGGGTTCATACAATGTGGGAGGATGTGGAAGAGGAACTTTTCTGCTGTGGGATCCTAGCTGTGGAATAGCTTTAGACATCCCTTTAGAGATCTAATTAGGAATGATGTTTCCAACCATTGTTAAACTATCTGGTTTTCACTTGTCAAATGATTCAAGAGACTCACAGTCTGTTTAAACTCTTTTATTGTTTTACGGTTAAATGGATTTTATTGTTACACCACTCTTAGGCCCCATGCTATGGCAGAGAATTAAGACATATGGGACTGCCCAGGTTTTATGATCTTTAGGGGAGGGCTTTCTCTCCATCTCACCACCTTCTCAGGCCCATTTGGGCACAGGAGAGATTGGGGAAATAATCCAGTCTGAGACTGCTTTAACAATCATGGCTTCATCCTATGGAATTCTGGGATTTGTAGTTTGATGAGGAAATCATGTTCTCTGACAGAGAAACAAGCAAAACTACAAAGCCCACGTTTCATAGTATTGTGCCAGGACAAATAAAATGGGGTGAAACTGCATTATTTGCGCATTGCAAGTTAGAGCCTCGTCTTACTGGGGTGAAAGAAAGAAAGGTACATCCTTAGAGTGAGCATCACTCTAAAATCATAGAATCATAGAGTTGGAAGAGACCACAAGGGCCATCCAGTCCAACCCCCTGCCATGCAGGAACTCCCAGTCAAAGCATCCCCGACAGATGGCCATCCAGCCTCTGCTTAAAGACCTCCAAGGACGGAGACTCCACCATACTCCGAGGGAGTGTGTTCCACTGTCGAGCAGCCCTTACTGTCAGGAAGTTCTTCCTAAAGTTGAGGCGGAATCTGTTTTCCTGCAGCTTGCATCCATTGTTCCGCGTTCTAGTCTCTGCAGCAGCAGAAAACAAGCTTGCTCCCTCCTCAATGTGACATCCCTTCAAATATTTAAACAGGGCTATCATATCACCTCTTAACCTTCTCTTCTCTAGGCTAAACATCCCCTGCTCCCTAAAGCGGTCCTCATAGGGCATGGTTTCCAGACCCTTCACCATCTTAGTTGCTCTCCTTTGGACACGCTCCAGTTTCTCCACATCCTTTTTGAATTGTGGTGCCCAGAACTGAACACAGTGGTTTTGAGAAGGCCATGCCTGTTAGAGCATATAAATCCCACCTGTGAGAGCTTTTCTCATCTCAGAAGGGGGGAAGGCCAATGTCTTATCTCAGAGCCATTTTTAACTAATAGAAAAAAAAATCTGTGCAGTACAGACCTGGGAACCATCTGAACTTGAAGCTGCAGAGTTCAGATAAAGGCATATCAGAACACCCAGGGCCTAAACAGACAGGCCAAAATAAAACTGCTTCAGGCCACTTTGAAGCGGCTTTATCACACTAGTGGGCAAACAGGATTTAAACGAGAGTTAAAGAGGGAATGCCCTCTGATAAACATAGGGCATTTCCTGTTTAACTCTCGTTTAAATCCTGTTTGCCCCCTAGTGGGATAATGCAGCAAGTATGCTGTTTAAATGACCCACACATCTTAAGAGACCAGAAGCTGCACCAAAGCTGTGCTCCAGTCCTCCAAAGCATACCTCCAAAGTGACTCGAAGCAGCTTTATTTTGGCCTGTCTGTTCAGGCCCTTCATTTGCTTTTATTGTGTTACTTCATCCTTTTCTCCATCTCTTTGGTCAAATCTGCACTGCAGAAATAATGGAGTTTGATGCCAATTTAACTGCCATGGCTCAGTGCTATAGGTATCTGAGATTTGTAGTTTTGTAAGATATTTAGCTTTCATTGTTCAAGACCTCTGGTGCCATAGCAAACTACAAATCCCAGGATTCCACAAAATTGAGCCATGGCAGTTAAAGTGGTTTCAAACAGCATTATTTCTGCAGTGCAGATGCAGCCTTTGACATCAGTAGAGTTCTAATTTGTTCCACCAGCACCAGTACCACAACAACCACCACCATTATCATCATTTCATTAGCATTTGAGTCTCATAAGATATGCTGTGTGATTTTGAACCTGTTTTCATATGGCCACCCATCCAGTCGCATCATTAGAGGGTGTGGCAGTACAGTCCACACTGGGTGACAGATAAGGTATGACACCAGATTGGGCTATCGTCCCATGGAGGGGAGGGGTAAGCACCCCAAGCCCTGGTTCCCCACTGCAGCGGCAGGTCCTCCCAAGGAGACTGCCACCACCACGAGGAAGGACAAGGCCGAGCACACCTGGCTCTGCTTCCCTGCCCTGGTGGCAGTTTCTTTCTGAAGAGACCTCCACTGCCACGAGGAAGGAGAAGGCGTGAGCATGTTCTTTTGGCCCTGCTCCCTGGCAGTGCCACCCATTGCACCGGGTGACACCAGGGATGAGGATGCCACTGCATCCATCCATATTGACCAAAACAATATTGACAAAACAAAGCAAAAGAACTAGATTGATCAAGTGATTCACACATAAAAGACAGCATCCAACATTGCCCAAGAAATATTTCAGGAGGGCTCTGGGTTTCATTCTGAATTTTAAAGAGCTACCCAAATCACTGAAGCCTATCCCCCAAATACATTCATTCCTTTGGATAGTTCCATTAAAGATCACATTGAAACCCAAAACAAATTCACTGCCCAGTAAAATGGAAGCCACCAGCACCCAAGGTGTTAAAGTAGAAGTCAATTCACACCATGGAACATTTTCTGTCTCCTATAGTTCTCCCTCACCTTCCAGAGTGTGCTCCCAAATAGATTTTGAGAGTACCTTCCTATTTTTCATGGCTGTTTCATATTATACAATTATAGCTGTATGATTCCACTTTAATTGCTATGGCAACTTCCACTTAGAATTCTGAACCAAAGACGCCTATAATACTTTATTAAACTACAAATCCAAAGATTTTATGGGCAGTAGCCATGGTATAGCTCTAGTATAAACGAATCCCTGGTTCTCTTGATATTCGAATGTGGTAAAGGAGGAGAATTGATATTATCATTTAAAATCTGAACACAGCAAAGAGATAAAGGCCTGAAGAAAAAATGAATATAATCTCATTTCTCTCTTTTTTTCATTTTTGGAGAAGTAGTTGAATGATTTCTAAATTGCCTGTGTATGCATTGCTAATGGAAGACTCCTTGCATATGTCTGCATACCGTTCTGCATTGTAGCTCTAAAGTGTGGATTAAATTAAGGGCTACTGCATAAAACTCCAAGGAGTAAAATATATTTCATTTCTTTTTATAATATAAATTCACATGATCATAGGCTTCTGTGAGGCTGAAATATGTTCCGCTATCTTGTTTAGAGTAAGTTGATTTATAGAAAAAATAATGCACAAGCAGCCTGGGCACAGTGATCAGATTTTGTACTGAATTATAAACAGTGTTGGAAGATTATTGCTTTACACTCCTCATAAACATTGACAGATAGTAAACAAGGTATGTTTGGAGGAGAGGAAGAGATGTAGCGTGTGGGTGTGGCAGAAACTCAAGCTGAATCTGTTGGCAAAGCATGTCATGATGATGATGATGGTGATGGTGATAGTGATTGTGATGATGATGATGATTTTATTTATTTGTATCCCACCTCTCCCTTTTTGAGGATTAAGGCAGGTAAAAGCAAAGTTCAAATACAAATTATATAATCAATAATAAAAACATTCCCTTAATCTCCCCGACCACCCTACCCTCCCACCTTCATGTATAAATAATCATAATAAAACAATACAATAAATAATATTATTTAAAACAATTAAAACAGGAATGGCATTAGAACACGGCACAAGGTAGCACAAGGGAGGGAAAGACTATGGACACTGTGAACAAGAAAGAAGGTGTTGGAAAAATAGGTGGTGTGTTGATAACCAATAGAATCTGCCTTTCTCCACTACTGCTGCATGATCGTAGAAATACAATATAGATTTAAATTGGAAGACAACATCTTGTATAAATCAAGAATAGGTCTGGAGGCCAAAATTATGGATTTTGATATGACATATGGATAAGTCAAGGGTAAATCTTAGGGGCATGTAATGAAAGAGTGAAGGATGAAGCAAAGGAAACACTGCCAAATTCCAGCAGGTGTTTGTGCTCACCCTAAAAGGCTGGATGGATGAAGAGGGAACTATAGCAAAAGATGGTTTTGTGTTGTGTGGAGAAGGCAACCATGCATGTTTGGGGCGAAGAAAATGAACACAGGTCAAAAAAAGATGAAAAGGCAAAGCAAAGAAAATGGTGATTATGGAGTGAAACAGACAGCCTCTTAGTGCCACTGTGTGGGTGGTTTCAGAGCATGGCATTTTGATGCTGCATGCTCTGAAGCCACCCAGAAGCCAGTTTCAAGCCACTCAGCCATTTACATGACAGCTGGCTTCTGGGTGCCCTGGCAGCACGTTGTTTACATGCCACACACTGGCAACTAAAATGGTGAACGGCCTTGAAACCATGCCCTATGAGGAAAGACTTAGAGAGCTGGGGATGTTTAGTCTGGAGAAGAGAAGGCTAAGAGGTGATATGATAGCCTTGTTCAAATACTTGAAGGGATGTCATATTGAGGAGAGAGCAAGCTTGTTTTCTGCTGCTCCACAGACTAGAACATGGAACAATGGATGCAAGCTCCGGGAGAGAAGATTCCAGCTCGACATTAGGAGGAACTTCCTAACAGTAAGGGCTGTTCGACAGTGGAACAAACTCCCTTGGAGTGTAGTGGAGTCTCCCTCTTTGGAGGTATTTAAACAGAGGCTGGATGGCCATCTGTCGGGGATGCTTTGATGGAGAGTTCCTGCATGGCAGGGGGTTGGATTGGATGGCCCTTGTGGTCTCTTCCAACTCTATGATTCTATGATTTTAAAGCCAGCTTCCTGACACAGCAGGGTGGAAAAGCTAGGTTTTTGCCAGTACAAAAAGGAGCAGCTCTTTGCTGTTCCTTTTTCAGTTGGCAAAAACACAGATTGGGGGCTGAGGTGCACAGTTGCCAGGCCCCCAATTTAGCTTTTTCTGTTTCACCTTAAATCTCCTCCCCCCCCTCCAAAAAAAAAATCTGCCAAGTGATAGAGCATTTAACTTTAATGTGATATCTTTGCCTGATTTCAAACCAGAAAAGCTTGGAGACCTACACAAATATCTTATTCATATCCTTCAGATCCAAATTCCTCTCTCAGCTCCTTTGAGGAGAAGCACCGAAAAGCTGCCACCACTGTCATTTTTTTCATTCAGGTGTTAAAAATGTCAGAAGCAAAGCCACAACAGACAGAGTAGAGCAGCTCAATTCTTCTTTTCTGTGCTCCCAAAATGGACTTAATTTCTCACCTTTTGTTACTAAACTCAGAAAAGGGTGATGGTCCCTTTTTTTGATAAGAGGTAAAATAAAGTACAGTGATTTTTTTAATATGAAAAGAGCTGAGAACGAACCAAAACTATTTGCAAATGGAGCAGCTAAACATACCTATCCTCCCAGAATTTCCTCCCCTCAGATGATTTAAAAATGATCAAAGCTGACTGGAAATTGCAAACGAAAGTGCCATTGCATCACTACTGCATCCAGAATATGAATATGCAACAAAAATGGGATTCATAGTTGAAATGTGCCTCCTGCATCTGGATCCCAGAGCTTAAACACCATGCTTTCAGGGAACTCCATGAGCAGCCATACCAGTTACCAAAGATAGTACCATCCCACTATCTCAAGATGGAAAACTGAGACAACCAGGCAGGCAGATTTGATTCAGAGGCCTCAGCTGGTGATGGTTACCATCCAGAATTTCAAAGATGAAAGGAAAAACTATCCAACTTGACATGAAACACATATAGGCCTTCTGTTCAGGTCAAAGATGCCACAAGTATTCTATTTTCAAGACAAAACCAACATAATTGATACCATTGATAGAAGTGCTCTAAACGGATGGAAAGAATATTCCTACGTTTTTGGAAAATGGTCAAACAAACAAACAAATGCACCACGAAACTCTGATGAGGAGAATCCAGGACTGCCAAAGATCCTGTGTAGTTTGGGAATTATTCTGCATGCATTAAATTTGTATATGGATTTTTAAATTGAAAATAAAATTTTCTGCACAGAAAGCAGCAGGTTCTGTACCAAAAATAAGAGGCAGATAATAAGAGATATTGCACAGATATTATTTTCTGTGAAGAAAATGCTGCTTTATGCGACGGGAGGATCAATATGTACATTTTGCTTAGAACAAGTTCCCAATGACAGCATTTGCTTTGTTGGAAAATGCATTTACTGTGCATACATATTTTCTGTGCAGAGGTTTTGTTTTCTGCACACACAAAAATCTCCGCAATGTTTTTTGTGCAGAATAAGCCCGAAACTGTAAATAGTCTTCAAAAACTGCAGTTTTCAAGCACGTTCTTGCAGCAAAAAGACAAATGCTAGATCTACTTGTTGCTTCTTTTGAGAGTGAAGTTAACATAAAATTACATCCCTGTTACCAGATGTGGAAGCTGATGCTCAACACAATCAAGTGCAAACAGAATAGCCAGGCTGAAATGATTCAGGTCTGCATTGTATTTCTTCCAGAGCAAGAGATGTCTCTTGTTTCTGAATCAAGAATGCTGTGCAATTAAGCCTATTGTGTAGAACAATACTATGCCATATTGATTTAGATCTGTATTGCAAATAATGCAGTTCTACTTTTGCATCTTCTCCTAACATGTGCAAAGAACAAAAGTACCTGGGAAAATAGAGGTTTCCCTGTGTCTATGAGAAAAAGGTGTTTATTCTAGTCTACAAGTTCCAGTGCATTTGAATTCTAATAGATATTGTGAGACTAAAATGCCATTGAGTCTTGCATGAAGGACATGCAAATGTAACCAATAACTATGCAAATTGTCCTTGTTGTATATGATTAAATATGTAAATTAGGCATTTCTTTCAAATTCCTGATGATGTGTTTCTTGTGTGATCCCTACTGACGGGAAAGTTACCCATCCTTTCTGTTATATCATTACATCCCCCTCCATCTCTGGTTTCTTGATGAATCAAGCCTGTAAAGTACTCCAAGTAGAATACAAGGCATCTGTGAACTTTGACCTTCATCACTGATGGAAAAGATTGAGCCTGGCAGCAAGAGACTGCATATAATTGTACAACTGAGTGCAATTTATCTATCCTAATAATAACACCAATTCATAGTACTCCCTGAGCAGTAATCTAGACAGGGTTAGCCAGATATCATACTCTCCCATGCATAATTCAAGGAAATGAATAAGATTACTTTAGATTTCCTGTGGGTAATATTTACATCTTGGCTTCATCTTGTTAAACTCTGGGCTTCACAAACAGCCTGTTTCCAAGATAAAAGTGCATATATTATTAATTTGCAGTTGACCATTACAAGTTCACTAGATGCTTATCCTCCCCAGATTCTCATCACAATCTCAGAATTTGATGATGAAGTTGGCAATGATAAATGTTGAAAACTGGGAAATTAATTCACTAGAACAAAGGACAATTTGATTTGTTTAATTTGGTAAGTTATAGTTAATTAATTCATTTATTAAAATGTTAATGAAGTAGCTGAAATGAAGTGAAGTAAGAGGTTAGGAAAGTAGTAGTGGCACTGTATTTTCATTTGATCAAACCTCACCTGGGGTTGTGTCCTGTTCTGGACACCACAGTTCAACAAAGACATTGACAACATGGAACATGTCCAGGGAAGGGTGACCAAGAAGATCAAAAGTCTGTAAAGCAAGTCATATGTGGAAAAATGAAGGGAGCTGGGTGTGTTCAGCTTGGAGAAGAGAAGACAGGTGCAGTTGGACTTGTTATCAAGTTGACTTCTGCTTATGAAAACGTTATGAGTGAGAGACCTCCAGGTCACCCTATTATCATCACCCTTGTTCAAGTCTTGCAGACTCATAGCTGTGGTTTCCTTGATTCAATCTATTTACCTGGAATGTGGTCTTCCTTTTTTCTTACTGCCTTCTACCTTGCATTATTGTCTTTTCTATTGAGTCATGTCTTCTCATGATGTGGCCAAAGTAGTCTGTTGTGACACCTTCAACAGAGAAGGCTAATTATCCCATGAGAATACAAATCCCAGGTTTCCATAGCATAGCATAGTGGTATCAAACTGCATTAATTCTGCAGTGTAGATACAGCCTAGACCTGTTTTTCCTTTTAAGAAAAACAAAACCGGAATGCTGGAAAAAAACATTTTTTGCCTGTTTACATAAAGATAGTAAGGTAGGAGCAATTTAGCTTCTTTGGGAAGGAAGCCTGGGAGCAGCCACTGAGAAAGCCCTCCAAGGTCAAGATTTTGGAAGTAGAATTGTGAATACAGTGATTTAAATGGCAATCCTGGTGACCACTTACCTTGGAATCAGCCTGATTGAACTCAGTGGAACATAGTTCTGAACACAGAAAAATTCTGGATTGAACAGATCTACTCTAATTGAAACTAGCCAACAGGATGCCAGCTTTAGTGAGCAGTAGGAACAACTTCTGAAGCTACAGCTGCTGGACTTGACAGGTAAAGATAACTCCCCCCCCCCCCCCCGCCCCAGCAGGACTGGAGATAGAATACAGGGCTCTCCTGCTCACTCAATATCTCAAGCCATAGAACTGCTTTCTATAAATAGGGATGGCTTCTGCAGCCAAACACATTTGCATATATAAAACCAAGCTACCCTAATTAAGGTTACATATTCAGTCAAATGCATAATAGAGTTACAACCATGAATAATTTTGCTCACTTAGCATGACAACTAGGCAGAAGAGATGCCTTGCATGGACTCAGTACCCCATGAGATTAAAAACTCAAAACATCTTTCGTGACTTGAGGAAAGCAGACAAGATAGTAAATTGCCATTTGTAAAAGCATTCATACAACAAGAGGAAGCCTGTTGTAACAAAGTTCTGCATTACATGTTTAAGGAGGTGCATAATTACTGCTAAAATGGTTGACCTATGTCTCCTCTTCTCTCTTTCAGTAGCATGATGTCATACATGTGTAAGTTCACCTACAGAAGTGCTTGGACATTGTTCTGCAATGTCAAGCTGTTTTCAGTACAAGGTTGTGAAAATGGTATTGCTTGTGTAATATATTGCACAAGATGCATGGTGCATTTATGTGCATTGATGGTCATTGGTCTCTGGGCATACAGATGTGTGTGCACATTTGAGGCTGCAATGAATTAGTGAGGTGGTGTTGGAAATCTCTCTGCCTCCTGGATGCAGAATTGCAATCTTTTATTGGTAGAAAATACAATATTTTGCAGAAAAGTACAATTTCGAGCAACATAACTATGGATTTTTCACAGTGTACACCCTTTTTTGCCACTGCTTCCCCCCAAAACGGTGATTTTTCCAGTGTTGCATAGAAGCAAAACAAACAAACAAAAAACCTCTCTATAACCGATACATATTTTTACAGTTTTGAAAACATGTAAATATGGGCAAGATCCTACATCAGGTTTGAATAATGCTATGTGCATGTACATCAATCATGATGTGCAACCCATGTGTTGAAAAGCAAAATTGTACAACTGAATGCATACCCAAATGTGTAACCATTAAGGCTGCCATGTTGAATACAGACAACATAAGTACAGTCAGCCCTCTATATCTATGGATTTTTTAAATCTGCAGATTCAAGCATCCACATCTTGAAAATATATAAATTTCAAAAAGCAAGTATTTAATGGGACTTGAGCATCCATGGCTTTTAGTAAACATGGGTGGTCCTGGAACCAAACCCCAGTGGATACGAAGGGGCCACTGTATGTGAATCACCAACAGTATTCTAGTCAGTGCAACATAACTCTTGAACAACACAACAAAAACACTGAAGAACATGGAATCACAATATCCAGTCTGTGCTTAAATTAGTTTAGGTTAGATAGACCTATGAAGGTAAGCAAATTCATTAACATTCAAAGGCTACTGATCATGGATTTCAATTTTCAGAGATACTGTATTGCTTGGTAATGTGCCACAACTCAGTGAAAAAGCATATACGTTCGCTGCATCAGTTTCAGTCCCTGGTGTGACCACATACGGCAGGCAAACTTCATTGTGTGAAGCAATAGTAGTAGTAATAATAATAATAATAATAATAATAATAATAATTTATTTCTAGCCCGCTCCTCTGTAGAAAACAATTGGAGCAGGGAACAGGATTAAAACATACAATTTAAAACAGTTCATTGACCCATTCCCAACCACCTGCCCCTTAAAAATAAATTAAGAATAATTTAAAACCATCAACAAATTAAAAACATAATGCATCCTCAGCATTGTTCTTAAACGAGGTGGGAGATGGCACCAGAGCAAGGGATCAAATCCGATTATCAGATCCAGTTTTGGAGCTGGAATCTAGGAGGTTTCAGGAAAGGCCTGCCAGAAGCAATGCATCTTTAGAGCTTTTTTAAAGCAATCAAAAGATGTTATAAGACACATCTCATCCAGCAGGCTGTTCCAAAGCTTAGGAGCGGTAGCAGAGAAAGTCCTCTGGGAGGTCTGCGACAGCCTAGTTTTCACAGGCTGCAGCAGGTTCCTTCTAGAGGACCAAAGTGTGCGTGTGTGTGGGTTCATACGGGGAGAGGCGGTCCCTAAGATAAGATGGGCCAAGCCATGTAGGGCTTTAAAGGTTAAAACCAACACCTTGTAATGCACCCGGAAACTAATCAGCAGCCAGTGGAGATCCTTGAGCGCAGGTATTATGTGGTCTCTCCTAGATGTTCTGGCAACAAGCCTGGCTGCCATATTTTGGACCAATTGAAGTTTCCATGTTAAGCACAGGGGTAGCCCCATGTAGAGCACATTACAGATGTTCAGGCGTGAGGTTACCAAAGCGTGTACCATAGATTCCAGGTCCTTCATGTCCAGGAAAGGGCACAGTTGGTCTATGAGCTAAAGCTGGTAACAGGCACTCCTGACCGCCACGTTCACCTGACTAGTCATGTGAAGCAACGAGTCAAGAGATACCCTCAGACTCTAAACAGAGTCCTTTGAGGAGAGTGTGACTCCATCTAGGACTGGAGACTGTATTCCCAAGTCTGCTTTCGGGCCTGTAACTGTCATTACCTCTGTTCTGTCTGGATTTAGCTTCAATCTGTTTTTCCTCATCCAATCCATTACCACCGCAAGTCAGTCATTAAGAGGGGAGATGCCATCTGAAGTCTGAGCCGATGATCTGGTCATGGAGAGGTATACCTGAGTGTTGTCAGTGTACTGAAGACACTGAGCTCCATGCCTCTGAATGATCTCGCCCAGCGGCTTCATATAGATATTAAATAGCATCGGGGACAGGATGGTGCCCTGTGAACTAGAGAAGCCACTGTCAGACAGTGGACGTATTACCCAGCCAGATGATCAATGGTCTGACTTCCTATAAGACAGATTCTGATGCTCCTGGAAACCAAATAGTGGGAAGAAACTGAAACAGATGTGTGAAGGACTGAGAGTCCTTGCCATTGCCAGCTAATCCTGGCTTCTGTCTGGGGTCACCATAATCAACCTCTGGTCACCAAAGTTCTCAACTCATTGTTGTGTGCCTGTAAGTAATTTCTGACTTATCCCAACCCCAAGGTGAATCTATCACAGTGTTTCTTTAGCAAGATATGTTCAGAGGAGCCTTGCCATGGCCTTCCTCTGAGGTTGAAAGAATGTGACTTGTCCAAGGTCACCCAGTGGGTTTCCATGGCTGAGTGGGGATTCAAACTCCGGTTCCTAGAGTCATAGCAACACACTGAAGACAATACACTACACTGGCTTTCGCAACTTATGATAGTGACTAAACCACACAGGCCATTAACGTCAACACACCACTTAAAGAATTTTGAGTGCAGGAATTTCAGGATATTTACATGGGAATTGAGAAGTCTCTTTTGGTATGCTTTTCAGGCTATTTATTATAAGTATGGTTACGTTTTATATATATATGTAAATTCCCCTCAGGGAGAAACACATGGGTGCTATAGCAATTTCAGCTTATTACATTCTATGAAATTAGATGTAAGGCATCATTCAGTTCAATCCAATTATTGCATGTAAAATATTTTATATTAGCATGTTACCTCATATAGCCATCAAGATGTTCATCAGGACATTTCATCATAACAGTATAACTTATCCAATTATCTCTGACAATATAATCACATAGTTTGAGGGACTATATCTCTGAAGAGGCTTCTCTAGTTATAAAAGCTCAAGAGTTATTTTCCTTGCTAAGTCTTAACAACAGTTGCAAAGACATAAGCACATATCCATTCTTAGTATAGCCTTGATATCCATCTTATCAATATCAACATGAGTCAGCATCATACAGCATTGTACCATCATTATGTAGTAATGTTTCATTCCTTAAACTTGGCATTGTTTTAGGACATGTGTTAATCCTGCCTGGTTGTTATTTTGCAACTGAAAACTAAGGATATGAGCAGCTATCCCATGCTTCAGGTAGTGTTGAATGTGGCCCAGAATGTGCATGATCTACTGATCCTTCCATTATTATTCCTTTCTGCTTTTCTTATTCTCCTTTCAGTAGGGGTCTGCATGTTCTATTCTTCTTGTTGTTTCTTAACTTTTAATTTGACTTCAAATTATGGCATCTCTATGAATGAGAGAAGTGACCATACCATCATCAGCCTTGCTCAGGTCTTGCACACTCAGGGCCAAAATTTCTTTAATGGACTCTCTCCAACTGATGTTCTGTCTTCCTCTTTTCCTATGGTCTTCTACCTTACCAAGCATATTTCATTCCCAGAATAGTGTATAGCATGTGACCATAGTAAAAATTTAATGATACAGTGGTCCCCCGGGTTACGAATCCTCCAGGATACGTAATCCCCGGGATCCGAAAGAGCCGGGGCTGGAAAAATGGCCCCAGTTTCCGAAAAAATCCCCGGGTTGCGGGAAAAAAAGCAACCTGGCCCCTTTAAATCAGCGTGCTCCGCTGCGCTGTGCATCAAATAAAGCGGTCCCCCAGGTTACGAAGACTTCCGGGTTACGAAAGGTAATCCGGAACGGATTACTTTCGTAACCCGGGGGACCACTGTAATCCATGTATTACACAAAAGCATTTCTCTGTAAAAATGTTCTCAGAAGCAGGGATAGCCTAGGATATTTTACTGGCTGATGCAAAGCATCAAATGCTGCTTCCTATCTCACATCTACAGACTGTCAAGAGTTTTTTGGTTTGGGTTTTTTTTTTTTTTTGGCATGTTGAATATTCCACAACACTTTTATTCTTTCTGGCTGGTAAAAATACAATCATCCAGTGGTGTCACTGAGGGGGCAGTGCAGAGGAGTGACACTCATTTGGGTTCTCCTCCCACTTCGGTGCAGGAGGGTTGAACGCTTGCCCTTCCCGGGTGTCTGTTGCTGGGCTTTCTCTCTGGGGAGGAAGCCTGGTGATGGAGGACAAGGGGGCAAATACTCACCCTTCCCAGCTTTCTCTTCCACATTGGGTGACATCCTAGCTAGTAACACCACTGCAATCATCATCATGATAATAACCATCATCAATTAGCTAATAGCAATTTGTTGTCTTTTCATAATACAAAAAACACTCTTGCTTGATGCATTTGCTTCACTGTGTCTAATGGAAGGACTGACCCTGCCAGAATGTCAGCAATTAATAGACATGGAAATAATGTGATAATAGCAAAATCATAGGAATATGGTGTATGTCTGTTCCATAGGCCACATGCATTTTCAAAGCTTTTATGCAGAGTTCCAAAATCCTCAATCACATCATCTGGATTTTTCAATTCTTTTTCAAAGAATTAAAATACAACCACACCTTAGGGGGGCATTCTGACCAAATTCTGTCTGATCTTGGAAGCTAAGCAGAGTCAGCCCTGCTTGGTATTTGGATGAGGGACTGCCAACAAATTCCAGGTGTTGTAGCATATATTTCAGAGGAAGGAATTGGCCAAACCTCCTCTGAGTCTTCTTTGACTAAGAAAATCCTTTGAAATTCATGGGGCTGCCATCAGTTGACTAGTGACTTGAACGCCCGTATACATAGGGGTAAGAGGACTTATAATCATGTTTTTGCCTCAGGCCCTGAACAGACCAGCAATAAACACTGTGCCAAAGGAGTGCCAAAAAGCTGCAATACTGGCAGCTATGGCACTCTTTCTGTGGTGTTGCTTTTTGTGTTTTGTGTGTGTGTGTGTGTTTTGTTTCTGCGCCACAGACCTGCCAGGTTGGGGGCATGGTATGTGGTTGCCATGTCCCCAATCCGCAGGGAAAGAGGTGGCATCCCGTCGTCCCTAAGGGGCTGTCTGTAAAGTCCTTCACTGTCCTATTTTAATATGAGAGAGGTCTGGACTTAAAAAGAAAAAAAAAATACTCTGCAACTGTTCTAATTTGGCAAGAAAATCCTGATTAATCTTCTGTCCTCACATTTTTTTCAGCTGCTTTTAAAATGTCCCTGTTTCTCTTTGCTCCTCCACTTCTCTCCTTTGTCCTCAGCTAACTCAGCTGAGGGAAAGGAGGGAAAGGGTCCGAATCTTGCCCTTCCCTGTAGACTCAAGCAAAAGCATGCAGCTGTAGTATCTCCTAGCTTTTAAGCATTTTAATCTTTTAAACTTGATTTTAGCATTGAATTTGTTTTTAATTTTGATTTTAGCACTGAATGTATTTTAAGCATTTGAATCTCTTTAAACTTGATTTTAGCACTAAATTTGTTTTAATTATTGTAGAAATTTAATTCAATTTAAAATAATATTTTGTATGTTTTTAACTGAATGATGTTTTCAATGTTGTAAGCTGCCCCGACTCCCAGCTAAATTTAATAATAATAATAATAATAATAATAATAATAATAATAGCTTGTGTCTCCTTCCTTATTACAGCCAGCCCTCCATATCCATGGATTTTTTATTCTTTGATTCAAACATCCACAGCTTGAAAATATTTTTAAAAAGTATAAATTCCAAATATCAAACTTTGATTTTCTATTTTATATAAAACACCATTTTCCTTTTCCATTGTATGTAATGGGGCTTGAGCATCCACTGATTTTGTTATCCTGGAACCAAACCTCAGTGGATAACAAGGGCCTACTGTAATAACTTTTAGCATTTCAAGTTTATTCTCTTGCTAAATAAAGGCAACTTCTGTTTACATGTGTCCCAGTTTTCATTTGTGAAATGTTGGAGGGTACGAGGAAGTAAACTAGATGTGAATTCCAGGTATATTTCCTTGCTAAATAAAGGCATCTTCTGGGCTGAAAAAAGGCCCCAGGAAGGACCAACATGCACAAATGTCCTTTCTGACCATGTATTTTTAGACATTAAAAAGCTAGGAAGAAGTTTTAAAAGATAAAACAAATTCTGAGGATTGGGCCTCTGAGAATATACATAAGTATACTCTACAACTGCCCCAGCTTGGCAGTGCTCACTCTGGTCAAACCTCTCCTGTCACACTTTCTCAGCTGCTTTTAAAATGGCCTGTGTTCTCTCTTCTCCCACGAACCTCCTTCATCCTAAATTTACTTCAATTGTTGTAAACAGAATTCAAGTGCAAACACAATTTTTTACTCAGCTCAGCAGGAGAGAGATGAGGGGATAAGCCCTGCTTTTTCCATTAGATTCAGGCAAAAGCAAACTGCTGCAGCCTCTCCTAGCTTTGGAACAGAAAGTCCTGTGTTGTGTGATAACAATTGCTTTTTGAAGTAAAGAAAAAAAAATCTATCTTGTAAAAAACAGAATGGGACGGCCCTACCAGTTAAGACAGTCTTTCCTTGAAGAGATCCCCTTTGAATTATGTAACTCCTGGAAACATGCACATGTGATTTCCTTTTATGAAACATTGTAAGGCATTCAGAAGGCCAATGCAACCCACACATTCCTGCCTGTTGCCCAGCCTGATTTCTTTCATGTGGCAGTAACTCTCAAAAACTTTGAGCATGGGTTTGTTTTTATTCTCCAGGGTTGTTTTTATTCATGGAAACCAGGGAATTCATCCAGGTCTTTGTTTGCACGTCATAGCTTTCACTACTGGGCTTTAGTCCCTCCCTGATGTACATAGCAATAAGCAAATTTATTTAAATGTCAACAAGGCAATATTTAATCAACAGTGATTTCTTTAACTGCGGGAAGGTCTCGCACACAACCGCTCCTTGGCTGGGATGCCAGGGACAAAGCTTTCAACCAACAAAAGCTGTAAACATGGAACAGATAGCAATCAAACGGTTACACAATTAGCTCTGGAGAAATTGGGACACGCTTTTTGTTCTGCCAAGTCTGTGACGTATGAACATGCTCTTTGTACATCTAATGGTTCTGTAATGATGATAAGCCAAAGAGCTTGTTAGATGAGCACACCACTTAAATACAGAAATGAAAACATTTCAATTGTTTTGCTGCAGATTTACTATGTCCCCTTGAAGGCGTTCAAAGTGGCCATTAAAATGCCAGTATTTTCTATAGCCAGTGATTTAATCCCTGTTTCCAATCAGACTACAAATCACCATGCAGGTTTTTCCCCCCTCTCTCTCTTCCCATGGGAAGACATGAATGTAATCAGAGCAAATTATTTCACCTCTCCCCTCAAGATTCTGTTTATTATTGTTGCGGTAGTCAACTTGGCCTTAACAGGCTGGCCTGTCACAGTTCAGGCAATGCATGCTCTATGACTGAGCATATGATTAAAAATGAGAAAGAGGATCAGTACTTAAAGAGTATTAAAATGGATACAGGGATTTCGGGAGGAAAGTGGGTAACTAGGTCTAGGACACTGGGAACAAGTGAGACAGTGATTCTAAAACTGGTGTCATTTGCCAAATGTCAGGATTTTAGGTTTTGCCATGCTTGCTAGCTATATATTGTGTATGTGCTTTGTTATACCAAATGATGGGGTGTGTTATACAGTGGGTGATGCTGAGTGAAAAGGTTGTTTGTCATTCAGGGGGTTGGATAATGAGCAGATGTGTGGGGAGGAACAATTGAACTGTGTGCCATTAGGAATGCTTGATACAGGTGAGAAAAGAAGGGTAGTCCTGGAAAAGGAGATGAATGGGATGTAAGCCCAGGCAAGTCATTCAATTGCTGTTTGCTTCTAATATACTGTAACTGAAAATACCTCCATCCTTACAACATTGTTATGCTGTGATCAACTCAGTTTCTTGAATAAAGCTGATTTTGCTGAGGCATGTGCTTGTGAACTCAAATTAGCCAGTACATGGAACCAATATTTCACCCTATTGTGTTATGATTGCATTTTAATTATCTTGACAAAATGCTATGGGAACCTGAGTTTCTTACCCTCCAACTGTCCTGATTTGGCAGGGACAGTCCCAGTCAATCTTTTGTCCTCCAACTTTTCTACCAGCTTTTAAGATATCCCAGTTGCTCTCTCCTCTTCCCACCTTCCCCATTCATCCTCAGTTTACTTCAGTTGCTGCAAACTTAGTGGCCAAACAGAAGTTCCTTTTACGCCACCTTCCAGGCAGCTTCAGGGTGCGGTGCTCTGACACCATATGTCCTGAAGCTGTCCTGGCTGTTTTCACATGGGTAGCTTCATGATGCTACGGTAGCATGGCATTTACATGCTGCATGCTGCCAGAGCATCGTGAATCCAGCTTTAGGCTTCAGCCACAGCCAGAAAATCCATCTTTGGAAGGGGCAGCTTCAAGCTGCTGTTATAAAATCTGCTTTATTAAAATTTTGGAAGTGTAGAGTTCTCTCCATGACCCCAAGCTGACTCCCTCTGAGTATTTTCACCATTATGGCTAAGAAGGTCAGGTAGCCAGCCTGGCCACTATGACATCAGACTCATGGGACCTTTAGAAACAATACACTGGAAATTCCTTACAGGAAGGTTTGGGAGTTGCACAAAGGGAATCCCATCACCTCCAAGACTTAGACAATGTTGGCTGTTTGTTTTCAGCCACACACCTAATGGGTCAGTAATCAGCTTAGCAACCCACCCATTGCTCTGTTTGTCCTCCCCGATTGTGTCCAGACCCAGTTGCAATGAACCAAGCTTCCTCGCCTTGGCTTAACAAAGCCCAGGTAATTAAACCCCTTTGTCTTGACCATTAAGCTCATTGCTAGAGGCTAGATGTTTCCTATAAAAACTCCAAGATTTGACCACTCAGTGTGCTAGTGACAGAATACAGCCCAGTCCATGATCTTATCTGGGACTTATTTTTCCCCCCTTTAATAAACTTTAGATGTTAACTGGAAATAGTCCATTTCTGTATCATCTCTCAAGGGATTCTTCAGCCCTTCGGTATACACGATGGGACACGATCTTGAGGGGTGTTGTTAGGGCCCCACTCTCACAATATTGAGCTAATTAAAATCCCCCCCTAATTAGATCCTTCAGGATCCATCTGGACCGCCCTTAGCTTAAAGTTTGAAGCTAGTTTGTACTCCATTAACACAAATTTAGGCAAAAGCAAACTGCTCTAACTTCTCTTAGCTTGTCTTTTTTTTTCTTTTCTCATTTATACCTTTTGCCATCTTCACCACAGTTAAATGTTGCTTGGTCACATGTCCCAGTTTTCATCTGTGTTAAGAGGCTGTGGGGTTTTGCAGTGTGTATATATACACACACACACACACACACATTCCAGAGAGCAATAGTGCCTCACCAAACTCATGATTTAACATGATGTGACCTATGATGTGGTCTGAAAAGACCCTTGCAGTGTAGGTTTTCATGAACTACAGTCTGCTTCAAACCAATACATGTATCTCCTTCCCCCATAGCAAAAATGGAATATAGAATGATCTGGAACATTTTGAGGATGCTAGACAGAAAGTAAACTATCAGTTTGTTCACAGGCTTAGTAAGGGCAGCCTGTCAGGTGTGAAACTATTGCCTTCTTCACCACCTGTAGTAAAGAAAATGCTGAGTTCAGCTACAGCTTCCTGGGCACTGATTTTACACACTTCTCCTTTACTGAGGTTCTCCCTGTTAGCTCCTGCCTCCAACTATTAGCTTGCACTCAGCTATCCAGGCATTTCTGCCAATTATGTCTCTGTCGACCCAACTGTGTATTTAACTGATCGATTCCTCTCATGGTTTAATACACTAAAGGATGTTTCTGATGCAAACAATATCCACAAGGCAGGAATGAACATAATGTAATGAAATTAAACGAAAATGCTTTTTCACATGCAGCTATCCCACTGGGCTTGTCATTTCCTAAACAATTACCTGGAGCATAAATAATCTTTCAGCTCCTCTTGTTTAGAGGAGAAAGGTGGAACATCTAAGTGTTTTAGCAGTTCCTCTGTCCTGGTCACCAGGGTTTTGAAGAATAAAATCATAAAATACATGGCAAAGCATAGTGCCCTGAGAATGTGGAGCATATTTTCTATGGCAAGTTCAATTCTAAAGAGGGAGAAGTGAACCCAGGTTTTATGTCATAGATTATGCTGCTTTTATTATTTCTACCATGAGGTCAGAAGCATTGAACAAAGCATATTTAAGGAAGCAGAAGGAACAATGCAAAAGTTAGCCAACCTTATTAATTTAATGGGGTGAATTATTCAGTAATGAATTGCTCAAACCCAGATGCTCCCTGAACTAAGCAGAAAAATCCCAAGCTGACAAATCTAAATCTCTTGAGACTTTTATTACTCAGAGTTCATTTGCTACCTTGTGTCCCAAAGTGATTTCCCTCACTGTCTAGGTATAAACACAACTTTTGTGGAGAAGAGAGGAATACTATGAAAGTACAGTAGATTAACTTATTGGGGAGAAAACATTTCACTTAGGAGGATTTTCTTCATTCATATCTAGAAATGTGTATGTCTTATTCATGTGTTAATTGTGCATGGATTTTTTTTAAAAAAATACTTTTTTCTGTGCCATGGAATCCAGAGAGATTAATTTATTCCCAGCTGAGAAAAGGTACCGCAACTTTTACAATCCTCTACCTGGCCTAGTCAATGGACCGAGATTATCATGGAGAAACAAAGACATGTATCTTTACCTTTTTTAAAATGATTGTAAAGAAGAGGGAATTTTCAAACAGGTTGCTTGTTACGCAACCAGACAGCCAACCACACCTGCTGCAATTCTATTTTCTATACAACCATTCTATACAACCATTAAAAGGACATGAACCGACCCTATTTTTCACTCTGGCAACTCTAATTTTGAGGCAGACTGTTTTGGTTGTTGTTATTTGCCATCAAATCAACTTCAATTTCTGCTGATTCCAAAAACACATCCAAAGACATCCAAAAACCAAGTGTAAACCAGGGCATGAAACCTGTACATAACAGGTCTCTAAAACTAAACTGACTATAAGGTGAATAGGAAAGTCTTATGCTTATTATACGACAACATATAATGAAACATGTATATAAGCCTACAAGTTTGAATTTGTAAATTATTTGTAACCTTACAACACTGTATTTATGGATAAGTGGTTGCTTACTGAGTAAAATCTCTTTGTAATGCATTATTTATTTTATAGATAAATTGAAAGATTAAAAGATAAAACATACAGTAGAAAGAAAGAGAAAGAAAGAAAGAAAGAAAGAAAGGACTATTGAAGATATCATAAAACAGTTATAAAGATCCGAGGAATAACTGTCTTTCTAATCTTAAAGACCTTTATGAGGACTTCATTCCAAAACTAAAAAGGTTTGCATTTACCCTCCTTGAAATATGCACATGTTAGGTGTTCACATTTGAAAATTGTTTTGCAAGCACTTTCTTACCCGAGAATTTCTGTAAGTCTTGAGAATGTGTAAATGCACAAGTGAGATGCACATTTTTTCTGAAGAAGTTAAGGAAGGTACAGAAAGGCTATCTTCATTGAAATGGCTAAATGCAATGAAAGTTCTTGACACCTCTAGTGTTCTTTATTTGACAGTTAGGATAATACAGCATTTTGGCTCTTTATTTGACAGCAAGAATAATAAAGTACATGTTAAAATCTCTTGTTCCATAGAATCAGCTGCATTCTTTCAATCATCCTTCTTCTGTAAACTAAAACAAGAGCATGTATGATGTACTCCATGAACCACATTGGCTCTGAAAGGGCATGTGAGACCACCAGACATTGGCACCACAAGGCCCTCACCAACCACGCAACGCTGAGGTTGTTGGGAAGCTGGAAAAAAAATCATTTTTGAGCTGAAAATATACAATATTGTCATGTACCATGGTTTTGTTCCCATCCCACCCAAAACAGCAAAAAGTTTCTCTTACAACTGACTGGAAATGATCAAAATGTTTCCTGAAGTTCTAGAAAATAGTGGTGGTACAGCTTGTGCTGTATCTAGTGGAGCTAAAAACAGCCTCCTAACCTCAACAAAACACATAGTTGTGTTGATATGGAAGGGGATCAATAACTGGCATTCCTTGGTGGACCAATAAAAAGGTCTGTCTGCCATCCCAAAGACAAGTGATCAGGACAAATGGTATCTATAGCAATAGGTCTTATTATGGTCATGGATTGGGGCAGTGGCTCATCGTCTGTCACTTGCATGTGGTTCTCAAAAGTATCTCTCTGCTTAGTTAAGGTATTTATTTATACTCCTTGAAGTGAGTCTGTTTTGGCCCAGAATATCTATTAAAAATTATACAAGAAATGAATACTAACAAATCACAAGTTACACAGTTAAAAAATCCTGATATACTTATCAGTCCCAAAACAAATAGCAATATCCAAATAAATCCAAGGACTGAAACATCTGACATAAAATTCTTGTACAAACAGGACTGTCAGAAGGAAGAAAAGACAGGGACAGCTGTGCCTTCTGAGGAATGGTGTTCTGTGGTTTAGGTGCTATTGGAAGGAAAGCCCAACCTAACATCAAACAATGGGAGAATGAATAACACACCTTCCAGCTGTTGTAGCTTGACAGATATGACACAATATGAGTTTTGCCTTTCCTAGTAGGTTTAGGATTTCTTAAATGCAGTACAAAAATCCCAGAACTTCTCTTCTTAAAATAGTAGTGTTGTGTATTCTTCCTCATATTTGCTCTCTTGTTGCCTAGCCACATCCTCTTGGCCATACTCCAATGTTACTCAGCCACAATCATCTGAGCTTTCATTTGGCATAGAATCTTCAAGTGGAAGGGCCACAAGTGCCTTCTAGTTCAACTCCCTGACATGCTAAAATACACAACCACAGAACTCCTGACAAATGCCCATCCAACTTCTGTTTAATGATCTCCAAAGAAGGAGAGGCCCCACAACAAAGCAGTCTATTCCACTACTGAACAGCTCTTACAGTAAAGAAGTTCTTCCTAATGTTTAAATGAACTCTTTGAATCCATTGGTTTGTGTTCTAGACTCTGGAACAACAGAAAACAAACTTACCCCATCTTCTATATGATGTCCTTTCAGATATTTAAAGATAGCTGCCATGTCACTTCTCTGTGAAAGTTTGAAGGATATATAGAACAGACCTCTTCTCATCTCAGCATTTAAATACTATCATATAGAAGCCAGTTGTCTTCCAGATACAGGTACTTGGTTAGTGTTTTGAAGGCTATAATAACCATCATTTGACTAGGGCTGAAAGCCAACACAAACGTAATTCATTTCTGGCAAGATCAATCTTGTCTAGAGAGACTGAACCTTATTAAAAGGATTTTAGTTTCTGACAGAGAGACCAAGCCTCCTTTAAAGTGGTCCAAATTCTTGCAAATATTCATGGATTTTGGTTTGCAAAGCATTTGTTGTACAGGGTGGAATCAACACTCTCATGTGCCCTGTCCAAAGAATTCTTGAATCAGAGCCTTGTCCTTTGTTTCCCCTGCAAACAGATTCTCAGGTGAGCACATTATTCATTATGTACCAATCAAATAAACCTGAACTTAAGTAAATGCAAATTTTAATTAACACTTCCTTAGAAAGTGTTGCAGACCCTCCCCTCCTTTCCTTTGGTTTTTGACAACGAAAGAGAAATGACTCCCTATAACATGTAATTGAATAATGTGAAAGTAAATAATTCTACTATAAACATTGCCTTCTCTTATCAGGGCTTAAGCTGCCATTTTTAATGAATGCTGGAGGATTTTTTAATTTGTGTTTAATTGATTTACAGAGTATGTTCCCTGCAGTGCAAATTGTTGGGGGCAGAATATACCAGCCGTGATTGATACACACAGTTATAGGGATGGCTTTTACACAAGAAATTATATTTCTAGCTATAAACTAATAATAATAACAATTATAATATATGCATCATTTTTATGCTAAGCTTAGAGAAAATTCATGTAACCACAACTGTGATGATTTTTATTAGGAATAGGCAGCCCTTACTCAGAGTGGTATATTGGTTTGAGTGTTGGACTAGGAATCTGGGAGACTAAAGTTTGAATCCCTGCTCATCCATGGAAATCCACAGGGTAATGCCAAGGAAGCCAAACCTCCCTTTTCCTCAGAAGACAATGACAACCCCCTCACTGAACAAATCATATTAAGAAAGTCACACAATATGTTAATTTTGGGGTCACTATAAGTCATAAATTACTTGAAGGCAATAGCAATAGTAATAGCAAATACATTTCTATACCACTTCTCAGTGAACTAGCACTCCCTAAGCAGTTTACAATGTGTAAGCCCACAAGCCAGGTACTCATTTTACTAACCTATAAAAGGATGGAAGGCTAAGTGGACCTTTGAGCCCGTCTCTAGGATTGAACTTACAACATTGTGGCTGCAGTACCAAGCATTTTAACCACTGTGTCACCAGGGCTCCTTAGGCACACAACAACAATAACAACAACAACAAACCATTAACATTCACTTACTTTGAACCTCCTCAGTGTGAAGCATTTTCATGTGTGTGTGATAGTGCTCAAAATTTGCCTAGAGAAAGTTCCAGATTAAATCTCTGGGACTTCCAGTTTAACAGGTAGCAGGTGAAATGAAAGACCTGAGATCTAAGAGAACAAATGGCGTTCTGTGTAACCAGTGATTTGTTAGAATGGCAAGTAGTATGACCTAGCATATAGCAGCTTTTTGTGTTCAAACTGCTCAGAGACCTCTGATTACAGTATCATTCCTATAGGCGCTAGCTCCATGGTGGCAAGCCCATGGCATGCTTGCCCTGTCTGGCACGTGAAGCCATTTCTGAGGGCACGTGGAGAGATGGGAGGGTGCGGGAATCTTCCTCCACCCTTCCATGCTATTAGCTGCCTATTTGGAGAAAGCTAAAGACCCAGGAGGGTGGGGGGAAGAGTATGTGGTGCAGAAAGACCTCTGAAACAGAGCTCCTTTTTGGAAGCACTTCGTTCCTGTGGCAACCAGATTGTCATGGGAATGAAGGAAGGGAAAAGGGGGCCAGGAGGCCCCTTTCTACTTTGGCTCCACTGGTCAGGCTGTCCTTGGGGCATGAAGCCCCAAGGACAGCCTTTTCCAGGCAACAGAGAATGGGCATTTTGCCCCTTCTCCGTGGCCTGGAATAGCAGCGATTGGGGCCTCTGGGGCTGCCATTGACATTGCCCTGGCCCCTATCTGGCACTCAATTTTTGGGCACTCTGTAAGGCCCCAATGTTTCATAGAAGGGAACAGCAAATGTGTTAGGCAATGATCTGGAAGTGGAAGGATCTTTCTAAAGCCTTTCTAAAGCTTTAGAAGTCTCCTCAAATATGCAGCAGGGATAGGCTGCTGAGTAGATCTCAAGCCCTGCCTCAAGGCCATTGCCTAATAAGCTTACTTTTCCCCTCTGAGAAACATGCCCCATGCTATGATAATGTTTTATTTAATTCTATTTTATTCCCTGTAAACCACCTTGATTGCCTAGGCAGAGAGGCAGTATACAAAAAATAAAAATAAAATAAAATATGATGGCACGTTTTGCCGCCTGCTCCTAGAAAAACTTTAGAAGTATTTTAGAATGTGCAATGGGAATAGGCTATTGAGTAGTCCCAAACCTCCGCCTAAAGACAAAAATGCAGGACATGTTTTTTGGAAGGGAACACCAAATACAGTAGGCAATGGTCTGCTTGGCAGCCAACCCTGCTGCACATCAGCAAAGCTTTTCCTAGGAGTAGCAGGCAAGACTCACCTCCAAAACACGGGGCTCATGCCTAACACATTTGCTATTTCCATCTGACAAACACTCCCAGTGTACTCAGTAGTGAGTCTTACTTGCTGTTCTTGAAATGAATTATCTCATGGACTTTGCCTCTGGAACTGGAACTGGCTGTCAGTATACAAACAGTATCCTGCATCAACATGTTGCTCCCCTCAGCAGTCAGGAAATTTCTTTGGAAATAAACATATCACTTCAGGCACTTATGATACCAATATCAACCTGCCTCATCTCGCACCGGTATATTCATCCGCTCTTTTGATCATTTTACATTACAGCTGAAACCCATTAATTTGATATGTGCTCAAAAAAGCAGATCACACATTGAATATACTGGTATTGGTTCTGGGTATAATTTTTTTAACTTAACGTTTTGGCTGACTTCTTGATTTTCTAGTAATTTAAATTCCACACTCACACCCCCACACCTCATTTTTTTTTTCTGTTCAAGTTAGTTCCCATACTTGAGACTTGACTGGAAAGTACCTTGCAAGGACTTGAGACTTGACTTAAGACTTGGGAGTAAAAGATTTGAATACATCACTGACATAATCTCATAGTGATAATACTGGCTAGGGGATTCTAGACATTTTGACATAAAAGCAATTTTTCTAGGTTCTGGACTTGGTTTCCTGAGCCCCCTTCTGATTAATAACCTTCTTAGGAAAAAAAAAAAGAAGAAGAAAGTAATATCTGGGACTCTAGGGGCACTAGGGAAGATATTTAAAAGAGTGGTGAAACTGAGTCTCTTGGCAAGAATGATATGGTGAACTATAAGATGAATGTGACTCGGGAGAGATCAAAAGAATTTTATCTAACATGTGCAATTATACTGTTTATACATGCCACTTTTCAGCAGCTAGGAAACAGATCTATCTGTTCTGCTGTCTCTCTGGCTTTCATCTCAGATGCCAAGTTCAGTCTAATTTTGTGTAACTTTTTTTAAAAAAAGCTTCTGCATGTTTGGCATTAATACTTTTGTAGTCCCATGGCATGTACTCCAGCTGGCTAAAATAATGGGGAGGGGGGTGGTCATTGGCTTGCCAATTCCCATGGTAAAACTTCACAGTGCTAGGCTAAACCATTGGCAATAGATTTAGTGAACATGACTATGATGGCAATTGCAGCACCAGTGCAGGGTAGATTATGGATGCTATCATGCCTGATCAAAACCCAACCATTCCTGATCCACTTCGGACATAAAGAAACCAAATATTAGACTATGCTTTTTTGTAGGGCTTTCAGGCTGTGTGGCCATGTTCTAGAAGTGTTCCTTTCTGACGTTTCGCCAGCATCTTTGGCTGGCATCTTCAGAGAATTCCCTATAAAAAACTATGGATGCTGGCCATGAAAGCCTTTGACTCCACATTAGACTTTGCGTTAAGTAGGGCCATTTTTATTAACTATTGAACGTTAACATTACTGTATGAATGTGAACTGCAATGTGGGGGGCTACTCAATGTGGGATTCTGCTGAGATAAAGGGTCTTCTCCCAACCTCCCTTGGGTGAGACACCTAGTCCCAAGGAGCCCTCCAAGGATATGATTACACACAGCTTTTAAACCATGATTATAGTAATAAGATAGTGACATGGAGAAACACATCCCATGACATTGCCTCTGAACTGGAGCTGCTGTGTAAGCCAAGTGTGGTTAGGGCAACCCATTTCATTGATGGGGAAACCCATCGATAGCTCCCAATTGTACAACAGTCCCAGTACTCCTTCCATGTTAAGTGTTGCTGCCACAGTAATTATGATACTGGAAGTCATTTGGTGGTGCTGTGTCTTCTCCTCCTGTTCCCCTTTCCCTTTGCTGTTTCCAAGCAGCCTGATTTTTTTAAATTTCTTTTCTTTTTAAAACTTAAATTGTATTGCCAGAATTTTAAAATTGTAAATTAAAATGAACTCAACAACAAAAGGCATGCTGGCTAGGGTATAGGGCAGGAAGATAGGGTTAAGCGGGAGTCCAGAGGAGAATATGGTGGCAGCAGAAGTCCCAGTTGTGCTGAAGACATGCAACAATGTCTGCTCACAAACCAGTATGTTTGCATTTTTGTTAATTAGCACGATTGCAGGGAGAATGGGGCTCATGTGACAATGTCCCAAGGTGATATGGTTGCCTCTCAGCCTGCCTTCTTTCTGGAAGGCCCTTTTCCAAGAACTCGTTCCTCAAAGTTCTGTAACTTGAAGCAAAGATATCCCCCAGTTAGACCTCAAGGGAATCTTCTTCTCCACCTCCAAGTACCCTGACCAGCCAGGGCAATCCTAGAGACCTCCCCTTCACTACATAGGGCCAATTGATGCTCAATGCTCGGTAAGGAGTCTTGGTGGCACAATGGTGAAATGCCAGTACTTCAGCCTCTCTCTCACATCCACAGGATTGTGAGTTAGATACCAGCCAGGGGATCCAGGGGCAACTCAGCCTGGCATCCTTCCGAGGTCACTAAAATGAGTACCCAGCTTGTTGGGGGCAATTAGCTTACACATTGTAAACCATTAGAGACTGCTTAGTTCAGTATAAAGAAGTGTAGAAATGTAGCTGCTATTGCTATTGCTATGCTCACTACACTTTTTACTTTCTCCCCTCACTACCTGCCCAGTGACCACCTAGTTAAGGAGCACAACAAGTATCAATCTTCCATATCCTCCTAGTGTCAGTGTAGAGTAGGTGAATCTCCCCCAACCCCCAGAAGAGAGCAGGGAAATTCCTACCCAGTCCAAGGTGACCAGCTATGCTGGTTACACTGAATTAGAGGAAAATGGGCCAAACATATTTCCTGGAAAAGTGGAGGTGAACATGAATGAGTGGACTTATAAAGACTTTAACTTCAGCCCCTAACCTCCAACCTGGCACATGATGCCACACCACATGTTTTTCCATTAGTCTCCTTTCCTACCAGCTAGTCATCCCTTCCCTTGCAGTGTGAATGCTAGTGGTTTCAGGGATGTATTGTGATTTAGAATTATAGAGTTGGAAGAGACCACAAGGGCCATCCAGTCCAACCCCCTGCCATGCAGGAACTCACAATCAAAGCACCCAAAACAGATGGTCATCCAACCTCTGTTTAAGGATCTCCAAAGGAGACTCCACCACACTCTGTGGGAGTGTGCTTTATTCTCAAATGGCTCTTACTGAGAGGAAGTTCTTCCTAATATTGAGCTGGAATCTCTGTTCCTGTAGTTTGAATCCGTTGACCAGGGTCCCAGTCTCAGGAATAGCAGAAAACAAGCTCGCTCCAACCTCAATTTGACACCCCTTCAAATATTTAAATATTTATATCCCACTCTTTCCTCAGTTTGGGACAGCTTGCAACAGAATAAAAATATAGTTAAACATTTCACCAAATGCAAAAATAAAGAAGTGATTAAACTACATAAAAAATATTAAACTAGTTTAAAACAAGAATCATTTTTTTAAAAAAACTACAACAGCACAACAAACGTCACAGAGAGAAAATCCAGCAAAATGTACAGGATCTATCCTGGCTAATATGTCTTGCATCTGCGGAATTAGATGTCAGTGTGTGAGAGAGAAAGAGAGTGCCTCCATTTCTGGCATAGGGCCTTCAAAAAACTGCAAGAGAAGGAAGGAAGGAAGGAAGGAAGGAAGGAAGGAAGGAAGGAAATAAGTGGGAAGAAAGGCAGAATGGAAAAAGAAAGAGGAAATCTTCAATGTGCACAGTGCAAACTGCAAGGAGATGCCAGCCACAGATGCTGGTGAAACGTCAGAAAGGAACTCTTTTGGAACGTGGCCACATAGCCCGAAAGCTCCACAAAAAATCATGCAAGGATGGTCCTGACAAGGCTGACCCCAGCATCATCCACCATTTAATAATTCTACAATGTGGCAGTAGCCACAAAGAGAATGATTTGCCCAAGGTCACCCAGTGGCTTTCCGTATTGGAGAATGAGTTTGAGCCCAGGCCTTCTTTCCAACCCTGGTCCAACACTTAAACCACTACTCTATGTTGGCAAGATACTACAAGAAGAAAGAGTATGAGTCAGCTGAAATATGAGTGGTTTCCCCACCCTTCTTCCAGTCCAGAGTAGATTCAAATTCTACAGCTGAGATAGTGAGAATGATAATTGGAGAAGAAGAAATAAATAGCAGGTGGTGGTGGGAAATTATTTATTTATAAAGACACATTATATAACAGATTTTTAAAGTAAAAATACACAAGTTAAAAATAATCTCAGCCACAATAAAATGCAATGAAACACAGTAAACAAAGCATAGCCATAGAATTTAAAAGACCACTTTAGAAACAGCCAACCAGGGAATACAACTGTGCATCATTTAATAATTTAAAAACACAACACACACACACACACAAAGAATAAATCACAGAGTTAAAACAAGACTAAACTATCATGTAAATTAAAAGATCTGAAATTATTTAAAAGCAAACAAATGACCCTTTCACATGGCACAGTTATAGCAGTTTGATAATACTGTTATTGCCATGGGTTTTGCAGTTTCATGTGTGTATGTGCCTTTAAGTCGCCTATTGACTCATGACAACCCTATCCATTTCATAGGATTTTCTTAGACAAGGAGTACTCAGAGATGGTTTTATATGTTCCTTCCTCTGAAAGAAATTTCTAATTCTCTGCCAGAGAGAACTCTACAGCTTCTCCAAACTACAAATCCCAGGATTCCACTGGATGGTGGTTAAAGTGGAGTTGAAGTCCAATAACTGTATAGTGTGAAAGAGACCAAAGTATTCATGGCATAAGAAGAAGAAAAAAGGGGATCAGTGAGACTTTTCTGGAGACAATATTCTTATGTGTGTGTGAGAGAGTGAGTGAGGATTTGTGAAAAAAGCTCTTTTGATGGGGTCTGTCTTAGCATCTCCTCTAGAGGAAGCTTTGGGAGATATAGAAATCTGTCTGCACATTTCTTGATCTATAGGTAGTAATCCATAGAAGCCAGCAAGGGTTTGTCAACAACAAATCTTGCCAAACTAATCTTGTATCTTTTTTAAATATAAAATTAGGTCACTAGTTTAGTAGATGGTGGGACGTCTTGCAGGCTCTGGCCTATAGCCTCCCTGATTGAATCTAACCATCTGGCAAGTGGTCTTCCACTCTTGGTACTGCCCTCTTTCATAGAATCATAGAGTTGGAAGAGATATCAAGGGCTATCTAGTACATCCCTGTGTAATGCAGGACTACACAATCAAAGCGCTCCTGACAGATGGCCATCCAGCTTCTGTTTAAAAACCTCTAAAGAAGGAGACTCCACCACAATGGTAGGAAGTGTATTCCATTGTCGAACAGCTCTTACTGTCATGACATTCTTCCTAATGTTGAGGTGGAACCTCTTCCTGTAGCTTACTCCGAGTCCTAGTCTATGCAGCAGCAGAAAACAAGCTTGCTTCATCCTCAATATGTCATCATTTCAAATATTTAAACATGGTTTATTGCATGACCTCTTAACCCTCTCTTCCCCAGGCTAAACTTACCCAGCTCCCTAGGTCTCTCCTTGTAAGGCGTGGTTTCCAGACCTGTCACCATTTTGGTCACCCTCCTCTGCACACTCTCCAGTTTCTCAACATCCTTTTTGAATTGTGGTGCCCAGAACTGGACAAAGGCAGAAAAAAATGGCACAATTGCTTCCCTGCTCTAGACATTATATGCCTCTTGATGTAGCCTAGAATTGCATTGGCTTTTCTAGCTGCTGCATCACCCTGCTGAGTCATGTTCAGCTTGTGGTCCCCAAAGACTCCTAGATCCCTTTCACATGTACTGTTATCAATCCAGGTGTCACCAATCCTATATCTGTGCGTTTCATTTTTACTGCCCAAGTGTAGCACCTAACATTTCCCATGTTGAAATTCTTTGTAAACAGTATGCTTGAAACCCAGGGAAAAAAAATCATGAAAACCCAAATATGTTTCCCCTATTCATTATTCATAGCATTGAAACCCCATGTCACTTATTAAACGAGTGGCTTTAATACAGGCAGCTGAAAGATAATTATTTTTGACTTGTTGTTAAATAATTTAACAAGAGGCCAGGTTATGCATGCTGTGATTCCTTTATTACAGCAATAGAGATATCACCTGTTGTGTCAACTATTTGTAACTTGTCTTAAAGGATAAAGGCATGCAAAAGGGAAAAGTAATCTAGGTCTGCCTGCATCATTGATGTATCTTTGAGATTTCACATCACAAAGATAATTAATCACTGGGAGGTGAGAAGCACAACAGAGCGCAGAGGAGACTATGCACAAATACAATGGACTAAATAGCACATATGGAGCCAAGATTAACAGTGCAGAGAATTAATCTTCTTGTAGTGGATAGCCAGGTTCAAAAGAGCATTGTTTATTTGCTTCACCTGTCTACTGAGGCACATCAGTATGTGCCACCAAGCCTCTGGGAAAGTCTGCACTGTTTAACTTTCAAGACACAGGCAGAAAAGGCTAATTTCGGATGTAGGAAACTCTTCTTGCACATGCACTTGTGTGTGTACATGCATGTGTGGGCTCATGTGCATGCTTGCTAAAGAAATCACAATTTTCACAGGTGCACTGTTCATCTTAGAAAGATGAAATTATGCTGCCAAAATCAAACAGCAGCTAAAAACAACAATCCTTGACCTAACACAACATCAGGAGTCAGATTAGTACCCTCTAAAAAGAAATCAGAATCACAAACAGATCCTTGTGGTCTCTGTTGGTTGAGCTACATTTTGGGAGGGCCTGTAGCTGGTTCCACATTCTTGAAGAAGCAGAGATCTCTAAAAACACCTTCATCTGATTCTGCAAAGGGTGGTAACTATGGTTCAGAAGGGAAGCAGGTGTTACTGAAGGTTTATCTTTTCGGTCTAGGAAAGTGGAAGAACCATGTTCTTCAGATTAGAGGTCTCCAGCCAAGCTCCCATTTGTATATTTTTCAGACTTTGCTCAGGTTTTTCCCAATTCAAGGGTGGAAGGGAAGTTCTAATAATACATGCTTTTGTAGGAAATGTTTCATCTTGTTACATTTATATCAGTGCAGAAATCAGTAGTTTGGATTTTTGCCAGCTCTAAATTGGCAGCACATCTGATGATCTTATCTTTGACTAATCCATTGGTGTAGTCCAAGTCAATCGATTTGACAATGTGTGCTGATAAATTATACTTAACATTAGCCTCACACCATATAACTCATGGATGTATGGATGTTTGTTCTAAAAATACTTTGTTTTGTGATCATTTTATAAGCAATTGTGTGGCTCCTTTCCTTCTAAACATTTAGGAAAATAGAAAGAAGCCTAGGTTCCCAGAAAAGCAAGCTTATCTCAGTTCTGAGTTCTGTAGCTGATGTGAAAGGTTTTGAGGAATGGGTTTTGTGCCATCTCAGCAAGATCAGAGCTCACTGCAATGGCTTTATATTACACAGGAGGCTTGATAGTAAAACCCTTTGACAATGGCACTTTTTTTGGGAGATGGGCAGAGAGGTTCTTTGTTGCATCACACTCCTTGCTCATTCCTTCCCTTGGACTCAATTTTCAGGTATACTGGGGAACCTTTCAGAGCCCTGGAGCAAGTAGCTACATTTCATAAACATGCCAGTGCACCCCTACATAATGGGAATGCCCAGTGGCAGTAATCTTTTAAATGTCCCACAGAAACAATACATCAGGGACGCTTCATTGGACTATAGGAAATTAACTGATGACACTCAGTTCTCAGCACACATTGGTTTACCTGTCCTACTGCTCTTAACTGCCATCAGTACTCATGGGCAGCACTGGTGTGGGAGGGATTCCACAAAAGTATATCATGCTTGGGGGGTCTCCACAAAGATCTATTTTTCTAAAAACTGACTGAATGAAATGTCAAATATTTAATTTGGGTGCAAGGTCCATAATGAATAAACCCATTAATGCTTCATTAAATCCATTTGTTTGTGTCAAGCAATAAAATTAATTAATCAAGTGTAGGTTAATAACATTGAATATGCTGATGGCTAGCATCCACTTAGTGAGGTACAAAGGTGTAAATGCAAATCATGTCAGCTATCTGTGCACATTGGTCACCCCACCTAGTTATTTGGTGTCCAGGGAAGGATGGAGAGCTTCTAGGCAGCAGCAAGATGCTTTCTTGAAGTTGGCTGCAGGAAGAAAGAGGTCTCCTCCTGCAATCTTCCTGAAGTCATCTCCCAGAACATAAATGGCTACTGCCTGCATAGTAGGCTACTGCCCCTTTAATTTCTCCCTGCCCTATCTTCTCTGCTGGATAGCTGGAGTCTGTGTTTCTTCACTGCAAAAAGTAGGTTGTGCATGTGTGGTTCGGGGAAAGACACTAAGAGTGGTAGAGCTCAAAGCCAAGGGTACCCTTGTTAGAACTGATGTTATCCTTTTACCAAAGTGTGCTAGGCAACCAGTCCCATCTCTCAGAGGAAGGAACTGGCTAAACCACCTCTGAGTATTCCTCACCTAAGAATAACTTATGAAATTCATGAGCTCACCATAAGGTGACAAGTGACTTGAAGGCACATACGCATAGAGAAAATCAAATGTGAACTCTCCCTAGAGGCTATCACACTTTGGATGAACCATGAGATAGTGTGACTTGTTGGCAAAGACAATAGTGCTTGGTAATATGGAAGGCAGCTGGAAAAGAAGACGATTTAATTATAGGTGAATTGTTTCAAGCAAAGAAGCCAGAAAACTGAGTTTGTAAGAATGGGGATTTTGGAAGTCTCTCCTTCATAGGGGCGCAATAAGTCAATGTGGCAGTGAAGATTTTTACAATATATTCTGACTTTTATTGGCAGAAATATTTGTGTCTTTTTCTTTTTTTCTTTTTGGAAATATAAAGGGGGATATGTGTGTGTGAACCCTAGCATTTGACATGACCCTTGAAATTCCCAGAATGTGAAATCTGAAGGTTTTTTTTTATTTATTTACTTTGCTGAGTAGGTATATTGAACTCAAATCTACCAGGAATGGAACTCTTCTGAATTCTTAAGTAAACCTAAGCTTTACTTTGGTAAAGTAATTGAAATATTCAGACCTTTGACTTTTAGACATCTACAGCTATTCTGAATTCATTTGTAAAATGGAGGGTAGACTGTTGTTTTTGTTGTTTTTTACAATTATTATTATTATTGTTTCCCTATATATGGGTGCATATATTTAACACCCTTTCTATAATTGCGTCTCTCACTTGCTTAGCAATAATTAGGTCTATCATTTCTTCATGGACAAAAAGTGCACTTAGGAACTTAATTAAGAATGTTTAATATTCTGTTTTATTTATAATTTTATGGAATGCAAGAGCACCAAGTACAGTCCTACTATAGTTCTGAGCATATGGTTTTCTTATATCTTCTGAAGACATAATGCTCTCTCATATAAATACATATTTGTAATGAGCATAGGAGGAAGGCAGATGCTCCCTCCTTCTCTTAAATTAATTATGAATGCCTTGATAGGATTTAGAACAAATACTATTTTCTTAAAACAATCAAACAGTAACAAATTATATTCTCATAGCAGGGTATTAAAACTATTTTTATAACTTTAGTAGGACTATAGTTGTTTCTCTTAAACATGTAGGTTTTTAATAATGTAGCTAGTTAAGAATTAGTAGTTAATACATACTGGCTAGTATCCAACTGGTTAGTCCCAACCAGTGTAAGTGTAGAACTATTTAATAACTGTTGAATGGTGAGTCAACATGTAGGTAATCCCATTTATTCAACATGTCTATTCTAGTGAGGCCTAAATTTTAACTTAGACCTTAGTTTACTAGGGTGCAAGGCAGAACACCCGAAATGGTGGCCTGGAGCCACCTCGTTTTCCTCCCCATCGTCACTGCAGCAGCCCAACGTTGTGGCAACAATGGGGAGGAAAAAAAGGAGCACTGAGAAGCAGCTCCTTTTAGCGCCACACCTGCAATGCCATAAACGCCCTAGGATGGTGCAATGATGTTGCACATGCATCACACCATCTGGACACGGCACATGTGCGACATCATCAACATGCTGCCCACATATACTAGGATTAGGAAGCGTGCGGTTGGTGTGCACCCCCTAACCTAGTATCAGCTCCATAACAGCGCTTCCTGCCCATCTGTCTCGGGCCTAAGTAACACATATTGGCTGGAATTCTATTAGGGACATACGTGTGCATAAATCATGTTATGCATGTGGGGACTAAAAGTCGCCACTGCAGAACAGACATATTCTGCATATAGAGCTAAAAACAAACAGTATAACTGGTCCTCTGTATCCATGGATTCCTTATCTATGGATCCAACCATCCGTGGTTTGAAAATATTTAGAATATATCATAGAATCATAGAATGGTAGAGTTGGAAGAGACCACAAAGGCCACCCAGTCCAAATCCCCTGCCATGCAGGAACTCCCAATCAAAGCATCCCGACAGATGGCCATCCACTCTCTGTTTAAAGACCTCCAAGGAAGGAGACTCCACCATCCTCCAAGGGAGTGTGTTTCACTGTCGAACAGCCCTTACAGTCAGGAAGTTCCTCCTAATGTTGAGGTGGAATCTTTTTTCCTGCAGTTTGCATCCATTGTTCTGGGTCCTGTTCTCTGGAGCAGCATAAGGCAAGCTTGCTCCCTCCTCAATATGACATTATATTTAAACAGAGCTATCATATCACCTCTTATCCTTCCCTTTTTAAAAAAAAATACTAATTTTTGTTCTAAAAATGCTTTGTTGCAATCCAGTATGAGCACCATCCTGATGTAGATTCTCACTCAATAAGTTTATATAGGGGTGATACAGACTGCCCAAAAGGGGCAGTCTCCCGCCACCCCAAGAAGCAGCGAGATGGGGCCAGAGCTGCCTCACCGGCAGACACAGAGGCCCCATCCCACCTCTTCTGAAGGCTGCGGGGAAGTGGCAACCTGCGGCCTAAAAGTGGGGTTCAGCTGGAACTCTGGGCACCCACTGCCCCCCCTCCCCAGCAGCGCCAAGAGGAGAAAGGGGCTGCCGCTGTGGCTCCTTTCCCCTCAGGGTCCTTGGCACGGCCTTTAAACAGCCGTGCCAAGGACCAGGCACAAAAAAAGAGCTCAATTTTGGAGCTCTTTTTTGCGCCACAGGAAGGGTGCTCTTGGCACCCTCCCACGGTGTGATGTTGTCTGGCGCATGCAGCATTGTCTAAACGCTGTGTGCTATGACGACATCATGGTGCACTCATATGAATGCCGCCACTTTAAAATGGTGGTGCCCGTACACTCTAGGGTTAGGGAGGGTGTAAATGCTGCACCCTCCCTAACCCTAAAAGTGCCTTTTTAGACCCTAAAGGTGCCTCTTCATGCTCGTCTGTATCGGGCCTCTGTTTACCTTTGCACTGAACTCTTCCCATCCATGGGGTTCAGTTCCTCCCTCCTGTAGATGGCAGAATATGCAGATGGTTGTGGTCCATATTATACAATGATGGAAATGTGCATGTGGATGTGTCAGCATGTCCATGTGCACACACCACCATTGTATAATATGGGGTGTAGGGATCAAGTAGTGGTCAAGATTTGCCAATATGAAAGTTCTGCTGTAAAAGAAAAGACCACAGGGAAGACTAACAAGTTCCATAGATGCTCAAAAGTACTCCTAGCAATCTGGTAGCACAATGGTTAAGTGCCTGTACTGCAGTCACTCACAAACCACAAGGTTGTGAGTTCAGTACCAGAGCTCAGGGTTGACTCAGCCTTGCATCCTTCTGATTTTGCTTCTTTTAAACCAAATCCAAGCTAAAGTCCAACTTAAAGTTGCAGCATAGTAATACTATTTAAAGTCTGGTAATGCCAATCCTCCTCTTTCCTTTGCATCCTCTAGTAATTTTAATTTAAATCTTGGTTTTTTTAGATTTCCATATGGATTTAGAGATATCCTTATTTCATTTTACAAAAGGAGTATCATTGAATATGACTGGAAAGTTTTGAAATAAAAATATCATCTTTGGCAGTATCACCATTTTTATTGTAGATATTCTACCAAGCCATGAAAGTTCTAATTTGTCCCATCTTTGCAAATCTTTTTTAGTTTCCATCCAGGTTTTTTCATAACTATTTTTGAATAGGTCCATGTTTTTTGTTGTCAACCATGTTCCTAAATATTTGACTTTTTTCACAATTTGAAAACCCGATTTTCTTTCTATCTTTAGCTTCTCATCTTCAAATATATTCATTGCCAACATCTTATTCTTGTCTTTATTTATTTGAAAACCTGAGTAATCACCATATTCTTTTAATTTCTTCAATAAGGGATCCAAACTTTCTAATGGGTTACTTAAGGTTATTAATAAATCATCTGAAAATGCCTTTATTTTGTACTCCCATCCTTTTATTTTCACTCCTTCAATTGATTTTTCCTCTCTTAATTAAACCACCAAGAATAACAAAGATGAAAGTGGGCAACCTTGTCATAGCCTCTTTTGAATACAAAAAGATTCTGTTTTCTCTCCATTTATTACCAGTTTTGCTTCCTGCATTGCATATATTTTTTCTATCCAAGTTAGAAATTTTTCTCCTGTACCCATTCCTTTCAGTACCTTTAACATAAAAAGCCAATTCATCTTATCAAAAGCCTTTTCGGCAGCTAAAAATATCAATAGCAGCTTTTTACTGAAGTTTTTCTCATCATATTAAATCAAATGTAATATGTTTCTAGTATTATCTCTCAATCACCGATTGGGTAGAAATCCGTTTGGTACCCATGACTCCAATTTTTAAATTTTTTTTTAATCTTTCTGCCAAAACTGAGGTGAATAATTTATCATCCGAATTTAACAAGGATATCGGTCTATAATTCTCTGGCTTTTGTAGATCTTTGTCTTCTTTAGGTATTAAATTGATCTTAGCTTGTCTCCATGATTCTGGCAATTTTTTATTTAGAATATTCATCATCATCATCATGCATAGAGGTTGTATTAATTGTGTTGAAAAAACTTTGTAATACTCCATTACAAATCCATCAGGTCCCAGAGATTTCCAGATTTACTTCTCCTAATTGCCTGAATAATCTCATCCTTTGAGATTGGTCTATTTAAATCTTTGTTCTGTCTCTCTTCAATTTTAGGTATCTTGACACTCTTAATGTATCTATCCATATTGGTCATCTGTGTATCTGCCTCTCCTTGCATCCTTCTGAGGTTCATAAAATGAGTACCCAGCTTGTTTAGGGCAATTGGCTTATACATTATAAACTGTTTAGGGAGTGCTTAAGTGCACTAATAAGCAGTGTAGAAATGTACTTGCTATTGCTATTGCTATATAGCAATCTCATGGCTATTATAGCAGTTAAAATGTGTATGATTTTCATTAAGCCTAGACTGAAACTAAAGTTGATGAGTGTACACCTTGCAATCCTTGTACAAAATGTCAAACAGAAAAAAAGCAAAAGAACTGGTTTATATCTTGCTGCAGTACTACATATCAGCCATGAGCACAGTGTATCCTGTCAGCCGCATGGATTTCATTGTGTCTCTGCACATGGCCCTAAGCCAGTTTTAATCAATTTTACTTAATAAAGACACTTAATGCCCTCTAAATAATAATTTTTTTATCTCCTGTAAAAGAAAAATCTAAAGAAAGAACTCCTTCAAAGGCCAGATCCTTCAAAAAAATGAATCATTTCTTGTTGTTTCCAGATTTAAAAAGGCCATAGAATCATAGAATCATAGAATCATAGAAATTTAGAGTTGGAAGAGACCACAAGGGCCATCCAGTCCAACCCCCTGCCATGCAGGAACTCCCAATCAAAGCATCCCCGACAGATGGCCATCCAGCCTCTGCTTAAAAACCTCCAAGGAAGGAGACTCCACCACCCTCTGAGGGAGAGTGTTCCACTGTCGAACCGCCCTTACTGTCAGGAAGTTCCTCCTAATGTTGAGGTGGAATCTTTTTTCCTGCAGTTTGCATCCATTGTTCCGAGTCCTGTTCTCTGGAGCAGCAGAAAATAAGCTTGCTCCCTCCTCAATGTGACATCCCTTCAAGTATTTAAACAGGGCGATCATATCACCTCTTAACCTTCTCTTCTCCAGGCTAAACATCCCCAGCTCTCTAAGTCGTTCCTCATAGGGCATGCTTTCCAGTCCCTTCACCATCTTAGTTGCCCTCCTTTGGACCTGCTCCAGTTTCTCCACATCCTTTTTGAATTGTGGTGCCCAGAACTGGACACAGTATTCCAGGTGGGGCCTGACCAATGCAGAATAGAGTGGCACTATTACTTCCCTTGATCTAGACACTATACTTCTATTGATGCAGCCTAAAATTGCATTGGCCTTTTTAGCTGCTGCATCACACTGTTGACTCATGTTCAACTTGTGGTCTACTTGGACTCCTAGATCCCTTTCACATGTGGTCTCATTCAGCCAGGTGTCCCCCATCCTATATCTGTGCATTTCATTTTTCCGCCCTACGTGTAGGACCTTACATTTCTCTGTGTTAAATTTCATTTTGTTAGCTTTGGCCCAGCTTTCTAGTCTATTCAGGTCATTTTGAATTTTGATCCTGTCCTTTGGGGTATTAGCTACTCCTCCCAATTTGGTGTCATCTGCAAATTTGATAACTAGGCTCTCAATACTGTCATCCAAGTCATTAATAAAGATGTTGAATAGCACTGGGCCCAGGACAGAACCCTGTGGAACCCCACTTGTCACTTCTTTCCAGGATGAAAAGGAACCATTGTTGAGCACCCTTTGAGTTCGGTCAGTCAACCAGTTACAAATCCATGTAACGGTTACCTTGTCTAGTCCACATTTTACAAGCTTGTTTGCAAGGATGTCATGGGGAACCTTGTCAAATGCCTTACTGAAGTCAAGATATACTATATCCACAGCATTCCCTTCATCTACCAAGCTGGTAATTTTATCAAAAAAAGATATCAGATTTGTTTGGCATGACTTGTTTCTCTGAAACCCATGTTGGCTTTTTGTGATTATGGAATTATCTTCCAGATATTCACAGACTCTCTGCTTAATGATCTGCTCCAGAATCTTTCCTGGTATTGATGTCAGACTAACCGGACGATAATTGTTGGGATCCTCTTTTTTCCCCTTTTTGAAGATTGGGACAACATTTGCCCTCCTCCAGTCTGCAGGGACTTCTCCTGTTCTCCAGGAGTTCTCAAAGATGATTGCCATTGGTTCCGATATTACATTTGCCAGTTCTTTTAATACCCTAGGATGTAGTTCATCTGGTCCTGGAGACTTATATTCATTTAGATTAACCAGGTATTCCTGTACTGTCTCTTTACTTATTCTGTGCTGAAGTTCCCCTATTCTGTCCTCTGCCCCATCATCCTTAGGTTGGGCACCCTTTGCCTTTCCTGAGAAGACTGAAGCAAAGAAGGTGTTGAGCAGTTCTGCCTTTTCTCTGTCTCCTGTGAGCATTTTGCCATCTTCTCCACACAGTGGCCCTACCGTTTCCTTCCTCTTCCTTTTGCTGTGGACATACCCAAAAAAGCCCTTTTTATTGTTCTTAACATCTCTAGCAAGCCTGAGTTCATTTTGCGCTTTAGCTTTTCTGACTTTATCCCTACATGTGCTGGCTATTTGTTTGAATTCCTCTTTGGTGATTTCCCCATTTTTCCATTTTTTATACATGTTCCGTTTAAAACTTAGCTCAGTTGTAAGTTCCTTAGTCATCCATACCGGTTTCCTGAGACATCTCCCATTTTTCTTCCTTGTTGGAACTGTCTGAAATTGTCCCTTTAGTATCTCCCTTTTGAGGAACTCCCATCCATCTTGAACTCCCTTCTCTTTTAGTATTCTTGACCATGGGATCACCCCCAGTATTTCTCTAAGTTTATTGAAATCAGCTTTCCTAAAGTCTTAGCCCTAAATCATGTTTGTGTGGGTTTTAACAAATACACATGTGAAAACATAGTGAAATTGACTCAGTATCTACCTACCCCACCAGTGATGAAAATATGAGGGATATTTTTTTAAAAAAATTACAAAAGTTTGAAAGTTTTTAAGAAAGACAAAGGGGTTATCTGTGACCCTGGTTGGAACTAACCTGGTTGGCCCTGGTTGGAACTAACCAGACACTGGCCAGAATCCTGCCAGGATCTTGTGTGCTTGTGTCTGTATGTGTTTGTGTGCCTTCAGGTTGCCTGTCAACATATGGTGACCCCATGAATTTTGTAGGGTTTTAATAGCAAAGAATACTCAGAGGTGTTTTTGCCAGTTCCTTCTTCTGAAATATAGCCTACAGTACTTAATATTCATTGGTGGTCTTCTATCCGAATACACCCAAATGACATAATAACCATGCTTAAATATTTGAAGGGGTGTCATATTGAGGATGGAAGAAGCTTGTTTTCTGCTGCTCCAGAGACTAGGACAAACAGCAATGGATTCAAACTACAGGCAAAAAGATTCCACCTCAACATTAGGAAGAACTTCCTGACAGTAAGAGTAGTTTGATGGTGGAACATACTTCCTTGGAGTGCGGTGGAGTCTCCTTCTTTAGAGGTTTTTAAACAGAGGCTGGATGTCCATCTGTTGGGGTGCTTTGATTGTGAGTCCCTGCATGGCAAGGGTTTGGAGGGCCCTTGGGGTTTCTTCCAAGTCTATCATTCTATGATACTAATCAGGGCTGACACTATTTAGCTTATAAGATCAAATGAGATCTGGGCCTGTAGAGTATTTAGGCCTTTACACATGTTAGATGCCTCTACAAAGTGCCTGATGTGGAATGTTCACATTAACTTCAAGGATGTGGAAACAGAGTTGGAAGCATGATAAAAAAAGATTGAATAGATGAACAGAGAAGCAAGCAAACAAACAAATAAATAACCAATGAAGTTGGGGAGTTGACTCTCTGGTCTGATAAAAGTATGCAAACAGACTTTTCTGCCTTATGTGTTAATTCCTCTTTCCAAATGAGTTTGGGCACTTCTGAGCAGAGGCATCTGTGAAGGATTAACTGTTCCAAACATATTACCAATGGACTTCCTGGCAGACTGAAGAGGAAAGAAAGTGTCAGATTCCAAACCATCTATGACAGAACCTCAGTTGGACTTGACATCACTCCCTGAAACTTGTGGGCTGCTGTTGAAATCCCAGGGTGCTTCTACACTGTAGAAATAATGCAGTTTGATACCACTTTAACTGCCATGGCTCCAGCCTACAGGATCCGGGGATATGTAATTTTGTAAGGCATCAGCATTTTTTGGCATTGAAGACTAAAGATCTTGCAGAACTACAAATTCAATTATTCCATATTATTGAGCTTTATTATTTAAAGTGTCAAAATGGTATTGTTTCTACAATGTAGATGCATTGCCAGTCATCCAGCAAGGTTCACCTGAGACCTCTTCACTTCCACAATTAAAGCACTATGTTTCCAGTTTAATTGCCATGGCTGTATCCTACAGTATCCTACGGGTGGTTCTAAATAACTCTCCATGCTTCATTGGCTAGGGCCATTGCTCTAGGTCTGTGCTACCATTTAAATTAAATTAAACCATCTGAGGCAGTTTCATCCCAGAGCTTTGTGGGAAATTCATATGGCTGCCTGCGGCCTTCACTAGCTTCATTAGCTGCTGCCAGGCAAACTCACAGATATAGTGGGCCCATTATATCCATGGATTCTTTATCCACAGATTCAACCATCCAAAGCTAGATAATATTCCAAAAATATATAAATTCCAATAAGCAAACTTTTATTTTGCTATTTCAAATGAGGGACACCATTTTACTACACCATTCTGGGATTTGAAGTTTGTTGTGGCACTAGAGTGCCCTCACAGAGAAGGCTAAGTAGCTCAGAAAAATTATGAATCCCATAATGTTGGACCTTATCCCCTTCCCCACCACCTTTCCCTTCTCCTTTTGTGTCATGTCTTTGTAAGCCTGAGGGCAGGGAACTGTCTAATTACAGATTGTATGTTTAGCACTGTGTAAATTTACAGCACTACACAAATAAGGGTTGATAATAATAATAATAATAATAATAATAATAATAATGATAAAATAAAATGGTGTCAAACCACATTATTTCTGCAGTTCAAATACAGCCCAATATTCTCCTTGTTAGGGTTTTCTAAGAAACTCATATTTTCCCAACTATTTTATGAATGTTTTTGAATATTTTTTTCATCCTTATTTGGAACTAATAATTGGATTTGGGCCCATGTTTTTAAGGGGAAACTTGGCATCAGATACTCTGTGACCCTCACCACTGCTCATAGACATTCATACATAAACTGGACTACAAATCTTGTATTAGCAGTATATTCTAATGCAGTCTCTCAGAAGGAAAATGAATCCATTGGTACCTTATTTCAGAATCCTTTGAAAAACAACAACAACAATAGGGCTTGCCAAATTTCGGTAGCATTCACTTTACATGTAAATAAGGCTTAAGATGTGGCATTCTGTTCCTAATCTTATATGACATTAACAATAAGCCCCAGCTTGAATGTTAAACGATCCTTATAGTTCCGCATGGAGCGATGAATATTCTCCAAAGCCAACTGTCAGAATTATCCGGGGTTGCCTGGAAAAGCTCAGCTTCTGACTCTTTAAATTATGAATACATTCTTTGCAAAACTGTCCTTCATGCCATGTTTGCCTTTTATGGTTTTATAACCTTTGGCAGTGCTAACAATAAATAGATAAAAGCAATTTAATTTGACACCAAATTAGGAGGAGTAGCCAATACTCCAGAAGACAGGATTGAAATTCAGAATGACCTGAATAGACTAGAAAGCTGGGCCAACGCTAACAAAATGAAATTCAATGCGGAGAAATGTAAGGTTCTGCACTTAGGGCGGAAAAATGAAATGCACAGATATAGGATGGGGGACATCTGGCTGAATGAAACTATGTGTGAAAGGGATCTAGGAGTCCAAGTAGACCATAAGTTGAACATGAGTCAGCAGTGTGATGCAGCAGCTAAAAAGGCCAATGCTATTTTAGGTTGCATCAATAGAAGTATAGTGTCTAGATCAAAGGAAGTAATAGTGCCACTCTATTCTGCTTTGGTGAGGCCCCACCTGGAATACTGTGTCCAGTTCTGGGCACCACAATTCAAAAAGGATGTGGAGAAACTGGAGCGGGTCCAAAGGAGGGCAACTAAGATGGTGAAGGGTCTGGAAACCATGCCCTATGAGGAACGACTTAGAGAGCTGGGGATGTTTAGCCTGGAGAAGAGAAGGTTAAGAGGTGATATGATAGCCCTGTTCAAATATTTGAAGGGATGTCATATTGAGGAGGGAGCAGGCTTGTTTTCTGCTGCTCCAGAGACCAGAACGCGGAGCAATGGATGCAAGCTGCAGGAAAAGAGATTCCACCTCAACATTAGGAGGAACTTCCTGACAGTAAGGGCTGTTCGACGGTGGAACACACTCCCTCGGAGTGTGGTAGAGTCTCCATCCTTGGAGGTCTTTAAGCAGAGGCTGGATAGCCATCTGTCGGGGATGCTTTGACTGGGAGTTCCTGCATGGCAGGGGGTTGGACTGGATGGCCCTTGTGGTCTCTTCCAACTCTATGATTCTATGATTCTATGATTCTATGATTCAATCTCTTATGGTACTTGACTCTCTGAATTATGTATATCTGAGGGAGAGGATTTCTTTCTTTCTTTCTTTCTTTCTTTCTTTCTTTCTTTCTCTTCTTCTTCTTCTTCTTCTTCTTCTTCTTCTTCTTCTTCTTCTTTTGTAGATTGTATCCAAACTACCTTCAAGAATGCATGCATGCAGGGGCTTAATCCTTCAAGTCTCTTTTCAGTGCTGAGTTTTTCAGCAAAACTTTTCCTGAATCACCTGGGACTTATCATACCTCCTGCTAGGACTCAGTTATGGGACCTATTTTTGTAGCCACAAACAAGATTACAGTCCCTGAACAAATGCAAACTGCTTTCTTTCCAATTCAGATTTCCCCAGATGTAAGAGAAGAGCCACTGTGTAGACTGAATCTTGCACTAAATAAACATCTTATCAGTCACTTAATAGGGTTGTCAAATCTCAGGGACCGTCCCTGAGTCTCCAATTTTCATGGACCATCTCCAAGCAGAAAATGAGAGTGCAAATTCTCCAGTTTTGTTAGACACAGCTCCAGGCAAGAAAAAGAGTTGTATGTGAATCCAACTTAGCTAGTAGATTAGCAACTTGCTATAATTTGCAAAGTTTACTTGATTTGTTCTTGATGATAGGATATTGTGGAGGTCCCATATTCATAGGATCGCCATTAATTAGAGCTGATTTGATGGCAATTAACAAGAACAAAACTTATTTATTGGTCCAACTGTCATAAACTCTCCAGAGTGTCTAAGTACTTACTTGATTAACTTCCTTATTCCCTCTCCATTGTTGCGGTGCAAGGGTTCACCCTCCACTCTGTAGGCTAGATGAAATAACTCCCCCCCCCCCCTTTTCCTAAATAAGTGAGAGAAAGTAACCGTTTTGGGTCCCATATGAAAGAAAAATTGAATAAATAAATAAATAAATTCCCTGATTTCAGCTTGATTTAGAAACAACCCCTATAGCAAAGATTTCAATCTCAGTTTTCAAACAGAAATGTATGGCCTCTGTGTGTGTCCATATATGCTTATGCTTCAAAGATATGCAGTGGGCAGTTGTGGTGCTGTTGGTAGAATCTCCATGTCAAACAGTCTTTTGTGGAGGAGTGAGACTAAATGTGAGAAACAACTATTAGGCACCAGCAGTAGTGTATTTGTATGTGTGTGTGTGTGTGTGTGTGTGTGTTTGTTTGTTTGTTTGTGTCAGTGTCAGGGAGTGATGCTGGTGAAGGATCTCTCAGAGACAATGACAGTATCACCATAACTAACACTTGTTATTGCTGTGCAGAAGAAGGCATGGTAAACCCCCTTTGAATCTCTTTTGCCATGAAACCCCTATTATGAGTCAATCCAAAATGAAACAAGAGATGATGCCAGAATGAAACAAGAGATGATGCCTGAGACTTCCAGGTCAGATAGCACTCAACAAATTACAGTGGTAAAGCAAAGGACAACTATAACCAGTAGTGTAACTATCTAGACTCAAACTGGAAAGACATTTAGCTGTTGATGAGCTCAGAGGTGAAAGGAAAGTCCAAAGCTGCATAAGACAAATTATCGGAACATGGAATGAGAGAAGCATAAATCAGAGTAAGCTAGGCATAGTGAAACAAGACATGGAACATATAAACATTGCAAACAGTGAGTGAAAGTGGACAGGACTAGGACATTTCAAGTCAGATAATTACACAGTGTTTTATTCAGGAAATGAAAAGATAAGAAATGGGGTGGCATTAATAGTGAGGGTAAATGTAGCAAAAGCATTCAAAGCATATAATGCAAAGTTTGACTGAATCTTATAAATAAGACTCCAGGAAAAATATCAAAATAATAATAATAATAATAATAATAATAATAATTTATAGCCCACTCCTCTGTGGAAAACAATTGCAAATTGATCACATACCAAAAGGGGACTTCTTGTTAATCTTAGGTGACTTGGATGCAAAAGTAGGAAACAGAGCAGAATCAAAGATAGTAGGAAAATTTAGCCTAGGATCAAGAAATGAAGCAGAAGAGTGATTGGCTGAACTTTACAAAGTCAACAGTTTGTTCATCACAAGCACATTCTTCAAGCAACCCAAGGTGACGGTATACATATACATGAGCACTGTCTGTTGACTAATACAGAAATCAAATAGACTACACACCTGGAAGCAGAAAATGGAGAAGATCTAGTCTCTGCAAAAACAAGACAGGAATAGGACCAAACTGTTTATATATATATGTGTGTGTGTGTATGTATGTATGTGTGTGTGTAGCTAAAGAAGAACACATCAGATCAACTATTTGCCAAAAACAACTGGAAGAACATACCTGATGAATTTAAGGATAATGTGAAAAATAAATTTGAACAATTAAAACTAAGAACTCTGGACTGAAGCCAGGAATATTGTCATGTTGTCATTGTTGTTGTTGCAGGCATGTTTCTTCAGATAGGGTTTGCCATTGCCATCATCTGAGACTGAGAGAGTGTGATTTGACCAAGGTCACTCAGTGGTTTTCCATGGCTGAGCTGTGATTCAAACCCTGGTCTCCAGAATCATAGGCCAACACTCAAACCACTACACCACCCTGGCTGCAAAACATTGTCATAGAGGAATGCAAAAAGAAAGAGAAGCCAAATGAAACTCTTCAAGCACTTAAGAAGAGATGAAAAACAAAAGTAAAAAGTGAAAGAAATAGGACCAGAATCCTGAATTCAATGGTTCAGTGACTTGTTCTCTTTTGACTATTGCAGAAAAAAAAAACTAATGATATTTAATTGGAATCTGGGTACCTGGGACTCTTTTCACTGCCAGCCATTTTTCTGAATTTTGAAAGGCAAGCTCCTTTTGCCCTTAATCTCCGGCAATGAGCAGTGCCATAAATATGTTGAAACTTTCTCCTTATCCTTCAAGTTAACCATTAAGGAGATGGGAGAGAGTACTGATAAATATGTTTCCATTTAACTTCAAAGATTTGGTTTATCTACCCCAACTCCTTTTGTTTCCACATTCCAGCTTTTCTTTTTCGGCCTTATTCCTTTTTAATGCCTCCCTACCAGAGTAGCTCTACGAGAAGAATTATGATCATGCAGCTACTTCTGTGCAGGTGGTAGTGTTTCCTTGATCCTCTGCTTTCTATTTCCAGAGGTACTGTCAGAGGTGACCTTCCCAAAGTTAAAGCAGAATAATATACATACAGTACATGAAATAGCTTGTTTCTATCTCTGAAACCAACAGATATGTACAAAGAGGCCCAAGGGGACCCTGCTCAAAAGCTATTGATAATTCATAATATAATAAAGACACTGTGTTGTGTCTTGTATGGTCCAGCTCACCTGGGATTTGAAATAGTAGTGGACAGGTTGGCTGTTCAATCTATCTTTTTTGGAGTACAAGTGAACTAAAACTGAGCTTCTAAAAAAATCTGGCCAGAGACCCTACCTGTCTGGCATAAATTGGATTATATATACGTGCAATGCAATCTTGTTTTGAATGGCAGTGTTGCAGCATTGAATGAAGATACCAAATGTGCAATTGAAAGCACAACCAGATATGTATGCACAATGATCACCCACATGTACTGGCACTACATGTGCAACTCTGCTGTTATCAAATGAAGAAGATGACCTGAATCCAGAAGTTTGTCATCGGACAAAATGCCCCAGACCTTCTGTAGGGAAACTTATGCAAGTGTAAGTTGCCAAGAGAATTGGATTTTGTTTCTCCTTTGAGAGTCCTAATGTAATATATTCTCCAGATCATTTCAGAATGTTTGGCTATTTACAAAAATTAAACAACTGTAGCTGATATCCAATGATGTTTTATTCTAGTTAGATGGATGCAGAGTGTCCCTTCTGCAAACAGAGAGGTTGGTTTGCTTATGGAAGGGATTGATATTCAGTAGAAGCTTCCATTTGATTAAGAGACGGAGCTATAATTTTTGTGAACTCTCAGTTCCCTCTACTGGCTAGGGATGCAGTTCTTTGCTAATTTTCTCCTTAAAGAAAGCTACAAGTAATTTTAGCAAGTTTTCTTCCTGATGCAAGAAAGTCTTTGAAAATCACAGTTTCTGATGGTTATTTGCAATTTGAGACCAAATGTATATCCATCCATCCAGGATTCTTCTTGTTAGGTTTTCTCAACACTTGAAAAAACATGGTTTCCAACCATTTCTCAATTATTTCTGAATGTTCTTTCCATCTGTAATCCTGCCTTGCATTGTTGTGTTGCACTACAGTAGTAGCCCTTCCGTATTCCCTGAGTAGACCATGGAGCTGGATTGAGCCCTCCCTGACCCTGGATAGGAAGTACCACAAAAAGTATTTGGCCCAAGGATCTACAGAAAACAAAACTGCTTTCAGTCCAACTTACTTGCAGTGATGCTTCTAATGGACAAACTTTATTTCATGGTGGTAGCATTTTACAGAGATTTCAGAGTTATACAAACAGGGCAAAAATTGTGTGAACAAAGCTAATGTTTCACTCCTCTATTACATGTGTGTTATTTCTTATCTTTAAAGAGAACTGAATCTTTGTAACATCATTATTCTTGTGAATGAACAGATGTTCTCAGGGTAGGGTAGTTGGTTTCAAAACTGTTATTTTTACCTTATATGTGATGTTGAACCTAGACACGGTTCTTGCAGTTAAAGCAGTTTGTCAAAAGTCAGTGAGATAGACTCAAAAATGGATTCAAAGTTTTTAACCTACAGTGACTTCTTTTTGAATGGCTTGAGTACACAGAAATAAAAGATGAAATACTGAAAATATTTTTGCATCCAACAAAATGGTACTACCTGCAATGTTCCAGAGGAGGATTTCCTATCATCATCATCATCATCATCATCATCATCATCATCATCATCATCTGCCTTGATGCAAGGTGGCAGTAATTTCCTGTTACTCTTACAGAACCCTCCACAATATGTGGAGTCGAAGGCCTCCACAATATGATGCTGGTGCCCTGATAATGAGAAGGAATGGAAGAGGGCAGATGAGGGGGAAGCCCTGGTGGTGCATGGTTAAATGCCAGTACTGCAGCCACAAGTTTGTGAGTTTAATCGTGCCTGTTCCTCCCCCCAGGCCTTTAGCTATCTCTGGAGAAGTCCCACCAACAGAAGTCCTTCCCTCCATAAATCATCTTCCCCCAGAAGTTCCATCCCTGGCACCAAGTAATACCTGGTGTTGGAACACCTTTGAGTTTGGGCAGTTGGTCTCTAAAAGGTTCATCATGACTGATCTATAGTTTTGTCTTACATATTAGAGATGCATCCTAGCAGGAAATTGGTACAAGTTCTCCCTTTCAACCCAAGGCCATCCCAAACATATAGTGAAGTGCAGTCATATGCCAAGGTCATACGGGTTTAACCCCAGAGAAGGCCAAAATATAGATTCAAATGAAGCTGTAGGAGAATTCAGCTAAAGAAGTTAGCATAACATACCAAGATGATTGGCATAATGGAACAATTTGTACATGTCCTTGTCCTTGTACAATGTTTTTCTGGTTTCCACTATGCTTGGTGTCCAGCCTCATCATGGTTTAGACATGTTCAAGTTGGTCAATATCCTTCTCAAATTATGGCACCCAGAACTCGTTATGTAACCCAAATGTAGTCTAACCAATGCAGTATAACATTTAATTTGATTAGTTACAGTTTCAAACAGCCCTCAATCAAGTTTCAAAATCCCATGTTCTTACTGTTTTTACCCATAATCTCCAAGTAGGATTTTTGCAAAGATAGTCACTTCTCTCTAGCAATAGCAATCTGATGGAGATGTAGCTGATTAAGAAGCACATTTAGCCATGTGTCTACATTATGTTTATCCTTCAAACTTCATTCAACTGGGTGAATAACTGTTGAGTTATGTGATAAGATACCTCCTCGACTGGGGTGGCTAACTCATTTTCTTTGACTATGTTGACTAGAAGTCACTGTTTGCTTTCAATGAACTAAAATCAGATTGTAGCATAACACTCACCTGTTGTCATTTGCTGTCAAGTTGTTGACTTATAGTAACCCCATAAATGAGAAATCTCCAAGAGCCCCAGTCATCAGCTACCCTGCTCAGGTCTTGAAAAGTCAGGGTTGTCCCTTCCATAATTGTATCAATCCACTTGCAATGTGATCTCCCTCTTTTCCTACTTCCTTTGTTAACCATTATTGTTCTTTCCAGTGAGTCACATGGTCTCCTGATATGTCCAAAGTATGACAGCCTCAAGTAGTTTATTCTTTTTCTGTGGGCATCTATAATACATGAGTTAGGTTTTTTGGAAATCTGAGTAAAAAATATTACTTTTGAAAATGCAGTTTTAAATTTTCAAGATATGCTGGGTATCATACTTATACAGTCCCTAAAAATTATTTCATTTCTATTCCTGTCACTGTAAAAAAAAAAGTGTAAGATAGAAGTTTGCTATTCTTTATTTTGAGGAGATAAGGTTTGGCACCATAGGGAGCCAAATACTCTTGCCTACCTTTCCAGAGATCACAAGAATTCAACTGAGGTTTTTGCATTATTTTCTAATGCCAGATTTAGAAATGTCTCCCATGCTAATAATATTCATTATTCAGTCTTCCTTTTTATCTGTCATTACCCTTTCTTTGTCCTCCACTTGTTTTCATTTCCAGCTACCCAAATCCCCTGGTGTCTTTTGAGAGAAATTGCTAAAATGAGATTTTAGGGCACATTTATAGTTATTTGATTTCTTGCTAATAAACTTCATACACTGAGACACATGAAATGTTCACTAGCTATAAACTGTCAGAATTAATGGTAAGCACATGCAGTTTGCTTCTGAATAGTGAGAAATTTCAGGTATAGAAAAGCTCACCCAGAGTTCACTTTCCCAAGAAGGAAGCTAGTGGTGATATTTATGTAAGATACAAGTCACAAGAGCAAAGGTCTTTTCTAAACTGTGCTGTCATGTTCTCACTTCATGCTTTTTAATGCTTTTTAATGGATATCATTTCACTTGATTTTAATTTTTTTAAAATTTTATTAAATTTAATTTAACCTGTTTTAATTTTGAAAGCTGCTTTGACTCCCAAAGTTGGTAAAAAAGTAGGGAAGTACATAAATAAATAAATTCTCATTGTCTTCTTCCTTCCCTCAATTCCCTGGAAAGAAGCAATGCATCCTATTGCTATACCAAGGCTTCCAGGATAAGCATTCACCATTTTGAAAGGCCTGAGAAAGGGGAGTCTGGGTTATCTGGAGGGAACTGCCCACATGAGTGATAAAATGCGCTTTTGTCCCGTATTGAAACATTCCTGTTCAATCAATGCATGTGGCCAACACGTGGGAATTTGGGATGAAGCCATGCTCCAGGGATAAACACTAGAGCAAAATGACCCTTGGCTTGCTTTGATTCAAGCCAGAGACTGAGAACTATCACAACAGCATGTGAATGGCATGCTGGTGCAGTGATGGGGGAAGGGGCCAGTGTCATTGCTGCCCATAATTTTTGTTGTTGTTGCTCATATGTGAATCAATCACAAATGTGCACACATGATGAACTGCACCATCAACTGGTCACATCACCAACCAATCGTACAGCTCATAAAATGAAATGACAACTGAGACAGGGTGTACCCAACAATACAATTGATTTAATCATAACATTAACAAATTGGCCAGCCCAACAGGAGCCATGGGAGAAGTGTGTGGAGGGGAGCATGTACAGAGTGGTTCCATGAATGTGCTGTGGCAATGTGTCACTGAGTGCACCAAAGTGCCATACAAGTTGATCACTTGTGCAATTGAGTGGGCAGTCGCACAGTTGGCTGCATGGGATGTCAAATGGGCTGGTCATTGGGCAGGATGAGGGAGGCAATTGGTGGCTGTTGCTGGTGCATCAAGTGCTCATGTGTTTGGGGTAGAAGAGAAAAAAAATGGTGCAGTGCAGCTTGTGCTTGCAAATGCCCCACATTGAGTGGTCCATCTTGGTGGAAGAAGGGGAGCAGTGCAGTGCAGACAGCCCATGTGTGTTCAACCCATTGTGGCAATTGGTAGTGGAGGTATGCCAACTTTTCCTCTCCTTCTGCTTAGGCCCTTTGTCATCTCTCCAGTTGGAAATCAGATACATTCAAATGTGCTCTTACTTGGGTGATAACTTCAAATTAGTTAAAGCAACTAAGAAAGAACTAGATAAGGCAAAGATGGTCAGTATATACTAAAGTTAGAATCATCCATCCCATAATATTTCTGATTTCTAAGTACGGATGTGAAAGTTGGACAGTGAAGAAAGCTGACAAGAAGAGAATGAACCCATTTAAGATGTGGTGATGGAGGAGAGGAGAGATGGAAAGAATGTTTGAAAATATTTGTAAAGTGATTGAGAGAAACCTTGTTTTTTTTTTTTTTTTTTTTTGTTTTTTGAGAAACCTTGATAGGAAGAATCTTGGATTGATGAGAATTGTCACAACTCAGAACTTATTCTGCTTGAAATTTGACTGTGGTTGTTTTGTGTGCAAAAAAGAATTTTTGGCATAGGAAACAGCATTTTCTGCATGGAAAACAATATTCCAATATAGAAATATTACAACCTGCACAGAAAATGCAATTGGGAATTCATTTTGTGTAAAATTCCTACATGGTTGATTTACACAGAAAACAGGATTTTTCTGTAAAAAAAAAGAAAAAAAGCAGCATTTTCTGTGTGTAGAAATTAATATTTCTGTGTTGACTCAATCAAGGCTTGACTCAGTCAAGGAAGTCACAGCCCTGAGTTTTCAAGAGTCAAGCAAGGCTGTTGTTGACCAGGACCCTTGGAGTTCTCTCATTTATAGGGTCACCATAAGGTGAAATCAATTGGACAGCAAAGAAGAAGAACTTTAATCTTTAGAAAAGTCCTGTTTCAGAAGGTTTAAGAGAATCATGTAAATTTCCAAATCAATTAGGCACAGGTGCAAAATGCTGACTTTCTGAGAAAACAAGTTTCCTAAAGTACATTAGGTAAAGTGTTTCCTGCTTCTAGAAATTCCACAGCCTGCTGACAAATCCCTCTGGAGCTCAAGATCAATTGATCCTGTCATACAGATATCCTCCCTTGCTGCAGCTAAAAAGTTGAAGTTTTGCATTATTGAATTAAGACGTAAGCATGATAAGTGTGTGTGTGTGTGTGTGTGTGTGTGTGTGTGAAAGTAATCTGAGAAATAAATGCAAAAAAAAATTAGGAAAAATGATTGTGCTGCTCTTTCATCATACCACAGTGTGCTCCAGACAATAACTGAAAGATAAGTATTTCGTTAATCAAAAAGGAAACTGTTACCTTTCTTAAGGCTATTAAAGTTTAATGCATCCAGCTGCTAATTAGGCAGGATTCCATCTCTCAAATTGTTTCACTGTTACTTCAATATTTGTTCATCTAGCTTTCCTTCTCTTGATTCTGTTTCACATAAAATTGTGCCATTGTTTCTAGATGACATCTTACTTGACAGGCGGGGTGAAAATAAATCGTATTGCTCATCATCTCTCCACTCTCACCACTTTTCCTTTGTTAGAGAGGGGTAATCTTTTAAAACCTCTGCTGAATCTACTCAAATCTGGAGTCACTTGCTATGGCTTAATAGAGGGAGATTCTAGCTAAAGAAAGGAAAGGTATTCTTCACACAGTGGAATTCACTGCCACAAGATGTACGTAGTGATGTTTCTCAGCCTCAGAGGAAGACAAAGGCAAACCCACTCTGAACAAATCTTGACAAGAAAACCGCATGATGGATTCATCTTAGAGTCACCATGGGTCAGAAATGGCTTGAAGGCTCACAACAGCAAGAGTTGTCTTGATTTTACAGCACTTTGTGTAATCTTGAAAAGTAGTTTTGTAATACAATGGATGGCTACAACAGGAAATTACATACATGGATGGAACAACTTAGGGAGCTGGATGTATTTAGCTTAGAGAACAAAAGACTGAGAAGTGGTTTGATAGCTATCTTTAAATATCTGAAAGGATGTCATGTAGAACATGATGCAAGCTTGTTTTCTACTGCTCCAGAGACTAGAACATAAAGCAATGGATTAGTAGTACAAGAAAAGATATTCAACATAAACATTAGGAAGAACTTTTTTTATTGTAAGAGCTGTTCAACAATGGAGTACACTGCCTCAAAAAGTTGTGGATTCTCAATCGTGAGAGGTCTTTTAAAAGAAGTTGGACGGTCTAGCCATCTTATAAGGTCTTATGTATATTCTCCCTTGTGAGGCACATGGTATTTGTAGGCCATCATAGTGGCAAGAAATACCAACGTACACGTTATTTCTTTTACAGGAACTTCACACATCTCACATTGCATCTCTTGAGGAAATTGAATATCTCTGGTCCAAAAAAACACTGCAGAAATAATCCTGTTTGACAAATAATAAAATAATAAAAACTTTATTTATATATTGCCCTTCCAAAGATCAGGGCGGTGTACATATACATGGATTAAAACATATACACAAGTTAAAACATTGGATCAGAATAGTGATTTAACAATTTCGGCCCCAGAATAACAGTGTTCTGATCCAAGTCATGAAGAGGGAAGGGTAGCAACGGGGAGGATAATCAGGGGTAGGCCTGGTTGAACAAATATATTTTTAACCCTTTCTCAAACTGGGTAAGGGAGGCAGCCAGGCGGAGCTCCATGGGCAACGAGTTCCAGAGGCTCAGGGCCGCGATAGAAAACGCCCTCTTTCCAGTGGTTGTCAATCTGGCCTCTGGAACTTTAAGTAGTTGCTGCCTAGAAGATCTAAGTGTGCGGGGCGCATTATGTGGGGAGAGTCAGTCTAGGAGTTCATGACATGCAGCCATGATAGTTGGAATAATTCATTTGTGACATAATTGTGCCATATTTGTGGAGTGTGAAAAAGCCTCTGGTTTAATCTTTTTTGCCTCCTGACCACTGTGACTGATAATAATTTATCCCTTCCAGCCTTTCAGTTGGAAAATGATTCTTTGTCATCATAAGAACTCTTTTTGGGGTTATATTTTTTAAACATAAAGAGACTTTTTGAAAACTTTCTTGCAAGATTTTTCCTTATTCTCTTCCCCTGCCTGCAAAGTGATTTAGGAGAGAGAAATCTTCTTCCTTGATGTTCTACAAAAAAACATTGACTTGTGTGTTCATTCTTACTTATGTGTTGGGGTGGAGAGCATTTGGGCCTGTGAATATTGGATTTAGGAGCTTAGTGCACATCAAAATAAAGTGAGAAGTCGAAGGCTTTCATGGCTAGCATCCATTTGGGGCTATGTGGCAATGTTCTAGAAGAGTTTCTTCCTAATATTTCACCAGCATCTGTGGCTGGCATCTTCAGAGATTGCTTGTCTGAAAAGAGCTGGGTATATTCACCTGGGAAGTGATTAGCACATGCAAATCACTCTCCACTTCCCAGGGTCACATAGTATATATACCCAACTCTTTTCAGACAAGTATTCTTGGAAGATGCCAGCCACAGATGCTGGCAAAACATCAGGAAGAAGCTCTTCTAGAACATGGCCACATAGCTCAAAAAAGCCACAAAAAATAAAGTGACTTACAGCTCCTGATTTCAAGCCAAATTCAGGCTTCCCCCTGGTTTTATAGCATGCCTTTTGCTCCAAAAACCATGATCTGGATACAACCTGGCTCCAATACTGAGCCCTGAACTCGCTTCGGTGGCCATTTTTTAAAGTTGGAAAGCTTCTGACTCTGAAAAATGGCTGCCAAAGCAAGTTGAGGGACCAGTATAGCCAGTGATGATGGATGATGAGAAATGCAGTTCAGCAATATTTAGAGGTTTTCCCATCTCTGAGTTAAATGGACACCGAGCACAATGTAGGAGGAAAAGAAGGACATTAAAAACATACACACACATGAGAATTTAAAATAATCCTCTTCCTTTGATGTTGTCTTTTGTATGCTATCAAGTTATTGAGAAATAATGGGGTTGTTTTGTAAGACTCTTAACAACTCAGTGGTACAGCACTTTGATAGTGAGATATAAACACAGCCAAGCAAATGAAAAAGTGTCTCAGAAATATAGGTACAGCTTCCATTAACTATTCATTATATACAGTGCCCTCCTGTGGGGTATTCTAAGGAAGGGCTGGGAAATTGGAAGCCTGCTGGTCATATGTAGCCCATTAATGTCCCAATAGGACTCCAGACACTGCCTAAATTCCCCGTTGCTGGAAAGTAAACACATCAGCCCCAAAATAGACAATCATTCTCACATGAGCCTCCGGAGCTATTTCCAATGATTCTGTTTTGAGGTGTAAAATAGGTTCCTTTCTCCCCCTCCCCCCCAAAAAACTGAAAGTCACTAGAAGTTATGGGAGGCTTGAGAATGAAGCCTACAGGGTACTTCCATGCTCCCCTTCCCTATGAGATCTCAGGGACTGAATATTCTGGTTTTTATATTGCAGCTGAAACTCGCATTGTCATTTGGTTGTTTTGTGTTCAGGAATTCCCTTGGCTTTTCTTAATGATAGACATACTTGTTTCATATTAGATCATTTAAATACACAGCCTTATGCCCAGTATAATCTGATCTAAATGGGGTCACACAAACTTCTGAGAATACCCCCCCCCCCCATTATCATGAGAAAAAATAGAATCATTTGTGTGTGTGTGTTGTGTTCCTTCAAGCTGTTGTCAACTTATGGTGACTCTAATGCAAAGTGATCTTGTGGTTTTATTGGCAAGATTTGTTCAGAGGAAGTTTGCCACTGCCCTCCCCTGAGGCTAACTTACCTTCTAAATAATGCAACCTGCTTATTTCCCAAAACTTTTAAGAATTAGGTCCACTAGAGAAAAGGGAATGTAATCATCCCCCCATGTAAGAGCCAGAGACCTATTCTAACTGGCCAAAGGCCAGCTGACCTGATATTAAGCTAACAGAAGCTGGGTTGAATCTAAAGCCCTCTGAGCCTAAAGGTGCTGTAAATGATATAGGACTACTGCCACTCTTTCTTAACTTGGTAGAGCCATTGTGGCTGTAAATGTGGACTGAAGATAGTTTATATTGAGCATAAACTAGCTTCTTGCCTAAGGTGGTTTTTGATCTTGGCTAGTTTGGGGTTATGCCAGTGTACATCACTTTATGGAGGGAGTGATGCCAGTGTATAATGCTACCTCTTTCTTCATTCCATGCACTGTGTAAGGGAGGTAACATCCCTGAAGGGAAGGAACACCTTCCATGGCCATGCTGTTTTTGGGAGAGGGCACATGTGGAAATCAGGGAAAATGGCACGTTCTCTTATCACACAGATGCAAAACAGCAGATAGCCACTGTCCTGGTATCTCCCACCCACTACAAGTCTGTGGGTGGGTGGGATTCTCCCACTTAGGATACTGCCTTCTGCAGGATCAGCAGGTGGCCAAATGGAGCAGTCCACTCCACCAACTTTGTGTAAGATCTTAGTAAGATCTTTGTGTAAGATCCTAGTAAGATCTTTGTGTAAGTTGACTTGACGCTGCCAGAAGATTTCAGCCAGCAAATCAACTGATAATAGTTCTGTTGTCAGATGAACATGAGTGGAACCTAGATAAGCTACTTAGTAAACTATACTTAGCTAAGCATGTAGAGTGTATGTTGTGTATGTTGCCTGGTAAAACAGGACTGGGAGGAGTTTTATGATCCTGGCAACAGTGTGATGTGACAACTAAAAAGCCAATGGAATTCTAGGCTTCATCAATAGAAGTATAATGTCTAGATCAAGGGAAGTAATAGTATCACTCTATTCTACTTTGTTCAGGCATCACTGGAATATTGTGTCCAGTTCTGGGTACCACGATTCAAAAATATTAACAAACTGGAGTGTGTCCAGAGAAAGGAGGCCAAAATGGTGACAGGTCTGAAAACCATGTCCTATGAGGAGTGTTTTAGAGAGCTGGCTATGTTTAACCTGGAAAAGAGATGGTTAAGAGGGGACATGGTAGCCATGTTTAAATATTTGAATATTTGCCATACTGTAGATGGAGCTAGATTTTTTGTTGTTGTTGTTCAGCTCCAGAGAATAAGAACTGCAGAGCAATGAATTCAAACAATTGGAAAAGAGATTCCACCTTAACCATTAGGAAGAACCTCCTGACAGTAAGAGCTGGTTGACAGTGGAATACGCTGTGTTGGAATATAGTGGAGTGCCCCTTGGATGTTTATAAACAGAGGCTGGAAAGCCATCTATTGAGGGTGCTTTGGTTGTGTATTCCAACATGTCAGGGGTTTGGACTTTATGGCCCTTGAGGTCTCTTTTAACTGTATGATTCTATGAATACACAGGGACTGTGAATATGAATCACTTATGTATGTGTAATTCTAATGATTCAAACCTATTTCTGCTGGCTGAAGAGGAATTCTGGGGCTAAATCAGCTTGCATCCAGTCCTAAACCTCCACAGCTAGCACATCTTCAAGTTAGGATTGCACTAATTGTGACTCAGTTAATATTCAAGCTACCACCTGAATTTTAATGTGGTTTACTATCAATTCTCTGTTCAAGATCTTGGATGCTCTTCACCTGAACAATTTGTATCCAGTAGCTGCTGGGGATTTCCATGTCAGTGGGGTTATGATTATTATAATAATTTCCAGATCTTTTGTGTATCACAATTTGTGATAAATTTGTGATAGAAACATCTTCAAACAATGCAGTTCCTGGACATGTAAAGTGGTTATGAATAGGGATTTAATGCATCATCTTTGTATTAAAAAGTGGCCTCACAGCCATCCTCCAAATTTCAAGTTCAAGCACAGATTTGATGAAGTCCTTAATAGAGAGGGCTGGTGTAATCTGAGCCCTTTTAAAAAAGCATTTAATTCTGATTTAATGTGGGAATTAAAAGCCACTTTTGAAAAGGAGAGTACTTACTGTGCTGTAATGAACATGTGGGAGGTAGTTTCCTGGAAACAAAACCAAGTGCCTCTTCAGTCTCCCCCTCCCCACCTAAATTTTCCATTTCTAAGAAATGCACTTGAGTGGGTTCCATTTATAAATCACCCTAGCAAATGGCACCAAATTGAAAACCCAGATTAAATTGGAATATTGCTTCTGGGATGTGGAGCTAAGGTTCAGCTTTCTCCACATTCACGTCTGTCCTAATATTATGTTCCCTGTTTGCTATATTGAAGCAAATCTGTTGCATGTGCAGATCTGTTCTAAATGTTGTAGTGTATTGAAAAGCTTGTTCAGACAAAAATGATCCCATGCAACTAAGGATAAGGATGGAGTAAAATTTGGTTAGTCGCAAAGTGAAATCTTGCTTGCCTTTTAAACTATGCGTTTTTATTTTTATTTTCAGTGTAGTTTTCATTGAAAAATGTTCATTCAGTGTCTGAGATCCAGCATCTGGATTGTGTAGGATAAATTATCACATGTGGATTTATAACTTAATCATGCTACACAACACTTGACTGCAATTCAGCATCCTCTTGGCATAGCTTAACTATCCACACAGAGAGATACACTGTGTCAGCACTACATAATGCCCATACAAATAGCAAATTGGACATTGACTGGGAGCAGTTGTGAAATGAATGATGCAAAACCACAGTGCACAACAAACAACTATCATGTGCATAATGTAATGCACAGCACATCAACACAATGCACAACATCACTGTATGTGCGATTCCACTTCTAATGCTGTCAGAAGAATGATTCTGTTATGCTGTGATAAATAATTTGACCTGTATGCATATCACATTTTAAATATGCATATATCACTAACAAAATGTCAGCCCTTGTGTAGAATGACAATATTGTACAACCGAATGAAGACACAAAATCTGCAGCCAAATGCACAAACAAATGTTCATAGTCAATATGCATCCCTGTATGATTCACATCCATGTGGACTTACAACCTGGCTTCTCCAGAACTGAATGCAAATATCCTACATTGGAAATAATATCCAACAAATTCTGCAGGGGAATTTAAGTATTCCACTCACACGGTGTATATCCATGAAATGTGCATGAAATGAATGTTCAAAAATGCATTGTACTTGGGAAATGTTTGCATAAAATGTGCACATTAGGCAAAAAAAAAGCATGCAAAACACCTACATTAAAAGAAATGTTCATAAAGATACATACATATTTTATACATTTTTTTTAAAAAAAAAATCAGTGTTCAGAACACTGGAAAAATTCTCAGAGACTAAGATGAATGGAAATTTAAGAAAGGGAAAGAAAAATTGACATTCATCCATCCAGACTAGGGATCCTATCCACACAGAAGAACTCCATAGTACACAACTAATTGCATGACACATAGTGGAGGCTGTTGAGTCCAGTGTTAGTGAGGTGGTGAATCCACTCTGGGTTTAAGTCCAAATATTAAAGAAGATATCCTTGGTGCTAAACCCAATCTCAAGGAAATAGGCAAAGCATTCTGGATAGCCCCTTGTTAGTCTAAGGAACGGACAATTGAAATCCCAGTGTTCTGTGCAGTATTTCTGCACCCCTCCTTTGAACACTCATTCCTTTCCACTGTTTCAGATAGAAAAGGAGTTGTGCAATACACATTCAACAACATTTATGGATTCTCTTCTGTTGTACCAGCAAACCTCTGAGCTTTGGATTGTGCTGTCACAGTAGGACAAAATAATACTAACGCTGAATTATTTATGTTCTAAAATAAGTCAGTATTCGGATTTTGTTATCCAGGCTGAGTACAACCAGTTCCTGCCTATTGTTCTTAGGTTGCTTAGCAATCCCTTGTCCTATGTAATAAGAAATGCACCACATATTAAATTAAGTATTTAGTTTTATACAGTTGGAGACCTTTGATGGATTCTGCAGAGGACCAAAAGTCTGGTGAATAAGACAAATAGGAGTGTGGCTGCTAGAAGAACATTTAGCATCTGTGAAGGTGTACGATTTTTTAACGGAAGGATTTTGTTTTGTTATTGCATGTTGTTTCTGATCTCTCTTTTATGTGTTGCACAGATGTTCAAATTCACTTGCAAGGTGAATATGTTGCCATAAAAGTTAAGTGGCTGAACTAATAAATATAATCACATTTATAACAAAATGAATGTTGTATGTCAATTGGTTTACAGCTCTTATTAGTAAGGCATTGTTAACTTTAACCGGCTGTAAAAACAAACACAATTACATCTACTGGCAAAAACTGCACACATATTGGATTTGTGGTGTTTGGGTGGATTAAAATTTCAGAGGGCAAAGAAACTGAAAACTGACCAACCCCTCAAATATTAGGCTAAGATGAATGTGTATTGGAATGAAAATATATGTGTGCCTTTTATTTTATTTTTTATCTCTTGTTGGAAAGTCTCAATAAAATACTTAAATGGCAAGAAAGCTGATCAGTCCTTGCTTGACATCAGATTCTCATAATATAAAATAAGGAAACAGGCAGAACATCATAGCTGATATCCTATAGTGAGGAGACAGAACATAAATTTATACTCATGGGGTTATGTAGCAGCTGTGCAATGTCACCCTATTAGTGAAATATATCTTTATGCAAGAAAATGTGTATTGATTTGCATGGACACCCATGTGCACTGTGGCCCATTCTGCAAAGGCATCACATGCATGACTCTGCTTCTGTGATCAAATTGCATGGCCATAGAACCCTGACTGGGTTCAGTCTCACTCTATCAGTCTCAGGGGAAGGCAATGGCAAATCTGAAGAAACTTGCCAAGAAAACCCCATGATAGGTTCAGCTTAAGGTTGCCATAAGTCAGAGATGACTTGAAGGTGCAACAATAATTTCTGTGCAAAGTCTGAGATATTTGCCATTGCTGCTCTGGAGTGCAGAAAGAGCTTTTCACACTTGTGCATGTTGAAAAATCTCACAGCATTGTCTGTTTTTCTGATGAGGTATCTCAGTCAGTATATTGAGATACTGGCTGGCATCCTGTTCAATGTTTACAATCTTGTAAACTGCTTTTATGATCTCATAACTTTGAGGATTCATATTTACCATTTTTTAATGATTGAACATAACCCCCTACACCAAACCAGCCTCTTAAACCAAGCAGTGCATTAGTTACAGTGTTTCTGAGGCACTACTTATCAAGGCACTGGGAAATGGGCACCATCCCAGCCACAGGGTAGATTGAGAGAAGCAGCTGCAGCAAGTCCATAAAGAGTCTTTCCTTTTACCTATCTCAATGCAACCCATGTATAGGAGAACACTGCAGTCATCATTTGCCAGCTCCTTGATCTGCAGCACCTTGGAAACCCTTTGGATGGGACACTGCCTGATGCAAGAGGTAGGTGGGTTTTGTTTTCATCTGTTTTGTGTTTTTGGAGAAGAATGGCATCAGCAAAAGTAGCTATTATGTTTTCTCACCGTTGCTGTGTCTGATAACACAGGGTCCCAACCAACTTTTTCACTGTGGTGTATAAAATTAGAAAGCATTATTTTCACCTTCTCTGATCTGTTGCATATACACTAGACCTGGGTGGTTTAGAACTTTCACCTGGCAGCCCTTTCCAAGAGCTAGCATTGCACATACTTTTCTGTTCCTGAAAAACTTTAGCACATGGATGCCACCTCCCCTCATAACTCATGAAATTAAATTCCCAAACAACTATTCCTCATTTTGCAGAAAGGTTAGGATAGCATGAGCTGAGTTTGTGCTATCCTGATCCTGGTGCTCACCAGGGTTGGTCCTTAGATCAGCATAGAGGTTTACACACCTATCCCCATGCTGACCTGTGACCTATGACTGGTGTGTGCTCCTTATCTTGCAGCACTATTGCATTCATTCAGATGCCCCCCCCCCCAATTGTCACATCTGATGTGGAAATGGGATGCCTGGTTGCAGCCATTGCAACATGCATGCATCCAGGAGCCCTTTCCCACATCAGATATAGTGATGGGAGGCTTCTGAATGAAAGCAACAGCTGGCAAGATAAGAAGTATGCTGGGGACAGCGTAAACCACCAGGTTTCGCAACAGAGTTTCTAAGAAACCCTGTACAAAACCAGGACTATTTTACACTGCAGATTTTGTCCTGCATCATCTGAACTAGATAATGGGAGGTTGGGGGGGGGGGAGGGGGAATCCAGACCAACACTCTTTGTCAGAGAAAGCCCTGTGACACAGTGGTTAAATGCCTGTACTTTCTGCAGCCACTTGCTCACAAACCGCAAGGTGGCTAAAATGAGTGCCCAGCTTGTTGGCGTCAATTAGCTTACACATTGTAAACTACTTAGCGCTTAAGTGTACTTAAAAGCAATATAGAACTGTACTTGCTTTTGCTGATACTATTGCTATTGTTAAAGCTAAAGACCTTGTAAAATACAAATCCCAGGATTCCATAACTACAGCAGTAACAAAGGAGAATCCCCTAGTGATCAGTGTAAGGGGAAAAACCTAAACTTCCTCCCATATAGCACAATCATTTGACACAATATGCAGCATTTCCTGCAAATCTGGTACTATCAGTAGCAAATTCAGAGTGTAACACTTTAAAGGGATTTTTTTTAAAAAAATAAATCTTTATTTTCATTAAAATGTATATCACATGGTATAACGTTTTTCTCTGAAGTTTCTCACAGTTTCCCAGGAAACTCTGGTGTTTCCTATGAGTCAGGGTGGAATGAGTGGAAGCAGAACAGATCATTGTCTGGCAAATGCCGCCATTTCTCTAGGTCAGCTCCTTCTTCTACTGCATTTTTCTTTCATCTTCCTGAACCAGAACAGATCACTGCTTGGCAGGCACCACCATTTACCACTCTCTGACGCAGTTCCCCATGTGGAGCAATGGTTAAAAAGTTTTCTCTTGGTGCTTCTGCTGCTGGTGCATTCTGGGGTACGAACAAGGTGCTAGACACATCTCAGGTAGGAAAAACCTTTTCTGTAGGAGCCTTTCTAGGCAGAGAACTGGTCTGGGCATTGGAAAATAGATGGCACCTGCCAGGCAGTGATCTGTCCTAGCTCCGGGAGCTCACAGAGGAAAGGGAGTGGTGGTGGACCAGGCAGAGGTGCAAACAACTACTATGGAGAAAACAGGTGCAAAGTGGCTCTGGGATGGGGGTGTGGCAGAACAGATATGGAGTCTATTCAGATTTTCCCCTTTAGTGTAGATGGGCCCTTTGAAGCCAGTGGTGGCTAGTTGCTTTCTTCATTTCTGCCTGAACTTTAAGGGAACTCATTGGATAATTTCAGAATAAAACATGAAGTGGATTCACTGCCCCACTGACATGGAAGCCCACCAGCTGCTACTGCTTGAAACCCTAACTATCGTCTTCAATCTGGTCTGAAGAGAGTAGGACTTCTCCTTGTCTGCACCACCATTGCAAAAACTATCAGAAATCAAATCACTCTTTCCCACCCCCATAATTCTTTCCTCCCATGATGATTTTCTTTAAAAATTCTATCTCCTGTAGCTTGAGTTATGACTGTCCTGTCACAACAGCTAGGATCTGATTGCATTGCTTTGCCTGCTGCATATCATCTTCCTAATTTCTATGCTGTAAAGTATGGGCTAGAATAATATTAACCTGGCACCATTAACATCCAGCTGACTACAGTTTTAAAGAATGCTGGCGATCATCATTCAGAATGAGATTTTCAACATGGAGGCAGCAGACTAGGTTTGGCCTCATTCTGATTCACAGCAGTTATGTTCAGGAAAGAAAATCAAGGTAGATATCTTCATTTCTGCTAATCACTTCAGAGAAAGATTAGCTAAGCTGTTTTTTAATGTTCCAATTTGAGATCAGATGGCTGAGTGACTTCCTGATTAATGTCTAGTATTCTGCACCAGGGAATTCCAAAAGAAACAAAGCCTTCAATTCCATAGATCATGAAAGGCTATGGAATGCCCTTAAAGACAAGGGAGTGCCAACACATCTGATAGTCCTGATGAGGAATCTGTACTCAGGACAAGAGGCTACTGTCAGCATAGAACAAGGAGAAATGGAGTGGTTCCCAATTGGCCAAGGAGTCAGACAAGTCAGTATCCTTTCACCCCATCTGTTCAACTTGTATGCAGAACATATAAGAAAAGCAGGCCTGGACACAGAAGAAAGAGGAATGAAAATAGGAGGAAGAAATATTAACAATCTAAAATATTCAGATGATACCATAGTATTAGCAGAAAACCTCACAGACCTGGAACACCTACTAAGCAAGATCAAGGATGAAAGTGCAAAGGCAGGCCTACTGCTCAACTTAAAGAAAACAAAAATAATGACCATGGAGAATCTTCACAAATTCAACCTAGACAATGAGGAAATAGAAACAATAAAAGAATTCTCATACCTGGGATCAAATATTGATAGGAACAGAGACTGCAGCCTGGAAATAAGAAGATTAAGAATGGGGAGAGCAGCTATGAAAGAACTAAGAGAGATTCTAAAATGCAAAGATATACAACTGAGCACAAAAGTTAGAATCATACAAGCCATTGTATTCCCTATTACCATGTATGGATGTGAGAGCTGGATGTGAGAGCTGGACAGTTAAGAAAAAAGAAATAGGAAGAAAATCCATTCATCTGAGATGTGGTGCTAGACAAGAATGTTGAAGATCCCGTGGACAGCCAAAAGGACATATAAATGGGTCCTAAAGCAGATGAAGCCAGAAACCTCCCTTGAAGCCAAGATGACAAAACTGAGGCTGTCCTCCTTCGGACACATCATTGGCAAAAACAATAATGCTAGGAAAGATGGAGGGAAGAAGAAAAAGAGGAAGGCCACATGCTAAATGGAAAGGCTAAAGACCTTTTAAAACTACAAAACCCACGATTTCATAGGATGGAGCTACAAAATTTAAAGAGGTGGCAAACTGTATGATTTCTACAGTATAGATGCACCCATAGCCTGGATTTCGATTAAACCACACACCAAATAATAATAATAATAATAATAATAATAAATTTTATTTGTATACCGCCCTTCCTGCGATCAGGGCGGTGCACAGCATAAAAACAAACAATATAAAACAATAAAGATTAATAAAACATTAAAACAATATTAAAACAATGCAATGATTGCAATAGTAGTGTGTCAGGGCACAAAACCAGTATGGGGGGGAGTCTCATGTGGGAAGATGTCAGGGGTATGCATGTTCAAACAAATATGTTTTTAAACCCCTTTTAAATGCACTGAGGGAGGCGGCCAGACGGAGCTCGGTGGGTAGGGAGTTCCAGAGGCTAGGGGCCGAGATGGAAAAGGCTCTCTTTGAAGTTGTTGATAATCTAGCCTCTGGAATTCTAAGTAGCTGTTGCCCCGTGGATCTAAGTGTGCGGGGCGGATTGTGTGGGGAGAGGCGATCCATTAGGTACTCTGGGCCTAGGCCATTTAGGGCTTTATAGGTAACGACCAGCACTTTGTACTGAGCCCGGAAGCGAATAGGCAGCCAATGAAGGTCTTTCAATATAGGTGTTATATGGGAGGTCCTGGAAGCACCAGTGACCACCCGAGCTGCCATATTTTGCACTAATAGTAGCTTCCAAGTGTGATACAAAGGCTGCCCCATGTAGAGCACATTACAGAAATCCAACCGAGAGGTTACGAGTTGAACTTGTGAAACATCTCTCAGGGGTGTGAAACCATCAACTCTTGCTTTCCACTATAACAAAGTTATCACTGTTGTTGTTGTTCTTGTGTACCAAGTTTTAAGTAATTTGTGCCTTAATGGTGACCCCAATCAATACTATGTTGTGATACATTATAGCATGAATGTTTTAGTATCATCTTCATTCTGTAACCACCACCTTTGGCAGTAGGAGGAGAGAGCAGGGAGGAGAAGAAAAATGCCATCCTTTAGTTATCTTTATCACAGGGCATTTTTTTCAAAATTGGTTTAAATCTTTGAACAAATAGACCTGATAAGGAAGGTTTACAGATCTCTTGAGGCAACCATCATATATAAAAGAGATAGGGATTTACTCCTTAACCATCACCCCTCATTCCTTGTATCTTCTTGGAATGAGTCCATTATCTCTGGCCATGTAATGGAGTGATCTCAGATGGGAAGCATTTTAAAGCCTGAGCCCATAGATCTTGTTCCCAATTATCTTGAGACAGATGAATTCTTCATGCTCATTAGCTTCAAAGATGGGAAGAATGTAAAGAGGGAAGTATATTAAATTCTGAGAAATTGAGGGAGGCCCCCTTTCACAATCATTTAAGCAAGCAGCACTATTATGTTCGGTGCGTAAAAGCACTTACGGTTTAGGGCTAAAGTGACAGTACAACACCCACTTACAAATACATTGGCTGCCATCCAAAATCCCTTCAGCATGGCATACATGTCCGTATAAGAATGTACACCATGCCAGAACAATACAATCTCTATACAGAACAGCAGTTGTTGTTGTTTATTTGTGAAACACATATAAGTGACTGTGTGCCATTATGCAATGTGTAATTGCAATGCACAATGCACAATCACAACACACAATGTTAAATTTCAATGAATAACCAGAATACACAACTGCAATGTACAGAATTGCTCTCAGCAGAAAACACTTGTTGGTCATAGCAAATAATTCACTCTACATGTGTAGCATTACTTACACACACATGTCACTAACAAGATGCCAGCCATATTGTTAATTCTTTATCAGCTAACATTGGTGTGAACATTGTCCAGTTCTGGGCACCACATTTCAAAAAAGATGTGGAGAAACTGGAGCATGTCCAAAGGAGGGCAACTAAGATGGTGAAGGGTCTGGAAACCTTGCCCTATGAAGAACGCCTTAGGGAGCTGGGGATGTTTAGCCTGGAGAAGAGAAGGTTAAGAGGTGATATGATAGCCCTGTTTAAATATTTGAAGGGATGTCATATTGAGGAGGGAGCAAGCTTGTTTTCTGCTGCTGCAGAGACTAGAACGCGGAACAATGGATGCAAACTGCAGGAAAAGAGATTCCACCTCAACATTAGGAGGAACTTCCTGACAGTAAGGGCTGTTCGACAGTGGAACACACTCCCTCGGAGTGTAGTGGAGTCTCCTTCCTTAGGGGTCTTTAAGCAGAGGCTGGATGGCCATCTGTCAGGGATGCTTTGACTTGGAGTTCCTGCATGGCAGGGGGTTGGACTGGATGGCCCTTGTGGTCTCTTCCAACTCTATGATTCTATGATTCTATGATTCTAAGAAATGGAACGTGGTGTCCACAGTCCTTTACTTAACCTCCACCACACCTACTTCCATAGCAGTAGTAGCCAGTGGCTTCTATGTCAGTGGATTGTTGAATCTGCTCTGCACTTTAGTCTGAAGGTTTTTACTTTTTAAAAACTTTATATATATATATATATATATATATATTTAACAAAATAGCTTCCCACTCCCAGTCCTAGAAATAGGAAGAAGCCTTTCCTTTCTTATAAACAGTATGGTGAGAGAAGTTGATTTTCACTTCAAATTGGCCATAATTATAGGTTTTTCTTATTTCTTTGAATGAGGGCTAGATAGGATTGCATTTGACACCTGATTGCATTTGAACTGTGATGCTTAGAAGGGTCAGTTCCAGTTAGTACTTGGATGGGAGACCGCCAATGAATACCAGGTGTTGAAATCTATATTGCCAAGTATGGGAGTCCACAGACACCCACATTTTGGAACAAAGAAGGCCATAAATTTATTAAACAACAACAACAACATGTCCTAGGGTTGTCTCCAATGCATGAGGTCTGGACTTGTCATCCATCAATCTCTGATTGATCGATGAAACCCAATTGCTTGGTCATGGTCAAACTTCGGGATAACAAGAGGCCACCAGTTAATAACACCCATCACCCTATGCTAACTGGTTGTTTGAATATGTGCATCTCTGCCCCTTGTCATTGGGGGACGCTGCATTGATGTGGCCCGCACAATGGCAACACCACTGCAATCTCAGCATCCCCGTGTCCCCGTTGGACTCCCAATCCAAGGCTACACAGCTCAGGAAACCACACCCAATAGATCTGGGACCTATGCAACCACAACCAAAGGCCATCCCTTCCCTAGGGACACCTCACCCTCCAGCCAACATGGCCTTTCAAATGCTTGCTGCCCAATGGGGGGCCGAGAAAGATCGGGAGTCCCACCGTCCCAGTCCCCCAGCCAATCCTGGGCTATGCAAGGGCTGACACCGCCCAATTAGAAGGCACTTCTGGTCCCAGCATCTCCTGGGACATGTAGTCCCATACCGGGAGGGAGTGCCTCTCCTTCTGGCCCCCAGCAGCCATTCACTGGACTGTAAGCTGGCTGCAAGGGCTGCTGAAGGCTAGAGCCAGCCATGAACGTGGCTTTCCCAGCCTTGGCAACCAGGTCATCCCGCTGAGTCGGGCAGCCTCATTTTCAGAGGAAGGAACTGGCAAAACCGCCTCTGAGTATTTCTTTCCAAAGAAAACCCTATGAAATTCATTTGGTCACCATAAGTCAACAGGCAGCTTGGGGGCAGACACAGTCACACCAAATGGCAATGTTTACAGTTGTAGAATTTATTATGTAAGTATGATCCTGCAGCTTTGAGTCTCTCAGCATCTCCTTTGCTCTTGGAAAGATTTACAGAATCCACACAGAAAAAGAAAGCCACAATTGCTATTTATGTATCTAAGTTGTGAATTAATTACTATGATATCCAGGGTTTCAGGGATTAATGCAACAAAGATCTGGTCTGTCCTGTCCTGTGTGATGTAAAGAATAGGCCTTATCTTCCCTAACTATTACATCTATGGTTCTTAAATTGTAACATACTCAGCAAAATATTATGTCTAGACACTGGTATTAGCAGAGACATATGTGACACATAGCTACATCTCTGTAGCTATTTCTTCCAATGCCACCCCTCAACACAACACAGCATGCACACCTGCGTTTGCACAATCCTGAACTGAATGAAGACCTTCTGCATAAGCAAAAATGTCCAACAACTTCCATAAGAAAACTTATACATGCATTAAAATGTAAACAAGATTCTGATCAAGATCTGGCTTCCTTTTAGTAAGATTTAATTACTGGTACTCCTTTTGTACTAACTCAGTATTAGAATTTTGCAGATGTTAATTAACTTTTAAACTATCTGTTTATTCCTTGGAAGTTAAGTACTGTTTGGTGGAGATTGATTTTCTATGCCCTAATTGTGAGTGAAAGACTGAAACACTAGGAAGATCCTAATAGTTCATAGACTGAGGTCCTTACATGCCTTTCAATATTTGAACATACAGACAATTCTATGGCTATGTTTTCGGATATTTGGACACCTTTCAATGAAGTTTATTCAGATATTTTTCTCCATTATTGTAGTGGTGACATTACCATGGGGATGATTTTTTATTATTTTTTTGTCTTTTTTATCTGTGGATCGGTTGAAGTCCCACACTCTTCTTCTAATAGTGCAGCACAAAAATGTACAGAGCAATAAGTCTCCCACATCTCCCAGAATCCGCCTTGACTCATTATGTTGTTAGTGTTGTAAGTTCAATCCAAGAAGAGAGCTCCAAGGTCCACTCAGCCTTCCATTCTTTTGTAGGCAAGTAAAATGAGTACACAGCTTGTTGGAGGCAATTGGCTTACACCTTGTAAGCCACTTAGGGGATGCTAGTTCACTGATAAGTGGTATAGAAATGTACTTGGTATTGCTGTTGCTATTAACTAGTGGCCCTTGAACAAACTACTCACACAGACTGATAGGCAAGGAAACATTGCCATTGCAATATCTCAATTACAGATATATTTTCATTCACCAGAAGCACGATGGATATTGCAGTGGCTACCAGTACTGTCCCCCTGGAATGGGAAGTGTGTAATACTCTGCCTAACTTGTTTCTCACTCACCCACCCCACAAATGCATTTATAATATTGTCATTATATAAATTTACAACACCCACAAACAAATTGGAAAATGCTCAATTTGTGATACTGATATTCAATTGCTATTCCTCTTTTCTTGCCAATATTTTTTATCTCTTGAAAGGATTTTTTCCCCACTAAAATATCATTGGATACAATCCAGTCAAACCAAGCAATTTTTAAGGCCCATTGATTTGACAATATGCTAACTCTTATATCTCAACTTAATGGTGCTTAAATGTGCAGTTTTGGCTGGATCCTGATCAATGGCATTCCTTTACTGGCACCGTTTGCTTTTTCTCCAAATTGTTCACAGCAGTGTGCATGGAGGCAATCCCATGTCATCACTACAATCCTATGCAAAGGCAAATTCCTTCAAAGTTTCAGATGACACCAAATTAGGAGAGATAGCTAACACCCCAGAGAACAAGATCAGAATTCAAAATGACCTTACAGATTTGAGAGCTGGGTCAGAACTAACAAACTGAATTTTCACAGAAAGAAATGTAAGATACTACACTAAGGCAGGAAAAAAAATTAAACACACACATATAGAATGGGAGACACCTAGGTAGACAGCAGTACATACAAAAGGAATGTAGAAGTCTTATTAAAACATGAACTAAAAAGAGTTGGCAATGTGATGCAGCAGCTAAAAAAGTCAATATGATCCTACACTGCATAAATAGAAATGTGATGTCTAGATTGAGAGAAGTAATAGTACTATTTTATTCTGTTCTGGTCAGACCTTTCCTTGTATCCAGATCTGAGCACCTCAGTTCAATAGGGATATTGACAAGGTGGAGCATGTCTGGAGGAAGGCAACCAAAATAGTGAAGCATCTATAAACCATGCCCTATGAGGAGAGAATTAGGGAGCTGGGTATGTTTAGCTTGGAGAAGCAAAGGTTAAGAGGTGATATGATGGCACTGTTTAAATATTTGAAAGGATGTCATATTGAGGATGGAGCAAGCTTGTTTTCTGCTGCACCAGGGATTAGGACTGGGAGTAGGACTGCACCAGGGATTAGGACTATGATTCTATGATTCTAAATAATAATAATAATAATAATAATAATAATGCAATAAATATTTACTGCTTTACTGCCATCTGTCGGTGATGCTTTTACTGTGATTTCCTGCATGGCAGAGTGTTGGACTGGATGGCCGTTGTGGTCTCTTCCAACTCTATGATTCTATGAATTTCTATATATCCACCTGGATATGTCTCTGTGTTTATTTGTTTGTTTTCATGGATAGCAGTGTTGGCCATACAGCAAAATAAAACAAAATCGACAGTCTACAAAAGTATGGGGCTTTCTGGATTGGCAGGAAAATGTGACATGAAGTTGCCTTTTCCTTAATGCTTAGCAGCTGCACCACAGCCTTTAGATGGAGCTGCACTGTTCTGCAGTTTTTAAAAAAGAAGCTGGGAAAACCAGCACCTTTTTAAAGGCGCTTCTTTGCCCCTAAAATGCAAAAAAAGTGTTTTCATGGCACACTTTCCCTTTTTCTCATCTAAAGGCTAGACTTTCATGCAGCCATGAACACGCTTCTTTTTGCCAATCTAGATCAGGCCAATGATACCATTATTGGCCCACCAACATATGCAAACTTTCAAAGCTCCAATGGTTTCTACCATAAAAACAAAATCTACAATTTACAAAAGAGCAATACCATTATTAGCCAAGCAAAATATGCAAGCTTTCAAAGCTCCACTGGTTTCTCCATTAGACAAAAGATGTTTTAAAAAATCATAAAGAAGAAAGAAATAATTTTTTAAAAGGTGATGATGTTGGAGTCACAGGCTTCCATGTTGTATCAGATGTTGTCTCTGCTATTGTTCAGCTGGTCTGGAGGTAATGCAATGTAGGTAAAGGCCACTCCCTTCTTGATCATGTGGAGAATGAGATAAAAGAGAATAAAATATAAACTCCACTAGCAGCAGTAAAGTAACTCCTCTTGTGATCCAGGGTGTCTCTGGCTTTTATGAAGCAATAGGCCAATATCTTAGGTAGAAAACACTGAACTTCTGAAGAAATTAATTGTATTGCTACATCTAGGGGGGAAAAAAATTTATATGCTGTATAGGGATGTTTTAATATAATAGTTAACAGGGAAAACTAGCCATGCTTTACATCACTGAAACCACTGATCAATGCGTGCACTTGTCCAGTTTCACAAACATCTTGATGTCCAAATACAGATCCAAGAAGAAATCCTAAGGGGGAAAGGGCAAAGTGAGTGATAGGAGTAGGTGGGTTGGAACTGAGGAATCAACTTTGACAGAGGCTCTTTCAGAGGGGTATATATTATTATTATTATTATTATTATTATTATTATTATTCCATTTTAGAGCATATAGGATATAGGACAGTTTTGGTTTAGAGAGAAGCATTGTCCCCAAATTGTACAAAAATGGGGGAAGGGGTATTGGGGAGCGTTAGAGGTCACAAAAGTGGTGCTATAGTGCCACATGTGGTTCATGGGCTATACATTCCCCACTCTGGGCCTAAGGTAATTTAGTCAAACTTAGTGTCCTTAGCACATTTCTGATATGTTAATACACCTCGCCAGCTCATTTGTATTTTAAGAGTATTTGCTTCTGTCTCTGGATTGCCTCCATATTTTGAAAGCAAGTCCTGTGCTCAGTAAACAAACAAACAAACGAACAACACCCAACTTCATTTATATACCTCTTCATACCCCCTAAGCAGTGTCTAAGCCACTTACAACTGTAAGCTAATTACCCGCAACAATCTGGGTATTCATTTGAGCGACCTTGGAAGGATGCAAGCCTGATTGAAACTTGTGCCCTTTTGCTGGTATTGAATTCGCAACCTTATGGTTTTGAGTGAGTGGCTTCCATACAGGCATTTAAACACTGTGCCACCAGGGCTCCTGTGATACACACACATGTGATCCAACCCTGACACATCTTGACAGTGAGAACATTGCAGGAGGTCTAGAGAAAGCCGCCAAGAAACAAAGTCAGCTTCAGAATCAGTGGGAGTTCTGTTAGTGCACATTGACATATGGAGGTGGATAGTGTCAGTTGCAACACTGGAAGAGCACAAAGATTTAGAAATAGGAGGCACCCCCCCCCCCCCAAGCTTTCATTGCTAAGGCAGAAGAACGCTGTGTTCTTACTCTTAACAAAGGGCATTTTGACATAGGGCACTGAAACTTTTCAGCAGATTTCTAGCTTTCACCATCTTCCCTCCCTTGACCCATGGATGAGATCTTCCAGGCAACTTTCCAAACAGAATTTAGTGAGATGCTCTCAAGCAACCATCAGAAAGGAAGCATACTGATGTGTAGCTGGCCCTTTTGCCAGGTTCCCACTGGCTTGAATTAACTTGCAGGTCTGAGTACTGCCAGCAAGAGCCTCAGGAGAGTGGCCTTGTGTCATTCTGACATCCACCTGTGTCACACTTTGAATATGCATGTATCCATTAATTATAACAAGCCAGTGATGCACAAACCCAAAGTTACTCTCCCCCCACCATGGTAATCCAGAATCATCCATGCATATCAAGATGAAGGCCTGGTTGTGTCATCCAAGTCAACAGCATTTAAACATTCAATAGCAATTTACATGTTTGGACTGTCAAAGGCAATAAGAGTTCTTTTTACTGTGCAGAGAAAGAAATGCAAATCAGGTCTTTCCAGGGAGGTTGCTTCTTCTCTGCTTTTTAGAGGGTGCTCTCTGGTATGGAATCAGCTCAGCAGTTTGCAAGAGTTGGGTTTCAATGATGATACAGAGAGGGCAAAAACACCAGCATGTTCCTATGGAAGGATGACTCAGCCCCTGTTAATTTCATCTCTAAAAGCAAGAGCTAGGGCTTTGGGGAGAAAGTTCCCACACAACAACGTTAGCACTTGAAAATTCCATAAATATTTGAAATGTTTGTTCTCTAGAGCAAAAAGTGCAATAGCAAGTACATACAAAAAGTGCATAATGTTAGTTGCAAATATGTGTCCTGACTAAAGAGATAGTTATTCAAATTGTCACTGCAGATTTGAGGTGCAGGAGAGGAATATGACTTGTTAGATAAAGTGCTGTAAAATCAGCAGAAATGGAGATCTGTTTGTTGAGCAATAGCACAGTCCCTTGGAAAATAATAAGCTGGCAAATGCCTTGAAATGGAAAAATTCAATATGAAATAGCTTGACATAATATGAAATAGCAAAGGGGTAAGCATATGAGCAGCAAAAGAGGATGGACAATAACCTGGCACCTTTTTTAAGAAGGGTCAACACTTAAAATGTGGGACAATGGTGAATAGAATACCAGTATCTTCTTTGAAAGACCTGCTATAAAACTGCTTCTCTCTTTAAGCCCTGGGTAAGTTTGTTTCTTTGTTTATTTCTAATAGAGAGATGGTACTCATCATTATAGGCTGAGATCCTACATTATGCTTGTGTAATGTATATATACACTCATAAAGTTACACAGTGGTTATGTGACACACACATCTCTTCTACTGACTACCGGAGTACGTACTGAAATTGAGTGTGTAACTGTCAGCGAGTCTGCTTTTTGTGTCATGGTGGGAGTGGGAATACACAACGGCTGTTTCTGCAATTCTTGTTAATCAAATATATTGCCAAACTGTTATGCACCATCCAAAAATGTGCAACTACATCTTAAATGGTTATATCTTTGGACCTCTGCTTATACAGCTGTCCAAAGAATGAAGACACAATGGCCAGAAAAGTACAACCATATGCATAGGATACTTTCTATATGTACAATTCCAACAAGAGCCCAGCCATATTCTGTGTCCAAAGCTGGGGAACATGAGGTACGCTGTTAAAAGCAGTGCACTAGATTTAAAGGTTTGGGGGGAAAGCTCCTCCAAGCAATAATTCTCTACAGGACATTCTAGGCTAAGATTTTATTAGCTAGAGTCTTTGTCACATTGCAAGATAGCATACCCCTTTAGGGTCAGATCATAGAATCATAGAATCATAGAGTTGGAAGAGACTACAAGGGCCATCCAGTCCAACCCCCTGCCATGCAGGAACTCCAAATCAAAGCATCCCCGACAGATGGCCATCCAGCCTCTGCTTAAAGACCTCTAAGGAAGGAGATTCCACCACACTCCAAGGGAGTGTGTTCCACTGTCAAACAGCCCTTACTGTCAGGAAGTTCCTCCTAATGTTGAGGTGGAATCTCTTTTCCTGCAATTTGTATCCATTGTTCCACATCCTAGTCTCTAGAGCAGCAGAAAACAAGCTTGCTCCCTCCTCAATATGACATCCCTTCAAGTATTTAAAGAGGGCTATCATATCACCTCTTAACCTTCTCTTCTTGAGGCTAAACATCCCCAGTTCCCTAAGGCGTTCCTCATAGGGCATGGTTTCCAGACCCTTCACTATCTTAGTTGCCCTCCTTTGGACACGCTCCAGTTTCTCCAAATATTTTTTGAATTGTGGTGCCCAGAACTGGATACAGTATTCCAGGTGGTGTCTGTCCAAAGCAGAATAGAGTGGCACTATTACTTCCCTTGACGTAGAAACTATACTTCTATTGATGCAGCCTAAAATTGCATTGGCCTTTTTAGCTGCTGCATCGCACTGTTGACTCATGTTCAGCTTATGGTCTACTTGGATTCCTAGATCCCTTTCACATGTGGTCTCATTCAGCCAGGTGTCCCCCATTTTATATCTGTGCATTTCATTTTTCCTCCCTAAGTGCAGAACCTTACATTTCTCTGCATTGAATTTCATCTTGTTAGCATTGGCCCAGCTATCTAGTCTATTCAAGTCATTTTGAATTTTGATCCTGTCCTCTGGGGTATTAGCTACTCCTCCTAGTTTAGTGTCATCTGCAAATTTGATAAGTATGCCCCCAATTCTGTCATCCAAATCATTAATAAAGATGTTGAATAGCACTGGGCCCAGGACAGAACCCTGTGGCACCTCACTGGTCACTTCTCTCCAGGATGAAAAGGAACCATTGTTGAGCATCTTTTGAGTTCGGCCAGTCAACCAATTACAAATCCATGTAACAGTTAACTTGTCTATCCCACATTTTACAAGTTTGTTTGCAAGAATGTCATGGGGAACCTTGTCAAAGGCCTTACTGAAATCAAGGTATACTGTATCCACAGCATTCCCTTCATCTACCAAGCTGGTAATTTTATCAAAAAAAGAGATCAGGTTCGTTTGGCATGACTTGTTTCTCTGAAACCCATGTTGGCTTTTTGTGATTATGGCATTGGCTTCTAAATGTTCACAGACTCTCTGTTTAATGATCTGCTCTAGAATCTTTCCTGGTATTGATGTCAGACTAACTGGACGATAATTGTTGGGATCCTCTTTTTTTCCCTTTTTGAAGATGGGGACAACGTTTGCCCTCCTCCAGTCTGCTGGGACTTCTCCTGTTCTCCAGGAGTTCTCAAAGATTATTGCCAATGGGTCTGATATTACATTTGCCAGTTCTTTTAATACTCTAGGATGTAGTCCATCTGGTCCTGGAGATTTATATTCATTTAGGTTAATCAGGTATTCCTGTACTATCTCTTTACTTATTCTGTGCTGAAGTTTCCCTATTCTGTCTTCTGCTCCATTATTCTTAGGTTGAACACCCTTTTCCTTTTCTGAGAAGACTGAAGCAAAGAAGGTGTTGAGTAATTCTGCCTTTTCTCTGTCCCCTGTTAGCATTTTGCCATCTTCTGCACGCAGTGGCCCAACCATTTCCTTCTTCTTCCTTTTGCTGCGGACATATCCAAAAAAGCCCTTTTTATATCAGTCCCAGACCTAGTCACCTTGTATGCACAGAGAGTTTCTTTCATTCCCTGTATCTCCCTCAGACCCAAATCTGAGCCTCTTTTGCTTTCCATGGTCTACTCCTCTGCACAGGTAATTATTACCCCTCTGCAACTCTGAAACACCCCTATCCAGTCTCCATGCTTCCATTTTGGTTCACTCTGAATGCTGTCTCTATCTGAATTACTATGATATTTTTGGTTGCACTCTTGCATATTTCTAAATCAAATATTTTATTCACCCAAAACCTGGAATTCTCTCACTTTAGTATCAATAGACATAGGTGGAAACAAGCCTGAAGTTACCCAGTCTTTTGTTGGCTTCCTTGAGCTAAACAAATTCTGTAGCTTTGAACAAATGCAGACACAGTTGGTGGGGAGGGACCTCCCCAGACCCCCCTTTCTTTGGGTAATAGGGGATTCAAAATGAAGAAGACCTTTTGGAGACCCTCTTCCCCCATGTCTACCTCTGTGTCAGTTGCTTAGCCCACATATCTATATTTAATCTTTTGATAACATGGGGGCTGTCACTTGGTGTGATCCTCTGGGTGAGTCAAAACTTTACCTCGATGTTATTGTATGGAGGATTCAAAAACAAAAATGTGTGCTTTAAGCAATGAGTGTAAAGCTTTTGCCTTGTGTAGAGGTTTTTGGTCTGTTTGCAAAGGTTAGATATGAACATGCCATCTGGGCACTGATAATGACTCTTAGACAGGCTGGGGAGTTGAAAACAATGGAATTGCATACATGAGACAAACCCAATTAAGTAAAAACGTTTACCCTCTTTCAAATCCACATAAGATTGTCCAACATCTCTGGAAACTGCACATTACCTACCAATGTGGAGAATACCAGTCTGAGACAGTTTAGCAGGTCTCCAACCAGTAAAGGTTAACCAGACAGTTAAGCATTGATTGTTTTCCTATACACATTAAAGAGGCTGTTTCTTCATCAGCAGGAGGGTGGGAATTTCCAGTTTGTACTTTAAAATGAGGCTTGACTTCTCCAAGATGGAGGCAGATCCAGTCTTTCTTGCCTAATCTTTCATTTTGCCTTCTTTGTGTTATGGAGCAAAACTCATAACACCTCCCAGATGTTGTTGTATGATGATCAGGTGTAGCCAGTATAAATAATGGTGAAGGACCATGGGAACTATAGTACAACATTTGGGGGAGTCACTAATTTCCTATCTCTGCTATAATTTAAATATAATAGGACCCAGTGTGTCTTTGTGCAAAAATAACACTGTATGATGTATGAAATATTTTTAAATATTTTAAAGTTTTCATTTTAAAATAAAAAAATTTAAAAGTATGGCATAGGGCGGCGGGGGGAAGAATAGTTTTGCCATTTTTTGTACAAAAAGAGAAGAACGTTTACACAATTTTTATGTAAAAGTTCCAAAATGTACAGATGTTTCAGCAGTTTTGTTAACAGTTCGGGAAGCATCAGCTCATGAAGCCTTACACTCATTCAGAATTCAGTTCATTTGGCCTTGATAATACCATCCCAACAATCCCCGCCCCCCCCCCCCAAAAAAAACACCCCACAATAAACTCCACAGAGTTTTGGAAAGTTATATTTACTACAACTCCAAAATCCTTTTTGTGTCTTGGAAAGGACAGATCAGGCTGCAGCGTGGCTGCAGTGTGTAGTTGTTGCGGCCCCAATCTGGCACAGCTGGGGGCAGCTGCAGACCACCCCTCGGGGCAGTCTGCACAACCTCTAAATCCCTGGCCTCAGCTTTCTCCTCTTCTTCCTTGTCCACCAGCATGGCACTTTGTTGCTTCATCTGTAGTGATGGGAACAGCCGGGGCAGAGAGATGATGCTGCAAGTCAAGTTCTAATGAAAAGCAGACCTCCTACTTGTTCTGAAGTACTCTGGAGATGAGCACAGAGAGGGAAAGAAGCTGGGCCATGTGGGAAACCTAGAGGGCCAAATAGAACCCCCCCCCCCCCCCAAAAAAAAAGACTGGATTGAGTCCCAGGGCCTGAGGTTCCTCAGCCCTGTTTTAGGAGTTGCTTTTCAATGAGGAATTTGCCTTTTTTTAAACAAAAGAAAAAAAAAGAAAAGAACTTGGTACAAGCAAAGAGCATTAATCTGAAAAAGGGCTTTGGATCCAGGCCTGCCATTTCACTGCCTTCCATCTTGTTAGCAATTATTTACATCCACTCAGTCTCAGTGAGGCTGAACAAGAAAGAGCTGGATGCCAAGTGCCTATTTAGTCTTAGCTGGTTATTTTAAAAATAGCTGCAATGAATCTGAAGGCAGAGTCTATTTACTCCATGCTGTTCTATGACTGCTGTGAAATGACAGGATGGATTTTTTAAAAAACAAAAAACAAAACAAAACACATACCCAGTAATGCTTCACCGGTACTTTATTAGCTAAACCATCTGAATATAACAGCACTCTTGGGGCAAAAATCTGTCATCCTAATTCATATGGAGAAGAAACTTACTCAGTGAAGTGTGGATATATTAACTATTATGAATCTATCCATTCCAAGAATTAAGCTGGTTGTAACCCCAAGGCTATATTGCTTTAGGGGATTCTGGAGTCCAGTATAATATGGACATACGGTTCACTGTGATCATAAAAAAAGACATGAGTTGTGCCAAATATTCTCCAGTTTCAGTTTAGGGGCAAATATTAGCTATACTGAGAAGCACGGACAAAAATTCACAACAGTATTCATGTTTCCTGAGCCTGTTGAGTGGCACCATGAAATAATGAGACCAAATTTGATTAAATGGGTTGAATAAGGGCAACTTTATTGACCTAAACATTATTTAACTGAATTTGGACCCAGGGTTAAGCAATGCAGGGGTGACAACCTGATGTGTGTCCAGCTGAAGCCCAGGCATCAACCTGTGACCAGTCTCCCAGGCCTTCCCTTGGGTAGAGTACTAGACCCTGGGTGCAATCTGAAACTGTCAGTTGTTATCCAGCCAGTTGTTTACTGGAAGGCAAACGCAAGGGGCTGCAAGTTGTAATACTTCAAGAGAGAGTAAACACAGCAGGTTTGCCCTAAAAGTAGACTCCTTCTCCATCTTCCCAAGTTGCATGACCCATAGAGGTGGTTCCAGAGCCCAACACTTCACCAAAAGCGTGCCAAGATTTGCACCTATCTAATAAATTCTCTTTCCTGCCTCTCCACAACCTGCCAACTGAGAACCTATTTTAGACACCCCTCATGGTCAATTCTCCCAAGTCCCAACAGATATTGTGTGGGGTAGACAAAAACAATTAAAGTAAAGTAAAAACAGGTAAAAAAGGGGAAAAATCCTCCTCTGCCACAAAGCAACCATCTTAGTTTACACTGCGTGGGTGGAAGCAAAAGCAAAGAGGACACAAAAAGGGGTACAGGACCTTAAGTAGCCTTTGCCTCTACCCCTTTCACATGACCAGTGTTTGGCACCAAATGCCAAGCACAGGGGATTCTTAATTCTATTGATGGAGGCCATCAAACTGTCCCCCTGTCCCTACAGCATCTTTAGCTGTGCGGTTGTAGAAGCTAATTTCTCCTGAGTGAGGTTTGCATCATGTGGATGCCATGCCCTGACTCTGCCTCCAGGCCAGCCCTAATGGCCTGTGTGTACAGCCCCTTAGTAGTACAACTGCTACTGACTTCTCTCCCCAACACCATGGTTACTCCTGCACATTTGGTCATCCCAGACATGATGGTGGCCATGAACTCATAATGCTTTTGGGAGATGGATACCACGTTCTCAGGACACTTGTTCATTTTATCCTTGGGGCATTGAAGGCATCATTTGTTGTTGTTGCTGCTGCCTAGGTGGGGGGGGGGTGTGTGACGGCTGTGGGGTACTCTCCAGAGCTGCCTACACATCTTGCAAGCACCAGTTAGCCACACAAGCTTGGGGGGGGGGGGGATGACAAGGAAGAAAAATCCCATCTCTGCCACCACTGCAGTTGGCAGTGATTGTAGACTTCTCATCTGCAGAAGACTTATGTAGAAAAGGCACCACCTGCGATCTGGGTTCCAGCAGTGGAAGGGCAAATAGAAGAGTGGGGGCTGATTTGGGGGGGGGGAGGGAGTTCTTCTTCAGGAAAAGACTGGAAACGGTTAGTAGCAGCTACCAGTGCTGCATCCCACTCTAGACCTCACTTTGATTCTGAATGACTCCCTGGAGTTTAAGGTTGGATCAGAGGTGTGAGATGGCATTTACAATTGTGACAATTGTGCAATAACTGTGAATATGTAATATAAGTGAATAGGGAGCAATTATGGATCTATAAATCTAGGTTACAAATCCATAACTGCAATACAAGCTGCTAGACAATAACAACAACAACCTATAGGTGCTGCAGCTAATGCTTATCTAAGCTCTGATTCTTTTCCCCCACCAGAGCCAAGAAAGTTTACCTTGTAAAAAAGATAAACTCTCAGGCTTAAATAGCTAGAGTAAAATATCTGCCTTACCTTTATCTTTTCCACTTCTGTTATACCATTTGAAGATTCTAACTAGCATCAAAGTGCCATTAATAGCATTCAGGCCCAGCTGTGCAAGTGACTCTGTCTATTTTCACAGGTGGAAGGAGGAAAAGATATTTAACTTCTGCAATGAAGGAAGGTTTAAACAAAGCAATGCAAATGAGATTTCTGATATGATGAGGCGATCCAGCCAACACTAAAGTGCCCCTTTATGCTGCTTTCTATTTGGCTTGTGTTTATGCACTCTGGATGCCTGAGATATGAAGCCAGAACAGACACCTTCAGTTCAGGGCAGGTATTGTTATTGTTGTTTAACACAAATATCCTATTGCTAAAAAGAAAATGTCTTGAAAGCAGAAACATACATTTTTTTTAATCTTGAAATCAAAATTGTTCCTTTTTGTAATTTATTTATTTAAAATATCTGTCCCCACTCATGAGCTAAAAAAGAGTGACATCAATTATTATTAGTAGGACAATCTCTGCCTACTAGGGGTTGTAAGATCTCAGAATCTAGTCCTGAGTCTCAGTTTTTGTGGATCATCTCCTGGAGGTCACAAATTTTCTAGTTTTTGTGGGCTCAGCTCCATGCAAGAGAAAAGAACTGTGTGCAGATCTGCAGCTCAGCTATTAAAGCTGCAGCTTGCTAATATTTGTTACTTGCTACAGCATTCAGCAACTCACCAGGAGGTCTATGTATTTATTTAGCTAGCTAGTTTCCTCCTTGTAATTCCTAAATACCCTAAAGGCACAAGATCCTGTCTGATTTTGGAAGCTAAAGAGAGCCAATGTGATGTAGTGGTTTGAGCTTTAGACTATGACTTTGGAGGTCAGGGTTTGAACGTCCACTCAGCCACAGAAACCTACTGGGTGGCCTTGGGTCACAGCCTCAGAGGATGGCAATGGGAAAGCTCCTCTGAAGAAACTTGCCAAAAAAACTCTATGATAGCTTCGCCTTAGGGTCTCCATAAGCTGGAAATGATTTGAAAACACACAACAACAAGCAGAGTCAGCTCTGGTTTGTACTTGGAGGGAAATAGGAGAACACATGTCAAGAACAGTCAGGTGATGTAGGCTATATTTCAGAGCAAGGGACCACTACTTTGAATATTCCTTGCCTAAGAAAACCCTATGTAATTCATAGAGTTACCATAAGTTGACAGGTGATTTGAAGGCACAGTCTTGCACATTCAAACATATAGGCCCGATATAGACTGCCCAAAAGGGGCGGTCTCCACCCGCCTCCAGAAGCAGTGGGATGAGGCCAAGGCTGCCATACCAGCAGCCTCCGCGGCCCCATCCCGCAGCTTCCAGAGGCCGCGGGTAAGCGGAAAACTGCCGCTTCCCCTCAGCCTCTAAGCAGGGTGCAGCAGGCACCTGGGTGCCCCCTGCACCCCGCTTGAGGAGGCAGACCTGAAGGGAGAAAGGGGCCACCGCCGCCATGGCCCCTTTCTCCCTGGGTCTTTGCCGTGGCTGTCTAAAAGCCGTGGCAAAGACCCACCCACAAAAAGAGGCTCCGTTTGGAGCTCCTTTTTGTGCTGTAGAAAGGGCGTGATTTGCTCCCTTCCACGGCGCAAAGGCATCATGGTGTGCGCAGCATGTCTAAATGCTGTGGACATCATGACACCATAATGGTGTGCCCATGTGGACACTGCCATTTAATTATGGTGGTGCCCATACGTGCTAGGGTTAGGGAGGGTGTGAAAGCTGCACCCTCCCTAACCCTATTTGCGCACTTTTGGGCCCTAGACGCATCTCTTCCAGCAAGCCTTCCCAGATGGTAGCTAATCCTCCCACCGCCGGAATGATGTCTAGCTCCTCCTATCTCCCATTGACATGTGGCTGCAACATTGGACCTCGAGATTGAGTGTTTTTTAGATTTGATACTGTTTTAATTATGACTTAGTTTAATCCTGTTTTAAGGGGTGGTAGGTGGGTATGGATTGTTTAGATTGTAATTTTTTAACTGTATATGTTTTTAATTGTTGTACCCCACCCTGATTGCTCACTCAGAGGGATGGGTTAGAAATAAATATTATTATTATTTATGAAGAATGCTTCTTTACCTTGAATGGTTGTGTAGAAAAGGGAATTTGGGCCAGAATTGCTTCTTCATAATCTTATATAGTGTGAACTATTCTAAATATCCATTAATTAGATTGTGGGTGATCTGAACACCACCACCACAAAAAAGGCTCCCAGCACCCACCCATTTTTACTGAAAATGTCCCTCTCCCTTTCCACACAGCATTTGTCATTTGCCACCGGGGCTGCTTTAGTCCCAGGAGAGGCCTTTTTCTGAACCAGGAAGCAAACACCAGTTGACTTTGGGAGAGTTGCAGCCTTCTGAGGTCCCATGAAGGGTTCGTGTAGGCACCATTACCAAATAGTTGCCCATTCTTGACTTAAACAAAGCCAAGTTGTGGCTCGGGCTGTAGAAATAACCACTTGTAAGGGTATGATCCCGAATGGACACAGTGAGGCATACAGTTTAGTCAACATGCATAAGTTTTACCCAGAGGGACAAGATATAAATAAATATTTATTGTTATTTATTATTGTTCAACTGAAAGCATAGTCTGTGCTCCCGGAAGATGGTGATGGTGATGGTGGTGGTGGTGGTGGTGGTGGTGGTGGTGGTCCTGGTCCTCCTCCTCCTCCTCCTCCTCCCCCTCAACAACAATGTTATAATTTGAACTGTAAAGCAACTTCTTAGGAGTATGGCATTTGATTTATCTGAGTATAATGAATGGGAGAAATATTTATTCAAATCTGAGTAAGTACAAGGCTTAGCAACATCTCTAGAAGATAAATACTGTACTATAATGCAATGAACAGAGGAAAATATTTTCAGTTCATCTGTGGATAGTTTATTTCCCCTAAATGAAGGGAAATTATTTTTACCTTGTTCGCAAAATACAGAAGCTTTTCAGGCACCATGCATTTAAAAAAATTCCTTAGTTACCTGATGTGGTAGTATATTTAGGACAAGCTGAAAGCATTATAGGAAAATTGCAGAAATGAAAAATGTTTCAGAGAAAGAAAAGGAGAGCACATGCATACATACAAAGGCACTGGATAATTGCAAAGGGGAAAAGGCTCTCTTATTGCCAAACATTTGTGGAATATTAGAAGCTGCTGCCTGATTGGACAAATTGCGGCATGTGGCCCTGAAGTCAGTAATTTAATAAACCAAAAATGATGGGAAGCATAAAATAGGTCCTGAAAGTCTGCAACAAAAATGCATTTGGAGAAATCCCGTAGGTGTGCTGCAATGAGCCAGAAAGTGGCAGGTAGGAAAGAAACAATTGACCAAGAAAAAGGGAAAACAGAACAGAATTGAATTTCTGCACACCAGCAGTTTTATTGAATTTCAGCAGTCAAACCTTTGGCCATGACTTTTTATGGCCACTTATTATCACTGTATCAAAAAAATAAAAATAAATTACTGCTGTGATTTTGCAAATGAAACAGACAGTATGCTTCTTTTTTTGGTTGTGCGGTATACATAATGGTTAAAATTCTCTTGGTTGTCCTTTTTGGGAAAGCCAGCATGGTGTATTGGTTTGAATAGCAACTCTGGAGACCAGGGTTCAGATCCTTGCTCAGCCATGGAAACCCACCGTCTGTCCTTGGGCAAGTCACATTCCCTCAGCCTCAAAAGAAGGCAAAGGCTAACATTTGGTGAGGTCAGAGCTTAAAGCAAAAAGATAAAAGTTAAAAATCTTCATGTTCTACTACTGGTAGCTTTTTAAATGTCTTTCTTTAAAAATTTACTAAGGAGTAAATCTGCTGAGTTAACCTGAACTTTATCTAAATGACAGGATGTGATTGTTCCTACTTTTAATAATCCCAATTTTCCCTGATGATCCAGACATAGGCATTTTAAAAATATTCCTTCCTTTGCAAACTTCATGCTGTCCCATTTTTAGAGCCAGGATTAATTCATTCAAACTGAATGAAGTATTGCTTAGTAATGGAATTGTTCAATATGCAGTCTTCTTAGATAAGAGATCTTGCAAATTGAATTTGGGATCCCTTGTTCCTGCATGCAAAACAGAGGGTTTTTGTTTTTTGTTTTGTTTTGTTTTTGGGTTTTTGTTTGTTTGTTTGTTTGTTTTTTGCAAAACACACTTCTTGCTTGGGAGTGGGGAGAGTCAGCTATGCAGAAAAATGTTCTGTATATGCTCAGGGGCTCTCAAACCATTTCTGTTTAAGAATTTTTCACCTTTGGTTCAGTGAATGATTGTGGTAGCTGCTAGAGTTGCCAGTGTGTACTGTATGTGTTAAATTCCCTCTGGTTGCAGAAGGCCCCCAAAATTAAAATTGGCTCCTGTAACGAATGGTTGTGAGATTCAGAATTGTACAAAATTGTACCAATTTCCATGTTAATCTGGAATATTAGTATGCAAGGGGATCTTGTAGCACCTTTGAGACTAACTGAGGAAAAGGCATTGTAGCATAAGCATTCGTAGTCTTGGTCTCCTTCCTCATCTATAAAAGTTCATGCTACAACATTTTTCACTAAGTCACAAAGGTACTATAAAATCTCTTTGCATACATTTAACAATTGTGTAGAAAAGAGAAATTCATTAGATTTTGCTTTTAACCTGGTTGCATGACAAGTAACATCTGTTCAAATTCTCTCTTCTTCATAAGCAATCAATCAGCAATCCATCACACAATCTGCACAACCAATCAACACAAACATTGGTAAAGGAGTTTGACAAGGCTACACACTATCACCCTATATATTCAACCTTGTATGCAGAAAATATTGTATGCAGAGCAGGCTTAGACTCAGAAGCAGGAGGAGTGAAGGTAGGAGGAAGAGACATTAACAACCTAAAATATGCAGTTGATACAATACAGTGGTCCCCTGGTTTACGAATCCCCCGGGGAACGAAATCCCCGGGACCCGAAACCGGCGGGACCAAAAAACATCCCCTGGGATCTGAAGGATCCCCCGGGATGCGAATAAGAAAAACCGCATGGCCCCTTTAAATCAGCCGCGCGGTCCGGCAGAAATAGCGGTCCCCCGGGAAACGAAGACTTCCGGGTTACGAAAGGAACGGATTACCTTCGTAACCCGGGGGACCACTGTACTGCTAGGAGAAACAGGCAAAGACCTGGAACAATTACTGAAGAAAGTAAAGGAAGAAATTGACCGGGTTGGATTACATTAAAATAAAAACCTTGAGGAGCAAGCAAAAATAATGACCATGGAAGATACACAAGAATTCATAAGAAAACAAGAAAATTGAAATAGTCAGAGTTCCTATACCTAGAATCAAAGACTGACCAGAATGGAGGCTGCAGTCAAGAAATCAGAAGACTAGGATTAGGAAGGGCAGCTACAAAAGAACTGGACAAGATCATTGTGGTGGCGTGGACCCTCACTCAGACTCTCTCAGTCCACCCATACAGAATGCCTGTCTTCCCCTTTGCTGCCACCAATTGTATTTTTCTTCTGTAGAGATCTTCTCCACCACTGCCTATCTTTTCTGAGGCTTTGTTATCTCTAGTAGCGTGCCACAATATTTCACAGAGGCCAAGTTGTAATAAAATAATACTGAAGTTTATTAACAAACATCAAAGTAATCAGTAAACTACTTTCAAGGCTTTTGCATTTCTTTCTTCCTAGTTACGTTACCACAGTTACATAGACACAATACTTCAGCCCTCAGGCAATCTGCCAAATACTCTCAGCTTAAATCAACTGGCTTACAACTTAAAGCCTAATCAGTCCCTCTCCTGGACTCTACATAGACCCTGTCTGGCCTAAAACCTAACCTACACCTGTTCCAATCAGGAACCTAGAGAGCACACCCTCAGTGGCGTCCCTCTCCCCAGCCAAAACTCCAACTAAACCAAAAAAAAAAAACCCTGTCTCCCTCTGCTCAGGCTCTTATATAGCCCTGCCCAGCCAGCTCCTCATTGGCTGGACATTTGGTGTTCTGTGGTTGGCTGTTTCTGTCTCCGGGGTTTGCTGTTTCTGGGGTCTCCAGCCAGCTTCTAATTGGCTGGTCACCTGGTGCTCATTGATTGGCTATCTCTATCTCCGGGGTTTGCTGTTTCTGGGGTCTTTTCACTACAATCATAAACTGTAAACATGTAACTCTTGTGCTTTAAAGTGAAGCTTGTCCAAGCCATTGTATTCACCATCACCATATACAGGTGTGAAACCTGGGCAGGAGATAAAACCAACAGAAAGAAAATCAACTCATTTGAGATGTTGTGCTGGAGAAAAGTACTGTGAATATCATGGACAGCCAAGAAGACAAACAACTGGGTCCCAGAACAGATCAAGCCTGAACTCTCTGTGGAAGCTAAGACTATTGAGTTGAGGCTGTCATACTTTGGCCACATCATGAGCAACAATAAATAAATAGTTTGAACCCATTGCTTTGTTATGCTAAACTGAAATCTTCTGAAGTTGGTGTGTATGCTTTCCCTGTGGTCCCAAATGGACGCTGTACTCTGGGCAACCATAATCTCTGAGGCACGTGCACATCAAACAGAATAGTTTGGGAGTTACAAATGAGAAACTTTAACACCTCCGAAGTCAGGAAGATAAGCAACTAAGGCAGGATGTTTTGCCAGACAAGCCCAATAAGGCTGATTTACAACTTCATTCTCACCTTGGACATTGCCAGACCAAGCAATCCTTTACAATGTAGATTTGATTTTCCTTGGATGTAGGGCAAACACCTTTGCCTTCAGGTTAGTTTTTGCCTATAAAAGTTCCCCAAAATCCTATGTTAGTGGACTAGTTAGAGGACATGGAGATACGCTGTCACTGTGAACTCTGACTGGTTCCAGTACGTCTGTTCTTCTTCCACTCACCAGAATGGCCGTATCTCACGCTATCCCCTCACAATTGGATCCAGAGTCAAGCCTCAACTTGTGTAAGTATTGCCTCCAACTATTCCAAGCTAACTCCTGATTTCCTTAGTCCTGGCATGTATGTGTGAGTGAACATCGATTGTTGTGTGATTTCCCCCTTAATAAAGAAATACTTCATTTGCAGAATTCTGCCTCTGCTAAGTTCCTTTGTTCCTTTTTTTCTTTACACACAGGTGGGAAACTTTCCCTAGAGTTGCTTGCAGCACATCCTATTACTGTCCCCACCAATCAAAACCCAGAAGCTTCTCCTTGAGCCAGACAACAACAACAACAACAACAACAACATATTTATATACCGCCTTTCCAAAAAGATCAAAGCGGTTTACAAAATTATATAAGAACACATAAAATACATAAAAGATTTACAAAGCAAATAAATAAAATACCTAAACAGTGGATAGCGTATACAAACTAAAATTCCATCCCCCATCCCTTAACTAAAATACAACCATCATTAAACATTAAACAAAATTACATAAACAATTGCAAATTCATTAGATATTTAAACAGGTACATTTAAAAATAAGTCCCAGGAACACTGCTGCCAAACTGCTTCAGCTGATGGAGTTGCTGGAAGGGGCAGGGCAGATGTTTAAGCTTTCAAGTGGAAAAGACTACTTGAATTTTGGTAGTCTATCCACTTGACAGACCATTTGACAAGCTTGCTCAATCCTCAATATGCCACCTCTTATCCTTATTTTCCCCAGTCTAAACACCCTAGCTCCATAAGCCACTCCTCCTGGTGCATGGTTTCCAGTCCTTTCACCATTTTGGTCATCCTCCTATGGGCACACTGCATCTTGTCAACATCCTTCTTGAATTTTGGTGAGCAGAACTGAGCAGAATATTCCAGGTGAGTAGCAAGGCTCCATCAGAACTTGGAAGTGGATCACTCCTTTCTCACTCAAACACTTTAACTTCTGTATCCCACTGGCTTTCGATATCTGATGGCTTCTAAGTCACTGGAGCCATAGGCTGCTTGCCTGATGGAAGGCGGGCCTTTTAAAATATGCTCCCAAGCTAATTTTATAATTTATTCTCCATTCTGCAAAACACATTTTAGTTTATGCAGACAAAAAACATGATTCTGCCATTGCATAGAAACCAAGCAATTCTGTTAGTCCCTAGTAGAAAAATGCTTACTGTATTTAAACTTTTTTTGAACCAACACAAAGAGATCCCTTAAAGCAGATAATTCTGGAATATTAATACCTGATATGCTCACTGTAGTTCTTATCCCTTTTGCAGTTAATTTGAATATATGGATTTGAGATAACAGTTATAAACTATTGATTGAAAACTAAAATCACCTAGAATGTATCAAAATATAATGGCATCTGAAAGAACAGTGCACTTCCTCTGATGTCTTTTTTAAAAATAATTTAGTGTAATGGAATAATCGGATTAGTAGATGCCTGTGCTGTTCCTACACTCTGAACAATTATAAAAATTTCCATGACCAATTATGACTAATCAGCCTATAGGCTGACATAAGAAAAACACCAGCAGATAAATGAAATTATTGCAGAACTAATTACTTCTTGAACATGCAATACTCAAGCATGTCTTCTTTGTACTGCAAACAGGGTTCTTCAACCTTTCTGGGCTGGCATGCACATTTGGAATCTTGAGTTTCTTATGTATTGTCACAACATGGATGCCGGAGGAGGCTTTCCCAGTCAAAGAATGGCTTTCCTGGTGGGCATGGGCAGACACAAAAGACCCATTTCACAGCAGTAAATTATTGTAGTTGCCAGTACTGTAGAATCTAAGGACAAGGTAGAGCTGAGGCCTGAGCTTTAAAATGCTGAGATGGCTAAGATAATACATATCAGGTAGAGATAGTATCTGAGCTCCAAATTCAATTGACAAATCTTTCTCCTGATAAAGCACAAACAGCAACAGATGTCAGAGAATTTAGAGATATGCCTTGGTCAAAGACATACTGCAGAAATAATCAGTTGGAGACTGCTTTAACTGCTCTGGCTCAGTGCTAGGGAATTCTGGGAAGTATAATTTTGTGAGACATTTAGCTTTTTCTGTCAGTGAGCTCTGATTTCTGGGAAAATTAGTTTTCCCAGAAATCCCTGTCATTGAGCCAGGGCAGTTAAAACAGTCTTGAACTGGACTGTTTCCATAGTGTGTTTTGGACCCATGTTAATCTGGAAGATCAAAGTGCAAAGGAAATTTATACCACCTTTGAGACTGAGCAAAATACAAAAAGCATGGGCTTTTGTAGACTTGAGCCACATCTGGCCTATGATTCTGCTAAATAGCTGATCTGGTTGCAACTGTACTATTGTGGGTTCTTTCTCATTAAATGCTTTGACAACACAAGCTGCAAAAAGGGCATCTTTGTTCATTTTTGATGTATCGCCCTTCCAGAGGAGGATTGTAGCAAATAATTCAAATACCTATCTGACATTGCTCACCTATGAACACAAAGTTTCTCCTAAGTAGAGCTTAGACAGTTACTTGCCTGGACTTCAACTCCCAGATTCCCTTCACCAGCATCAGCCTAACATATAACAAGCTTAAAGCCAAAAGTAATAATTAAAAAGCAAGATTTGCCCAAGCAAATAGGGAATAACTGTTTTAGGATAGGTGTGAGGATTTTGTTTGAAACTGTTGTGAGCAGCAGGCATGTAATTATTTGCTAAGCTTCTTCTTGAAGGAAATAACAAGGAATTTTAGCAACTTTATTCTCACTGCAAGAAGATCTTAGAACTCCATGCACTTTTTGAAGCCAACTCTCAATTCACAAATAGTTTTGGGCAACATTTGCACATGCCATTTTCTATGCAAATCATCTGTGTGCAAAATTTGCACAAAGTAAGTACCCAATTACAGCAGTTTCTGTGCAGAATACCTTTTTTCACACAGAAATAACATTTCTCCATAGATATATCATTTTCTGTGCAGAAAATGCCATTTATTGAGCAAAGCTATCATGCATGAATTTTGCACAGAACTAGCACTGAACAGCAAAAATTCTTGACAGTCCAGGATTCTTCTCAACACAAAAAATATGTTTTGAAACATTTTTTCCAAATATTTTCAAATATTCTTTCCACTTCTACTGACAGAGTATATTCTCTACCTCTATTCTTTCCCTTCTCTACTGGGAAAGGAAAAAGTTTAAAGCTCCCTTCTCTGACTGCTGTTTTCATGATTCAATTAGTGTAACCTAAGCACAGCTATCTTTACTGTTGCCAACAAATTAGTGTTCTGATCTTGCATACAGCAGTGATGTAGTCAAGTTTTTTACTCCAAGTTTCAAGTCAAGTCTCAAGTCTCTACCTTCAAGTCTCAAGTTGCGTCTGATGTCTGGGAGCCAACTTTTAGCAGAAAAAAAAATGAGGTGGCAGTGTGTGTGTGTTTGTTGGGTTGGAGTTTCAATAACTAGAAAATCAAGATGATGTGCACAAAGGTAAAACGAAATTCTCAGAGGGAACAGCAAATGTGTTTAGCAATGGGCTTCAGGAGGAAGTATCCTTCTAAAGCTATTCAAAAGCTTTAGAAGGCTCCTCCAATGAACAGGAGAGAAAGGCTGCAGAGTAGGCCTCACCCCATCTCTCAAGCTCATTGTTTAATGTGTTTTGTGTTTCTGGATGAAATTAGGCCAGCAATTCAGTCACTAAAATATACACTTCTCAAGTCAAGTTGAATAAGTGCATCATTTATTGCTGAGTCAAGTCCAACTCAAGTCTTTGAGGCAACCTGAGACCGACTTAAGTCCAAGTCAGTTTACTCAAGTCTACACCACTGCCATACAGCATGTACCTGAAGATTCTTCTATGTTTTATTTTAACTGCTAAGGAGCGGCATATTCTTTGAGCATTGGGAAGTAATAATTGGTGTATTAGGGAGTAGGTTTAACTTGGGAGAACTATGTAATAGTCTATATATCAAAAAGAACTGTCAGCTTTACAGAGCTTTACAGCCTTGGTTGCAAATATTTAAAAGCAACCACAGATTGTTAATAATATATTTTTTAAAAAAAATACTTAATCACTCCCTTGAATATTTCCATGTTTAACATCTGATCAATAACTATTTTTTCCTCTAAACCTGCCCTCTTTTACATGTTCAATGGACTTGTTTCATCCTTTCACAGAGAGCTTGGTCTCCATGTGATATTTTAAAGGACTCTGCGAAAACAAGTGTCATTTCTTTTAGTATCCTTTTGAAAGTAGTTTTTGTCATTTCATTGAGCTGACAACTATATTATTCTAAAATCAATTTCCTAACATGATTCTTTTGGGGTAACTACCCCATGGCTTTACAGGACATCCACACAATTATGCAGCCAGCATATTGAAACACATCTGCATTTCAATGAACATTGTCTTCTGTGCCAACTTCACTTCCACAGTTTCTAATATAATAGTAATAAATATTTATTTATAACCTGACCCTCTGAGCGAGCAATCGGGGCAGGGTACAACATTAAAAAACAAGTACAATTAAAATGTTACATGCCAATCCCTCCTCCCACCCCTTAAAATAGGATTAAACTAGTGCAGGGTTAAAACAGCAGCAATAAAAACAAACAGCAGCAGCAGCAACAAAAACAACAACAAAAACCCCATACATATATCCAAATCCAAATTTATGGGCAGCCTCAAGGTGATATCTGATGTGGCTGGGGAAGGCTGGATAGATATCTTGGAGACCAGGGAAGGTTAGCCACTGTCCGGAAAGGCCTGCCGGAAGAGATGCGTCTTGGTGGCTTTTTTGAAGCCACATTCTGGGAGCAATGGCAGAGAAGGCCCTCTGAGAGGTCTGCAACAATTTGGTCTTAATAGGTTGTAGCAGATTCCTCCTAGAGGACCGGAGCATGCGAGGGGGCTCATATGGGGACATCAGTAGAATTTAACTAGTTTACTGCTTTTTCTGCTATTCAATTCAGGAGTGATTAAAATCAGCAGAAGTCCAAGGGACAATTCCACCAGGAAACTAAGTGCTTATTAGCAAGTCGAACTGATTCTCCATTACTTATGAAATGAGAGTCACAATTAGGGATGCAGTGATTATCTAAAGCTTTTGATTGCTGAAGCAAAACAATCATATTCACAGGAAGCAGGAAGCAGACCAGACAAAGTTATCATACATCAGAGAAGGAAAGAAAGGAAGACATTATTGTCCAATACCTTTGTGGAACTAAGACAACTGCAGATGAACACTTGCATAAGCAGAAAAAATTCTCAGTTTTACTTTTGTATTCCATTTTATGGATTTCAGATTTTTTGTAATTCTCAAATTCCAGTCTTAAATATATCCATGAGTTTTGATTGACTCGACATTTGAGCTTTTTACATCTCCAGTTAGTTTTAATTTCAGTTCCAAGTTATAAAAAACTGGGTTTTAACTGAATCTTTGAGATGCAAGGAACCACAGGGGCCATCTACTCCAACCCCCTGCAAGATGAGAATACACAACTAAAACTCTCTCAAAAGATATCCATCCAAACTTTCTTTAAAGGCCTCCAAAGGAGAGAGTCTACTAACCTACAAGACGGTCTATTCCACTCTGAAGCAGCTCATAGCATGCATCCAGACTGTAGAAATAAAGCAGTTTGACGCTACTTTAAGTGCTGTAGCTGCATCCTATGGAATCCCGGGATTTGTAGTTTTACAAGGTCTTTAGTGTTTTCTACCAGAGCGTGCTTATGCCTCACAAAACTACGAATCCCAAGATTCTGTAGGATGGAGCCATGGCAGTTAAACTGGTGTAAAACCACATTATTTCTACAGTGTAGATACATCAAAAGATAAGACTATCTTTTAAGACGTGAGTCTGCCTGCTTGCTATGTTTAAAACAGTGCTGGGTGGTGGCTTCCAGGTCAGTGAGGTGATGAATCTATTCCAGGTTTTACTTCAAAATGTAAAAGTACTGTCCAAGGTGCTGAATATATCTTAGCCATAGGGCTCAACAAATTCGATAACTCATTTATTGTTATTGTTATTATTATATTTATTTGTATTGCACTCTTTCCCCAAAACTAGGACTCAGAGTGGCTTCACAATATTAAAAAAACAATACAATTAAAACATAGAAAAGTTATACTTTAAAACAGAATTAAATTGTTACAATTTAATTTAATTAATTTAATTTAATTTAATTTAATTGTTACAATATTAAAATATTAAAATAAAATACAATACAATATTAAAATATTAAAATATTTTAAAATAAAAATATTAAAATATTAAAATACAATATTAAAATAAATTACTTATTAAAAGAATAAAAATACAGTTTAAAAGATTAAAAAATAAAACACTTAAAATGATACAACATCCTAGCTGGTCCTTTAAAAACATTCTGTTTGAAAAAGCCTGCCTGCATAAGAAGATTTTAACCTGCTGGCAGAAGCTCAATAAGGAGGGAGCTGTTCTGGTCTCCCTGGGCAGGGAGTTCCAAAGTCTAGGGGCAGCCACCAAGTAGACTTTCTCTTGCATGTTTGTAATGGTAGTGGGACTGAGAGAAGAGCCTCCCCAGAGGATCTCAGGGCTTGGGCCAGTTCATATAGAAAGATACGGTCTGCCAGATCTTGTGGATCTGAGCCATATGGGCTTTACAGGTCATAACCAGCACTTTGAATTGTGCCCCAAAACAAACTGGCAGCCAATGGAGTTGTTTCAACAGGGGCGCTGTATGATCTCTATAGCCTGCCCCAGTTAACAGCCTGGCTGCAGCTCTTTGGACCAGCTGAAATTTCTGAACACTCTTCAAAGGCAGCCCCATGTAGAGCCCATCACACTAGTCCAAATGGGATGAAACCAAGGCATGTACCACTGAGGTCATATCCGGCGTTTCAATTAAAATCTGGTCTACAATTTTAATCCTTTAATCTTTGGATTAAAGCCTATATGTCTGTCCATGTCTATATGTGGGAGAGGGCCTTCTTGGTGGCTGCTTGGAGGCTTTGGAACTCTCTTCCTAGAGAGGTTATACTGGCACCCTTCTTAGCATCCTTTCATAGACAGGTAAAGACATTTTGGCAAGGCATTGAGGCTTGATTGTGAAGGGGGAAAGTGACTTTCATGGGCTCTGTTGCTTATATTTGTTCATGTTCTTTTAATTATCCGTTTTGAATTCTAATGATAGTTTTATTTTATTTTTTGCTCTTTTAACATTTTATTTGGTATATTTAAAAGTACACTGAATGATTCAAAAATCAACAAAACACAGGAACAATAAGAGGAAGAATCATGGACAAAAATAAAGCTATAAAAAGTTCTTTTTCTTCAGTATTAGTGCTTGTTTTCTATTTTACTTTCTCTATTAGCCATCCAAAAAAACAAAAACAAAACACAAAACACAATATTGTTATATTCCTTTACCTCTGTGTGACATGGCAGGGGGAGCTTCGGGGTGCCCAGGGTTGCCCCAGCTGGGAATTTCCATCCACCCCACTGAACTGCCACCTCCGACAATGCACCAGGATATCAAACACACCCATGGAGCAGAAGATAGGGGGTGAGTGGAGCAAAAGACCAATTCATTGGCTGGGGGCCTGAAGCCTCAGGGGGAGGGGGAGCCAATAAGAAGGAAGCCCAGGTGAGAAGAAAAGGGGGGGCAGAAGATACAGAGGAGGAGATATGGTTTGGAGGACAAAGGACAAAGAGAGGGGCTACCCGGAGAGACACCCCACTAGAGTATCTTATCTTCCATGTGGGTAATCCAGCAAGCAGGAATTTGGAAGCTTTCCAACAAAGGAGAAACTAATAACTTCTTAGAATTCACTACTCCTCAGGATAGCTTCATAACTGGACTGTTCTACTGGGCACGTCTACAAACTTTTTGCTAGTTCGATTCTCTATATATGTTTCATGTTATTTAAAAAAACAGTTTATTTTGTTCTCTATTATAGAGCTTTGTGTATTGCTTAGGTAGCATTATACCTTTATAACCTACATCATTGCATACTTGTGTTTTGTTTGGTAGTGTCAGGGGACCACTGAACCAAGACACAGGCGCTGGGGCTAGCCCCGAGCTCCCACAGCCCATGATCCAGAAGAACAAGTGATGGATCCTTCAAACACTGGGAACAGAGCCGCAAGGGCTCTAGAAGCCAGTGGGGCAAACTGGGACTGGACAGGGGTGGGGAATAGCCACACCTGGAGTCTTGAATCTATCCTTGAACCCTCTCCAAGGACACAATCCCTGTAGTGTGGGAGCCAGACAGGCTTGTGGGAAGAGGGGTTCAGGGAAATGAGAAGGCGAACTGGGAGCATCCTGAGAAGCTCTTCCAACCCTGAGCCTAAGTGGGAAGAGGAAAAAGGAAGGGAACAGCATTAGGATACAGGGGAGCCCAACGAAGGAGCTGGGAAGGATAAGTTAAATGTTGGTGACAGTAGTTGGAGTTGTCCCTGATTTATATAAACATGAAAACATTGGTTCGGCATGGCACTGTCCCAGCCCTACCAGGGCAGACATCACACTCTGTTTAAATACATATATGTATACATATTTAGATACAAATAAAGATACACACACACACATACACACACACACAGATACAAATAAAACTGGTTGTTTTGTTGTCTTCTTGTTCTTATAAGGGACATCCATTTTGTTCAATTAACTCATTAATCTAGATTAGGTGAATTGCAATTTTCTAAAAAAGTAAAATGAAGAGTAAATATAAATAGGTAAGAAAATTCAACTCAAGAGTTCAGTTCTGTCAATATTGTAGGTTTTCAATCTATAGGGTAACCCCATTTCTTTCCCCACATATTTACTGCACTTTTCCAATAATTTCTATGTTGGTTCAATGTTTTTTTTCCAATAGCAAGGTATAGATATAGATACATTATAGACTGTAACTTTTAAAATAAACTGCCTTGTGTAAAATAACTGCCTCAAAGCAAATTCACTGCCTAACTGCCACACTGACATGGAAACCACCAGACATCAGTGGTGTAAATTTCACTTAATTTATAGCTTTCCATTTGTAGGGATTTTGCTAGAAAGTAACATTATTTTGATAAGGTGAAACTGGAGTTAAACAGACACTTTTCACCATGGTGCCCAGCCCAGCAAAGCACTCATCATAAGAGCTTAAGAACTTTAATCAGATTCTTAGTGTATTAGCAAGACATTCTTCACCTCTTCTTAACCTTGAAAACCTAAAGAGGAGAGACAAGAGGTTATGTAGCAGAAATTTTTTGACTTGACCTTCTGAGACTTTGGGCATAAATCTAAGGGGAGTAATTGTGTAGATTCTATAAAACAAACCTTCACTCACAAAGTGTAGCATAATGATACCTGATGTTTGAGAGTTTACATTCCTTTAAAATGAGCAACGTCCTCCCTATATGTTAAGTTATCCCAATTTATCAGTTAGACATTATATTTATATATGGAAAGGCATATCCGTCCAAGCTGAGATAGGTAAATCAGTTTAATCTATGCTAGTGTGGTGGAATTTATGTGGCAAGTGCCATTGCCTTTTCTTAGTTCTGCATCCCTAAAATCATCTCTGAATTTTGTCTCAGCACACTTTTAACATGGGAATCCCTTAAGTGGCCACATTCTGGACTGTCAGATTTAAGCAGTAGTTGCTGTGTGGTTGAGTTTAGCCACATGTCTATAAGTGGCCCGAGGAAAAACAATTGCATGGGGAGAACAAGATGTTCAGATAGCGGTATGGAAGTATGGATTATGAGCCCTGTGTGGATTTCTTTTGTGGCTCATAGTACAAGCACTCCAAAAATTCCACAATTCCATCAGGAAAAAAAAAATCGACACCAACCTCCCCTTTCCTGCTTGTGCCAATTTATGTGGAAGTTAGAACCAGAAGTGACTTCTGGTTCCAACTGTTCCCTAAAAAGACAGCAGTGTGACCTGCCATAGGGACTCATTGTTGTGTGTCTTCAAGTTGTTCCAACTTCTGGTGACCCTATCATACGGTTTTCTTGGCAAGATTTGTTCAGAGGAGGTTAGCCCTTGCCTTCCTCAGAGGCTGAGACAGTATTACTTGTTCAAAGTCACTCACTGAGCAAAAGCATCTAGTAGCACCTATGAGACTAACTGAAAGGAGGTGGATTTTCATGGCTGAGTGGGGATTCAAACCCTGATTTCAAATCCTGTAGCCCAACACTCAAACCACTGCACCATGCCCAGCTGCTCAGGGTTACAAAAAAAAATTGGCCTCTGCCTTAGATACAAGATGTGGAAAGTAATTCCAACAGTTCATTCACTGGTTTGTTGCAGATCTTGGAAAAATTACTTTTCAGTACTCCAGCTCCTAGTTCTGATTCTTTACTTACTGTTTATGACCTCCATTAGAACTGTTCTCTTCCAAGCTACTGAACTAATTAGCTTAGTCAGCCCAGAGAAGAACTGCATTCCAGAAGAATGAGCCAAGCTCTCTTTGATATCAGGCCATTTGAGAATCAGTACTGAAAGACTGCATAAATTGGCTTCAGCACACAATTAAAAATAATAATAACAACACAAAGATGCCCTTGTCCTCAGTGGCTTTAGCACAACGATCCCAATGTTGTTACATAATAATTGATCTGAGGCCCACTTTACTCTTTTTTTTGGAGATGTTGCCATGTGGCATTCACCCATTACTTAAAATCACATGTGGCTAAATAAATAGCAGTTGGCATTTGCATTGGCACTCCAGCGTGGCTGCGAGGAATGAGCTGACACTCAGAGGAACAGCTGCCCCTTCCTTCCACAGCTCCAGGCCCGGGATGAGAAAAGACTGCAACTTCATTGGCTCAACATTCAGTCCAGCTGTAGCCAATGGGCAACATCAACTGTCATCAAGAGAACCCAGGGGTTAACCCTCCATTTGTCCGCCTGGCTTCTGGCACAAGGAACAACACTTGCCAACAGCAGAGAGAGAGAGGACAAGACCAAGTTATGATGCTAGGCTGCAAAGTCTGCAACTCCAAAACTGGACCAGGGTACTTTTAGCAACTCATCTTTTCTGAGCTGGAAATAGCTGCAATTCCAAGCCTTGTGTTGAATGTTGAAAATAGACACATGATACTGCTATATGACAAGCTTCACAGTGGGGAAATTTATGTAAGATGTGTTATAAAGCAAAGGAAAGCATCATAGGTCTTTAGCTCAGGAGTTGGCCATGTCTGTCTCAGTTTTGTGGCTTATTGGGCCCACAGGAATGCATTTTTATGGGCACTGAAGCCAAGAGCCCTCAATGCTCTCTAGGAGGCATGGGGGTTATTTTTGCCTTATCTTTGGCCAGCCTGGACCATTAAGATGGTTTGGGTTTTAGGATATGATTTTTAGTCACTTTCGATTGCAATAAAAAGACTAAAATGTCCCAAGAGAGCCTAAAAACTAGTCCTTAAGCCCACAGAGGGTGTCAGGGGGGATTTGGAGATTAAAAAAAAAAAAAAAACGCAGCCCACTAGCCTCTCACAGTTGCTCACTCCTGCTTTAGCTAATAGATTCCAGCTTCCCCTCATAGAAGGTGGTAAACTGGGTCCCTAAACAATGAATTTGATTTAAGTCATCCCAGTCAACACTCCAGATCCCATGGGTCAATAATGGGACTCATGGCCTGAATGCACACCCTCTCTGTGTAAGGTTATGGGTAGCTGAATCCCCAGGTATATAGAGGGTAGATTCAAACTAAGGCAGCTGAACAAGGCAGGCATGACTCATCTCCCATCCATACAGATATGAGAACAGTATGAACCAGCCATAGTAGGAGAGGTTATTCCTCTGGACTGTTTGTAGCTCCCTCTATATTTTGAACTAGAGCATACATTATCTAGGCAGTCTAGAGCATACATTATCTAGCTGGGACTATGGAGGAGGAGGAGGAGGAGGAGGAGGAGGAGGAGGAGGAGGAGGACTTTATTCATTTGCATCCCAATTTTCTTCCATGAAACTCAAGGAGGCAATATATAAAAGTTAAATTAAAAAAAAGCAATTGAACAATTTATAAAGTTAAAACATTAAACATTAAAAGCACTAAAATTAATCAATAGATTACACAAACCATAAAAATGCACAGCACATCATTGAAAGCTCACACCATTCATTTTCTAAAAGCTAGGTGGCACAGAAATGTTTTCAGGTGGTGATGGAAAGAGAGCAAGGAGGAGCCATCCTGGCCTTCTTACAGGGGTAGTTTCAAAGATTGGGAGAAGCCACTGAGAAAGCTCTCTCCCTTGTCTTCACGAAACAAGCCTGGGAAGGTGGTGAGACAGATAGAAGGTCCTGTCTGGATAATATTAGAGTCTAACTGGCTCATGAAGGGAGACAGTGCTTCAGATAGCCTGGACCCAAGCCGTATCTCTTCTTATCCTCTTGGAAGGCTGTTAACATTTGACCATGGTGCTGGCAAAGATTCTAGAATCAATCTAACTGGTAACAAGAGGCCATTTTAACACTCAAATAGTGGCACTCTCTTCTGCTCTGGTCAGGCCTCACCTTGAATACTGCATCTAGTTCTAGGCATCACAATTCAAAAAGAAAGTTGACAAGCTGCAATGCAGATGCAACCATAGTCACAATAATGAAAGGAAAGAGGTCAAAGAACATCTGCCTGCAAATTACTCTTATGTGGAGCGAGTTAGTAATTTAAAATTTTATTTGAACATCTAGAAATACAGTTTAGGCATCCAAAGGAAAAAAAAACAAACCAAATCACCAGGGGAATGTGAACATATGAAATATAACAGTTCTAGGTGTGAATAATTTTGAACATCTCATTCCCTGCACTGCCAGTATGAAGTTGAAGGGATGGAGGAAAGAAGAAAGAAAGGAAGGTTGTTCACTTCGCTTTTGGTTTAATTTTGTTGTGAATGAAAGCTTTTAATTTTTATTTGTCCTCATATTGCCTTTATAAACTGTGAAACCTATCTTAATTTATTCATTTATTGGATTTATGTTCTGCCTTTCTCTCCAAAATGGGAATTAAGGCAGCTTATGGTTACACTGAATAAAAAGTATGATTAAAGCACAAAACAAAATCAAAGATTCAAAGAGAGTTAAACTGAAGGGACAATTTTAATCAATTAAAAGCAGAACCAAAAAACAGATTGTGAAAGAAAGTGTGACACCCAGCTGTTAACAAACAATGTCCTCAGCAATTAGTCCATTACCCAAAGCCTGTTAAAATCTTTTTCTGATGATGGAAGGACAAGGAGGGGGCTAAGTCTGCATTCTTTGGAAGAAACAACCACTGAGAAGATAACTCTCTCACATTTCCATCAGTTAGAGTTTTCACAATCCATCTTTATAAATCTGGGCATCTTAATTTTTGCATTCAGATTATTTTCTAATTATCGCAGTCACATGATGGGTTGAGAAAGGAGATTTTGTTTCCTTCTTAAAATATTTATTATTGTGTTGTGTGCATTAATGTCATTTCCAGGGATTCAAACTCTGGTCTCCAGAGTAACAGCCTAGTGCTCAGACCACCATGCCACACTGGTGGTCTATTTATGTTCCACCTTTTATTTGTAATTTGTTGTCTCACTACAGCTCTCTGAGTGAGAAAGCTAAACATCTCACAAAAGTACAATTCCCACAATTCCCTAGCATAGAGCCATGGCTGTTAAAGTGGTGTTAACCTGGAATATTTCTGCAGTGCAGATGCAGCTTCAGACATGTCTAGATTTGGGACCCTATCGCATGGGATTAAAACAGCATTTTACTTTCCCAAATTCAGTGCTAATTTAGGAGGCAGCCTGGTCAGAAATCACCACTGAATCACCAGCCGAGTCTATCTTGGATGCAGGCTGGTCATCTAAGCTGCTTTGGCAGCTTTTACAAATCTTTTTCAACATGGAAATTTCCTACTTCTAAAAAGGGCTGCTGAAGTAACTTATAGGACTCAGGCTGCATCCAGGACGGATCTGGGCAGTGATTTGGTGGCGATTTCTGTGTGATAGCTCTTGGCTGCCTCCAGAATGAGCACTGAATTTAGGAAAGGTAAGCCACTGTTTTAACCCCATGTGATAGGGTCTTTGGTTATATCAATATCTCTTTCTAGGTTACTTCAATTTAAATGACCTCTTTCACTCAGGAAAGAGCACATTTGCCTATTCAACCTCCTCAGGAAAAAAACCAGCCTCAATGTCAAGAACAATTGTTCTGGTACCAAATCTGATTTCTACCTCATATGTGTCAGAAATGTCCTGTGTTCCACTCAGGAAGCCTCTTACTGGAATATTCCTGAAATCACTGGCTAGGTTCTGCTTAGCTCCCTTTTAAGCTTGAACTCATTGAAGCCTGAAACTCTAGGCTTATTTGAAATCTCTCCTTTTTCCAGAAGCCAGTTTTTATCCAGAGAATCTTGTTCGCTTATGCTGTCTCAGAAAATTTTTATTACCTTCCTCTGGTCTTCCTTTGAGATTTCTGCCAAGATGTCCCCTTCGTCTTGCTGGTCTAACTAAACCTTAGCTGCTCATCTGGAAAGTCTAGAAAGGTAATCTTTGCGACTTGAAAATCTATTTTTCTACTTTAATTCTTTTGTGGCTGCTCCATCCGCTGCCTCCCTTGCTATAATGTGTGTGTATTCATGTGTCTATGGCATAGGGAAAGACCTTTAGCTTTGCCACACTTTCTGCAAGCCTCTTTTTAAATATCCTTTGATCTTCTCTTAGCAACTCCTGAATCTCAGGTTGCCTAGCCTCAAACTCTATTGCAGTCTGAATCCAGCCCAATACTTTGTTATAACAGCAAGGATCTGAAAACCCTCTCTAATCTCACAGGGCTTCGTTGAGTTTCTCATTCTGAAGCAACTGTTTGTTGTTGTTGCTTGTTGTTAGGTGCCTTTGAGTCAACCTTGACTCATGGTAACCCTATGAATGAGACATTTCCAAGCCCCCCTGTCCTCCACCTCTCTGCTCAAGTCCTATAGGTTCAAGCCTGTGGTCTCCTTAGTTCAGTCCATCCATCTGGCATGTGGTCTTCCTGTCTTTCTATTGCCCTCCACCTTCCCCAGCATCATTATCTTTTCTAAGGACTTGTGCTCATGATGTGGCCAAAGTATGACATCCTCAATTTTGTCATCTTGGCTTCCAGGGAGACTTCAGGCTTGATTTGTTATAACACCCAATTGTTTGTCTTTTTGGCCCTTCACAGTGTTTTCTGCATTTTTGTCCAGCACCATATCTCAAATGAATTAATTTTCTTTTTATCTGATTTCTTCACCATATTTTGTTAGCTCTATCACAGTAATGGCTGCTCACCATTATAACTGTTGTGCATGTCTACTTTGAATGCATCATGAGAAGGCATGATTCAATAGAAAACACAATAATACTAGGAAAGATGGAGGGCAGAAAGAGAGGAAGACTGCATGCTAGTTGAATAGACTCAATCAAGGAGGCTATGGCTCTGAGCCTGCAGAACCTGAGTAGAGCAGTTGAGGACAGAGAGTGTTGGAGATATCTCATTTATGGGGTCACCATGATTTGAAGTGTCTCAAACACAGCTAACAACAACAACAATTGTTGTCAATTCTTGTGTTAATAAGATTTTTTTAGTTACCCCTGTGAGTGTGTGGCTTACTAGACCCAATGGGTCTCTGATGAACTACTGGCATGGTGATAAGATCCCTTACATATAAACACAAGAACATGTATGAATTCTCACATATGCCCTGAAAGCATACATAGTAACAGTAGATTAGCTTACATTTCATTCATTAGTGACTACTATGATTGTTGCCAATATGTCAGATGTTTTTAAATTTAAATAATTAGCAAAATAATTAAGGAATTTAAAGGCAGATGATGAATCCACTAAAGGTTATATAGTGGATAGACAAAATTTTCACTTTTCAACAAATGTCCTTTACAACAAATCTTTCACTATACTTTTTCTTCTGTGACATCCTATTAAATTCAGCACTGGTTGTGTGGTATTAAATTTACAAAAGGACTCTGGGGCTTTGAGTGAACTGTTTTTTGTGGGGGTTTTTTTGGCCACTTCCTTCTTTTTGAAAACAGAAAACAAAAAGTAGCTTTTGGCCCCCTATGCATTAACATTAAAACAGAACACAAAAGGAATATAAAGTGTCATTTTCTGTCTATTAATTGCCTTGGAAAGCATCCATTCCTTCTAATTACTTCCTAGCATCTGATGTGCTGGAATATGCCACACAGCTTTAAGATTATGAGGTCTCTAATGTCCACTCTACATAAATTACCATCAGGTTATTTGGTAGTGTGTGAGGAAAACCATGGAAAGATATTACCTTTCTCCCGTCTTGTGAATCAATTAAGGGAAATGTAACCCTGACAATGTTGCTTGGAAAACCTTGTGGTGGGAGAAATCATATAACCATTTGGCTCCAAGATAACCAGGTAGAACAGAACTGGCCATCATGTGCTGCATGATGTGAAATTAAGAGATGCCACCTGTTCAGATGTCATTGCCATGAGACACTGCAAAAGAGGATGTAAGGGTAATGACTGGGAGATCTACTTTGCACATAACAGCTGCCCACTTAGTCTAACATTGGCACTGGGAAACATTAAATGTGGCAAGGGGAAAATCTATGACTCATGAGTTATTCCTGGAGCACTTAAAGGCTATTTTGATGTAGAGAACCAAACTGCATAATGAGCAACCCACAAGGCAATTGATGCAATGTAGGCATGGAGAATGAATGGATGTCCAGATGTTGTTGAGCTGGAGCTCCTGTTGCTATTGAGTTTTTGGAATGCTAGTAGAAAAGGTTTAACACATTTCGCTAACTGTTAATTAGTTCAGAAGTATATTTGGTTTACAGTAAGTATTGGTTTGCCACACATTGAGGTTCTGTTATGTTGACCATTAACATGAAGGGGGGAATTCTATTGGTGTCATACACTTGTATGTTTCCTGACATGCGCAGTTGTACTTTTTTTGGCTATTGCATAGCAGATGTAAATAGCCTGAATACCCTGAAGAAATCAAATTCCAACTAATCTTGGAAGCCCAGCAATTATCTGGTTAGTAATTGGAAGAGAGGCCTGCAGGGAATATCAGGTGCTGTAAACTATGGGCCTGTACAGACAGGGGGAAAGGGGCAGCCCTTTCTCCACAGATAATGGCTATGCCAACCAAACGGTGCTGGGAAAAGGAGCCACAAAATTCAGCTCCTTTTTGCACCACTGCCAAGGTGCCATTAACGTCCTGGAGCAGCGTGGTGATGTCCGTTTTGCCCACACCAGTTGGACATGGCATACAACATGCATCATCAGTGTGCATGCTGTCTGAAGGCCCACGTGACAAAATGGCACCAGGAGAGCATGGTAGGGCTTGGGAATGTGGGGACACTCTGCTCTCCCAAGCCCTCAAATCAGCCCCAGGCCAGCAGATAGCACCAGTCTCTACCAGGCCTATATTTCAGAGAATGGCAATGGCAAACCTCCTCTGAATATTCCTTGCCTAACCAAATCCAGTACAATGCTATAAGCCAACAGGCAACTTGAAAGCATACAATTTACTGTATTTTATAATGGATGTATTCTGTTCATGATTTCATAAGATAATATGTTTTAAATGTGGTTGAAGTGTTTTTACTGTTTTTTTAGCATGTTTTAAATAACACTGACATTTAATTTCTTTTTAACTTTTCATAGAATCATAGAATCATAGAGTTGGAAGAGACTCCAAGGGCCATCCAGTCCAACTCCCTGCCATTCAGTAACTCCCAATGAAAGCATTCCCGACAGGTGGTCATCCAGCCTCTGTTTAAAGACCTCCAAAGAAGGAGACTCCACCACACTCCAAGGGAGTGTGTTCCATTTTGTAAATGAGTGTTTTTAGTGGCATCTTTGTGGATTATTGTGAGCCATCTTCAATCCCATTTTTGGGAGAAAGTCTTGATAAAAATTCAATAAATAAATAAGTAAAGTTCCACAAATACAATCATTTTGTATGCAGTTGTACATTCTTGGATGGAACATAGCTGTTTCTCGGTGTCTTGTATGTACCATTGTATTAACTGGGATTGTGGAAATTGCCATTGTACATTCCCTATTGCAATAAGCAAGCACATTGGACAAAAGGAGAAAGTGGAAGTAGGAGAGAGTAACTGTGACATTTTAAATGCAGCTGAAAAAGTGGGATAACAGAGGAGTAATGAGACAGCTGGAGGGTATTAAGTGCTCTCTGGGCTGTTTTATGTTGCCTTCTCCAATTTGGTGTTTTCCAAATACAAGTAAATGCTACACTTCTGAGGTGGCTGGAGGGCAAAACTGGGAAGCGCTAGATTGGTGAAAGCTGTTCTTAAAGAATTAGATCAAACAGCCTCTGCAGTTTTTATTACTACAAGTCTGTGGCATCCCGTTTCTTCTTTTTGTTGCCATCCAACCCAGCTATTTACCCACTCTTCAAATATCTCAATTTTCTAAGTGGGAGAGGCAACAATATTTGTTTTTAAATCCCATCAGCATACATCTAAAATGCCTTTTAAAATGTCCTTTAAAAATAACTTTAAAAGTAACTATAATGTATTATTCCTTTCGCACATATGCACACAAAAGAAATGAAATGGGGTTTTATTTTTAATTTATCCCCATTATGCCTTCAATGTTGTTTTAAAAAATAGTTTGTACCAGATTGCTGGGTAACTTTAGCTTGTGAGTTTCTATTTCTGAAATTGGCTATGCTGGATAAGGCTGACAGGAGTTGCACTCCAACAGCAGCAGGAGGACAGCATGTACTCCATCCCCAAAATAGGCTGTTTCATTACATTTCTCCTCAACCTTTTCCTAAGTAGCCTATGATAGTGTACATGCCACTTTATGTCCAAAAACAAATGAGGCAGGCAAATAATGACCTAAGATAACCCATACAGGTTTATGGCTGAGTGAGTATTTGAACTTGTTGGGGAATGTGAGAGACAGCAGTGTATCTCTTCAGCTGCGTAATCAAATTGGAAAAGTAGAAGTCGAACAACAACCAGCCTCATGCCTGCCACCCAATTCTTGGGTTGTAGTAGAAGAGAAATAAGACTGTTTTCTTTGTGAGATATGTAAAAGTAGCTTTATTCCCAATACTAGCCACAATCAAATGCATGGCCTAAGGAGAGAGAGGGGAAAAGAAAATATTGCAAGTTAAAATAATGCAGGAAGAAAGAGGTTATGAGAAGAAATCCTAACAAACAGGAAGTCACCTAACTATATACTGTGCTTAAACTCCAAAAGAATAACATGCAAACTAGTAGCTAAAGAGTATAGGCATGCAAAAGTTGCTAACCATAATAGAATCTGCATTTTAACATTCCTAGTCCAACACTCAAATAACTATTACCCACTGATGCTGGTTGTACAAAATAATCTGCTCTGGGACCAAAAATTACATGTATCCAGAGGGCCAGCTCTGAATTAAATCTGGGCTAGATAAAGATGAGGACCAATTTGTATCTTTCATTTCTGAGCAGACTCAATTTTAATATCATTCCATGAGAAAATTGACTCCAAATGAGTAGGGCATCCTAGCCTATTAAGAACCTATCATCAGTGTTCAAGGGATTAAAAAAAATATTCATGAATCCTTATTAAAAATGCAGAAGGGCTATAAGAACAAATGTCACCTTTCTATGTATTATCATAATTGTTTAATAATGACCGAAAGAGACTTGTTTCCAATTTTCCTAATATTCATGAAGTCGGACTTAATGAGATCATTAATCCAAAGGGTCATGATCCATTGCCACATTCATTGTCGGTTGCTCTTTTTCTCCTTTTTGTTCAAATTAATGACACAGCAGTTCAGAGTTGCCACTTAAAAAAGGAGAGTTACTAATGCACTGATCCTTCTGCACCTTGAATCAGATAGGGATGACGTTTAAAGCATGGTTTGAAAGCTTATGATGCAAGGCAGATTCTTGCTGACATTGAGTGCATTTGGATACTGCCGAGTCTTGGGGCCCTTTCACACTATTCTTTATAGCACCAGAGTCCCATTTTAATTGCCATGGTTACATACTATGGAATTCTGGGATTTGCTGTTTAGGAAGAAGCATTTAGGGTTCTTAGCCAAAGGGCTCACCAAACTACATACCCTAGGATTCCATAACAGTTAAAGTGGAATCATAGTATTATAACTGTATAATGTAAAAGTGAAAGCACGCAGAGCAGATGCTGGAATGTGGATACACAAATTTAGGCTTCTGTGAATTGTAATGTGAAAAAGGTGGAGTTTTCCAAGCTCAGAGTCAATGATAATTTTCAATAAATTGTTCCTATATTGTAACTCCCAGTGCTGCCATGGGTAAGGAATGGAGCTGGAGGCTAGACTTTTGAAAGTTGCTGTATGTTGAGCTGTCTCTGCACCAAGCTCAGAAATTTAAATTAGTTCAAAACACAACAGACAGATTGGTTAATAAGCAATTGGTTAATCCAGGGATGGGCATATCAAACCAATGTGAAAATGAGTCCACTGGCAGCCAATTAGTTTTGGGGCAAGGTACAAAGTGTTGGCCTAAATCATTTGGATTCATCTATGGGATCTCCTCCTCCCATATAATCCACCCCATACACTCAGGTCCTCTGGGGGACATTTACTCCAGTCAGCCAGCTAAATTGGCAACTGTCAGCCAGAGGACATTTTTCTTCAGACACCCCTACACTGTGGGATGACCTGTCAGAAGAGATTTGACAGCTGAATGCACTATCCAGATTTAAAGCAGCATTAAAGACCAGTCTCTTCCAGCAGGCCTAACCAGAGGATTCCTATATTATGAATTTAAAATAATTAATTTTAAAATGTGGATTGTTTTAGTATGTATGTGTCTTATTTGTTCTTTCAAACTGATGTGTGTTTTAATGGATGTTGTGTATTTGTTAATGTTGTTGATCTATGGGAAGAGACAGGTAAGAAACAAGAAGAAGAAGAAGAAGAAGAAGAAGAAGAAGAAGAAGAAGAAGAAGAAGACTGGCAGTCCAACAGTATCTGCTGGGGCAGAAGTTGTCCACCCCCACTATAGAAGATGGTCCCAAGACAGCTGTGTTCCTTTACCATTGCAAAAACAGTATTTTAGGTATCTCATGAAATTACCATCTGGAGGCTCAATCTGATAATGTATTCCTTCACTCCTCAAAGCTTTCTTGTTCCATGTGGCATCTTATAATATTTAGGTACATTGCAGTTAACAAAGCAGATGCATTCCTGAGCTTCTTTAACAGAAAATTTGGGACCTGAAGCAGAAATAACATGGAAAGAATAGCATTAGATTCCTGCACTTTGAAAAAGAAGAGCAGTTTAGCAACCCTCAGCAATCTTTTTATTGAACATGAACAATATATGCCTGTGAAATGAAACAATCAGATCATATAAGTCATCCCAGCTAAACAAAAATATTTGAACCTTATAGAGACCACTATTTTATTCATTTATTGAATTTAGAATTCACTTTTCTTCCAAAAAAGAGGCCCAAGGTAACTTACAATATGTACTTTTTTCACGAGTTGCCACTTTTCTTATGGTTTCTACTTTGACTTGCCAAACATACTTTTAATACCCTGCTGAGGATTGCGGGTGGAGCACATTTATCTGCTCTCTCCTTAAAGGATTCTAGTGGCAGCTGCTGTTTACCTTGCCTGTTGAAGTAGGCACATGCTAATACGGTAGGATTGGCTAGAGAAGAATTCTGCTCTTTTTCAGCTCAAGCTTTGTTTTTGCATTGCTCACTGTGGACATACTTTTGCAACCTGACATCAAAAGTGTGTGTTTCACTGGCAATACTTCAACAACTGTGAGGACAGTAAGTCTCAGAGATGTCTCATTCACAGGGTTGCTATGAATTGAACTCAACTCAAAGTCAGTTAAGAACAACAACAATGCAGAATTGATCCCTCCCCCATGCCCTACCATCTTTGAACAATTTTGCATGTTAGAAAAAGAGATCCCCAGCATAGTTGCAGGTACTATTTATCACTAGCAGAGCTGCAGGTACTATTTATCACTGGCTAACAGATGTTTGATGATAATCATACTTTTAAATGAAGTTGGGAGATAGAGTTGGAAATTTACATTCCAGACTTGAGCTGGCATAAAGTCTGGATCTTCCATCCTTTTATAGTCTCCCTTCTATCTGAGAATGTTCCTCTCAAAGGTTTCAGTCCTAATAATAATAATAATAATAATAATAAGTATTTCTTATCTGCCCCTCTGAGCAAGCAATCGGGGCGGGGTCCAACATGTTAAAAACATACACAGTTAAAATCCTCCAAAGATACCCACCTCCCTCCCCTTAAAACAGTATTAAACTAATCATAATTAAAAGAATCAAGATTTATGTATTGAGATCTACTCTGTTTACAGCTTCTGTTTCTGGAGTGGAGTTAGCCTGTACATTGCAGTTGTCTTCTGTTGAACATTTCACCCAGAAAGATAATTCCTCTCCACAGTTCACATCAGATTTTGCTTTCAGTCAATTTTCAGTGGTGATAACTCCTTTGCTTTTGTTTCCCTTGGGGATCACTTAGGTACCAATCTCATTAGTAAGATAGTATATTCTTACATCAAGAAACCGTGCTATATCTGTCGAACATTTGGCAAATGTTTGAAGGCTGAGAACCTTCTCTGTGGTTCAGAAGTAAGAGAACCAAGCACTCAGTGGAACAGGCAAAGCAGCAGCATCTTTAATGACTGGCAGATGAGTTGGAAAAACTGCTTCTGTCTAAGCTTTGTTTTAATTAATCCTCAGAGGCCACATTTTTATGACACCTTCAAGGCTCATCCAAGTGTGGTAGTTCTTGTAGAAGCTCAGTTTCCTCAAATGACTACAGTTAAGTTGAGGTGCTTTTGGGAAGGTATGAATATCTGATCCTTGATCGGTAAGAATATGGCTGTGTGGGAACCTATATAACTGTGAGATTATACTCCTCCCTCAAGCATTATGTCTGATTGTGAAGCTGGAACAAAAACATTTTAATAGCTTCTTCAGGAGACAGCACTCTCCTATGGCCAATAATGGAAAGAGAACATGACAATGTGATACTTGTAGTAAAGATTCTTTTCTCAACAACTAAAGTAGTAAAACTTGCTTTCCCATAATTTTCTGCTCTCTCACCAATTAGATATTTGATTTAGTGACATAAAAAAATCTTTACCTTGTTATTTTCATGGGACTCATTCTAAGTGTCTTCTTACGCAAGAATACTTTGCAGTGTGGTTTAGGCATATCCAAATTTGCTTTGATTATGCTTCCACAACTATATATGTGCATACATATGTGCATCCTTTGTGTGTGTATGTGTGCACGCGCACATATGTGCATGCTTATTTATTATTGTTATATGTATGGTCAAGAAAAACAGGGCTGAAGCATACAGACTGAAAAAAGCAGCTTGATCCTGATTTTTTTTCAAAAGCAGGTTGAAAACCCACTGCCCACATGGCCCACCCCAAGGCAGGCTGAATACCCATGGGCAGACTCCACTGCCTGGCATCAAGCCACACCGCTGGGTATTTTTTTGTTGTTGTTGCTTCCCCACCATGCATGTGCACTGTTGCACAAACATACCACCTGTGACCTCCAAGCATCTGCCACATCCATCCAGATTTCATCCCATTAGATGGCCGCCCTTTTGATCGGCCACACAGTCACATGTGTAATGCTTCACTGGTACAGGGCATCAGTAAATTGGTGTGTGAGTGATCCATTGGCAAAGCACAATCATGGCAGTGCCCCCACGTGCTCCCTTCACCTACCTACATCCCATGCCTCCTTGTCTGACTGCCTGGTTTGTGTATATTGTAATTGGAGTTGTTTCATTTCTTTGCTTTGCCACAGCCCCGCACTGGCACTGAGCTGTTTATATGCAGATGTGATGATGCACTTTTTCCAAGCTAAGCCAGAGTATCCAGGCTTCTTTTTGCTTTGTTTTTTAGCCCCAGAGCAGGGCTTTGTTTCAGTTTCCACCCACTTTGGAAGTGTATGTCATATAAATACCCTGCCTTCAGAGCAGCTGGAAGCCACTTTATTTTGCCCATCTGTTTCACCCCAGCATTTTCTGAGTTGTTGGGTCCAAATGGGAAGAGGGGGGCTTTAAAAAGATTCATTTGCCACAGTTTTGCTGTTATTTCATCAATAAGTGAGCAAGAATCATTGTGGGGTTCATTGTCAGTGAACATTTTTGATCTCACCTCTCTAAGACAATTATGCTACTAAAGGAATTCTGTGTAATCATTCTTGTCTAGAATTACTGTATATGCTCATGTATAAATCCAGAAATTTTAGTCAAAAAATTCACCCCAATTTAACTTATCTATGGGTCAATGTAAGTACTGTGCTTCAACTCCTATTTAAAAAGGAACCATGCCCTGATGAAAAGCAAGAGCACAATCTGTCCTGGATGCATGGACCCTCCTCTATTCTCTCATACATCCAGCCATTAAGATCATCACAAACAGTTGTGCCTGCTGGGATTTTGTAAGTTGTTTTACATTGTTTTCCTTGTTTCATCCTTTAGATCCTAAGTTTTACCCTCGACTTATCCATCGGTAATATCAAAATCTATAATTTTGGCCTCCAAACCTACCCTCAACTTATACATGAGGTTGATATATTGTCAAATATATACAGTATATTTTTTAAAGAACCCATTTGGTTGACTGTGTTCTTGTTCCTGTTTAGTTTTTGTTCTTTTCTATTCTTTTCATTTCCTTTCTGATTTTATTTATTTGTTATGCTTTATTGTCATTTTTCCCCCAAAGGAAACACAGTGACAGAAACAGCAAAATAAGACCTAAGGGTTTTTTTTGTTGTTGTTTTTAAAAATCTAGGTTATGCAACCAAATATTGGGTTTAAGAACAGTTTGTAATTTCCACTTTTATTTCTTACATTTACATTCTTTGTTAGGAGTATCAATATGACCCCATTCATATTCTAGCTATGGTCTATGGAGCCACACATGCAGTAGATAAATCAAGAGCCACATTGATGTGTTGTGACACTTTATGTCATATGTGAATGTGTTTCAGTCTATAAATTAAAATTTTATTATGATGTAATTATACCTCAATTTTAACTAATTACATGTAACCAGTTATTTGTAACTACTTGCTTCCAAGAGCTGTTGGAAACCACAAGTGCCATACAACCCAACCTGGAAAGACACTTGATGGAATCTAATGCAACCTGTCTTCCCAGCCTGAGAGATTTATTATATACACTTCAGTGAGGTAGATCCCTCTAGGTGTCATTCCATTTTAAGATTTACATCAGGCCTAGAATTATCTTTTCCCAAAGCACTCCGCATGCTTGGAAAACCATTACCTGGTAGAGTAAAAGCAAAGTGATTTTGACACAAACAGCCATTAAACCAGAGTTTACCTCTAGCCTACTCTCAAATAAAGAGATCTTTCCCTTCCGTGACATTGCACAGTATACATTCATTGATGTGTCCTGAGATGGGCTTGAACTTAGGACCTAAAGAGAGATAGGTAAGGATTCAAAATGAACTCTGTGGCTAAGAAATAGATTTAGAGCTGGAAGCTGAACAGGAAAAGTGATGAAACCCCTCAACAGTAAGAGGCAGAGGATTAGAATCACCATCTCACAGTGATCTGGAATGATATATAGAGTCACAACAAATACTTAAACCAGTCATCACCATCACCACCACCACCATTATCCATTTATCTCATATGCACTGAAGTGTTAGAGGAGATCTGGATAATGTTTAATGGAATCCTCTTCAAACTCTCTGCTTGTCTTAGCCTTCAAAGAAGAGAACAGGTGAAAGCAAGATCTATTGAGCACAGAGAGCAAATGGAAGGTGATATGATCATGTCTACAGAGAGATCTAGGTGTGTAGCACATGGGAAGAAAACTGGGTTGTCTTGGGGTACAGAAGAAAATGGTGTCCAAATGTGAAATAAGAAACATGGGCTGAGGTCAGGCATCAAAACTGTGTAGTGCATGTTGAGTAACTGAACCAGGACACCTAATGTGCAAACATAGAATCATAGAATCATAGAGTTGGAAGAGACCACAAGGGCCATCCAGTCCAACCCCCTGCCATGCAGGAACTCCCAGTCAAAGCATCCCCGACAGATGGCCATCCAGCCTCTGCTTAAAGACCTCCAAGGATGGAGACTCCACTACACTTTGATGGAGTGTGTTCCACCGTTGAACAGCCCTTACTGTCAGGAAGTTCCTCCTAATGTTGAGGTGGAATCTCTTTTCCTGCAGCTTGCATCCATTGTTCCGCGTTCTAGTCTCTGCAGCAGCAGAAAACAAGCTTGCTCCCTCTTCAATATGACATCCCTTCAAATATTTGAACAGGGCTATCATATCACCTCTTAACCTTCTCTTCTCCAGGCTAAACATCCCCAGCTCTCTAAGTCGTTCCTCATAGGGCATGGTTTCCAGACCGTTCACCATCTTAGTTGCCCTCCTTTGGACACACTCCAGTTTCTCCACATCCTTTTTGAATTGTGGTGCCCAGAACTGGACACAGTATTCCAGGTGGGGCCTGACCAAAGCAGAATAGAGCGGCACTATTACTTCCCTTGATCTAGAAGCTACACTTCTATTGATGCAGCCTAAAATAGCATTGGCCTTTTTAGCTGCCGCATCGCGCTGTTGACTCATGTTCAACTTATGGTCTACTTGGACTCCTAGATCCCTTTCACACATAGTTTCATTCAGCCAGATGTCCCCCATCCTAAATCTGTGCATTTCATTTTTTCATCCTAAGTGCAGTACCGTATATTTCTCCTTATTGAATTTCATTTTGTTAGAGTTGGCCCAGCTTTCTAGTCTATTCAGGTCATTCTGAATGTCAATCCTGTCTTCAGGAGTATTGGCTACTCCTCCTAATTTGGTGTCATCTGCAAATTTGATAAATATGCCACCAATTCTGTCATCCAAGTCATTAATAAAGATATTGAATAGCACTGGGCCCAATACAGAACCCTGTGGGACCCCACTGGTCACTTCTTTCCAGGATGAAAAGGAGCCATTGCTGAACACCCTTTTGGTTCGGTCAGTCAACCAGTTACAAATCCATGTAACAGTTACCTTGTCTAGCCCACATTTTACAAGCTTGCTTGCAAGAATGCCATGGGGAACCTTGTCAAAGGCCTCACTGAAGTCAAGATTTACTATATCCACAGCATTCCCTTCATCTACCAAACTGGTAATTTTATCAAAAAAAAGAGATCAGATTTGTCTGGCAAGACTTGTTTCTCTGAAACCCGTGTTGGCTTTTTGTGATTATGGCATTCCCTGCTAAATGTTCACAGACTCTCTGCTTAATGATCTGCTCTAGAATCTTTCCTGGAATTGATGTCAGACTAACTGGACGATAATTGTTGGGATCCTCTTTTTTTCCCTTTTTGAAGATGGGGGACAACGTTTGCCCTCCTCCAGTCTGCTGGGACTTCTCCTGTTCTCCAGGAGTTCTCAAAGATTATTGCCAATGGCTGTGATATTACATTTGCCAGTTCTTTTAATACCCTTGGATGTAGTTCATCTGGTCCTGGAGACATATTCATTTAGGTTAACCAAGTATTCCTGTACTATCTCTTTACTTATTCTGTGCTGAAATTCCCCTATTCTGTCCTCTTCCCCATTATCCTTAGGTTGAGCACCCTTTGCCTTTTCTGAGAAGACTGAAGCAAAGAAGGCGTTGAGTAATTCTGCCTTTTCTCTGTCTCCTGTGAGCATTTTGCCATCTTCTGCACGCAGTGGCCCCACTGTTTCCTTCTTCTTCCTTTTGCTTCGGACATACCCAAAAAAACCCTTTTTATTGTTTTTAACCTCTCTAGCCAGCCTGAGTTCATTCTGCACTTTAGCTTTTCTGACTTTATCCCTACACATGCTTGCTATTTGTTTGAATTCTTCTTTCATGATTTCCCCATTTTTCCATTTCTTATACATGTTCCGTTTAAAACTTAGCTCAGTTGAAAGTTCCTTAGTCATCCATCCTGGCTTCTTGATATATCTTCCATTTTTCTTCCTCATTGGAACTGTTTGAAATTGCGCCTTCAGTATCTCCTTTTTGAGAAGCTCCCATCCGTCTTGAACTCCCTTCTCTTTTAGTTTTCCTGACCATGGGATCACCCCCAGTATTTCTCTAAGTTTATTGAAGTCAGCTCTCCTAAAGTCTAGAATGCATGTCTGACTATGCCTGGCTTCCCTTTTCCGCTGTATAACAAACTCCAGGAGGACATGGTCACTCCCACCTAAGGATCCAACCACTTGCACTCCGTTGACTAGGTCATCCCTGTTGGTTAAGATAAGATCTAAAATAGCTGGTCCCCTTGTTGCCTCTTCCACCTTTTGGACAATGAAATTGTCTTCCAGGCAAGTGAGGAATTTGCTAGACCTTGAGGATTTGGCTGAGTTTGACTTCCAGCAAATATCCGGATAGTTGAAGTCACCCATCACTACTACATCTCTCCTTTCTGAGTGTGTGGTCATCTGTTCTAGAAAGGCATCATCATGGCAACATGTGCATAATCAGTGTAAATATAGATGCATGTGAAATGCACACCCACGTGTACTAATGCACAATGGATGTCCATGGATATTACACACTTGTGCATAATGCCCATCCCTGTGCAATGCACAGATGTGTTTCCACAACTTTGAACTCAATGTCTACTGTCTGCATAGAGCAGCTAGGCTCAGCTTCTTCTGTAGGCAACCAGTTCAACGGGATTCTGATCATTATATAAAGGGGAAAGATAGATGGGTTCTCAAGAGATTGGTGTTAATGGGGGTGCTGAGAATAATAGGATTGATAAAATGATGAAGTGAAATGAAGTCAGTTGTTATTGCTGTTCTGTGTGCCTTCAAATAATTTCTGACTTATGGCAACCCTAAGGCAAGCCTATCAATGGGTTTCCTTGGCGACTTTTGTTCAGAGAAGGTGTTGCCATTGCCTTCTCCTGAGGCTGAGAGGGTGTGACTTGATCAAAGTCATGCAGTAGGTTTCATAGCTGAGCTGGGAATTTAACTGTAGTCTCCAGAGTCATATTCCAACACCATGGTAGCTCTCTGAATTAAATGAAGAGAAAAAAATAGAAAAGAATCAGTTTATCAACAGATATGGGGATGTGCTGTAGACATGCAGTGTGAATGTGACAGAATGCTGTTTTTGGCTTGCATAGTGTTAATTTAATTTAATTACAACATTTAAATGTTTCATTTTTAACTTTATAAGTCTTAAATTGATTTTTCCAATACCTTTTATAATTATAATTTTATCAACATTTTGCATAAGTTTTTTTTTAATCTGTTGCTTGTTTTTGTGTGCCTTTAAATAATTTCTGACTTATAGCTACCCTAAGCCAAACCTGTGTATGTGACTCACCCAAGATCATGGCTGAGTGGGAATTGAACTCTGGTCTCCAAAGTCATAGTCCAGCACTCAAACTACTAAAACACACTAGCTCTGTATCATTTTCAAATATGTTGTTAGCCATCTCGAGTCCCATAATGGTCATAAAGATGGGATATAAATGAATAAAATAATAAAATAAGCTGTGTAAAAGAATGATATCAAGTGAAGAATAAAAATGAAGGAGGGTGAAGGCATGGAGAAATTCAAAAAGAACTGAGCAGCAAAGGGAACTATGTAGATAAAAGGAGAGAATACTACAGAACCCAAAAAGTTACCTCTTATAAGGAATTTATTGACTCATTGCAAAGCCTCCCTCCCCAAAAGGCAGGGGAGAGAAGTGGCTTCCATGTCAGTAGGAAAGTGAATCCATTCTGTGATTTAGTTTGAATACCAGAGGAATATTCAACGTGCCAAACCCCATTAGGAACATAAAGTTCAGCACATCAGAAAGTTGCTTAAAGTTAAAGGTGCTTAAAGTTAAAGGTGCTTAAAACCCAAAGTGAATTTACCTTGCCATTGACATTGAAGTCACCAGCTACCACTAAAACAGTAACTCATTACTGTTGAAAGAGAAAGAGTGTACTTCTTAACTTGCTCATTAATTGCTTGTTATGTCTTAGAAAAATTTTCATCTAAAAAGTTAAGAAGTGACTTTTTAAAAATCTACTAGAATTAGCCCACATTTCATTTTAAAAAAGAGTTATACATAAAAATTTCTCTTTTAGAAAAACACTGACAATTAACAGTCATTACAGTATTTGGAAAAGGTTCTACCTCCATTACCCTCCAAAATATCGTCATACAGGTAAATTGTCCTATTTTTGAGCTCTACTGTTTGAAGGGCTAGAGGAATGAGAGACTTCATGGTCACAGAGAACGTTAATAAGAAAGGACTCATAACAATATCACACCACACTTGTATCATTCTGTTATTCCACTTTAATTGCTACATCTGCCTCCTATGGCATTCTAGGATTTGTAGTTTAGTGAGGCCTAAGAGTTCACTGGCTGAGAAGTATTAATGCCCCCCCCCCCCAAATTGCAAATCCTAGGATTGCCCAGGAGGCAGTCATAGCTGTTAAGGAGGAATAATAGTGCTAAACAGTGTAGTATGATAATTGGCATGAGTTATGTAACTGGAACACATTGCTTTCTCAAGGTCATGGAGGTCTTCTTGAAATGTCGCAAACCACAAATGCTGCCTTAGAATAGTCATATTAGTTACACCCCTGGCCTATGTCATAAGGTAAGAGCCAGTGTGGTGTAGTGGCTTGTGTGTTGGACTGCAACACTGGAGATCAAGTTCAATTTCCAATTCAACCATGAAATCCACTGGATAACCTTGGGCAAGTCACATGCTCTCAGCCTCAAGACAAGGCAATGACAAACTTCCTTTGAACAAATCATGCCAGGAAACCCCCATGGTAAGGTCAACATAAATCAGAAATGACTTGAAGGCACAGAACAACAAATGTAATAAAATATTATCTCCCTGACTGTGTACCTTTGACTAGAATCCTGCAGTTGGCCCTTCATATCAGTGCACTTGCCATCTGCAGACTGGAGCAGCCATGGATGGCCCTGCCCTGTTCTCCTCAAATGTCACACTGTTGTTGATTTTAATGGGACTTGAGGTTCTATGGTATTTGGCATCTGCAGGGGGTTCCAAAATGAAACCCCTGCAGATATGAAGAGCTGACTGTACTGACATAATCCCAATGTTTGGGTGGGGGTGAGTGTTGGGGAAGGGGGTATTCTCTACCTCCTTGCACAATACTCCTTGTCCTGGGCCACAGGAACATCTGGGCAGCTTACAGATGTAGCTCCAGCTCTGGCTACTGATTGGCTGCAGAGATGACCCCAGGCAATCCAGGTGCTCTCACCGACCATAACAGAGGTTCTCACATCTTTTAGCCTTAGGACCCCCACTTTACATCTACATACAGTTGCTGTACCCACCCCCCACCTGGCATAGTATATGAATAAAAATCTTTTGCTTGCTTAGTGTGCATATTTTCATTTGCACATTCATATATATTCCTAGTTTAATATTTTATAAGGAAATAACTTCATTCAAATTAGAACAGTTTGATTTAAGTAAATTCAATATTCAGCTGAACACATTTGTCAATTTTTCACATAAAAATAATTTGAGAACAGGAAGAGAGGAGACTCCAAGCCTCTTGTCCCTTCAGGGGTCCTGCCACACTGTTTGAGGACCACTGCGACACAGGAAGAAGGAGCAGCCTTATACTAGGGGTGAAGGGTGTACCTTATTTGCCAGGTGTGCAAGAGCAGCTGGCACAAACCTGAGTGCATCCTAAAAACTGAGGAGTAGCTGGAGGGATGGTGCTGCAGTCATGACTCCCCTGCTTTTGTAGGTGTAAGGTTCTGCTCATGTAAGTCATAGCAAGATAGGACCTCTGGCTGCTGGAACCTTGCCACCAAAGTCTTTGCAGAAACCAGCCTGAGGTGCCAGAGTCCTGGAAGGATCGAGGCTAAGCCAATAGGCATAGTCAGCTCTTACTCATGCAGGGCAGTTGGAGGTACAGCCATTTAAGGGCTGCATTGGCCTCTCATTCTTTGCCACAGCAACATGAGCTTCTATGTTACTTGAAGCTGCTCTGGTTGCATTTTGCTATCTTTTTGCTTGGCTTGCTGTGCTTAGTCAGTTTGCTGTTTCTGGCCCATTGGACTCCTGGAACTCTGCTTTGCTGGACTAGAATTTGGTCTGTTTACTGATCTTATCTCCTGCCTCTGGCCCACTGGATACTCTAAGATCACCGTCTATGATCTTAGCCCTTGTAGCCTATCTTGGAATCCATGCTGCCCATGTCTTGGACCCTGATAGCAGGGGAGAGTAAAGCAGGAACAGCCCCACCACCTCCAGCAATGGTGTAGGTATGCTGGGAAGTCCTTACACTCTCCCAGTGTGCTTATTGGCAGTTCTGTCTTTTTTTAGTAAAGTTTTCTCAGTACTTTGAGCTGTATAAATGGATCTATTTAAAATCAAGGTAAGATAAACTGGAGGAGTGAGGGGGGAGAAGGCAGAGGAATGATAGGAGGAAAGGAATCAATGAAAATTAGCATCTCTATTCTTTCCTGAAGTGGATAATTCTCTGAAGTTGTTTTTTAAATGAATTTTATGTATCCCAGTCTTTCTTTGGGTGTATGTATGTCTTCCACTCCCTTCTCCCCCACCACCTGTACCTCTTACACGACGTTGTTGGAGATTGTTGTTTTCAGTATTAAAGACACAAAAGAGAATGCTCTAGGCATTGTGAGGAGATGCTTTGGATACAAATGTTTGTCCTTCCTAAATGGCACTCCCCAAAGCTTTGATTTAGCTGTCCTTCAAAAGCAGAAGATCACTTTGCCGGGACTATTGGATGTCTCAGGAAGGAAACACAGATTTAGAAAACAAAAGTTTGCCCTTGCAAAGCTTGGGGGAAAAGTTACTGTTTGGAGAAGAATGACAACTCCCAGAATCCCATCGGCTGTGCTGGAGGGAGGATTATGGAAGTTATGCTGGAAGTCCTTACACTCTCCCAGTATGCTTATTGGTAATTCTGTCCATTTTTATTATGTATATATAAAAAAAGTTTTCCAGGCTCAGTTGTTCTACAACACAAGGGTTAGTCTGTTACATTGAATTGAATGTTTTGTTAGGAAAAACTTTGCCGAAATGTCTTTAGGAAGGAAGAGGACCTCGAATGGTCAGTATTTAGAGCCTGGTCTTTTCTAGAGTGTAAGCAGGGCTATCTAAGAGAATTTTTCTCTTGAGAATTCTAATATAAATGGACTTGGCTACATTGTTGTTTCTGTTTGTGTAATGGCCCCATAGATGTAGCTATGTCTCTGCCCCCTCTTGAATATATGAGCATTGCAAAGTGTCATAATTCATCTTTTTGTAATCTGAATTTATTTTACCATGATATAAATACTTAACAGGATGCCAGTCTTTATGTTTAATGTTAATGTTGCTCTTGATTTCTGTAATGGGTAATAGAGTTTCCTGGAACCAATTTAACACCAAACAAAAACCATGGCTGCCATCCTGCTTTGCACTGGTGGACCATAAAATTCTGCCAGATCCAAAAGGGTGATCTTTTTTCTATCACTATTCACAATTCAGGAGTCTGTCTGCACAAAATCATTTTTGCACAGGAAACAACATTTGCACATAAGATTTCATAGAATTACTATCTTTTGTGCAAAAAGGATAGGTACAAATTTTGCACAGAATAAATCCTGAATGCTTGAAAATTCTAGTCAGCCTAGGATGCAAACTGCAGGAAAAGTGATTCCACCTCAACATTAGGAGGAACTTCCTGACAGTAAGGGCTGTTTGACAGTGGAACACACTCCCTCAGAGGGTGATGGAGTCTCCTTCCTTAGAGGTCTTTAAACAGAGGCTGGATGGCCATCTGTCGGGGATGCTTTGATTGGGAGTTCCTGCATGGCAGATTGGGGTTGGACTGGATGGCCCTTGGGGTCTCTTCCAACTCTATGATTCTAGGATTCTCATTGTCATTGATTCCAGATACTCGAGAAGTACATTTTTGACCATTTTTCGTATGTTTTTAAAACTATTCTTTCAATCCATAATGCCACACACACACACACACACACACGTACGTGATACAGCCTACCTTTCCACTGTCAGTATGTCTCCCATGACTATTTAGTCACTGGGGGAGGATCAGAGGTAGCCATATAGTTTCTAGGTGTGCTCCTACATCCCAAATACAGACAAGAACAGTCACTTTCTCAGGTTTTCTGTTGAGGTATGTAAGGCTGACGATTCTTGTATAGGTCTTATGGCAGAACCATAGCTAGGTACTGCTTGGCCACCCTCTGGCCTTCCCTAGGCACTGAATAACCTGAGATGGCACATGCCAGCAGCAATAGGTTGCATGGGCAGGAGGCAATTGTGTTAAGAAGCTTCTAGATACTTCCTTCAGCAATGACTATAAAAAGACCTACACAGATGTAATGTCTGCTTATGCCACTGAAAAATTTCTGGGCCAAGCATTATTTCCAAAGGCTGAATCTGAGCATTTGAAAATGGCTGGAGGAAGGTAACTTCCATATTTCTCAAATTTTAAGCCTCACTAATTCAATATAAACAATTAGAAACCCATTGGCTGATTGCAATTATTTACTAATTAGGTTTGCTTGGTATTGTAACTAAATACTAATTAGTTTATTAGCTGTAGTATTAGCTGGTGTGATGCTTCCAGTCATCAGAATAAATATGATATAATTCCTCTTATCAGCAACCCGGAGCTCGGCAACATTTCCAAAATTAGCATGGCCGTATGCCTAGAATATCAATATCTAAGAGGAAAGCTTGTTTTCCATTCAGAGAGTAGTTCACCACATAATACTCAATACTAAAGTGATTGGAATCTGTCAGCTGTTGCCCAAATTTCTAGCAGTCTGTCACTGGGAAAAGAAAGTTCCATCATAACCAGTAGTAGGTGGTGGCTCATACATCTTTGGAACAGTGAATTCATTCCAGAGTTAAGTCCAAACTTAAAGAAATTATCTAAATTGTTGAACTTAGGGTTGCTAGAGAAATCCAGTGTGGTATAATGCTTTGAGTGTTGGACTATGACTCTGAAGGCCAGGGTTCAATTCCCAGCTTGGCCATGAAACCCATTGGGTGACCTTGGACAAGTTACATGCTCTCAGCCTCAGGAGAAGGCAATGGCAAACCTCGTCTAAACAAATCTTGCCAAGAAAACACTATGCTAGGTTCTGCTTAGGGTCACCATAACTCAGAAATAGCTTGAAGGCACACAACAGCAACAGGATTGCCAGGTGAGATAAGAAAATTCCTGTCCTTTTCATGGCTTTTTAGAAGATAAAATTTGAAGAGCTGTTGTAATATTCCATAATCAACAGATAGTGAAATGCCCTCTTCTGCACAACTATTAAAGGGAGAGGATTACTTTTCCTGGCAGCTAGCTGAATCCTATCCTCAAAATCAGTTGACTACCTGGGATAATTCTTTAAAATTCTTCACATACACAGTTATTATCACACTTTGACACCATTTTAGCTTCTAAGGCTCTACAGTATAGATTCCTGGGATTTGCAGTTTTATGAGGTACTTAGAATTCTCAGCCAGCGAGCTCTAGAGTCTCATCAAACTGCAGATCCTAGGATACCATGAGATAGTCGTGACATTTAAAGTGTACAATTGTATAGTGTGAAAGACTTAAACCCAAAGCAGATTCTTCAACCTACAAATCCAAACAAAAACTAGAGGGTTCTATTAGCCTGTGAAGACCAGTAATAATGGTCAGGCTAGAACAACAGTCTAGGAGCATCTGAGACCTTATTTCATATCGTTTGCTGACAGACTACAGCACTGGAATTGGAAAAGCTAAAGTAAATTGACTACAGAGCTTGGAAAGTTTACATTTTGGAGAACAGCTCCTGGAATCCTCCAGTCAATATTCTGCATTTTGGAAGCTGGAGTCTGAAAAACATTCTCAATTTCTGGTTCACCAGCTGTTGGATAGTCTAGTTACAGAACCTTACATTTTAGGTCTATAAGCATTAAGGGTTTATAGGAGGATAAAAATTGGGGAAGGTGGCCTGTACTTAGAAGAAACAATTACAGGTTAGTGAGAACAGTTTGGGTCATATCCAGGAAGTCAAAGGAGTTTACCAACATTGAAAGCAGCTGCAGTTCCAGTTTCCCAGCTATTCCAGAATCCAACAGTCAGGATAACCAATGCCACAAGGGAAAGACAAAGAGACATACCCTGTAAGCTGTTCAAGAATTGAAATAAATCAATGAGTATGGAATGGGCAGATGCTAGGCAGAATGAACAGTTGCCAACCACAAATATCCCCAGTATCTTCTGTAGGATTCAGAGCCACACGACCTTGAGACACCAGGTACTTGATTGCTCAATATTTCTTATTTAAGAGATGTTAACTTCCCTGTCGCTATTCCTTATAACAGCATTTCACAGAACACAGGGGTGTCTCTTCAATATTTTTCAACTGTACATAAGTTGGATGCCTACACTACTGAAGGGTGTGTACCCTGCTATTTTAAAAGGAATAAACAGTTGACTATCTTAGAACAGATGGAGCTTGTCTCCTTATTGTTTTCTGTTCTCCTCTGGAGCCAATCTTACTCTCCATATCTGATTCCATTAGATGAATTATGATAAGAGAGGACACTGGAAAATAGACAAACATTGACTCCAGTTCTCTCCCCCCCCCCCCCACATCACTCTAGATTTTACATATTGGGGTTGTGTAGATCCAACATGAAGGTTACAAAGCTTAAATGTATATATGGGGAGTTAACAAGTTAGTTGTGCTACACAGCCTTGTCTTCAGTGGTAACATCACACAACTGAACCTAATCTGCATGGGCATTCTCACATAATGCACAGTATACACCCATGAAAAATGCCCATTTGCTCCACAAGCAATGTATACCTTCATATGTAGTGACATCAATGTGATCTCTCCTTTCACAAACTTGGTATAAAAAAACCAAATATTCTGAATAGGGCAAAAATTGCCTATTGCTTTTGAATTTAGGATTAAACCCGAAATGTCCCTGGAAGCCAAGATGACAAAACTGAGGCTGTAGACCTTTGACCATACCATGAGAAGGCATGACTCATTAAGTATACACACACACACACACACACACACAATAATGCTAAGGAAGATAGAAGACTGTAGGAAGAGAGAAAGACTGTATGACAGAGGGATAGACTTGATCAGAGTTTTCATGGGCCTGAATCTACAGAACCTAAGCAGGGCAGTGGAGGATAGGAGATGCTTCATCCATAGGGTCACTATGAGTGAGGGCCAACTCAAAGGCAATTAAAAATTAACCATGGGGTGGCTGGTGGCTTCCATTTCTGTGATAAGTCCAGTCCAAGTTTGAGTCAAGTCTACATGGACTATGCAAGGTGTTGAATCTTATCCTTAAAATAGCTTCAGGAGTTTGGATAGTTCCTTTAAAGTGAAATTTACAACCCAGAAGAGATTCATATCATACTGATATGGAAGCCACCAGACACCATTGTATTGATTGCCCCCAAGCAATAACACCCAGTACTTTGAAATGAATCTAGAAACACACTGTGAGACACAGCCCAAATGGATTCATGTTGCCCAGTCTGAGTTTGAACTATCATAACTGTAGATTTTTGTGAGTTTTTGGGGCTATAGCCCGAAAAACCCACAAAAATCTATGGATTCCGGCTATGAAAGCCGTCAACTTCATATCACAACTGTGTTCTGAAGGAAGCATTCTGCAACATTGTTAGAGCCAATGTACATGTCTGTTATATTGCTGTAATTCAAAAGGGAGATTATCAGACCAAAGCTATCTAAAACAGGACTGGCTCATTGGGCATATCCAGTCATCAGCAGGGGTATGATTAAGGAGCGGCAGGCTGCACCAGGTGAAAGAAGAAAATGATAAGAAACGGTTTTAATAAGGTAGTGAGTAAAGAAAAGTAATAAGAGTTTAGTATATGAAAATATAAATAAAATGAAAAAAGAAAAATTTTATGTAAAGATAAAGAGAGAGAGCCAATTTGTAAAGTAGCTTGGACATAAAGAGGGAAGATCACCTCATCAGAAGGGTAGATAGGATGAAGAGTTGATAGGAAGAAGTATGGATGGAAAGATTTGATTACTGGATAGGATATTGTAATGACAGATAATTTAGGTTTGTTGTAAATGTAATTTGTTTTTAAGAATGAATGTAATGTTTAGTGTTGTTAGGATAGTAGGGTAGATCATGTAAAATTTAATTATTGTTAATTTATGGAGAGTATACATGATATATATGTGGTGAATGGGGTATATGTGTTGGGGTGGTAATGTGTGACTTCGTTTTTATAAAAATAAAATTCATTTTAAAATTACATTTTCTTATCCTTTTAAATTTTTCTTTAAAAAATCTCATCTTACCAAATTTTCATTTTAATCACATGAAACTACATACATGTACAGTAAATAGATTTAGGCTGTGCCTAGGATATTGTGATATGACAAAACATTACTGAGGATTCTGTGTAGTGTTGTATGGGAGGAGGTTGATGGCACGCGTGACACCAAGAGTTACCAAATGAGATGATGCCAACCCTAGTGACATGCTTGTCATCAGATATTGAACTTGGTTAGCACTTGGTGATATAAGCACTGAAGTTTAGACGTGTTCACATTGTTTGATCCACTTTCACCTTGTCTCTTTTACCTGTTTCTCTTTCTGTAGATACCTCCTTTCCACAGGTTGGTAAGTTTTCATTCTGTTCTACTGTTTAAGTTTTATCATTTTTTTTTAAAAAAAAAATACTGAATTCCATCTTGGAAGAAAGGTAGGAAATAAATTCAGTGAACAAATGAATGAATGTAGAAAATAAAAAAATTTCAAACTGAAGGGTACAAGCAACTTTTCCAAAAGAGGAAGTTACATATTTAATTCTAATAACTCAGGACCTGGAGTGGTTACTTTTTGGACATGAAGTCCCAAAATCCACAATAATAAAGTGGGATGAGCATTCAGAATCATAGGAGTTCCCTAAAAAGTGCTGAACCTATTCTTGGGATAGGATTCAGCACAATGGCTTGTTATTGTGTGCCTTCAAGTCACTTATGGAGACCCTAAGGTAGGCCTATCATGGGGTTTTCGTAGCAAGATTTGTTCAAATGGGGTTTGCCATTGCTTCTTCTGAGGCTGATTGGGGATTCGAATCCTGCCCTCCTAGAATCCTACTCCAACACTCAGACTGCTATGCTAGCATAATGCAATGTGATTTAGATTTACCTGTTTATCAGCATAGTGTCTCACCTGCTTTCCATTAGTGCATCTTAACCTATCTGATGTGAGGGACTGGCGTTTTTCCCCTGGTTCCAGGACTGGTATAAATTTTGTGTCCATTGGTTACTTTTTTTTTTCTCTGTCATAGATGCTTGTGAGGGACAGCAACCTAATGGCTTGTGGACTAGCACCCAGTGAATGGATCACCACTTTGAGGAACAGTGCATTAGAGCATTCCCAAAAGATGACCTGGTGATGCTTCCACAACCCTATAAGAAGCAATATCATGCACATGAGTCTGCTCAGTTAATTTTATTACAGATAAATAAGTATGTTCAGAGCCCTGCTTAAGGAATCTAATTTCCAGTACTTTCTGGAGGCTCTTAAATAAAATTTTAAAAATGCATAAATCTAATCCTCCTATTGAAATCAACAGGACCCCAAAGAGCTTGACTGTGGGCTGGGAACATGCCTAGTGTTTTTAAATTGTTACAATTCTCTCCCCTCCCTTGCCTGCCTGTATTTTTTAAATCACTCATTGCTATGGTTCATTAAAATGACCTAAGGGAAGGTAAAAGATCCATAAAAACCCAACAGAAGCTTGCTGATTCTTGAACGAAAAGAGAACGGGTAGAGTTGTTACTCATCCATCAAAACAGAGCATGAACTTCATTAGCATAATCATTCATCTGTGGTGCCCAGAGCCTTGCAATAACATCCAAAACTATTTCTCAACATTCATAGATTGAGGGGGTTTATATTATTTATGGATGTCTCCCATGGCTAGATAATTTCTCTATGGGACTATAAATTCTGTGTTATTAAAGAGAGGCTGGGGAAAGTAACTGGCGGTCCATCCACCGCTGATTGTTAAGTTACTACTCATGTATTGGTTCATATTTCTAATACAGACTCACAATGGAGGATATCATGTTCACTCCACTGGCTTCAATAAATGGATGTTTGCAGATTGAAAACTCCTCTGGGCCTTTGTTGTTCCCTCCTGCCTCATCCCTTGTTACAAATAACAAATGAAGAGTGAGATATTCCAGAGGACTATGAGCCAGCATGGCATAGAGGTTTGGGTGTTGAACAAGGACTCTGGAAACCAGGGTTTGATTCCTAGCTCAGCCATGAAATCCACCAGGTGACCTTGGGCAAGCTGCATGCTCTCAGCCTCAGGCGAAGGCAATGACAAACCTGCTCTGAACAAATCTTGCCAAGAAAATCCCATGATAGCTTCACCTTAGGGTTGTCGTAAGTCGGAAACGACTTGAAGGCACACAATGTCTTACCTCATTTCACTTCTTCACTTCAACACTCCCATTGCTCTCAGCACCCGAATTAAGACAAGTCCCTTGAGAACCCATCTATCTTTCCTCTTTACACAATTAACAGAATCCCGTTGAGCTGTTATGCATGTACAAGAAAGGACCTTGCCAGGAAAATCCACTGACAGGTTCATCTAAGGGTCTCTAAAAGTCAGAAACAGCTTGAAGGCACACAACAACAACATATGAGTGTAGAATGGATGGAGCAGTCAATAAGTTGAACTGATCCTTGCCAAACATGATGAACTTGTGTAGGAGAAATGTATTGCTTCCTCCATCAACAAGATCCTTGAGCCAGGAACTATTAAGCACTACTCCGTGTAGTAAGCTAAGTAACTGCAGCATGTCTCACCCCACATCGGGGGCCCAGCAACCACACCACTGTGGCCTCCAAGGGAGTTAGAGAAGCTGTGAAAAGGGGCTTCTTTTTAGCTCCCTGGAAGGGACGTCATAGCCACGATGAAGCAGCGTGAGGTGACAGCCCTTTCTGCGCTGTGCTGTTTGGGCACTGCGCAATAGTTGTGCCATGACACTGTGTGCCATCTAGAAGGGCGCATGCGTCATGGCATAAAAGCGTGCAGACTCTATGCCGTAACTCCTCCCACAGTCCTGCACAGTCTGTATTCCCCCATAGTCAGATCTGAATTGGCTGGTCACTGCGCAGTCAGTGGCTCTTTCATAGCAGGAAAGAGTATAAAGGGCTTTCTAGCCTAACAAAATATTGTTGAAGTCTAGTGTCTTGATGGGATTTTCATCCTCTTTCACCCTTGGACTTTGATTAAACCCGGCTTACAGCTGTTGGTTCTTAATTCTCGTTAGGCTGTGGCCCACAGCCTATCCTGACACCAATGCCCAGTACAGATGGGCACTTTGACACATCCTCATTGCAAACTAGGGCTAGATGAGGCTGGGAATTTACAAGCCCAGCAGCTCTAGTTCATGAGGACACCACCATCATGGTTTGTCGCTGTTCACACGGGCGGCACCATGATGGTGTGAGCATCACAACAGAAGTGACGTGATCGGGGTGTGCGAGCACGCCAATCATGCCTCTTCCAGGAAGCTGCTTTCTGCAGCTTCTTTTTGCTTCCAGTAGGGAGCACATCTTTGCCACGCTATTTGGTTGCTGCAGAAACAATGCAGAGCAAAGATGGGCAGCACAGATTGAGGTATAATACAAATGCCGTATCTTGGAAAGAAATTATTTTTCATTTCCCAAACTTCACCAGCTGGTGTCAATTGTGACTATGCTGGCTGAGGGTTCTTCTGACTGAAAAAAAGGAGCTTTCCCAAGCTCTAAAGGAAAAAAGAAAAGTACATCCTGATTTAGACCAAGAGTGCCATCTACTGTGTTTGAGACTTGAGTTTATGCTAATAGACGGTTGTTGTTTTTCTCCCTTTTGTTATCAATGAACAAGGTTTTTGATTTCTGCATTGTTTTCATGCAACAAAATTTATTTTAAAACAGTACATAATAATTCTTTGTGAGTTTTTCGGGCTGTGTGGTCATGCTCTAGAAAAATTTATTCCTGACATTTTGCCAGCATCTGTGGCTGGCATCTTCATTCTCAGATGCTGACGAAATGTCAGAAAGAAACTCTTCTAGAACATGGCCACACAGCCCGGAAAACTCACAAAGAACTATGGATGCCGGCCATGAAAGCCTTTGACTTCACAGTATGTAATAAGGGTTGTGGGTCAAGCAAAACTTGCTGAATTATTTCAGCAGTGCTGAATTTCTCTCTTCTACACAACCATTAAAGATACAGGAACACTCCTTAGTTTTCAGTCTGGCCCTAACATGGAAAGACCTTGAGATTGTAACTTTTTAAAAGTGGAATATGAATTAGAGAAATTCATATTTGTCCAACAGACTTTTAAAATAAGGAAGCAAAAAAGAAAGAAAGAAAGAAAGAAGAAAAGAAAAAGAAAGAAAGAAAAAAAAAAGAAAAGAAAAGAAAAAAAGAAGTTCTAAGAGTAGCATACAATTCTAGCCTTACTCCACAAATTAAAGTGTGAAGTCCTTCTAACCAGAAATGCTAGCACTCTCACTTGCTCATTTAGAACTTAATTTTCATTACCATTGATTTTTTAAAATATGCTTGCTGAACTGAATGGTAAACATTTTCTCCAGATTTTTGAGTACACTTTGAAGATCAGTTACACACTAATGGAGGTATTTCTCTGCCTTGATTTGAATCCCAGTTCATGTAAATGTGGTGTCTCAGCAGAGATGTTCCAGAGTTAAAGAGTCAGATGCAGATTTACATTTGTAGGGATTAATTTGAGTTGATAGCTGTGAAACGGATTATTAGCATTTCCGAGAGGGAAAGATGAAGAGCTCTTTAATCTGCTCGCCCGCCATGACTTGCCTGCATCTTAGAAGATTAAAAACAACACAGGAATTGTTTGTAATAAACTATAAATGCCAAGAAGTCACCTTTATTACACACTTGCAGACAACCCCTAACCTTGTTGCCTACAAAAAAAGATGGTGAATCCCATCTTGGAAGAAAGAGAGTATACGTTCAGTAAATAAATACATAAATAGACATTGTGAGTTTAAAAGCATTAGGAAAATGGATTTTTGGGAGAAGCATTCACACTTTCTGCCCCATTCCTCACCCCTATGTCTTTTATATTATTATTATTGTTGTTGTTGATGATGATGATGATGATGATGTTTCTATTAACAACATTTATTTATAGAGTGCTGTAAGGTTTGCACAGTGCTTTACATAGTGAGGGTGGGGAAAAAAGAAAAGAATAAAAACCTGCCCAGCGGTGTACAATCTAGAACAACAACATTATATGATTAAAATATCTCTAAAATAATACAAATTAGTATACAATAAAAACAAAGTAATCAGCAGATTAACAACCAATGATCTGGAATGCCTCCCTAAACAAGAGTGTCTTGTGTCATGATGGCATGAAAATCACCAAGACAGGTCCATGTTAGGTAATAAAATGTTTGGGGACTGAAAAACTGAGAGATTATGGCTGCATCCACACTGCAGAAATAATCCAGTTTGACACCACTTTAACTGCTATGGCTCAATACTATGAAATTCTGGGAAGTGATGTTTGTTCTGCTCTGGTGCCGCAACAATCTACACTTTCCACAATTCCATACCATTGAGCCACAACAGTTAAAATGATGTTAACCCAGATTATTTCTGCAGTGCAGGTGAAGACTTTGTGCTGGTTTATATGTATGGTTCTTTAATTGGTGCATATTGGGAATATAATTTGTTTATTTCTCACATGCAAGAACGAATCATATACATGTTTTTTATTTTGCATTTTGGGTTTTTGTTTTGTTTTTGTTTTGCATTTTTACCGAATGGGCTTCTGACACTGATGGGACTGAGGGTACATCTGCACTGTAGAAAGAGTGCAGTTTGACACCCTTTTAACTGCTATGACTCCATCCTACAGAATCATGGGATTTGTAGTTTGGTGAGGCACCAGCACACTTTCCCAGAGCAGGCTAAAGACCTTGTAAAATTACAAATCCCAGGATTTCATAGGCTGGTGCTATAGCACTTATAGTTCTGTCAAACTGCATTATACGTACAATGTAGATGCACTCTAAGATAAAGTCTTCCCTGCTCATTTGTTAATTTTGCCATGTTCAGATTTTATATAGGGGAAGGAAATCCTAACCTCAAGGAGGTGGACTTTATGCCACCTTACATTGTTCTAATGGGAAGATTTCCTACTTCAGTTGTCATTCTTTGACTCCTCCCTTTTCTTCCCTTTTTCTGCATCTCAGGTAGACTTGGATTGATAAGAAGTTGTAATTTTAAAAACAGGGGAAAAACATACAGTTACAGACTTGTTGCAATAGTCCTTCCCAAACCTTCATTTCTTTAGTCCTAGATAAATGTCTGAAAAGACTCATGCCGTTGTGCTGTAAATGGCCGTTTGTTTAATTAAGAAGCTTTTCTTCCTTTTCAAAATCTTAATAAGAGAAATTCAGTACTAAATCTGACCCCCTTCAATTTAATTATTTTTGGTATCAAAGGGCAAGGAAACTTATTAACACATGTTCGCTTACTTTCCTTAGATCTGGAGATTCTAAATCACAACTTTTTAAAAAGATAAATGAAAAGCAGTAGAAAGTTTACACCCCAAGTCATGGGTGTGTTTGGCAGACAGACAAGCGGTACAAACCGGCCAAAACGGTTGGCTTTGGGGTGGAGTGGGGGAATGGTGACCACACACTACACACCCTGAATCTATCCTTAAGCCACTGGGAAACTGCCAGGTCAACTAGACAGCAGGTAAATCCACAGCGTTCCTTCAGCACAGTAAAAATGCTGCTGCCACAGCAAGGGTAGCTTTGTGCCAGCTCCAAAAGGAGCAGCTTTCTGCCTCTTCTTTTGGAGCTGGCAAATTGCTGGATTAGGCCCGTGGTGTGCAGTTGCTGCAACCCTGATCTGGAGCTCAAACGGGTGGTAGCAAGCCATTCCTTTGGGGCTGTCTCTTTAGCCCCAGAGTTCATAGAGGGCAAGTCAGAAAGTGACATCAGGTGTAAATGAGAGAGAAAAGAGAGTACTGAAAAGCATGTTAAAAGTACAAAATAGGGAGGAGACAAGCTCCACATGCTCTGAGATGGTCAACTGTTTATTCATTATTATTATTTTAAAAGCCCAATGAATTTCAGCCTCAGTGAGAAAAGGCCTTCTTCAGAGGTCTTCAACCAAAATCACTGGAGTGAAGTACATGCTCCAAAAGAGAGGATCACAATGTCCTGAAGATGGCCTTTTCTTATTAAGGCCAACATGCTTTGGGCTTTTTGAATAAACAATTCACCATCTTAGAACATGTGGAGCTTGTCTCCTTACTGTTTTTTAAATGAGATAGAGCCACGCGGAAGAAAACAGTTTGCTTAGACATGGAAAATGTTGCAAACTGCTAGCAGTGTCAAGTTAAGTAAAACATGTACAAAACATTCTGAGCCATGTTTCAAAACATCTTGATGTGTTCTGCTGATAGAACAGATGCAAAGAACAAATGTGACACACATTATTTGGAAAGATTGCTTGCTTTTTATTGGTAAGCTGGCATGTATGTCATTGCTTGCGTATATGTCATTGCTCAATTGCTGCCACTGCGTGTTCTTGTAAGAATTTTATATACAGTTGGTTTAATGTCTTGTTTGGGATAGAACCTTGGACTTCTGTGCCAGAGACCACTCCACAATGTGATGTCAAATAAATTCCTAAGTTTAAACTACTCTTAGAATCTGTTAGGTAAATGCTCTTCAGTACAGCACATTCCACTTGTGTCGATATGAAGGAGAACTGTTTTTCCTCACACTACTCAAATACAGCACTATGACTTCACTTTAACTGCTATGGCAACATTTTATGGAGCCCTGGGATTTCCACTTTTGTTGTTGTGTGTGTCCGGGTTGTTTCTGAATCCTAAAATCACAGGATTTTTTTGGCAAGATTGAAAAATTTGGCAGTTGATTGAAAATGGGTTTGCCATTGCCTCTCTGTGTGTCTGAGAGTCTTTGAATGGTTCAAGGTCACCCAGTGGATTTCCATGGCTGAATAGGGTTCACAAACCCTAGTCTTCCAGAGTCCTAGTCCACCACTACACCATGGTGGCTTCTTATAGGCGGTTTTGGGGTTTATTTTCTGGCAGAGAACTCTAGTGGTTCTCCAAACTAAAAATGGCAAAATTCTATAGGTCTGCTCAGTGATGAGTAGAGCGAGGCAGCATCTGTACTGCAACATTAATGCAGTTTCATACCATTTTAACTGCCATAGCTCAATGCTATGAAATTTTCAAATCTGTAGTTTTGTGAGATATTAAACTTTCTCTGTCAGGGAGTCTGGTACTACAGCAAACTTCACATCCCAGCATTCCATAGGATGGAGCCATGACAATCAAAGCAGTGTCGAACTGCATTAATTCTGCAATGTGGTGGCCGCCTGAAAGAGCTTCTAGTTTCAGGTTTGAGAGGTTCCTCAGAACAGTGACTTTCGTATAACTCCAACAATATTGGTGACTCCTCTCAGCCCAAATGTGGGTTTACCCATGGTCTTTTTACACTCATATAACTGTAGTGCTATGATTCTGCTTTAAGTAACATGTCTCCATCCTATGGAATCCTGGGGCTTGGAGTTTGGTGAGCCACTGGAGATCTCTGGCTGAGAATTCTAATATTCTCTCCCTAAACTGCAAACATGGCTTAAGAGCCAGTGAGATGTAGTGGTTTGAACATAGGACTATGACTCTGGAGACCAGGGTTCAAAGCACAGCTTGGTCATGAAAACCCACTAGGTGACCTTAGGCAAATCACACTCTTTCAGCTTCAGAGGATGGCAATGGCAAACCCTTTCTCAAAAGACTTGCAAAGAAAACCCCATAATAGATTCACCTTAGGGTCATCATAGGTTGGAAACAAATTGAAGGCAAACAACAACAACAACAACAAGAACAATCTGCAAACCCCAGGATTCCATAGGATGTTGCCAAGGCAGTTAAAATGGAAAAATAATGTTATAATTACAGAATAAAAGAGAGCCCATATTTTGCCCTACCATTTCCATAATTCCTTCAAGTAAGGCATGATAATTTTATCAACATAAAGCTGTTGATATACTGGACAGACATGTTGTGAAGTGGCCACACATTTATAGAACAACCTTTAGGAATCAACCTAGGAATCAACCTTTAACCTGATTCCGCTCTAGGAATCAACCTTAATCAACCTGCATTTCCTTTAAGAAAGGAGAAGGAGGAGGCTCTAGTCCATGTGCTTGGGTGAGACCTAATCTAATTTATACTTGAGCCCATTGCATTCTGGGAGCCATTGCTGGGAGAAGCCAGACCTCTCAAGTCTACACAAGGATAGCAGTGAATTTTAATTTTTCTTATCTAGTCAAGGAGGTTTTTAGAGAATAGAAGAGAAGCTGGCCTGAAGCATCAGAGGAAGTGAGTCAGAGACTTGCCTCTGGAGGGAGCTAGTAGCCAGGAGCTCTCTACATAACTATAGGCCCTGGGACTTGAACTTAGTGACAGAGCTTGGGAACAAAGGCCAAGCCTAGCAAGGGAAGCCCACAGTCTTGCTTCAGTGCCTCCTTAAGTCTTCTCAGTATGGACACTGAAGGCCATGCAGCAGTCACCTGCAACACGTGTGGGATGTTTGTCTTCTTGCTGAAGGTTACCTCACCACAGGTTATGATTGCCCAAAGACATCAGAGGAGATCCAGATGTCAGTATGTAATTTTTGAGACTTCAAAGGGATCTCTTTTTTGGTGGAAGGAAAAGAATTTCCAAGATGCACTTCAGGTGTCATCTGATGCTGCTGGAGACTATGGTTTTGGTGTCTATTTTCAGGGGTGATGATGCTCTCAGGTTGGCCTGATGAATGGGTTTCATTGGGAATCACCACCAATTTGACTTTCTTGGAGTTCTTTCCTATTCGTGTCACAACTACTATTTGGGCAGACAAATTTGGCCAATTCCTCCATGCACTTTTAGTGCAATAATCTGACTACATTTCATGTAATTAATTCATTAACATCCAAATCCCCAAGGGTTATCAAGTTGATATGGGCCTTTATGTGCAATGTTTGTGTTATAACATTTTTTTTACAGCTCATCATGTGCCTTTCATAGTTAATGAGATAGCTGACCTCTCTTTCCAGCACAGACGGAGCGGTTCCAACATCTAGCTCCAGCTTCTGTGCACCAGATCCAGTGCCACCAGACCTTTGGATTCTTTGCACTAAGAAGTAATACAGGAAATTGGCATGTCCCTTGCCACAAGCAAAGTGCTATGTTAAAGCCATTGAAGACTTTTTTGTTATTTCAAAGGTGTGAGAGCCTAGGCAACGAGTTACCAGTACCGAGTTCCCATATCCCGTAGTTCTGTCTAGCTTTTCATTGCATGGGACTTTGACCAAGTCCATTCAGGCTAGTTAGCTCCACTAGCTTTTTGGTCCAAAGCTCAAGGCCTTGCTGTTTATATGGCTGATTTTTGCATTCTTAAGGTGTTAGGGGGATGGCTAGGGAAACTGGACCAAAGTAGACACGCTTACCCCTCTGTCTCCTCTGATACGTAAGGGCTTGAGTTCCACCTGGCCCTCCCTTTGTAATTCTCTCTTCCAAGTTTTGCTGTTTCAGGCCACAGCCTTGACTGCATTTTTGGGACAATTGGAGTCTCAGATCTGGTGTCAGCATCTGTGCACGATAGGTCTGACAGGGCTTTGCATCTAAATGATATCAGTTTTAATCAGGAGGGTCTTTTAATCAACATCCGCCCTTCTAAGACTGACCAATGGCCAGGGGTTGCAGATACAGTTGGGATGATGCAGTGATCATTCCATCTGCCATGTTTTGGCCCTTAAACATTTCACTGAGTTTAGGGGTTCTCACCCTAGTCCTCTGTTCTGTCACATAGATGGGTCCCCCTTAACCAAATATCCATTTTGGTTCATTACTTCTAAAGCTCTCTCTAGTATTGGACTGCATTGTGTTAAATTTGTTACACACTCCTTTAGAACTGAGGCAGCATCCACAGCTGCAACTCTTGGCTATGAGCCTCAGGCCATAAAATGACTGGGTTGGTGAAGGTCTAAGGTCTATCTCAGATATGTTCAGCCTTTACAGTTCTAATGTTTGTTTTTGTTCTGTTGCAGATGCTAGCTTATGGCTGAGCCGACATTGAGTGTTGATCGGCAGCCATAGCTCCATCTATTGAGCAGCTCGCCATGCCAGATGAGGATGTTTTGGAAATCATCTGGGACTGGGCGAGTCTGCAGTGGTCGAATAGATGGGCAAGTGTGGTCTATGCTGGCATGGCTTGATGCCCATTTTGTTTGGGGAGTGCCGTGGGCTTCCGCCACACATCCTGGTCATTCACCTTGGTGGTAATGATTTGGGACTGTTGAAGGGCAAGGCCCTGATTTTAAAGGTTATCTTTGACCTCCGATCCATTTTGGATCATTGGCCTTCTGTACCAATAATATGGACAGCACTGTTGCCCCGCAAAGTTTTGAGTTGTGAGAGTGATCCTCATTCGCTTAACAAGACTTGTCATAGAACCAAGAATGAGATACACAGTGCCTTGGATAATGGGTTGGGCCATTACATATCTTATCCAGATATTGTTTTGCAGTGGCCTGAATTATACAGGTCAGATTGAATTCACTTAAGTGTAGCAGTTAACAAAGTTTTTTCTTGAGAAAAGATCTGCAAAAGGGATTGCAGGCTTGTTTAGCCAGCCTGGTGGGGGATAGGGGCTAAGCAGATGCTTGCCCCATATCCGTGGTTGTTGATGGGAGGAGAATTAGTTGTCAGCTGAACACCTATGGCACCCGCTTAGGGTGAAGGTTAGACTTCTTAAACTTTCTTTTTAGGTTTTGCAACTAAGCAGAGAGGGAAAGAGACCTTCCTTAATCAATCAAGTCCTGTGAGTTGAGTGAGAAAATCTCATTCCAAATGTGAGCTGGCCGGGGAGCAACCCCGTCAGGATTTTTCCACGGAGCTCAGGCGTTTTGCCCAGGGAAAGCTGAGGAGGTGGTCTGAGAGACAACCCAAACCCGTTTTTCCACTACACTACCACAGCTGCTCACGCACCAGGTTACTCCCTTAATTTTTTACAGGTTTTCAAGAAGACAGTTTAATAGGTTAATATTACAACCCATATATGTGTCTGGTCTCTTATTTCAAGTTGTACAGCAAACTCTGTGATAGGTTCACCTTAGTGTCACTGTGAGTTGGAAATGACTTGAAAGTGCACAACAACAGTGGTAAGGAAATTCTGTATTGTGAATCAAGCAAAAATTTACAAGCTGCAGAGTTAAGATGCTCTTTGGTATCTTAAAGAAAAGCTGAAGAAGCAATAGCAGAACATACCATCCTATTTTCAAATGACCAGTGCTTTCCACTAATAACAATAACAATATGAAATGTAAGGGGCAAGTATAACACAAGTAGATGTTACTTGGTGCTTGCAGTTATTCAATGACATAGAAAGGGATAATTAATAAAGGGGACAGAGATAAGGCAGAATTACTCAACACCTTCTTTGCTTCAGTCTTCTCAGAAAAGGCAAAGGGTGCTCGACCTAAGGATAATGGGGAAGAAGACAGAATAGGGGAATTTCAGCACAGAATAAGTAAAGAGATAGTACAGGAATACTTGGTTAACCTAAATGAATATAAGTCTCCAGGACCAGATGAACTACATCCTAGAGTATAAAAAGAACTGGCAAATGTAATATCGGAGCCATTGACAATAATCTTTGAGAACTCCTGGAGAACAGGAAAAGTCCCAGCAGACTGGAGGAGGGCAAACGTTGTCCCCATTTTCAAAAAGGGAAAAAACAGGATCCCAACAATTATCGTCCAGTTAGTCTGACATCAATTCCAGGAAAGATTCTAGAGCAGATAATTAAACAGAGAGTCTGTGAACATTTACAAGGGAATTCCATAATCACAAAAAGCCAACATGGGTTTCAGAGAAACAAGTCTTGCCAGACAAATCTGATCTCTTTTTTTTGATAAAATTACCAGTTTGGTAGATGAAGGGAATGCTGTGGATATAGTATATCTTGATTTCAGTAAGGCCTTTGACAAGGTTCCCCATGACATTCTTGCAAGCAAGCTTGTAAAATGTGGGCTAGACAAGGTAACTGTTACATGGATTTGTAACTGGTTGACTGGCCGAACTCAAAGGGTGCTCAACAATGGTTCCTTTTCATCCTGGAAAGAAGTGACCACAGGGTTCTGTACTTGGCCCAGTGCTATTCAATATCTTTATTAATGACTTGGATGACAGAATTGGGGGCATACTTATCAAATTTTCAGATGACACTGAACTAGGAGGAGTAGCCAATACTCCAGAAGACAAGGTCAAAATTCAAAATGACCTGAATAGACTAGAAAGCTGGGCCAATGCTAACAAAATGAAATTCAATGCGGAGAAATGTAAGGTACTGCACTTAGGGCGCAAAAATGAAATGCACAGATATAGGATGGGGGACATCTGGCTGAATGAAACTACGTGTGAAAGGGATCTAGGAGTCCAAGTAGACCATAAGTTGAACATGAGTCAACAGTGCGATGCAGCAGCTAAAAAAGCCAATGCTATTTTAGGCTGCATCAATAGAAGTATAGCGTCTAGATCAAGGGAAGTAATAGTGCCACTCTATTCTGCCTTGGTCAGGCCCCACCTGGAATATTGTGTCCAGTTCTGGGCACCACAATTCAAAAAGGATGTGGAGAAACTGGAGCATGTCCAAAGGAGGGCAACTAAGATGGTGAAGGGTCTGGAAACCATGCCCTATGAGGAACGCCTCAGGGAACTGGGGATGTTTAGCCTGGAGAAGAGAAGGCTAAGAGGTGATATGATAGCCCTGTTCAAATATTTGAAGGGATGTCATATTGAGGAGGGAGCAAGCTTGTTTTCTGCTGCTGCAGAGACTAGAACGCGGAACAATGGATGCAAACTGCAGGAAAAAAGATTGCACCTCAACATTAGGAGGAACTTCCTGACAGTAAGGGCTGTTCAACAGTGGAACACACTCCCTCGGAGTGTAGTGGAGTCTCCGTCCTTGGAGGTCTTTAAGCAGAGGCTGGATGGCCATCTTTTGGGGATGCTTTGATCTGGAGTTCCTGCATGGCAGGGGGTTGGACTGGATGGCCCTTGTGGTCTCTTCCAACTCTATGATTCTATTATTCTAACAATGAATGTGCAAAGATTGCTCTGAACCAATATCTTCTAGCATCTGCACATACAATGCAAAACAAATGACTCCAGCTACTTCAGTCACTCCAGCCACTATTTTTGTTCACTTTTGTGCAAAGTGTATGTCGAAAGGCTCCATCCCTGCAAATAAATCTCCATCTTAGACAACTTCAGGAACGGAGCCTTTCAACATACAAAGATATGTGCAATATTTGAGCAAAAGGTCTGACCAGAGCTAACATTTGACAACTCTGGGGTTCTCAAGCTTTTCAGCAAACAATGCTGAAATGACAGGGGAGCAATAACCCAGCAAACGAGTGTTTCGTGGATTGTATTTCTATACATTAAGTAGATTTGGAGCCTTTGTCTGCAGCTAATCCTGGGGCCTAAAATGAAGCACTAGCTCCCTCTTCTGGAAGTACTGTGGAATGCATCACCAAGCTAGCTAGTCTTGTCTCTTGCAGATTTAGTAAATACTGCCAAGAATCCACCACCTTTTGAGGTAGGCTTTATAAAGTAATTGTTAGCATCAGAAAGCTCTCCCCAGTATTTAGACAGGTCTCCTTTCTTTCAATGAAATCCATTGCATTGGGCTCTACTCTCTCAAGTTGTGGGAAATGAGGTCACTCCACCTACATGATCGCCCTTCAGATATTTAAAAATAACTACTATATTGCCATATTTATTTAAAGATGATAGTATATTACAGAGCCAGAGTGGTGGGGTAGTTTGAGTTTTGCACTAGGACTTTGGGAGACCAAGGTTCAAGTGCCTGCTTGGCCATGGAAACCCAATGGGCAAGTCACACCCTCTCTGCCCCAGAGGAAAGCAAACTCCCCCTAAACAAGTCCAACCAAGGAAGATCATAACAGTTTGGCCTTAAGTTCATCCTAAATCAGAAATGCACAGATGACTATTATATTATAATATAATATATAGTGCATTGTGGTTCTTCACTGTCGATTCTCCAGATGCCAATCAGGCATGGCTCCACCCCTCACAACCCAAGACAGCCAGTGATTGGCTGGAAGAAGAATCTAGGAGCTTCTAGCCATCTCCTCAGATTTCAGGACAGCTTGGCACTCTTCTGCCTCTAGCCTTGATGCCTCCATCTTTCTTCTTCATCTTGAGATGCAGCATAAGTAAGCTGGTGGGGCCTTTTGCTCTGCCACTACTGTTTTGGATGTTCACCAATAAAGTATTGGCAGCAGCTCAAATGGTAAGGCTGGCATGTAAGTTGCTGTGGGAGTTCCTTTCTCAGGATTGCATCAGTTACATTTCTGCATGCAGCATTGGCACATTAATTGTACCACATAAGCCTTATTAGAATGACAATCTTGTGCAAATCAATAGACACCCCAAAGGCACAACAAAATGCACATGCCCATCCATCTGGCATGCCTCTGCATGTGCAACAGTACTGGATGGACAATTCAGCTCAGGTTAAGAGAAGAGAATTTGGACACTCAGGATTGGATTAATATGTTGAACTGTTCTGGCCTTTGTGTTGATGGTAGTGGTAATGATGACTGACTGACTGACTGACCAATAATTTATACAGTGCCTTCACTGTATATGACATTTTACAGATCCCTGTCCCATTTGAATTTCACCACAGTAGAAACAAGAGAAGAAGAGAAATGGCAGGGATGCTCAAGGAAACAATGTGCAGTTGTTTCCATTACAGATACTTAGCCTTAGTCTGAATACAGCTGGTGACTTCCATCTCATTGAGGCAGTTAGTACTCTCCAGGTTGTATTCCAAACATTAAAATTGCTAACCAAACCTCTGAACAATATCTCTTAGGCCCTGTCTGCAGAGGCCAAATAAAACGTCATCCTCTGTTCCCCCAGTGATGGGTTTAGACAATGCAGGGACCAATCCCTGATTCTAGTGCCAACTGTCTAGATGACTTTCAGCTAGTTCAGCACCAATCCCACTGCATACCTCTTTAAAACATTTTCTAGAAACTCACGTTTTACTCTGTATCTTCCCAGAGGATTTGGAGACCTCTGTTGTGGCTGTTTACAATTCATCTCACATTGCCACCCAGCATGTCCACTGCCACAGCGAGTCACTCACTTTGAGGTCAGAACAAAGCACCAAGCCATGTGATCAATGCTGGGCACCTTGTTCTGACCTTAGAGTGAGTGGTTTGCTGCTGGGACAGTACTACAGCAGGACATGTACAAGAATAGTTGCTCAGCGTAGCAACAGAGGGCCTCAGATAATGGGGAGACATTGGGATAGTTCTGAGGCCAGAATGCTCCAGGCTGCTGTGGGGGTATTTTGGCCCATGCAGACAACACCCTGGAGAGATTAAGCAATTTGATTAAGCTCTTTTCAAGTTTGGACTAAAATCCAAACTGGTTTTCCAGTTCCACAGCTGCCATTGGTTTAGCCACAGGTTTAGTTGGAGCAGGGCAAAGGCACTGGGATACTGTGCCAAAGGCTTGACAGAAAAGGAAGGCTTTAAGAATGGTTTTAAAAATGTAATAAGTAGTATATTCATGTGCAAAGCTCAATTGTCTGATATTTCAGACAAACTGAGTGTTGCAATTGTGCTCTCTCCATGAACAACTACTGCCATCCCACTGGTCACTGTGGAAGACACAATGATGGACTTGCTAGAGCTTTGATTTGACCCCATTGGATTCTTCTGAGAAGGAATGATACCTTTTAGATGAGCTTTCTGGCACCTTCTAGACAAATAGCTATCAGATTCCTCCACTAGCTTATGCAAAGGGGGACAATTCCTCAGTGTTCCTGGGGTTGAAGGGGGCTAGAGTTAAGCAGGAGATAGCACAAAAGCCCTGCTCACTCATTTCAGAAGCAAGTTCAACCAACATGCAAAGAGGTGAGAACGTTGGCCATCCAGTTCAGTCACTCTTTTCTCCTAGAGAGTAACAAGTCTAAATTGGGGGTTCATCACTACATGGGCTGTCTATATGATCAGGAATACTTGAGTAGGCAAAGCTCTCTTGACCAGATTCATCACTCATCAGGTAAAGAAAGTGACAGAACTGCAGATAGAGAAGCTAGACCTTTATACTCCCTGTTTCTTATGTTGATTCAACACATTTACAAAACAAAAGAATCTGATAAAATATCTCTTCTGATTTTTCTTATCACCCAAACACACAAACCCTAATTTTTGCTGCTGCTGTTACTTTCAGAGACCAGATAGGAGCTTGACAATGATATTTGTAGGCCTTCTTCAGCATCGCTCATCCACATTCTACAAACCACATGGTTACATGTGTCTAGACCATTTCATATTTTGCCAGCAACCCTATAGTTGTTATCTCTGTATAATAGTGTATAATTATAGTTATTAGATTTCAGTTCTAAGATCACTACTTAGGATCCCCATTTATGGTGGAAGAATGCATTCACACCCATGCATGCTTGCAAGGTTGGGTTCCACCTGATTCTTGAGGCCTGCTCATTTTTAGATCATAATTCTAAGATCACCTTCAAAAGATCCTGCATTTACTGCACAGGGATACTTTGAAACTCAGGATCTCCTTGATTCTGAGCTCAGTCTCTGAGACAATAGGCAACGCCAGTTCCTTTTGTGACTTTCTTCACTGTGACAAAACTGAAGTATTCTCTTAGCCAAGCTGTGCCATCTGCCAGCCAGCAGCCAAATTACTAAGCTTTACTCCAACTCACAGGCTCCAGGGAAACCATTCACATAGTGACCTTGAAAGCCTCTATGGATGTGTGCTAACCTGCCAAGAACCCAACTCCATTGAATGTCTGTTGCAAAGGAGATAGTGACAAAGGAACAAAACAAGGTGCCATAACTTCAAATTATAATTATGGGTGAACAGAGGCTGTTGCTTTGTATATAAAGAGAGATTTTTCTCTTTTTCTTTTCTTTATTTTTAAAAAAGGTGATGACTTCTGGTGGATTTTGGCCAGTTCATTGGTATGCAATATTTTCAAGGGTATGAAGTTTTAAAGCCAAGTTTGTCCCCTGGTGATTAGGTTCATTCTCTAACTGGGAAGCCAAACTCTTCTCTTCTTTAATGAATAAATATGAGTGCATAATATATACTCAATATATCACCCATTTCACTGCTGCAAAGGATAGCCTAAAAGAACATTCAAAATAATTTTGACATGTTAGTTGACAAGAGCCCTGTGCATGCTATTTTTATAAAAAATATAACCTTTGACACACCAGTCATTGTGTGCGAGATGAGGAACAAATTTCTCTAGACTGGGGAAATTATAGTGCATCCCCTGAAATCTGCTTTTCTGACCCCCCCACCCCCCGCCCATGTGTCTCAAAAAGCCCTCCAATGCCATTAAAAAACCTGGCATGATCTTTGGTCAGTTTTGCTCTCAAATCACGCATGAAGAGCCCCAAATATTGGGGGAAAACAATCAAATACACCACACATAAGTACACCAATACCTTTTACTACCCCTAAATACTTATGGTTTCCTTTACTATCCCTCTCAAAAGGACAACATTTTGAGAAGGACTAGAGGGGAAAGCAGAGCTCTCCTGCTCTTGGTACCCAAAATGCTGGGGTCCTGGGAGGGCACCCACAAATTAATATATTTTAGGGGAATTTTGATAGCTCAAATAAAATACCTTGGCGGGGCCAATTGTCAGCCTTGAGATCACAATGATTCCAAATCACACAGAACTCCGGAGGCAATTCCAAATGAGTTTTGAAGTTTTATTAAGGAACTAATCAACACACACGCAAGCACACACTCATGCACACACACATGCACTAACAAAGCAATGGTGGGAAAAGGTGAATAGTGGAGGCCTTGCTAATGGTGATTCTGTACCAATTTTGAAGCGTGATTCAAATCTATGGGCATCCATAATGGAAAGGACTCAATAGCTGCTGAGGCAAGTGAAGTAGCTGGCTTATTGAGGAGCCTAGTCAAACTGACAGAATGTCTGCCTGGTTACAAACTAGACCAAATTATTACTGTGCAGGCACTGGAATATATACTGAAAATCATGTCCCGGGGCAATGTCCTTCAGGATAAATATATTAACTTTCTGCTAAATAGTTTTCCAGGAGGCTAAGAATGGTTGGAAGCTGTAGTAAATGTTTGGATGATTGGTGTGAATGTCTCAGGCAAAGCAAACCCCTTGCTGCCAGAGAAGTATCCTTTGCCTATGTATGCACAACTATTTCCTTTGGCCAGAGTCCCATCATCACCTTCTATAGACAAAAGGGATTATGTTGTTTATGGGTGATCTCATTTGTGGTGGGTGCCTTGCTTCCTCCCTTGCTGGAGCCAACTGATTTATGGCACGGTTTCCACCTTGGGGTTGCCTTTGCAGGTTACCTCAGTGTCCCTTTTAATATTAGATTGATATCAGATGTGAGAGGAGTGATTAGGGGACTGGTCCCAGAGTAACACTCTAGATTTTTGGATTTTTTTTTTTTTTTAGTACCTGGTAGTACTGACAGACTACTGTATATACAAAGAATTTGCATTTTATGTTCTTTTAATATATCCCTGCTTTGTTTTTGTTTTTTACTCTACATTGAGCAAGATGGGGCAAATTGAATAAAACAACCTAGCACAATGATATAGCATCATTTAACTTGGATAGAGTGAAAAATTATGAGCAATGATGCAGATACTTTGACAAATAACTTCCTCTGTCAAGCTGTTTTACTTTTGGAAGTGTAATTTGAAATCCCTGTAGCTTGTCAATCATGTGTCAAATCTCTCTTCCTATTCTTAACGACCTGTCTCTAGGCAGAGAACTATCTTTCTCTCAATCTGGCAAAAGGGAGGTGCAGATCAGCAAAACACAAGCCCAGCAATGTTCTCCAACTTCCATCTCAAAGCTACTTTCAATTCTGGTCTATTTCAGTTTGCAAGGCTTCCCACCCGTCCATGCTCAACCTCTTTCTTTATGGTGTACACATCTTCCAGTGTACATTCCTGAAATAGCTACATTTTAAGCTCTTGGACTACTGCATGTTCAAGCATATTTGTGAAACGTACATGCTCTTTTTCATTTTCATGCATATTTGTGAAATGTACATGCTATATGCACATTTTTCTGATGCATGAACTGGATTGAAAACTGGTAAATGTGTGGATTTCTGACTGAAGATTGTATCCAGGTTCCATTCTGAGAATGGCAAAGATCACATAAATGGATGAACCCAATGGATTTCTAGTCCACTTCTCAGTTCACTATGGACATCCATCTGAATTTGAAAATTACAAATGTGTTAGAATATAACTCTCATCATCACCAACCAATAAAACACAGACTAACACATCTGTTTTGGGTTTTTTTTAAAAAAACTGGAGTGATGCAAATAACCTCACTCATGCATTCCAGGTTTGTTATTCACAACATGGAACCGCATCTTTCCAGGAACTGCTTCACTCCGCATCTGTGAGTTCGGTTGCTCACACATGCCAGCATCCGTCCCTTGTTGCTTCACCTACTAGCACTCCTGGGACAGACAGAGGCTCCTCCTCCTGCCACTCGAGGGGATTTTTTCCGTCTCTCCTTTTAATCTCTATTTCCCTCCTTTCTCCCCAGTGGGGGCTGTTCCACTGGGGAAGAGGTAGCACTTTCTTGACTGCCTGGGCTGTCAATGATGTGAATGCATTTGAATCCCATTAAAGGCATGGGGAGTTTTATCATGAGTCTATTCAGGTCTGTTCACATAATTATTCACACAGCCGACAATGTGAATCTTTTGTAAAACCTTGGGGAAAAGCCTGATATCAATTATCCTGGGATAAGTAGGGCTTTTTTGGCAGCCTCCCCCCCAACTTAATCATTCAGAATGTGTGTAAGCAATTGAGATTTAACCCAGATGCACCCTGGATTGTTTTCATAGTATGAATAACCACCTGGACAGCATCAGTTTCTGGAAGGCAGAAGTGGGGAAGGTTAGTTCAGGAGGGCTCTGGAAGTAGTGAGTGTGTGTCCAGTGCCCATGCTTTCTGGAGTTTATGGAAGCTGTAATCCAAACTCCTGTTGGTGTCATGTGCATGTTCAAGCTCCCATATGGAAGTGGTTGTAGATTTTTGTTGACATGGAATCCCCACATGCAGTTCATCATTCAGCAATACCTGTGGACTGCACATGGATAAACATGCACATTTTATTGTTTGGTGTCCTGGCTCCATTGTGCAACATTTCCATTCAGCACAAGGCTGGTGTGACACTGGCTGCTGCTCTCACCCTGCTTCTTCCTTCTTTGATGTGATTTGCTATGCTTGTTTTGTTTCTGAAAAATTCCTTTTGTTCCTGTCAGTTTTCATCTGCATTACAGGAAACCACTGGACTTTGCTTTATTTATTATTTCATGTATTTCATTGCATTGATGCTTCGCTTTCCTCTCCACTGAGTTCTGGGCAGTATACATGGCTTTCTTCCTCCTCACTTTGTTCTCATAAGAGCAAACCAGTCAAGCTAGGGGGAATGTTACTGGCCCAAGATGATATAATAAGTTTCACGGCTGAGTGGGGATTGAATCTGGGTGCCCTGAATTCAAGCTGAACATTCAAACCACTCCACCACCTTTGATCTCCTTTGAGACTTAGGGTGCACTACACTGTGCACTGTTGAAATACAGTTTGACACCAGTGCTAGAGTTCGATCCTATGGAATCCTGGGATTTAAACTTTCACATGGTCTTAAGCCTTCTCTGTCAGAGCATACTGGTGCCTCATAAATCTACAAATCCAGAACCCTGTGGGATGGAGCCATGGCAGTGAAAGGGGTGTCAAAGTGCATTATTTCTACAGTGTAGATGCAACCTTTGCTTCACATTTCCTTAATCCTCATCTCTTTACCTTTTTTCCTATTCTTTGACTCAGTGCTCAACTGCTCCTTTCCTTCATGCTTTATTTATTTATTTGATTTATATCCTACCTTTATCCCAAATGGAATTCAAGATGACTTGAGACTAACCTGCTAGAATCAACATAAGCTCTTGGGCTATAAATCTAAGGTTGCCATGTAATTGTTCATTTTTTTCCCTTGAAGGAAGCAGTAAGTAATTCTGGCAAATTTCTTTCCACTGTGAGAAAATCTTTGAAAACCACACAGTTTTTGAAATCTATTTCCATCTGGGGACTTATTCTGCGCAAAATTCACATGATGATGTTTTGCAGAGATAATAAGGCTTTTTGTGCAAGGAACCAATTTTTCTGCACATGAAATAATATTTCTGCAATTGAATATAATTTTATGTACTGAAAATGCTGCCCTCTATGCAGAAAATGCTGTTTTCTGTGCAAAACTACCACATGCCAATTTTACACAGAATAAGCACTGAACTCCAAAGATTCTCATAGGTCCAGGGTTTTTCAACACCAGAAAAAAAAACCTCTGTGGTTTTTAACATCCCCGTCATCATTTTATGAATATTTTCAAATCTTTTTTAGTCACATTCCCTAGTCACAAGCAGTGAGATTTCAGCAACAAAACCTAAGAGGTATGAATGACCATTTGTGAGGACCATTTAATGGGAAGCATGCACAAGGATAGGAAGTTAACTTAGGGCCAAAGAGCAGCGTGTGGGAACAATGCAGGGGAAAGGGCCCAACTGGGAATCACCCCTCTTCTGGGGTGTCACCTGGTGTGGGCCACATCACTCCCCCCCCCCCATAGTGACGCCAGTGCTGGACAGAAGGCCATCCAGTCTCTGTTTAAAAACCTCCAAAGAAGGAGACCCCCACCACTCTTCAAGGCAGGTTATTCCACTGTTAAATAGCTTTTACCATCAGGAAGTTCTTTCTAATGTTGAAGTAGAATCTCTTTTTTCCTGTAGTTTGAATCCATTGTTTTATGTCCTAGTCTCTGGAGAAGCAGAAAACAAGCTTGTTCCATCCTCAGTGTCACACCCCTTCAAATGATTCTGTCCTGACATCCTCTGGACCAGAGAAAAGAGAACCCTAGATCTGTCCCATTAGGTGAATCCCCTGGCCTTCTTTGCACTTAGTATTATGGTCCAAAGGGGCTTGTGTCTCTTCAAAGGATTGTGAATGGTGTAGAGCAATGCTTCAGTTCTGATACATGATGTGAAGCCTTAAAACTTAGCTGATTCTTAATAGCATTGCATAGAATTTCTGTGATTTAATGTGAAAGTGTGGAAGACAGGGACCTCTAGTGAACTTTGCTTAGAAATGCAGCTGCTACATAACAATGCTATGAAATTACATATTTATATCCTCCTTGCCATCTAAAAGAAACAAAACTAGGGAAAATGCTTTTATTTTTGTCCTTCTTTATACTGTTTGTTGGAGATTATTTCCTAATAAGTATACTTTGGCTTTCATAATGTTTTAGTCAGGCTGTCTTAGACATAGGCACAGCTTTCATTTAACCATCATAGACCCATCCCCTCATCTTTCCTGGTTTGATAGAGACTGTCCCAATTAATTATCTGTTATCCCATATTTTCAGACACTTTTAAAATGTCCCAATTCCTTTCTCTTTCTCCCACTTTCTCCCTTTGTGTTTAGATTATTTCAATTGATGCAAACTGAGTCGAAACTACAAAAGCAGTTTGCACTCAACTCTGAAAGGGGAAGAGGAGAGAAAGGAGCAGAATCTTGTCCCTCCCAGTAGACTAAGGGAAAAGCAAACTGCTGCACTCTGGCCTAGCTTCTGTGGTCTTCCTTATTCATGACTTTTGCTATTTTGGCCACATTATGATGTTTCTTGGCCAACATGTGTTCTGGTTTTCATCTGTGAAATGTCATAGAATATATAGACCCTGTTTTTAGGGATAGATCTACAAAGTGCAATATTTTCTGTTTTAAACATTAGAAATCATGCAGAAAGGATGGTGGGGAAAAGATAATAAAAAGAATTTTACTTAGAAGATTATCACACTCGGTGCTTCCATCACCCAAACTTCATCAAAATGGGGCGGGAGTGTCACAGGTGTGATCATACCTGGCGCTTCAAAAGTGAAACGTTATCGTTAGCTCCATGGAATCGTCAGCAGAGAAGCCTTTTTCTTATTATTAATGGATTAATCCGTTAATAAGAAAAGGGCTGCTTACCTGATGATTGCATGCCGTTTCAGTTTAGAAGCACTAGCGGCATGATCACACTGTGCTGCTTCTGCCCATTTTGATGACATTTGGGAGATGGAAGGGCCCAGTGTGATAATCTCCATAAACTTGCTGCAACACATAGTGCACAATAACAAATAATGATTAATAATAATAATAATAATAATAATAATAATAATTTATTTATATCCCATCTTTCTGCACTCAGGCAACTAGGGAGGCTTACAACAATTAAAATATACATAATATATCCCTCTAACCCTCCCCCCATTAAAATAGAATTAAACAATTTGCAGTCTAAAACATATTAATATAAAAAAAACAATTTAAAACAGTTAAAAAGTGTGCAAGCAAACAACAATGTATAAACTATTGAACAGTGGTGGCCGGTCATCTATTCAGGAAAGGCCTGCCGGAAAGGCCTTTAAAAATAACTATCTCACCAAAGTAGGAGAAATACCTAATAACCCAGAAGACAGGATCAAAATTCAAAATGAACTTAATAGATTAGAAAGCTGGGACAAAACTAAGAAAATGAATTGCAACACAAAGAAATGTAAGGTACTGCATTTAGAGCAAAGTAATGAAATGCATAGATTTAGGATGGGGGACACCTGGCTTAACATGTCTACATGTGAAAGGGATCTAAGAGTCCTAGTAGACCACAAGTTGAACATGAGTCAACAGTGTGATGTGGCAGCTAAAAAGGCCAATGCAATTCTAGGCTGCATCAATAGAAATACAGTATCTAGATCAAAGGAAGTAATAGTGTCACTTTATTCTGCTTTGGTCAGGCCTCACCAGGAATACTGTGTCCAGTCCTGGGCACCACAATTCAAAAAGGATGTGGATAAACTGGAGCGTGTCCAAAAAAGGGCAACTAAAATGGTGAAAGGTCTAGAAACCATGCCCTATGAGGAGCTACTTAGGGAACTGGGGATGTTTGGCTTGGAGAAGAGAAGGTTAAGTGGTGATATGATAGCCCTGTTTAAAAATATTTGAAGAGATGTCATATTGAGGAGGGAGCAAGCTTGTTTTCTGCTGCTGCAGAGAACAGGACCAGGAACAATGGATGCAAGCTACAAGAAAAGATTCCACCTCAACATTAGGAGATACTTCCTGATAGTAAGGGCTGTTCGACAGTGGAACATACTCCCTTGGAGTGTAGTGGAGTCTCCTTTTGGGAGGTCTTTAAACAGAGGCTGGATGGCCATTGGTGGGGGTTGCTTTGATTGTGATTTCCTGCATGATAGAATGGGGTTGGATTGGATGGCCCTTGGAGTCGCTTCCAACTGTATGATTCTTTGATCCCATTTTATGGCACATAAGTAGAATCAAACTGCTATAACTGTACAGTGTGGATACACCATTAGTCTCTTCAAGCATTTCTTTCCTTTCCACAGCTACTGCTTGATGACCTTGGTTCCTACTTGACTCATTGTTACTTAAGCATACATATACTTCTTCTATTATCCAGGATAGAGAGAATTCTTGTAATTCCAGTGTATCTAATTTTACCTATTCCAGAACTGTATAACCATAGGAGGATATCATCATAGCCTCCAAGATTTCACAGATGAAAACTGGCACCTTTGACAAAGTAACATCAGAGTGTGGTCTAGATGGCAAAAGTTATTGAGATAAGGCTGCACCAGTTTACTTTTGCCTGAGTGTGCTTCCAAGGGCAAGATCCCACCCCTCCTCTCCTCTCCTCTCCTCTCCTCTCCTCTCCTCTCCTCTCCGCTCCCTGCTGTGTAAATTAAGTGTAAATCACTTTTGCCCTTTTTAATTAGTTTGCAGAGGCTAGAGTAAGCTGAAGACAAAAGGGGAAAGTGTGAGGAGGAAAGAAAAACTGGGACATTTTAAAAGCAGCTGAAAAAGCAAGATGACAGAAGATTAATTACGAATGTCATTGCTAGTTCAGGACAGTTGGACTATAAGGGATATACATCATGGTTCATTTTTTTACCAAAGGATGAGCAAATTTCTTATTTCTCAACTTTACATTTCAAGATATGTTGTACTGAAATACCACAGCTTTACTGTTTTGCAACACAGTCTCTGTGTACTTAGTGATCTTGTCCACTTAACTTTTATATCTCTTATATATTCTTACCTCACAATCTAAGTATGAATTTTGCTTGTCTAGATCTGTCATCTGTAGCTTGCTTTGTTGCTTTCTAAAATTAACTTTGGGAGGTCCTTGGGAGGTTTCTGTAGTAGATGATACCCTTGCAGGGCATCCAGGTTACAGGGCCTGTGTCTGCTGATCTCTATACTTCCTGATGGCACAGAAATTGCCATGGCTTTTTGTTTTGTTTTGTTTTGTTTTTTGGCAGGGGCTGCTTCTCTTAAAAGGTTAGTTTTGGGGAGGGGATTTAGGTCATTGCACATCAGTAAAGAATTATCCAACCTCCGCTATGACCAAAAAGGTGAGTGGCAATAATGTATGTCCAACCAATGCCCCAGTACGTAGAGAGATCTTGTCGCACCTTTGAGACTAACTGAAGGAAAGAAATTAGCAGCATGAGCATTTGTAGACTTCTGCCTACTTCCTCAGATGCATTCAAATGCATCTGCGGAAGTAGACTGAAGACTACGAAAGCTCATGTTGCCAATTTCTTTCTTTCAGTTAGTCTCAAAGGTGTGACAAGATCTCTCTATGTACTGATTCTACAGACTAACAAGGCTATATCTTTCAATTCTGCCACAATGCCATAGTAATTTACCAACAGGATTCCAATCTATGTTTTGGCCTATTGTGCCTTTAAATATGTTGCCTTGTAAAAATTTCTGTTGTACTGAAATAAAATTCTTGCTTAAAAGTTAGATTTTGTACTAGAATTTTGTGGATTGATTTGATGTGGTAAATGTAATCATTCTCATCCCCTCTTTTGGTTTTCAGGCAGGAGGGAACTGTTTCAAATGTACGAACTGTGGAAAAACCATAGGTTTTTTTCTAACTAACTGATAAATATCAGAATATTCAGTGTTCCCTGTGATTTGAGCTGAAGGACTAACAACCATTAATAATGCACTTTCATCCCACCTTGCAGCGAATGTGCACACAAACTATCTATCATCTATCTATCTATCTATCTATCCTATATATAGAGAGAGAGAATATTAATAGATATAGATTGATATAGATATAGACATATTCCCTCCAATGTAGATTTAAGGAGCAAAGTGGTGAAAAACTTGTCTTGCAGCTGAGCCAAATGGGAGAATTGGGTCACCATGAAGTAATTGGAGATAAGAGTGACAAAAGAGCAAATGGTATTTGGGGAGTGAGTCTTGAGTCCAGAGTACATTGAAAGAACAGCAGGAACTGGTGCTACAGATTAGGTCTCCCTGAAGGAAACTGTCAGAAAATACAACTTAGTCACTTAAAGCTAAGTCTGCTCTATATATCTTTGAATCCATCTGCCTCCCACTGTAAAAGTGATTTTTGCCTCTGCAGTCTGCCTCTTCAGCACTGGAATAGTGCGGAGTTAAGTATTTCCTCTTTTCCTTGGTGATTCTGAACCTATTTAGTCTCCATTTATGGCTGCCATCTATTTAGGGATGTACACACTTATAGGTCACACTGCTTAAAAGAGAAAAAAGAGGATCCCAACAATTATCGTCCAGTTAATCTGACATCAATTCCAGGAAAGATTCTAGAGCAGATCATTAAGCAGAGAGTCTGTGAACATTTAGAAGGGAATGCCATAATCACAAAAAGCCAACATGGGTTTCAGAGAAACAAGTCTTGCCAGACAAATCTGATCTCTTTTTTTGAAAAAATTACCAGTTTGGTAGATGAAGGGAATGCTGTGGATATAGTATATCTTGATTTCAGTAAGGCCTTTGACAAGGTTCCCCATGACATTCTTGCAAACAAGCTTGTAAAATGTGGGCTAGACAAGGTAACTGTTACATGGATTTGTAACTGGTTGACTGGCTGAACTCAAAGGGTGCTCAACAATGGCTCCTTTTCATCCTGGAGAGAAGTGACCAGTGGGGTACCACAGGGTTCTGTACTGGGCCCAGTGCTATTCAATATCTTTATTAATGACTTGGATGACAGAATTGGGGGCATACTTATCAAATTTGCAGATGACACCAAATTAGGAGGAGTAGCCAATACTCCAGAAGACAGGATTGAAATTCAAAATGACCTGAATAGACTAGAAAGCTGGGCCAACACTAACAAAATGAAATTCAACACAGAGAAATGTAAGGTCCTACATGTAGGGCGGAAAAATGAAATGCACAGATATAGGGTGGGGGACATCTGGCTGAATGAAACTACGTGTGAAAGGTATCTAGGAGTCCAAGTAGACCATAAGTTGAACATGAGTCAACAGTGCGATGTCGCAGCTAAAAAGGCCAATGCTATTTTAGGCTGCATCAATAGAAGTATAGTGTCTAGATCAAGGGAAGTAATAGTGACGCTCTATTCTGCTTTGGTCAGGCCCCACCTGGAATACTGTGTCCAGTTCTGGGCACCACAATTCAAAAAGGATGTGGAGAAACTGGAGCGTGTCCAAAGGAGGGCAACTAAGATGGTGAAGGGTCTGGAAACCATGCCCTATGAGGAACGACTTAAGAGAGCTGGAGATGTTTAGCCTGGAGAAGAGAAGGTTAAGAGATGATATGATCGCCCTGTTCAAATATTTGAAGGGATGTCATATTGAAGAGGGAGCAAGCTTGTTTTCTGCTGCTGCAGAGACTAGAACATGGAACAATGGATGCAAACTGCAGGAAAAAAGATTCCACCTCAACATTAGGAGGAACTTCCTGACAGTAAGGGCTGTTTGACGGTGGAACACACTCCCTCGAAGTGTAGTGGAGTCTCCATCCTTGGAGGTCTTTAAGCAGAGGTTGGATGGCCATCTGTTGGGGATGCTTTGACTGGGAGTTCCTGCACGGCAGGGGGGTTGGACTGGATGGCCCTTGTGATCTCTTCCAACTCTATGATTCTATGCTTGGTGGGCCAAAAAGTCACCATTATGCCACAGATGCTGATAGCAGCAGAAATAGACTTGCAAGGAAAGCACATTGCTCTGTGACTTGCCCTTGTACCTTGCAATTTCACATTTTGCATTGTAATTGTACATTGTATATTGTGCTTTGCTGTTGCACACTACATTGTGTGCATTGCATTTGTGCACTACATATTGTGCACTGAGGTTGTGCATCATGCTTTGTTCACTGCAATGGTGTATTCTGTATTGTGCATTGTACATTGGTACTGAGTCATTGACATTGTTGTGCAAAATTTCTCACATAGCATGCAGATATTTATGCTCTGCTGAGGGAATAGTGTTAGAGTACATTTACACTAGGTGATGTTCCCGTTTTAATTGTCATGGTCCCATCCTGGGATTTATAGCTTGGTGAAGTCCTCTAGACTGCTTCCCTAAACTTCAATACTAGATTTCCCAAGCCAAGAATTTGGAGTATCTCTTCAAACTACAAATCACACTGATCTGTAGGATGGAGGCAAGGCAGTCAAAGTGGAATGGAACTGCAGTAACAGGGTAAAGCAGATATTCTTAATTTTCACATGTCTCTTCATCCTTCCTGAAAGATGAACATCTTTGTTCTCTTTTGTAATGGCATCTTTAGGCATTTCCAACCTGGCAAAGCTGTAGCATCAGTGAGCACCAGATAGAAACATCAGAGCTGAGGAAAATCCTTTCAGGAAACAATTCTCCAAGAGCTTTTCTGTCATGCTATCTTTTCCTTTTCCTTTTCCTTTTCTTTTTTTTTTTTTTTTTTTTTTTTTTTGGATTTCTTGTTTGCCCTGCAGAATTTCCTTTGAATATTCTCCACAACCTTCTTGTTTGTTTCAACAGCCATATCTAGCTCATGATCAAAAATACCCTGCACAGCATTTTAGAGGACACAAAATAGAAGCCATCTTATTAAGTTTCTATGTTGAGAGAAAGGTGGGATATAAGAAAACAACAACAATAAAAAAAGAGTTTCCACTGGTGTCATTTGCAACAACAACAAAATAAAGAAAGACATAGAGAATAACAGGAGGGGGACTTGGATACAGAAACAGGTGGCTGGGTTTCAGTGCAAAAATTTGATTCAGAATACTGACTCCATCCTGAAAATAGTTTAAGCACCTTGTATCTACAGTCCCTTCACATTTGGGGTTTTGACTTTTATGGATTTGATTATTTGCTGTTTTAACTGATAAATTATCTCCAGGAATGTATAGGTCCTCCAGCATGACTCTTCTGGAAGTTGACCATAGAATCACACTGGAGGTCCTATACATTCCAAGAGAAAACACTTCTCTAGATATTTTTAAGTCCTCCAGAATGATTCTGTGGTTAGAATTAGGCTGATGTTGATCACAGTTGCACTGGAGGACCTAAAGATTACTGGAGAGGTGTTTTTCAGGTTAAAAAAAACCCAATGGGTTTTTATTTGTGAGTTTTCCACTTTCATGGGGGTCATGTGCCCCTAACTGCAGTGAACATGGAAGGCCCACTGTATTTTCAATTTATTTCTTGAAAATAGATTCAGTTCATTTAAATTTTCAACTAAAATCCAGAATGGAACTCCCACCATCCAATATCATGGCAGCTGCCCACCACTACCAGTTACTGCCATTGCTAATGGTCATCCTCACTCCCTAAGAAACAGTTGGAGAATTTTTTTTTTCTTAAGGAAATGGGGTGAAATGACCCTGCCACACTGCACCCAAATTTCTCAGCCCATAAATATGGAGAAGAATCTTGAGAAGCCATTTTGTGCACAGTTTTGGACTTTCATTGGGGCACAAGAGGCTATTTGACCTCTCAGGAGCTTATCACAGTAACTTGGCACCTGAAAGATGACAAGTTGCAGCAGCCCAATGCATGAACTGTCTTCACTGTAAAGCATTTTGTTCAAGGAGAAATGATATGTGTAACCTCTCTCTGTGTCGGTTGGTTTGTGATAGCTCTTTTGACACCTTCAGGGAAATCAATACATCATAGATTGGCCCTATGTTCATGTGGCAGCCTGAGATGACAGACTTGCTGTGTAAACAGTTAATGTGTGATTCCATTTCTTTGATGAAAAATCTAACCAAGAGCTTACAGGAGTGTGAATTCCATCTCTGACCTGCATCACTTTCCTACAGCAAGCAAAGGTTCCCATTTCTGAATGCCTCACATACTCACACAAGGAAGATGCACCCTCCAACGGTCCCAATGTGACAGAGACAAGGCTAAACACACGGGAAAAATACGGTGGCTTCCCGGTGGCTTGAGGGGTATGGCATCCACATGCTGCATGCCCTGAGTCTTCCCCAAGCAGGCATCATGCCTCCTGCCCAACCAAATAGCAAGCAGTTGCAGAATTTCTGAGTTTCTGTGGCACAGCATTTAGAAGCTGCACACCGCTGAAACATGGAAAACGGCTTTTGCAGTGGCAAAGGCACCTTTTCACAGTGTGTGGGAGAACAAAAAGTTTAGGGAGAATGAATGTTAAAAAACACAGTGATGTAGTAGACAAACAAATGTATTTACTTAAGTATTAAAAAACACAAACTGGCTGGTGAGCCAGTCAGTGCTGTGCTTGGTAAACTGCAAATCACACAAGTAACAACTCCCCTGTGTCTCATAACATAGGAAAAAAATGATACAATTGGAAGAGACACATCTGAGGCTAAATTACAAGGGATAATACAGTTTGTTCATAACTAGTAAAAGTACCAAAAATGAGACCAAAGACTGCAAATCACACAAGTACCAATTCTCCTGTGTCTCATAATGTTGAAAAAAAGGGAATGTAAACACAGTGAAAAGAGACACCACTGAGACTGAATTACATGCGATAACACAGTTGGCTCATAACATATAAAAATACCATAACCAAGACCAAACGCGTTTCGACGGAAGCGTCTTCATCAGTGGTCATACATTACTTGTAAATTTGTTATGTAGCATGTAGAACAACCCTGTCAATAAAGATAAGTAGATGGTCCTCGTAGGCCTATGATATTGCCTAGGACTGGGGTGTCCCACATGTGTTTGTAAGCCCAAAAAGGACCACAGTGCAAAAAGGACCGACTTTCTGCCACTTCTTTTCGTGCTGGGAAAATGTTGGCTTTTGCACTGCGGTGGCAGTTTTTCCACATTTCTCTGATGTGGCATGTGTAAATGCTGCACCTCGAAGATGTCATGATGCCACTCACTGTGTAGTCAGTGGAGCAGCATGATGTCAGCTATGCAACCTCACTAGCAGCCCAGCAGCCCCAATCCGGCATTTTCCCAGGCCAAAGAGAAGCGGCAAAATGCCCTTGTGCCTTAGGTGCCCACTGCACCCCAGTGCTAAAGAGGAGAAGGGGCAGCCCCTTTCTCCTCAGGATCATTCTCACAGCCATGTGGTTGCTGCAGGAACGATCAGTGAGCCCAAGGAGCTCTGTTCCAGAGTTCCTTGAGGCGACATTGCCAGACCGCCGTAAACGCCCTGGGGGAGAGCAGAGAAGTCACTTGTGCGCCGTGCTGTTTGGACACAGCAAACATATGATGTTATAATGGCGGCGGAAGTGTGGATGGGATTCTGCCATGATGCCGGCACTGGCACAAACTAGGGTTAAGGACCATGCAGTTGATGCATGGTCCCTAACCCTAGAATAGTCGCTGTCACGCTGCTTCTTGCTGATCTGTCTCGGGCCCCAGTTTCTCTCCCCTTCTCCCACTTTTCCATTTTGTCCTCAGCTTATTTCAATTGCTGCAAACTTAGTTCAAAGTGCAAAAGTAGTTTGTACTCAAATAATTCAGCAAAGGGGAGAGAAGAGGAGGGGACAGAATACTGGCCTTCCCTGTAGATTTTGGCAAAAGCAAACTTCTGTAGCCTCTCCTAGCTGGTGGGATTTTCCTCCTTAGTGACTTTTGCCAGGTTGACCACATTCTGGCCACACATCTCCTAGTTTTCACCTGTAAACTGCTGGAGAATATGTAGACCCTGTTTTCAGTGGTGGATATAGAAACCGTAATATTTTCTGTTTCAAACGTTATTAGTCATGTAGGGATGAGAAAAATGTGGCCCACTGGTTGTTTGCAACCCCTAGACCTCATTTTTGCAGAGTATGAAGGGGCCGTCAGAGCCCCTCAAAATTTTGTAAAAATCCGTCTCTGTCCATTATATTCCCATGGACTTGATTACAAAATGCAAAATGATTACAGCAGTGCTGAGACTTCCATAAGTCTGTGATGTTATGGACTTTGGGTTATTGGGGTTTATTTTTCAAAGTTTGTTCTGAGCTTATGATGGGAGGGGCAGCGAATTTGGAACATTGGGTCACAATCCCTCCCCACAACTCCATCCAACCTGGGATGGATTGGAAGGAAAGACAGGCCATGCCATCCAGGCCTTGCATGAAGAAGAAGAGCTCTCCCCTCCCCAGAACGCCATCCAACCTGGGATGGATTGAGAGAGAAGGCAGGCCATGCTATCCAGGCCTTGCATGAAGAAGAAGAGCTCCCCCCTCCCCAGAACTCCATCTAACCTGGGAGGGATTGAAAGAAAAGGCAAGCCATGCCGTCTAGGCCTTCCATGAAGAAGAACTCCCCCCTCCCCAGAACTCCATCGAACCTGGGAGGGATTGGAAGAAAAGGCAGGCCATGCCATCCAGGCCTTGCATGAAGAAGAAGAGCTCCCCCTAACTAGAACTCCATCCAACCTGGGAGGGATTAGAAGAAAAGGCAGGCAATGCCATGCAGGCCTCGCATGAAGAAGAAGAGCTCCCCCCTCCCCAGAACTCCATCCAACCTGGGAGGGATTGGAAGAAAGGGTAGGCCTTGGCATCCAGACCTTGCATGACGAAGAAGAGGTCCCCCCTCCCCAGAACTCCATCCAAGCTGAAATGGATTGAAAGAGAAGGCAGGCCATGCCATCCAGACCTTGCATGAAGAAGAAGAGCTCCATACTCCCCAGAACTCCATTCAACCTGGGATGGATTGAAAGAGAAGGCAGGCCATGCCACCCAGGCCTTGCATGACGAAGAAGAGCTCCCCCCTCCCCAGAATTCCATCCAACGTGGGATGGATTGAAAGAGAAGGCAGGCCATGCCATCCAGGCCTTGCATGAAGAAGTAGAGCTCCCTCCTCCCCAGAACTCCATTCAAACCTGGGAGGAATTGGAAGAAAAAGCAAGCCATGCTATCCAGGCCTTGCATGAAGAAGAGCTCCCCTCTCCCCATAACTTCATCCAACCTGGGAGGGATTGGAAGAAAAGGCCGGCCATGGCATCCAGGCCTTGCATAAAGAAGAAGAGCTCCCCACTCCCCAGAACTCCATCCAACCTGGGAGGGATTGGAAGAAAAGGCCGGCCATGGCATCCAGGCCTTGCATGAAGAAGAAGAGCTCCCCCCTCCCCAGAACTCCATCCAACCTGGGATGGATTGAAAGACAAGGCAGGCCATGCCATCCAGGCCTTCCATGACGAAGAAGAGCTCCCCCCTCCCCAGAACTCCATCCAACCTGGGATGGATTGAAAGAGAAGGCAGGCTATGCCATCCAGGCCTTGCATGAAGAAATAGAGCTCCCTCCTCCCCAGAACTCCATCCAACCTGGGAGGAATTGGAAGAAAAGGCAAGCCATGCCATCCAGGCCTTGCATGACGAAAAAGAGCTCCCCCCTCCCCATAACTTCATCCAACCTGGGAGAGATTGGAAGAAAAGGCTGGCCATGCCATCCAGTCCTTGCATGAAGAAGAAGAGCTTCTCCCTCCCCAGAACTCCATCTAACCTGGGATGGATTGGAAGATAAGGCAGTCCATGCCATCCAGGCCTCGCATGAAGAAGGTTAGCTCCCCCTCCCCAAAACTCAATCCAACCTGGGAGGGATTGGAAGAAAAGGCAAGCCATGCATCCAGGCCTTACATGAAGAAGTAGAGCTCCCGTCTCCCCAGAACTCCATCCAACCTGGGAGGGATTGGAAGAAAAGGCAGGCAATGCCATCCAGGCCTTGCATGAAAAAGAAGAGCTTCCCCCTTCCCAGAACTCCATCCAACCTGGGAGGAATTGGAAGGAAATGCAAGCCATGCCATCCAGGCCTTACATGACGAAGAAGAGCTCCCCCCTCCCCAGAACTCCATCCAACCTGGGGTGGATGGAAAGAGAAGGCAGGCCATGCCATCTAGGCCTTGCATGAAGAAGTAGAGCTCCCTCCTCCCCAGAACTCCATCCAACCTGGGAGGAATTGGAAGAAAAGGCAAGCCATGCCATCCAGGCCTTGCATGAAGAAGAGCTCCCCCCTCCCCAGAACTCCATCCAACCTGGGAGGGATTGGAAGAACAGGCAGGCCATATCATCCAGGCCTTGCATGGAGATGTAGAGCTCCCCCGTCCCCAGAACTCCATCCAACCTGGGAGGGATTGGAAGAAAGGACAGGCCTTGCCATCCAGACCTTGCATGAAGAAGAAGAGCTCCCCATTCCCTAGAACTCCATCCAACCTGGGAAGGATTGGAAGAAATGGCAGGCCATGCCATCCAGGCCTTGCATGAAAAAGTAGAGCTTCCCCCTCCCCAGAACTCCATCCAACCTGGGAGTGATTTGAAGAAAAGCCATGTCATGCCATCCAGCCCTTGCATGAAGAAGAAGAGCTCCCCACTGCACAGAACTCCATCCAAACTGGGAGAGATTGGGAGAAAAGGCAGGCCATGCCATCCGGGCCTTGCATGAAGAAGTAGAGCTTCCCCCTCCTCAGAACTCCATCCAACCTGGGATGGATAGGAAGAAAAGGCCAGCCATGCCATCCAGGCCTTGCATGAAGAAGAAGAGCTCCCTCCTCCCCAGAACTCCATCCAACCTGGGAGGGATTGGAACAAAAGGCAGGCCATGCCATCCAGGCCTTGCATGAAGAAGAAGAGCTCCCCACTCCCCAGAACTCCATCCAACCTGGGAGGGATTGGAAGAAAAGGCAGGCCATGCCATCCCGGCCTTGCATGAAGAAGAAGAGCTTCCCCCTCCCCAGAACTCCATTCAACCTGGGAGGGGTTGGAAGAAAAGGCAAGCCATGAAATCCAGGCCTTGCATGAAGAAGAAAAACTACCCACTCCCCATAACTCCATCCAACCTGGGACAGATTCGAAGAAAAGGCAGGCCATGCCATCCAGGCCTTGCGTGAAGATCTTCCCCTTCCCCAGAACTCCACCCAACCTGGGAGGGATTGGAAGAAAAGGCAGGCCATGCCATCCATGCCTGGCATCAAGAAGAAGAGATCCACCCTCCCCAGAACTCCATCCAACCTGGGAGGGATTGGAAGAAAACGCAAGCCATGCCATCCAGACCTTGCATGAAGAAGAAGAGATCCCCCCCCCCAGAACTCCATCCAACCTGGGAGGGATTGGAAGAAAAGGCACGCCATGCCATCCAGGACTTGCATTAGGAAGAAGAACTCCCCACTCCCCAGAACTCCATACAACCTGGGAGGGATTGGAAGAAAAGGCAGGCCGTGCCGTCCAGGACTTGCATGAAGAAGAAGAGCTCCATCCTCCCCAGAACTCCATCCAACCTGGGAGGGATTGGAAGAAAAGGCAGGCCATGCCATCCAGGCCTTGCATGAATCAGAAGAGCTTCCCCCTCTTCAGAACTCCATCCAACCTGGGAGGGATTGGAAGAAAAGCCAGGCCATGCCTCCAGATCTTGCATGAAAAAGAAGAGCTCCATCCTCCCCAGACCTCCATCCAACCTGGGAGGGATTGGAAGAAAGGCAGGCCATGCCATCCAGGCCTTGCATGAAGAAGAAGAGCTCCTCCCTCCCTAGAACTCCATCGAACCTGGGATGGATTGGAAGAAAAGGCAGGCCATGCCATCAAGGCAGCAGGCCTGGCCTCGATTAAGTATAGCCCTCCCTCCAATCCATCTGCCTTGGTCCGGGCCTCAGAGCGAGAGAAGAAATGCTGGACCTGATCCCCTTCCACCATTCCCCACCACCAATCCCTTTTCCTTTTGTGTCGTGTCTTTTAGATTGTAAGCCGAGGTCAGGGAACAGTCTAATTCAAATGATTGTATGTACAGTGCTGTGTAAATTTACAGCGCTATATAAATAAAGCTTAATACTACTAATAATAGTGGGTTGCCACATCTGAGCAGGATTTAAAACCTGTTGTCCTGAAGTCCTAGGCCAGTGCTGAAACCACTATACCAAGATGGCTCTTTCAGAACTTACCTTATATAATACTTGCCAAAAAAGGACAGAAATGAATTGTATTATCACAAATCCTCCACAGTCTGAATGACTAAAAATTTGAGCACTTGATCTGGTGTTATCTGAGCAAAAGATTTCTCCCCCCTTAACAAAAGTAGCAACAAGCCAGCACAGTGGTTTGAATGTTGGACTACAACTTTGGAGATTAGGGTTCAATTCTCTGCTTGACCATGGAAACCCACTGGACAAGTCGCACACTCCCAGACCCAGAAAACCCCATGATAGGTTTGTTTTAGGGTCATCAGAAACAACTTGAAGGCACCCAATATCGACCCTTTCCAAGGTTAAAGATCTCTTTCTAAAATGTACTCATTTTTAAAGAGCACTGTAATTATTGATCTATTAGAATTCAAAGATATAGCTGTGTTAGTCTATAAAATCAGTATGTAAAGACATCTTGTAGCACCTTTGAGACTGAAAGGAAGAAATTGACAGCATGAGCTTTCATAGACTGCAAAAAGTCTACGAAAGTTTATGCTGCCAACTTCTTTCTTCCAATTAGTGTCAAAGGTGCTACAAGATCTCTTTAGATATTCATCTGCTATTAATTTATTTATAAATATTGGCAGAAATCTTTCATTGGGATCACATAGTGTAAAACTCAGATTGTGATGCATTGATTATGGTAGACCAGAGCAGTTAAGTATGCAGACCACTAATTTTTCTGTATTACAAGTAATGTCCACTAGGTGGAAGCACTGTTTCCTTTTTGATACCCATAATCTATATAATGCCATAATTGAGAGACGATCACATTATCATTTAAGATCTGTAAATACCATTTATCCGCTGTCTATCTTTTCTGGACACTGCAACCTTTTCCCCACAACATCCAACTCACCCAGCCTTACTGGTGTTCACACAACCAAATGACTGAAACACAAATATATGGGTGACACATTCCTCACTGGTTACGACAAGGGTTTCTTCAAGATATTTTGATATTATATTTTCCCCCCACCATTTGTAAAATTATGTTAATTCTACTGGTGTTATAGATCTCATTTTGATATTCTTATTTTTTCTGCAGTATCATTTTCTGCAGTGTATCATTACAGGGAAAAATTATTACTAATCTTGTTGGTGTCTTGCACATGTGTAGTTTCTCCTTTGGCATCAATTGGATATTTTTGTCCAATGAAGACTGTCCACATTAAATTTTAAGGTTGCAGAATCTGTGGTGCATATGTGGTGAAATGAAGCATGCAGATGCACATTGGTGAGCATATGATGCACATGGACATTTGGCTGTGATTTAGTTCCATATTTGGTTGTGATTTATTATGCAGTTGCTCAACATTGACATTCAGTGCAAGAATTCTTGACACAATGGATGTGAAATTCTGAATGTAGAAATTTATGTTCTGCAACCTTGATGTAAGACATAAGCATATATGCTTATGTGTGGGTGGGGAGAAATATGGATGAATAATATAATTAAATTGTTCTTTTAAACCAGTTAATTTTAGAAAGATGTCTCTGATTCTTGAAAAGATTGTTGTTCTCAAGAGGAAAAGAAGGAGATCACCTCTGCTCAATGATTTACTTAAAAAAAAATATAGTTTTAAAAAGTTTATATCAGTACAAAATATTATTTTAAACAGAACAGTTTGCAAGTAGATTCTTTAGATATGTGAAGGGATGTCATGTAGAAGATGGAGTGGGTGCTCCAGAGATGAGAACAAGAAGTGATGGGTTCAAATTTCAAGAAAAAAAATGACATCTAAACATTAGGAAGAACTTCTTTACTGTAAGAACTGCTCAACAGAGGAAGAGACTGTGTCAGAGGATGGTGGACTCTTCTTTTTTGGGGGGGGGGAACTTAAGCAGAGGTTGGATGTCCTTTAGTTTGTTGAGTTGGAACAGGCCCCATGGGTCATCAGGTCCACCTATTTATTCAATGCAAGATCTCCAGCTAGACTTTCCCCAGCAGGTAGCTGTCCAGACTCTTTTTGAAGATGTCCAGAGAAGGAGACCCCATCATCTCTCTAGACAGCTGGCTCAATTGCCAAACCACTCTTACTGTCAAGATGGTTTTTTACCCTAATGTTCAACTGAAATCTATCCTCCTTTAACTTCAAACCATTAGACCTACCTCCTGTTTTTTGTGGCAGCCCTTCAGATTTTTAAAGAGAGTGATCATGCCACCCCTAAATTTTCTCTTCACCAAGCTGAACATGTCCAGCTCCTTTAACCTCACTTCATATGCTTTTTTCCCCTCAAGATCTCTTATCATCCTCATTGTCTTTCTCTGAACTTGCTCCAAGTCTATATTCTTCTTAAAATGAGGCACCCAGAACTGAGCAAAGTATTCCAGATGAAGTCTGACAATATTGGGGGACTATATCTTTCCTCAGATTGGAAACTATGCTTCTTTTAATGCAGATTTAGGGGCAGTACAGCTGTCCCTGTATGCCCCAGGTCGTTGCCGCAGCAACCACATGTCACGGCAATGATCCGCTCCCTCAGGAACAAAAAGAAACTGCTAAAAGTAGCTTCGTAGAAGGGGCATCACAGGCACACTTGTGCGCCATGGTGACGGCCCATCCGGCCATTTGGGCACTGGGCTGCATGTGCGCAGATATGGTATCCACCATCTGGACGGGCACACACATGTGACATGAATGTAGGGCTGGGCGCATGTGGACAGCCAGCTCTATCAAGCCCTAATTTTGCCGCAAAGTGCCCGTATGTACAGGGCCTTAGATAGCATTTTTCTTCTTTGCTGCAGTATCACAACAAAGTTGTGTGTTCCGACATGATATGGCTTTGGACTAACTTGCCCTTGCAGTCTCTTCTTTCCAAGCCTGTGACTCTAAGATTTGATTCTATAATGCTAAGTGGCAATCCAATTACAAATTAGAAATATGTGTCTCATTCTCATTCCCCCAACAGCCAGAGATGATAGTTCAAAGAGATGTGTCTCTAAAGCAGATATTGAAGCTTAGACAGGCCAACTAAAAAGGTTTGATACCCAACTCATTTTCCCCTGTACTGCTGGGATTTATAAATATGTCAGGGACTGGGTTTGAAGCAGAAGGATCACATAATTCCTTGTGCCAGAGGAAAGGATTACAAATCATTCCAGGTGGGACATTCATACCAAAGCCCATAATCTTGGTTTGTGAAGTCAAGTGGCACTAGAGAACAACTCTGATGGCACTGGGTTCTATAATACAGAGATGGAGAATCTTAGTCCTGAGGCAATAATAATAATAATAATAATAATAATAATAATAATAATGTGTTGGGGAAAGGCTGTCCTAGGGCCTAAGTCAACTCAGAAAAGGACAAAGTTGTGGCAAAATTACCTCTATACCCCAGGTGTTATTGGTGATAATTGGAGAGGGGTAAAATTAGGTGGTGGTGGAAGGGATGTGGCCCTCCCAGGTCAGATGGGAACCATTCAGTAATCTAACCATCAACTGATTTCTTTCACTCTGGACCACAACAAGGCCTTCATGTGATTGCCTTGGGCAGCAATGGTTCTTCAGTTATCTTCCTCAGGTTCTCCTTCTAGTTGTGGAATCCTGATCTTCTTCATACCCAGTTCCTAAACTACTGCACTCAAAGAGCATGGTTTTCAGACCTTTCACCCTCCTCTAGTCAGCCTCCTCTAGAAACATTCCAGTTTGTCAACGTTTTTGTTGAATTGTGGTGCCTATCTTGGTGACGTAGAAGGGGAAAAGTTGGAAATGAACTGAAACAACTGGAGGCAAGGCAACAAATAGCATATACTTCAAGATCTGAATTCATTTCAGCAACACAGGACACTGAGTCCTAAATGGGAGAAAAGTGGCATATAAATAAAATGAAATGAATAGGAAGAGCAGTGACAGATCTAGCATTTATGGGGGCAATATATTCATCTTGAGTTATATTCCCAACTTTAAAGGTGCTGAACAGAATCCACAGAAGATGCCCAGCATCATGGATAACTGCTTTAACATTGAGACTAAAATAGAGCCACCAGATGCCACACAGAAAGAATGAAACCTAACGGGGGAAATCTGCTCATCCCTAACTGCAACACACAGTCTCTCTTTGACTCCCATCCTTGGAGAGAGAAAATAAGCCAGCTGATAGCAACAATATTTGTTTTCCACACTCCATTAGTAGCCTAGAAGCAATTCATGCATGATCCCCAAATCTGCACCCGGCTAATTAAAAAGAGTGTTTCCCATCTCCACTTGTGCCAATTGCATCTGGAACTGGATGGCTTCTACAAACATGCAAGGATTTGTGGAGGGGGCAGCGGGGAGGCTGAGCGTAAGGACAGATCACAATAAATCTATGCCGACAGGTACAAGCAAATTGGTCTATGGAAGTGACATATCTCACAGCTTAAATGTCTACCACAAATCCCAAAGAGGCAGGGTAGGATTTAATCTAATTGGCTGTGCCACTTCCTTATGGCTTAATGTGAGAATCACGGCAATTACATCTGACTGTACTTAGCCCGAGTGCTGAGAATTCATTTATTAGGCTATTAGGAATCAAGAAAAACCTGAGGTTGGAAATAATTTGGCCACTTCTGTTACATGCGTGACTAGGGAGTTCGTTTGTGGTCACATTCACCAAATTGCTACTGATGAAGCAGCACTGGGGGAAATGGGCATAATTTATTCATTGTTTCAGTTATGGAATTTTGTACCATGCTTCCTCATTGTTTCTCCCAGGTCAGTTTACAAGGCAAAGATTTACTGGTGAGCAGTCAGGAACATCCCTCCTTTCCATAACATCATCTAAAACTGTGGTTTTCAACCAGATGTTTTGAACTTCAGTTCCCAGAAGCCCAAGCCAACAGTCAGGGATTTCAGGGTTTTAAGTCTAAGCCCTGTATTGATTAGTTAGTCCCAAGGAATGAGGATCCATTGAATCAAGTCAACATTAATATAATTTTCCATAATTAAGTGGATCTACTCTAGCTAGGACTGGAGTTACTGCTGAAATATCTGGAGACCAAAATGTTGAAAACCATGGATCTAAAATACAGATTTAGGATACTGAGGATATAAGACAAATACTTATTTATTAACAATATTGGGATATTCATTAGCCACCATAAGATTAAAATGTACAGAAATATCAATACTAACAGAAACACACACAACTAAACAACCTAAACAACCTATGCCATGGAAAATGTATTCCAAGATAGATTTTATATATATATATATAAAAGGGTCACTATTAAAAGCCCATTGCAGTAAATTGTTAAAATTATAGAATCATAGGGTTGGAAGAGACCACAAGGGCTATCCAGATTCCAGTCCAACCTCCTGCCAGGCAGGAACACAGAATCAAAGCATCCCCAACTCCATCACACTCTGGAAAAAGTGCATTCCAATGTTGAACAGCTCTTACTATCAGGAAGTTCTTACCAATGTTGAGCTCTTTTCCTGTAGCTTGCATCCATTGTTCTGGGTCCTATTCTCAGGAACCGTGCTTGCTCCATCCACAATATGATATTCCTTCAAATACTTAAACAGAGCTATCATATCACCTCTTAACCTTCTCTTCAGGCTGAATATGCCCAGCTCCCTAAGTCTCTCCTCATAAAGCATGATTTCTAGTCCTTTCACCAATTTGGTTGCCCTTTTTTGGACATACTCCAGCTTCTCAAAATCTGTTTTGAACTGTGGTACCTAGAACTGGACACAATAAGACTAGTGGAATAGGAAAGTTTTAATTTCAAAGTAGAAGGAGGAAAAGAAGAAAGATATTTTAGCCTCTGTAAGGAAGCAGTTCCAAAGTCTGTGAGCAGCCACGAAGAAGACTCTCTCCCTTCTTACCAACCAAGCATTTTCAGAAGGTGGTGAGCCCAATAGAACTAGCCCTGAAATCTGCTGTATTCTGGGCCCTCTTGACCTGTGGAAGTTGCTATGAGGACCCGAGAGAAGATAGGTTTGTGAAGGGAAGTCCTGACCAATAGAAGCATAGTTCTCCAGGAACTTGGGTGCTGTACTAGGTAGCCTGATCCTTAGAGATCTTCTGTTGCACCCAGGACAGCAGCTGTTTCATTAACAACCAGAGTTTAACAAATACATTTTAACGGTACTATATCCCTTATGATGTTGGAAAGTTCATCGTGATTGCTCCTTGGAAATAATGCTTCCAGACTTTGCAACTATTTGCTAAGAGATTCAGCCAGCAATTCAAAGAGCTTCCTATTCAGGTGGGCTATCAGTAAATGACTTGCTATAAAGAACATGCCATATACTGAATGAGTAATGAATTCAGCAGGGTTTTAACATTATAACTGTCTACTTTCTGTTCCAATAATATGTTTTTATTTGTGTACTCATTCAAAAGAAAGAAAGAAAAGAAAGAATGTTGTGAACTGCCTTAGGCCCCAGTCCTGGGGGAAAGGTGGGATACAGATAAAACATAACAACAACAAAAATAAAACAAGAAATATTTTTAAAATATTTCAAAAAAAAAATCATTACTTTTCCTAAACGTATCCTTTAAATGTGTTTGTGCTGTTGTTTGCCTTCCAATCATTTCCGACTTATCGTGAACCTACCACAGGGTTTTCTTGGGCTACATCTGCACTGCAGAAATAATCCAGTTTAAGTGCTATGACTCAGTCCTATGGAAGTTTAGGAATTGTAGCTTTGTGAGACATTTAGACTTCTCTGTCATGAGAAATGACGTTCCCAGAATTCCATAGCATTAAGCATATAGTTTTTGCATGTCTTCAAGCCATTTCCAACATAAGGTAAACCTGTCCTGGGGTTTTCTTGGCAAGAGTTGTCCAGAGGAGGTTTGGCATTGCTGAGAGCATGTGACAGGCCCAGAGTCATCCAGTCAAGGGCCAATCCAGTCAAGAAAAACAGAATTGAACCCTGTTATCCAGAGTTGTAGTCTAACACTCAAAGCACTACACCATGCTGCTGTGTGAATATATAAAAGTCAAGAAGAAGAAAGTGAGAGAAGTTTATGTAATTTAAAGGGAGTCTAATGCAAGAAAGAACAGATTAGTGAAGATGAATCCAGGAATAAAGCTAAAGATGGGACAAGGATGAGATCAAGAAAGATGATAGATGGGGATATGAGGAGAGAGAATAAATTGAAATGGAAAAGATGAGGCTGGAATATGATTTCCGGAGGGAAAGGAGAGGGGTGAGCCAGGGTCCTCCTGGGTCAGTCCATGCATATTGAGTCTGGTATAATAAGGAGAAATTGCTTCCTCATTACAAGGGGAAGGGAATTATGTTGATATGTTATTGGAGTCTTTTTTTGTAAAGTGCGGGCAACTTATAATTGGTGAGCGGAGCCCATGGGCAGCATAGTTCAGACCCTTGCTCAATGGAAAACCCCAGAGGCCTTTGGCGGGCAGGCTGATAATGACTGTGGTGACTATCAAATCATGCAATAAGCCCTTTTGAGAAGGGATGAGGTTGACCCCAGAGACCTTCTGGGTTAGACTCTAGGTCTCTGAGGGAAGGGTCTGAGAACTCCTTCTCGGAGTTGGCTGAAGGAATGACAAGTCGATTTGGCAGGTTGATCGAAGGTGGGAGTGGAAGGAAAGAGAAAAGAGAGATGGGGGGTTATCCTATAAGAACAGTTAGTAGAGATTTTTGTTTCTTGTCACTGGGGGTGGGAAGAATCCCTTCCTTCATATTAGCTGAAGAATTAAGGTGGTAAAATTTCACAAATAATAAAGTGGTGATGGGAACAAAATACCCCACTCAAACAAGACAGCAAACATTTCTGGCTCCAGCGTGTGTAAAAGAAGTTACTAGCTGGTCATATCAAGAAAGAAGCCAGAACCCTGCTGGGGTCTAACACATACAAATGGGAATGGTTAGACATTTTTAACTGATGTTGTTCTTGTGGTTGTGTGCCTTCAAGTCCTTTCCAACTTGATGGCAACCCTAAGGCGAACCTATCATGGGGGTTTCTTGACAAGTTTCTTCAGAGGGGGGGTTGACATTGCCATCCTCTAAAGCTGAGAAACTGGAACTTGCCCAGGGTCAACCAAAGGGTTTACATGGTTGAGCCAAGATCCGAATCCTGATTTTCAGAATCATAGTCCTATGCTCAAACCACTAAACCACACTGGCTTTTACAAAGTATGTCTTCCACTTCAGGTTGCAGAACCAGAGTTGCACATGTGATGCCATTGTTGTTGTGGCTGCTCATTGTTTGTTCAGTTCTGCATTCAGTTACAAGTTTTGTGGTTTGGTCCAGTGGAATAACATTGGAGTTCACCTCAAGGGTTAAGTAGCATCATTCATGAATATCTCCACATGCAACAGTTTATGCAACACAACTCTGATGTAGGATCTTTGCCATTTTGAACTTCCTGTGTTTAAAAGAACACACTGAAGATTAGAGTAAGAAAAGGTAGAAAGGCAAAATCCAGATTTTTTTTTTAAAAAGGTCAGGATTGTTTCAGTGGAGAAAGTCAACTGGTAGGGCCAGAGTGGGGACAATATGAGCCATGTGCCCCAAACTATTTTTAGCTACTAAGCCACCATCCTCCAAAGGCATGATTTTCAAAATATTTTCATATCCTCTAACTGTCCTGATGTGACAGGGAAAGTCCTAATTACTCTTATATGTTCTCAACCTCAGGGAAAGGCAATGGCAAACCTCCTCTGAACAAATGTTGCCAAGAACATCCCATGATAGGTTTACCTTAGGGTTGCTTTAAGTCAGAACTGACTTGATGGGACACAACACACACACACAATTCCTTATTAATTGCCTTCTTGAAGGAAGCAATGGGGAATCTAAGCAATTCTCTTTGCTAAATTTATAAAGCACACATAGTTTTTGAAGCCCACAGGTTGAGTTTCTCTTATCTGAAATGTTGGGAGTCAGTACTGTTTTGGATTCTGGATTGTTTTGGATTTCAGTACAGTATTTGCATATACATATTTAATGAGATATCTTGGAGATGAAACCCAAATCTAAACACATTTATTTGTGTTTCATGCACACCTTATACACATAGCCTGAAGGTAGTTTTGCACAATATTTTTGATAATTTTGTGCATGAAACATTGAACCATCAGAAACCAAAGGTGTCATTATCTCAGCCACCCATGAGAAAGGTTTTGGATTTTGGAATATTTCAGATTTCAGAATTCCAGAAAAGGGAGATTCAATCTGTGTTAGCAATTTGGAACATCTCATCCACAATTTGCGCATAGTTGTTATGTGTAAAGAAGAAAGAAAAATCTCTGCAGCAAACAGCACTTTTTCTGTAGAGAAAATAGTATTTCTAGACAGGTTCCAATTTTTACCACCAGCTCTGGATGGCAAGTAGTAGCAGAAGGAGTGTCCTATGTCTTTATTTCTCCAGAAAAGAAGCCACAGAGATCAGCTGCCTTCCCCTAGTTTTCCTCATTGGCTTCAAGGATCACACCTATCATCTTTTGCCAGCATGATTTCATTTCACTTTATACTCTGCAATTATGTCTCATCTAAATGTGTCCTAATTACCAGAGTGACCGTGATGTCTTTTCTGAAGCAGAGATCAGAAGGAAGAAAAGATAATATTGAAGATTTTCACAGTTGGATTAGGATGGTTTTAGTCTGCTCATTAAAATTCAGTCTTAAAACAACACTGGGCTATTTTCATGTTCTTTGAACTAGAAATGGTTCCAGTTTTAATTTTCTCTCACCCTCCTGACCTCATTGTATGAAGTGCACAGATATATCAAGTAAATCTGCTTTGGTAAATAAAAGGGGATGCATTAGCTCGTCACTAGGAAGAGAAGTGAAGGAACCTTGTCCATCTGTTCTTGTTTTCCTGAGTGAAAAAGGATCCCATCTGGTTTTTCAGTTCCCATAATATTATTCCAGTACCCTAAAGGTAATTGTTGCCACCCCGTATGCCTTCACGTTGTCTCTGACTTATGGTGACCCTAAGGCCATGGAGTTTTATTGGCACACCTTTGCCTTCCTCTGAGGATGAGAAAGTATGATTTGCCCAAGACCATTCAGTAAGTTTCCATGGCTGAGCCTGATTTGAGTCTTGATCTCCAGAATCATTGCCCAATATTTGAATCACTCATTGAATAGTCATATAATAGTCATAGAATCACAGAGTTGGAAGGGACATCATAGGGCACTGAATCCAGCCCCCTGTTTATTGCAAAGACTCCAGCTACCCTCATTAGTTACCTGTTCGGTCTCTTTTTGAAGACATAAAAGGAAAAAGACATCGCCATCTTTCTGGGTAATTAGTTCCATTACTGAACCATTCTTGCCATTAAGAAGTTCCTTCCGACTGAAATCTAGCCTTCTGTAACTTAAACCCATTCCCTCTGCAGCAGAAATCAACAAAATTCCACCCTTCTCTCTATGACAGCTCCTTAGATACTGGCCAAAAGCAGCTGTGCTCTAGTGGTTTGAATGCTGGACTAGGACTCCAGGAGACTGGAGTTCAAATTCTCATTGAGCCATGGAAACCCACTAGTTGACCTTATCCTTAGAGAACGGCAATGACAAATATCTTGTGACTCAATCTTGCTAAGAAAACCCTGTGATAAGTTCACCTTAGGATCACCATAGTTGGAGTCAACCTGAAAGCACATAACAACAACAACACAGTTGTAGATGTCAATCCACACATGTAGATCATTTGCTAAAGTGGATTAAGAACAGATTATGGCAGGGAGGATTATTATTGTTCCCAAAATCATCCTAGCTAATGTAGGCAATAATGAATTGCAATCCAACAACATCTGAAGGGCCTAATGATTCACACTGCTGTTCTAAAGCATGACTGTGGTGGCAATTGTCATTCTTGTATAGCTCACGCATGTTTAAATAGCAACTTAAATCCTATTGGTTAAACCCAGCTAGAATAGACCTGCTGAATCAATTTTTGAATGGTTAGGCAACATATAGGTAAATCACATCTATTCAGTGACTCTACTGTAACAGGGCTAGGAGGCTTTTTGCCAGTAATTGTGATACTCAAGGATTTTATGGGATCTGTATTTTTAGGCAAAAATCACCTGGTTCACTCTTCCTAGACTATACACGTAGATGTGGATTCAGTTTACTTTCAGTTATGCCATTAAACATTGCACTACTGTCCTTGACTCAAAAATACATATAATATATATATTTAAAAGACAAATATACATAGAAAAAGGGAAAATACATATAAAACCATAACTGTACATTAAAATCCTTAAAACCAAAGCAGTAGTATCAGATTAAGGTAATATACAACATTTTAAAAATGGGGAAAAAAATCAAGGATAATCATGCAAAGAAAAACCACTCAAACCACACTATCTCCAGACCACACAAATTGCTTTATTTTGGCCAGTTGTTCAACTTAGAAGTGTCATCCGAACACTTCCAGGCCTGTTGGGAGCGCCTTCATGGCCTGAGCAAACAATGGAAAGATAGATCACACCCCCTTCATATTTGCCTATCGTAAGTGATGCTAGCTAGGCAAATTCTGTACAGCAATAGAGAGAATAGCAGTTCAACAAGTAGGTCTCCAGACAGCTGAGGGCTTCCTCAGAAATATCTGTGAATGAGGCTGACTGTAAGTAGTCCATAGCAACTTCATTTTCATTTGGAATTTGTCCCAAAACAATGTATTACATTAAACTGCCATCATACATTAGAGGGGGAAAAATACTTTGCTCTCATAAGTACAGATTGTAAATCATGGTGAAATGCCTTCTGTCTCCCTCCCCCAAAATGCCTGGTCTTAAAATAGAATGTCTAGGAGAGTAAAGAAAGGGGAATTTGTAAAGTACTTTGGGGGTTAAAATTGGTGTCCTGAACTGTAAATTTTATGGCCAAATTCAAGTGATCCACGGGCTCATTTATTATTGCAAAAATGATTGGAACTGGGGCTCTTGACACTGTTACCAGTTAAGACAGATTTATTGAAAATTAGCAATTCCATTTATAACTATGAGATTTCAGGGATTATTCTGCTGTAGACTAGGAAATGGACAGATTTACAACCTTGGTGAGTCTAGTTGTACCAACTAATAGAGCACGGGAAGAAAATTTAGAGGTTTGTACTCCTAAAGGAGTTAACCTTTGGGTAAAGACACATTTTTCAAGTGGCTCGTGAGAAATTATTGGGCCCATAAATTGTGGCTGCCAACGGCATGAAAAATAGCCATGGTGCAGCAGATTTTATTTTGGTTGGTATTTTTTTTTTTCAGGTAAAGAAGCAGCAAGCAACAAAAAGTTGAAGAAATCATTTTTCTTGATGGCCAGGCCAAAAATTCCTTGATCTGGGAAACTGTAGGTGTTTCTCTCAGAAACAGGGAGTGGCTTTAACCAGTCTGGGATAAGCTTTTGGATGTGTTCAGTCATAATCCAACAGATTTCAACACATTGGGCCTTCATCCAAAGACATCAAGGCAAGATTCCTGTTGGCATGATACCTGTGTATGAGTTCCATACTCCCTGAGTATGTAGCATTCATGGATGGCCCCACTCCCTATTCTCCTCAATGGTGGTGCATGCACACAGCCATGGCTACGTAGTCACACACATGTTGTTCCACAATTGAAGAGAACAGGATTTGAGGTCAAAAGAAATTTGCCATCCCTGGGGAGCAGAGGATCCAGAATGGAAACCCCATGGATACAAAAGGCTCACCCTGACCACAATCAATGCAGTTTGTGGGATGTGTGTGTGAGAAAAGCCCACTTAAACAGATGCACTTGGCACCGGATCCCTTAGTGGTTCTTTTTTTAAGAGCACTACCAAATTGATTCAGATTGTGCTGCATCGTTCCTGGAAATGGAGGTGCCTCCATTTTAAATCTATACAGTGGCCAATATGAACAGCAACAGGGTTAAAATGACACAGAGAGTTTTGATCATGGTAAATGTAGCAGTAAACTCATTTTTGAATGATTGAGTCAATAGGTTTCCTTTATTTGGGACTAACCAGCTGGATTCTAACCATATTCATTTTCATACAGGAAGGTAGGGGACCCACAAAGTGCACCGGTGAACTTGGAAGATAGGATACTGGTGAGATCCTGGGAAACACAAGGAATTTCAGTTCCATCAAAGCACCACAAGTCTAGGTGCTTGCGGAAGTGAAGTTGTTTTGCCCACTACATACAATGGAAAGGTGCTGAAGCTGGGCAGTGTAGGAGTTTTATGAATTTAGGTGCCAAAGGGACAAAGCTAGGAGGGCATATCAAGTCACTCAATTGATTCTATTAGTCTGATGTAGTTGGGGCTGACCAACAGAATGATGACTATGTGTTTTTGAATGGTACACAGCTATCTACCAAAGCCTGCAAGATACCATACATTCTTTGGGAATGCAGAAACAGCCACTGTGCATTCTCTACTGCACTATGGGAGAAGGAACAAACACAGTGGGAGGCCCACAACTGGTGGCATAAAGATGTTATTCACCTGTGGTGTGATGCACCACAAAATGTGACTATGTGAGTATAGATTTATGTCTTTCAATTATAATGCAGGTTTTCATCCAAAATTCCTGGAACTTTGGTTCCTTTTGTGCTGAGCAGGATTTCTATTACAGCAATATATTGTCTGGAGGTAAAGCCAACCCATCTCTTGACTTCAAAGGTATAGCCATGTTAGTCTGGAAAATCAATATGCAAAGGGATCTTATACCACCTTTGAAAGAAGTAGGTATCATGAGCTTTTGTAGACTTAAGTTTACTTTTTTAGATGCATGTTTAGCATCCCACATTATTATTACTTCTTTCTTTCAGTTAATCTCAAAGGTATTACAAGATCCCTTTGCATACCACACTTGACAGTTTTAAGTCCAGATCCAGAGACAGAAGATGAGTTTGACAGAGGTAGCAGGTATATCAAAATCATAAAATAGTTGTTCTAAAAACAACTCAGGAAGGACAGAACCCTCCTATGAAGGCTGAACCCTCATTACAAACCATGAAAATAGCATCTCATCCAATACATGCAACTGCATGTTAAATGGTTATACCTGTGGAACTCTACATGTACAGCTGTGAAAGGAATACATCTATTGCATAATACCCAAAACAAAGCAACCACAAGCGTAAGGAATGTTAGGTGATCCTATAATGCTATGACAATTTCAGATTTAATGGCAGGGGGTTGGACTAGATGGCCCTTGTAGTCTCTTCCAACTCTAGGATTCTATGATTCTATGATTCTACTTTCTCTTGCCATTGTTGCATGAGCCAGGAGACCCACTCAGTCTATGCCATTATAGTGCTATAATTCAATTTTACCTGCCATGTGTAATTCTGAGACTTGTAATCTGGTGAGGTGATAGAGCACTCTATTTGAGAATTCTAAATACTCCTCTTAAATTGCAGATCCCAGGATCTCATAGGATGGAACTATAGCAGATAAAGTAGAATAATAACACTATAAATGTGTAGTGCAAAGGGGTCAATGGAAAAAATTGCCCATGCTACATAGGACACCAAGAATATCTGAGGCAGAAGCAGAAAGACAAATCCCACTTCCATTGCCATTCAACATGTCATATAATATAAAAATCAAAACTAGCAGTAAAATGACTTCATTCAAATAATCTCAAAGAACTCTCTATTCAAAAAAATATATCCAGTGACTTATTTTTGCAAACAGAAAAATATATTTGCAAAATATATATTTGAAAAATATATTCGCAGACTTATATTTGCAAACAGAAAGTAGTTTAAAAGAACATGTCAGAAAGGGCAGAGAGAGGTGGCTGTAATTTCATGTATTATAGATTCTGCACTTTAAAAGTACAGTACCACCACGTATGGAGACTAACACATTTCAGGGTCTTCTTTTGTGGTAGCCTCAGCAAATTGGAACACCATCCCATATTAAATTAGTGACATGACCCCCTTTCCAGCATCCCTCTAGTTGAACTCATTCTTTTTAAAGATGCATTCAGAAACTGAGTCACTGTTAGTATATTGCTAATATTTTGTTGGTCTGTAAGTCTTTTATGATTTGATATTTGCTATTGTTCATTATACACTGATCTAGAAATTTATATAGAAAAGCAGTAAAATAATTATATAAATTAATTAATTTGATTGCTGATGGAATGGAGAGACACATGAGATCTGTAAGGCATGGGCAAAGAAAAACCTTTAGCCTTCCAAATATTGTTGTATTACAATTCCTGTCATCCTTAGCCATTGACTCTCCCATCTGAAGGTGATGGGATTTAGAATCAAATACAATCTGAAGGCCCTTGGGGGTCCCCAGCCCTATTCTGTAACATACTGTACCCAAGTTCTCTTTCTATTATAGAGAAAATCTTATAGTATCAGACTTGGAGTGTTACCGATAGGGAGCAAAGCAAAAGGATATAGCTTAAGAAAGATTGGTAAGATCACCAAAGGCAAGGCAGGATTCCATGTGTAAATCATAGAATCATAGAATCATAGAGTTGGAAGAGACCACAAGGGCCATCCAATCAAACCCCCTGCCATGTAGGAACTCCCAGTCAAAGAATCCCCGACAGATGGCCATCCAGCCTCTGCTTGAAGACCTCCAAGGATGGAGACTCCACTACACTCCGAGGGAGTGTGTTCCACTGTTGAACAGCCCTTACTGTCAAGAAGTTCCTCCTAATGTTGAGGTGGAATCTCTTTTCCTGCAGCTTGCATCCATCGTTCCGCATTCTAGTCTCTGCAGGAGCAGAAAACAAGCTTGCTCCCTCCTCAATATGACATCCCTTCAAATATTTGAAAAGGGCTATCATATCACCTCTCTTCTCCAGGCTAAACATCCTCACTTCCCTAAGGTGTTCCTCATAGGGCATGGTTTCCAGACCCTTCAACATCTTAGTTACCCTCCTTTGGACATGCTCCATTTTCTCCACATCTTTTTTGAATTGTGGTGCCCAGAACTGGACACAGTATTCCAGGTGGGGCCTGACCAAAGCAGAATAGAGTGGCACTATTACTTCCCTTGATCTAGACACTATACTTCTATTGATACAGCCTAAAATTGCATTGGCCTTTTTAGCTGCTGCATCGCACTGTTGACTCATGTTCAGCTTATGGTCTACTTGGACTCCTAGATCCCTTTCACATGTGGTCTCATTCAGCCAGGTGTCCCCCATTTTATATCTGTGCATTTCATTTTTCCTCCCTAAGTGCAAAACCTAACATTTATCTACATTGAATTTCATTTTGTTAGCACTGGCCCAGCTTTCTAGTCTATTCAGGTCATTTTGAATTTTGATCCTGTCCTCTGGGGTATTAGCTACTCCTCCCAGTTTAGTGTCATCTGCAAATTTGATAAGTATGCCCCCAATTCTGTCATCCAAATTGTTAATAAAGATGTTGAATAGCATTGGGCCCAGGACAGAACCCTGTGGGACCCCACTGGTCACTTCTCTCAGGATGAAAAGGAGCCATTGTTGAGCACCCTTTGAGTTCGGCCAGTCAACCAATTACAAATCCATGTAATAGTTAACTTGTCTATCCCACATTTTACAAGCTTGTTTGCAAGAATGTCATGGGGAACCTTGTCAAAGGCCTTACTGAAATTGAGGTATACTATATCCACAGCATTCCCTTCATCTGTCAAGCTAGTAATTTTATATATATATATATATAAAAAAGAGATCAGATTTGTCTGACATGACTTGTTTCTCTGAACCCCATGTTGAATTTTAATGATTATGGCATTGGCCTCTAAATGTTCACAGACTCTCTGCTTAATGATCTGCTCTAGAACCTTTCCTGGAATTGATGTCAGACTAACTGGACGATAATCGTTGGGATCCTCTTTTTTTCCCGTTTTGAAGATGGGGACAAAGTTTGACCTCCTCCAGACTGCTGGGACTTCTCCTGTTCTCCAGGAGTTCTCAAAGATTATTGCCAATGGCTCTGATATTACATTTGCCAGTCCTTTTAATACTCTACGATGTAGTTCATCTGGTCCTGGAGATTTATATTCATTTAGGTTAACCAGGTATTCCTGTACTATCTCTTTACTTATTCTGTGCTGAAATTCCCCTATTCTGTCTTCTGCTCCATTATCCTTAGGTTGAGCACCCTTTGCCCTTTCTGAGAAGACTGTAGCAAAGAAGGTGTTGAGTAATTCTGCCTTTTCTCTGTCCCCTGTTAGCATTTTGCCATCTTCTGTATGCAGTGGCCCAACCATTTCCTTCTTCTTCCTTTTGCTGCGGACATATCCAAAAAAGCCCTTTTTATTGTTCTTAACCTCTCTAGCAAGCCTGAGTTCATTCTGCACTTTAGCTTTTCTGACTTTATCCCTACACATGCTTGCTATTTGTTCGAATTCCTCTTTGGTGATTTCCCCATTTTTTCATTTCTTATACATGTTCCTTTTAAAACTTAGCTCAGTTGAAAGTTCCTTAGTCATCCATCCTGGCTTCTTGAGACATCTTCCATTTTTCTTCCTCATTGGAACTGTTTGAAATTGCGCCTTCAGTATCTCCTTTTTGAGAAACTCCCATCTGTCTTGAACTCCCTTCTCTTTTAGTATTCTTGACCATGGGATCACCCCCAGTATTTCTCTAAGTTTATTGAAATTAGCTCTCCTAAAGTCTAGAGTGCGTGTCTGACTATGCCTGGCTTCTCCCTTCCACTATATAACAAACTCCAGGAGAACATGGTCACTCCCACCTAAGGATCCCACCACTTGCACCCCATCAACTAGGTCTTCCCTGTTGGTTAAGATAAGATCTAAAATGGCTGATCCCCTTGTTGCCTCTTCCACCTTTTGGACAATGAAATTGTCTTCCAGGCAAGTGAGGAATTTGCTAGACCTTGAGGATTTGGCTGAGTTTGACTTCCAGCAAATATCAGGATAGTTGAAGTCACCCATCACTACTACATCTCTCCTTTTTGAGTGTGTGATTATCTGTTCTAGAAAGGCATCATCCAATTCCTCTGCCTGAGTTGGGGGTCTGTAGTAGACTCCCACAGTAACATCCCTGTTATTTCCCTCTCCTTTAATTTTTATCCAGATGCTCTCCACCTGGCTTCCAGTATTGATTTCCTGGGTCTCTTCACTGGTGTAAATATCCTGGTTGGCCTGTTTCTCTTAAAAAGGTAATATCCCTCTATTTCTACATTCCAATCATGAGACTCATCCCACCAGGTTTCAGTGATGCCTATTATATCATATTTCCCTTGTTGTGCTAGGAGTTCAAGTTCATCCTGTTTATTTCCCATACTCTGTGCATTAGTGTAGAGACATCTAAGACCTTGTGTCCTCTTTACTTGCTGCTTTTACATGTTTTTTTGCCTCCTTTTGTTGGGTCCTTGCACTGTTTGCCTTGTTCCCTCTATGCCACTTTGACTGTTCTCTCCAGCCCTTTTGCCTTCCAGAATGCTGTCTCCCTTCCCTAAATAACTCAGTTTAAAGCCCTCCTGATCAGATTCTTTAGACTGTTGGCAAAAACATTTTTGCCAACTGGCATGAGATGCAGTCCATCCCTTGCCAGAAGTCCCTCCTCATGGAACCGCAGCCCATGATCCAAGAATCCAAATTGTTCTTGGCGGCACCATCTACGGAGCCAGTTATTTACCTCTGCTATTTTCCTCTCCCTTCCTGGACCATGCTCTTCTACCGGGAGAAGAGATGAGATGGCAAACTGTGCATCCATGTCTTTCAGCTTCCTTCCCAGAGCCTCATAATCCCTTATGATATTCTGAAGGCTGTGCCTTGCAGTATCATTGGTTCCCACATGAACCAAAAGAAAGGGGTATTGATCAGTAGGCTTGACAAGTCTTGACAAGTCATCTTAATAACCGATACATAAATAAAAGAAAGGAAGAATGGGAAAAGTTTTTAGACTTTTGGGAAAGGAAGTGGGGCATAAATTTGAATATCTTGTGTGATTGTCTTTTCTTTTTTTGTTTTGACAAAGTACTAATATTAAACATTTGTTGTGATTTTTAAATACTTCATCCTGCTTCGGTATTGCTACCTATGAACATTATGATAATATAGAGGCTGAAGATTTTTACGTTTAAGTATGCATTAAAGCAAGAAGATGAAGGACAACGAGAAAAGCAGAAAGAAGAATAACATATAGAATAACATATAGAATAAGAATAACATATAACAAAGCAAATTCAGAACTGAGATTGTCATTTGTCTTTATCTTCTCCTTTTCCTTTTTTTCCTTTCCCCCCAACATTTTGGGGGAGGGGAGTTCTGAGGCTTTAAAACAGAGATACAATATCTCAAATAGATACGCAACACTACCTTTCTTTTTCTTTTCTCCTTGCAATAATACAATTCTGTTATCAAGGATCACTCTAGCATTAGTTATAAAGGGCACTCTTCGAGGTAAACATCAAAAGGAAGACATGACAAGAGCCCAAAGAAGACAAGAGAAGAAGCTTGTATGTTTGTAAAGTGTTGTTTTAATTTTTCTTGTATTTTATGGAAATTTAATAAAGAATATATAAAACAAACAAACAAACAAACAAGGTTAGTTCAGATTTTGGCAATCTTCAAATTGGTTAACTGAGTCTAAATGATCAATGTAATTAATGTTCAGTCCAAATGTTGTCAAGTAAACTAAGGCAGGTCAGATTCAGGAGAATAAAATTTGTAACTTCTTGTATAATTCAACTCAACTGAAATAATCCACGTCCACCCTTCAAATAATCCAGCAGCCTATGTAATCCATCACTCAAATCAATTTGGGTGTCTTTATATAAAAGATCAAGTCCGCTCAGGTTTTGGCAGTCAACAAATTAGCTAAACCACATCAAAGCAGTTTGTTCAGTTAGATCTCAGCCCACATGAACGCATCTTAACGTGAATGCATCTTAACGATCCACCATTCCAAACCGGAAGTCAGGCTTTGTATTCTTTGATTTAAAATGAGATTGGTTGACTTACAAATACTAAGGGTTTTTTGTTTTTTAAAAACAACTCATGGTGACAGGCTCTAAAGCATAAGCAGCACACAAAATGTAGATGGTAAGATAGATACCAGAAGATTCAGGAAATGATGGGGAAGAAGAGGAAGCAAATGACATCTTTTTCCTTCTTTCCCCTCTAGTAGTGTTTCTGCAACAACTTCACCAGCTGAACTCTAGTGTGACTCTCATTAGTTTACCGTTAGTTTACTTATTTTCCTGAAAATAAGGCATAAAATAAGCCGTAGCAGGATTTCTAAGCATTTGCCCAATATAAGACATACCCCAAAAATGAGACTCTCCCCCTCCCTCCCACCTGCCCACCCGCCCTCCAGCCTTCCTTTCTTCCTCCCTCCCTCCCTCCCTCCCTCCCTTCCTTCCTTCCTTCCTTCTCCTCTCCCCCTCTCCTTCCCTCTCTCTCTCCTTCCCTGCTCTTCCGGGGCTTCTCCCCTGGCTTGGCTGTGGGGGCACAGTCTCCCTCCCACTCAGCCATGGCCAGGCTGGGGCTGGAAGTGGGGCCAAGGGTTGTGTCTGGGAGCCCCATCTCCAGGCCAAGGAGTCAGGATGGAGCCTCTTGGCTCCTAAATCCAAGCCCTGGACCTGTTCCCGGCTCCCTCTGGCCAACAAGGTTCCTTTTTTATTATTTTTATTTTATTTTATTAATATTTAATTTTATTATTATTATTATTATTTATTATTATTAAACCCAAGTACTTGAAGGATTGCTTCCAATGTACGCATCTGCCTAAAGACTAAAGTCTTTTGGAAGGAACCTCCTCCATGCCCCACCAATGGAAGCTGTATACGTCGGGAGGATGTGAGAGAGGGCCTTTTTTGCTGGGGCAACTTTGGGGATCACGGAATCGACCCCTGATCTCCAGAGACCAGGTTCAACTCCCAAACAGCCACAGCATACCTTCTTTTTTTGTGTATCCTCCATTTTTATCTTATTTTTGCTTATAATTTCTTTCTTCTATTCCCTTCTTCTCTTTTCTCGAAGGCAACCATCCTGTCCATCCTCCTAGAAAAAGGAAGGAAAAGAGACAAAGGGAATCCTTTTTATTCCTCCTTTCTCTAAAAGATGCCAAGGAACACCTTTTAAATCAAAGAACAAGCAATGAAGCAGCAATAACAATACTCCTTGACAAACAGCTTGCTGACCCATTTTGGAGATTAGTGGGGAGTTGTATGTAACACTCTTTCTGGCTGGTTGAAATGTACCTCCTCGTGAGGTCAGCCTGCCCCTCTCACCTTTTTCGGTATGAGGTTGCACCTTGAATCCATCCAAGATATCATCCACCAGCTCCCATCCCTGTCAAACCTCTTTTTAGCCTTCAAGAGATTCCATAAAATGCTTCCCGCAAGTTTGTAACACTACATTGGTCACCGCGGAAACTAGGAACTTAATTTTTTGGCTTATTGATTTTGAGGCCTAAATGGCTTGGAAACCCAAGTACTTGAAGCATGGCTTCCAATGTACCCATCTGCCTAAAGATTAAAGTCTTTTTTAAGGACCCTCCTCCATGCCCCACCAATGGGAGCTGTATATGCTGGGAAGATGTGAGAGAGGGCCATTTCTGCTGAGGCAACTTTGGGTGTCCAAATGGCACCAACACCGGTTTTATTGGATGCCAAATAAAACATGAGTTTTATAACTCAATCAGGGAATCGAACCCTCATCTCCAGAATCCAGGTTAACTCTCAAACAGCCACAGCTTGCTGGCACTACCTTCTTTTTTTGTGTGTCCTCCATTTTTTTTCATTTTTAAAAAAATTTATTTTATTAAAACCACAAACAACTACAGAGAAAAATTACATACAGACATCAATAAACAAACAATCAAAGAAAAAAATATTATTGAACTTTCCTTGTTCTATTTTATGAATCTTCCTAAATCAGCTAATATCACCTTATTTTCATGTAGTTTGTCTATTTCCTTTATCTTACATTATGTTTCTTTTATCTAATTGTTAATTTTTTCCCCAATTCATTTATTTCCAAATTATATAAATCTGCATAGAAAAGAGTTTTAGAGTATCAAAGTGTAATTTCTAAATCTGTGTTCATGTCACTATATGTCTATCTTCATATCAATTTATACTTACACATATATACATATATACACCTGTTGATATTTGTATGTTCAATATGTAATTACCTAAATATAATTGTGGAAGGTTTCTTTAATGTTCTTCTTATCTTATCTTTTATTTAATCAAAGTCCCATCCTTTTTTTTTTACTATAAAGTTTGAAACACTTCCATTTTATTTCGGTAGCTTCCTTAGTTTTATCCATCATTAAAGATGTCAGTATATCTAAATCTATGGCTTCTCTCATTTTTACAAACCATTCTTCTTCGTTTGGTATTTGTTCTGTCTTCCAATGTTTTGCGTAAATTATTCTTGCCGCAGTGATCATATGTTAAAAAGTTTGGGATTTTTCCTTATCTATTTCCATTTTATTTATCATATTTAGTAAAAATATAAGCGTGTCTAGTGGTATTTTGATCTGTAATATTTCTTCCATTAATTCTTTAATTCTTTTACAGTAAATTTTAGCCTTTGAGCAGCTCCACCATTGGTGGAAGAAATTTCCTTCTGGCTTATGACATTTCCAACATTTTATGTTGCCTGTTTTGTATATTGCGTTAAGTTTCGCAGGGGTCATGTACCACCTGTACATCATTTTAAAAAAGTTTTCTTTGAAATCTTGAGATAACGTAAATTTGTTGGTAGCTTTCCAGGTTTTTTCCCAGCTTTCAAAGTCAATAGATTCTCCTACATCTTGTGCCCACTTTATCATTACATGTTTCACTGTTTCACTTTCTAGATTTCTGGATTTTAAGATTTTATAATACTTAAATATATGGTTTTTCTACTTATCTGTGAAAATTTTATCCAGTTCATTCTCTTCTTTTTCAAATCCTATTAACTTTTTATCTTTTTTAACTGTTCCATCAGTTGGTTATACGTGAACCAATATATTTTATATCCTTCCTTTTGTAGCTGTTCTATCGTTTTAATTTCATAATTTTTATCTTTATCTTGAATCATTAAGTCTTTATATTTGATATATTGATCCATTTTTTCTTTTGTCCTATATGAGAAGGCTTCTTGAGGTGGGACCCACATGGGTATTTTTGTGTAGAATTGTTTTTTAAATTTTTAACCATGTTTTCAAAAGTGATCTTCTAACAAAATGATGATCAAAATCCTTGTTTACTTTGATTTTATCATACCATAAAAAGGCATGATAGCTGAATCTTATATTGCTACCTTCTAAAGTCAATAATCTTATATTTTCTAATTTTACCCAATCTTCGATCCATTGCAGACATGAAGCAAAATAATATAATTTTAAATTGGGCAGCGCGAATCCACCTCTTTCTTTATCCTCTGTTAATAATTTCCATTTAACTCTTGCTCTTTTTCCTTCCCAGATAAAGTTGGTTAAATCTTTTTCCCACTTATCAAATATTTTTTTCTTCTCAGATGATAGGTAGATTTTGAAATAAGTACAGTGGTCCCCCGTGTTACGAAAGTAATCCGTTCTGGAATCCCTTTCGTAACCCGGAAATCTTCGTAACCCGGGACTGCTTTATTTGTGGCGCAGCGCAGCGCCACGCTGCAGATTTAAAGGGCCGGAGCTTTTTTTTTTTTGGAACCCGGGTTTTTTTTCGCAAGCTGGGGCCATTTTTCCAGCCCCAGCTCTTTCATACCCCAGGATGAAAGATGTACATTAGTTTTGGGAGCACATTCATTTTGATGATCGCTATTCTTCCTGAAAAGGAGATATTTAATTTAGACCATCTTATTAGATCTTTTTTTATCTCTTCCCATATGGTGTTATAATTATTTCACCATAGATCTATATTTCTTTTTGTTATGTAGATTCTCAGATACTTTGCTTTATTTTGAATTCTAAATCCTGGTTTTTCACTTAATCTCATATTTTCTCCTTGATTTAAATTTTTCGTAATCATTACTGTTTTATCTTGGTTTACTTTAAAACCAGATACTGTCCAGTAGTTTTCTAAAGATGTTTTTAGATGAGTAATGCTGTCAATTGTTTCTTCTAGAAAACAGATTATATCATCGGCAAATGCTTTCATTTTATAAGTTTGATCTCTGACTGTCACTCCTTTTATCTCCTTATTCTCCTGTATATCATTACTTAAAATCTCTAATGTCGTAACAAAAAGTAATGGAGATAAAGGGCAACCTTGTCTGGTTCCCCGTTCTATTTTGAAATATTCTGATTTTTCTTCGTTAATGACTAGTTGTGCTCTTTGCTCTTTATAAATAGTTCCAATCCACTTTGAAAATTCGACTCCCATATCCATTTTATATATTACTTCTTGCAGGAATGACCATTTGACTCTATCGAAGGCTTTTTCTGTGTCTATTAATACCTTAGCTAATTTCTTTTCACTATGGCATTCGAAATATTCTATTACATTTAATACCATTCTCATGTTGTCTTTAATATGTTTGTCGGGTATAAAACCATTTTGGTCATCATGAATGATCTGTTGTAATATTTTCTTTAATCTTTCTGCTATAACTGTTGTGAATATTTTGTAGTCTGTATTTCTTAAAGATATGGGCCTATAATTCCCTACCTCGGTTTTGTCTTTCCCATCTTTGGGTATTAATATGATATATGCATCTCTCCATGAGTCTGGAATTCCATTTTCTTTGATTTCATTTAACATATTGGTTAGCGGAACAGCTATTACTTCATCCATTTTTTTATAATAGTTAGATGTTAGTCCATCTGGACCTGGAGCTTTGTCCGATTTCATATTTTTTATGGCATTCAATACTTCTTTTGTCGAGATTTTCCGATTTAAATTTTCCCTTTCCTCATCGTTCAACTTTTTAATTGTTCGATTCTCCAAGTAAGCATGAATCTTTTTATTTTCTTCCTCTTTGTCCTCTTTCTTTGTTTTGTTTTCATATAAATTTTCATAATATTTCCTGAATATTTTCTTTATATTCTCCTGGTCAGTGATTCTGTCATTTTCATAATGAATTTCAGTAATCGATTTCTTTTCTCTTTCTCTTTTTAATTTATTTGCTTGCAATTTCCCTGCTTTGTTACCGTATTCAAATTGTTTTTTGTTTACTTAGTTTCAATTTCTTTTGTATTTCATTTATTGTTAAAGATTTCAATTGTTGTTGCAAAATTTGAACTTCCATTTTAAGTTTTTTATCTCCTTTCTTTTTCCATTCCTCTTCTTTTTTAGTTAGTTCCTGTGTAATTTTCTTCTCTTTCTCTTGCTCCTACTTTCTTTTTTTAAATTAATTTTTATCAAAATCCCTTTGATATATGCTTTACCTGCATCCCAGATGATTTTTTTGTTTCATGCCTTCTGTATTGTTTTCTTTGAAGTAATAATTTAATTCTTCTCTGATTTCATTATCAACATTTTCGTCATTTAGAAAATTATTGTTCAGTCTCCAAATGAAGTCTTTTTTCTTCTCTTGAATTTTCAATATGATTGGGTTGTGATTTGAAGTGGGTTTTGTTAGTGTATCCATTGATTCTATAAATGGTAACAATGATTTTGTAGCAATAAAGAGATCTATCCTAGAGAAAGAGTTGTGTACTTCAGAATGAAAAGTGTAGTTTCTTGTTTGATTGTATTTGTATCTCCAGATATCAGCCATATCTAATCTTTCCATAAGTGCAAAAAAAGATTTAGGTAATTTTCCTTGATTTTTCCTTATTTTTTTCCTGCATTGGAGATTCTATCTAATTCCGGTTGGATAACTGTATTAAAGTCCCCTAGTAGTAAGATCTTATCATATTCTGTATTGTCCAATTCCTTGTTGATTATATCAAAATACTTCTCTCCATTTTCCGGCAGGGCATATATCCCTAAAACCAAGGCCGTAAAGTCTTTTAATTTCACTTCTACTGCATGATATGATCCTTTCTCATCTTTAAATATTTCTTTTGCTCCTTATTTTTTTCTTTACGTAAATAGCTAATCCTCTTTTCTTTGTTTCTGCTGTCGAGGTAAAGCATTGTCCTAGTTTGGGGTTTTTCATATATTTAATTTCTTTGTTCTTTATCTTAATCTCTTGTGTACAGATTATGTCTCCTTTTAATTTTTCAAGCTGGTGAAATATTATGCTTCTTTTATACTTTGAATTTAGTCCTTTTACATTCCATGATATTATATTTATCACCATTTTCTGATATCTTTTGATTGTTCAAACTCTTTATTTTTTTTAATTTTGTTTCATTTTTATTTTCCACCCCTTCCTCCCCTTTATATTTTTCAACTTTATTAGTTTGTTATTTTTTAAAACTTTAAAAAAATCTTTTTTTTTCTTTTTATGCAGTGACTACTTTATTTCAATCCTTATTTGCTTTTATTCATTGTTGTTTTCTTGTCCGGAATCTGCATTATCCTCCTCCTCTTCTGCTGTCAAAGTTGTTGACTTTTTTTTGTTTTGTTTTCTCTTCCTTTTCTTCTTCGTTATCTTCTTGATTAATCCCTTTGTCTTCCTTTCTTTTCCCTCCATATTTCCTTGCCTTCCATTCTCTTATCTTCTGTGGTCTGGCTTCATCATTTTCTCTACTTTCTCTTCTCAGTTTTTGCTCCATTTCAATTGCTTTATCAATACAGTGGTCCCCCAGGTTACTAAAGTAATCCGTTCCGGATTACTCTTCGTAACCCGGAAATCTTCGTTTCCCAGGGGACCGCTTTAGTGGACGGACCGCACGGCAAATTTAAAGGGGCCGCGCGGTTTTTCCGTTTCGCAACCCGGGGTTTTCTTCACATCCCGGGGGCTTTTTTGCGGAGCCAGCGGTTTCGGGTCCCGGGGATTTCATTCCCCGGAGGGTTCGTATCCCGGGGGACCACTGTATTGTCAATTCTATATCTTTTCTGTCTATAGATAAATGAAATGCCTTCTATTCTTTCCTATTTATAATCAATTCCTAAGTTCTTCAATATTCTTGTCAGGGGTTTATATTTATTTCTTTCCAACATAATTTGAGGAGGAATATCTTTAAATATTTTTATGTCAACATCCTCAATTATCAATTGATTTTCATAGCTCTTCTGAATGATTAAATCTCTAGTCTTGGTACGAGTAAAGAAAATGACAATATTTCTTGGAACCTTTCTATCTTTTGCTTGTATTTAATTCTCAAGATTTTATCTATTTCTGCTTCCGTTTTTTCCTCAGTGTACCCAATGTATTGGGCTAATGGCGCAAGTAGTCTCTCTGTCAGATCTTCGTTATTTTCTTCTGGGACCCCTCTGATTTTTATACATCTTTCTCTATAATGAAGCTCGTTTGTCCAATCCCAGAGTTGTAATTGTTCTTGTCTTTGTTTTATTTCTTTTGTTTCTTTAGCGAGTGTTGATGTCTTTTCTTTTATGTCATTTACTTCCTTTTGTGTTTTAGTAATGTCTAAGTACATTCTGTCCATTTTTTTCATAATATTTTCCATTTCTTTTTTCAAATCTTTCCAAATCTTACCTACTTTGCAGATAAAATCTCTCAGATAAGGGCCAACTTAGATGTCAATTTTCCACCAGAACCAATAGATGAGGTGTCCAACAACTCTGTTGATGTCATTTTACTGGATGAGTTCCAACCTGTGAGTACTGATGACGTGGACAAGCTTCTTGGAAGTATGAAAAAGACGACCTGCTCCCTCGATCCCTGTCCATCTTGGCTGGTCGTCCAGGGAGGGGATGCATTGATTGTATTCCTTCGGGATACAATCAATGCGTCCCTCAGAGAAGGCTGTTTCCCATCCTGTCTGAAGGAGGCAGCTGTTAAGCCCCTTCTGAAGAAGCCTTCTCTTGACCCTCTGGACTGGAACAACTATAGACCAGTGTCCTTGCTCCGTTTTTTGAGCAAGGTGATCGAGAGAGCAGTTGCCTCTCAACTCCAGGTTGTCTTGGATGAAACCGATTATCTTGATCCATTTCAAACCGGCTTCAGGACAGGACATGGAGTGGAGACTGCCATGGTCGCTCTGACAGACGACCTCCGCCTGAGTATCGACAGGGGAAGTGTGACCCTGCTGGTGCTCTTGGATCTCTCGGCGGCTTTTGATACCGTAAATCACTCCATCCTCTTGAGTCGACTGAGGGAGTTGGGGATCGGGGGCACCACACTCCAGTGGCTCCGGTCCTTTCTCTCTGGGAGATTTCAAAGGGTGAGGCTCAGGGACAGTTGCTCCTCCAAGATTGAGCTTTACTATGGCATCCCTCAGGGCGCCATCCTGTCCCCGATACTATTTAATGTCTACATGAAGCTGCTGTTTGAGATCATTTGGAGGCATGGAGCTCAGTGTCTTCAGTATGCTGATGACACTCAGATATACCTCTCCATGACCAGATCGTTGGTTTGGATTTCAGATGGCATCTCTCCTCTTAATGACTGCCTTGCAGCGGTAATGGATTGGATGAGGAAAAACAGGCTGAAACTCAATCCAGACAAAATGGAGGTACTAGCTGTTACAGGCCTGAAACCAGGTTCGGGAATACATCTTCGGGTCCTAGATGGAGTCACACTGTCCTCGAAGGACCCTGTTCGCAGTCTGGGGGTGCTCCTTGACTCGTCGCTTCACATGACTAGTCAGGTGAATGCGGCAGTCAGGAGCGCCTGTTATCAGCTTCGGCTGATACGCCAGCTGCGCCCCTACCTGGATCAGAGGGGCCTGGAAACAGTGGTGCATGCTTTGATAACCTCACGTTTGGATTTCTGTAACACGCTCTACATGGGGCTACCCTTGTGCCTAACCTGGAAACTCCAACTAGTTCAAAATATGGCAGCCAGGCTTGTTAGTGGAACACCTAGGAGAGAGCACATTACACCTGTGCTTAAAGCTCTCCACTGGCTGCCGATTAGTTTCCGGGTGCAGTACAAGTTGTTGGTTTTAACCTTTAAAGCCCTACATGGCTTGGGTCCATCTTATCTCAGGGACCGCCTCTCCCCATATGAACCCCCCCACATGCTTCGGTCCTCTGGGAGAAATCTGTTGCAGTCCATGAAGACTAGGTTAGCACAGACCTCCCAGAGGGCCTTTTCTGCTTCTGCTCCCAGGCTATGGAATGGCCTGCCGGACGAGATGCGTCTCATTACATCACTAGACTGTTTCAAAGCAGCCTTAAAGATGCATCTCTTCCGGCAGGCCTTCCCTGAAACTGTATAATCTACCCGGCTCCTAAAATCGTTCAGCCAATTCCCAACTCCCCCCCCCCTCTGTATTTTGTTGCTACCCATGCTGTGGCCAGCATTGCGGTTTTTGTGTATAATGTTGTATTGTATTTTTATTGTTAGTAATTTAATTTTAAACTTAACTAGTTTAATCCTATTTTAAGGGGGGGAGGTTGGGATGGAATTCTTGAAATATTTTAATCTGTAATCTGTTTTTTAACCTGTTGTACTCCGCCTGGATTGTTTTACAGTGGGGCGGGTAAGAAATTATTATTATTATTATTATTATTATTATTATTATTATCTCGATTCTAGTTTCCTTAATCTCATCTCTCGTTTCTTTCATTTCATCTCTTGTCTCTTGGCTAACTTCTTTGAGATCTTCTTTCATTTCTTGTCCTATATTTCTAATTTCTTCAAGAAGTAGCATATTTGGATCAATTATCCTCATCGTATCTTCTGTTGAACCTCTTTTTTGTTGAGATTGTTGAGATTGGAATTGTTGATATTGTTGACTCTGGACTCTTTCAAACGGGGAGGAATTTCTCCCAACTCCGAATGGAGCCAATGCGGATTTATGTAAATTCGCTTGTTTAGCGAATTTACATGAACCCCTGCTCCGTTCGAAATTACTTCCCATTACCCGAAATTAACCCCCTCCTGCCCGAATTTGCATGCGAAGCTTTAATTCGCAATAAGGTAAAACCCATGATTGCATTCGAATTGGCTTCCCTCCTGCCCGAATTTGCATGTGAAGAGTTAATTTGCAATAACATAAAACCCATGATTGCATTCGAATTGACCTTAAATTATACTTCCAATTTAGCCTTGTATGAAAGAGTCCACTGTGATTTCTTTGCTGATGTCATTTTCCCAACCTGTTCAGACTTATCAGTGAAAGAATGCTCTGATTAATAATAACAATCAATAATGATTATTGTTAGCACTTAAATTCTTATTAAATTCAATTTCTAATCTGTTTTCTTCTCTATTACCCAATTATCTCCATTATTTGTTTTACACCTCTAACTCCATTATTTATATGCAAATTTTTAAGCACATTTCAACAACATAAATCTTTATCAGTTCTGTTCTCTGTTTTCTAACTTTTGTACTTTTATTATTAGTATTACCACATATGTACGTCTATATACCAAATAATAATCAACTATCACCTCTTACTTCTGTAAATGTGTATGTAATTTTGTATATCGCTTTGATGTTTCAATATATTCTCATTGAAATTTCAATATATTCTCCTCAAAAATTCAAAAAATAAATATAAATAAACCTTATTTTATTTTATCAATTTAGGATAACCAAAATATCAATATCAATATATTCAATGTATTCCGAAAGTAATACAGTAGTCCCCCGGTTTACGAATCCCCCGGAGAACGAAATCCCCGGGAGCCGAAAACGGCGGGACCGCTAAAATTCCCCCGGGATCCAAAGGATCCCCTGGAGAACGAAAGGGAAAAACCGCGCGGCCCCTTTAAATCGGCCGCGTGGTCTGTCCCTTAAAGCGGTCCCCCGGGATACGAGCATTTCCGGGTTACAAAACATGGGGGACCACTGTACTATATATTCAGTAAATAATGTTAATCTTCACATATAACACGTTTCATTTAAGCTAATTCCTTACTCTTTCTTTTTCTTCTTCTTTCTTCCGCTGTGTTGATCTTGTATTCATTATCGCTGTGTTGATCTTGTATTCATCAATCGCTTCTAATTCTGTCTCTTTTCTTCCCTTTTCCCTCCAAGCTTTCCTCTTATTCTTCAATGTATATCCTTATGCTCTTATGCTCATTCTTATTGTTATGTTCCTTCCTCTGACTCTCTCAAAATCCACAGGAAGTCCGTGTGTCCTCCATTTTTATCTTAATTTTTCCTTTGTTCTTCTGACACTAATTCTAGTTTAGATTTTTCTAAAAAAAATTCTATTTTGGATCTTTCTATTGGGGTTCCTTTGTATAGCTTTGCATAAAAATCTTGGAATGTCTTTTTAATTTTATTTTGCTCTGTCACTGAGGTTAAACCTTTTTTATTTCTGTTATTATATTTCTTTCTCTTTGTTTTCTTATTTTGCAGGCCAACCATTTCCCTGGCTTGTTAGCCTGTTCAAAGTATTTTTGTTTAATGATTCTTATTTTGTTTTGAATTTCTTTTTCTTTTTCTTCTTCTAATTCAATTTGTTTTTTTAGTGTTTTGATTTCCCTCGCTATTTCTTTGCTTGTTAAGTTTTTGCTAAGGTCTTTTTCTTTTTCTTCTAATTTAGAGTGCAATTTCTTTAGTTTCTTTTTTTTTCTTCTTCTTGCTTATAATTTCTTTCTTCTATTCCCTTCTTCTCTTTTCTCGAAGGCACCCATCCTGTCGATCCTTCTAGAAAAAGGAAGGAAAGGAGACAAAGGGAATCCTTTTCCCCCCCTTCTTTCTGCTAAAAGATGCCAAGGAACACCTTTTAAATCAAAGAACAAGCAATGAAGCAGCAATAACAATACCCCTTGACAAACAGCTTGCTGACCCATTTTGGAGATTAGTGGGGAGTCGTATGCAACACTCCTTCTGGCTGGCTCAAATGTACCTACTCGTGAGGTCAGCCTGCCCCTCTCACCTTTCTCAGTAGGAGGCTGCACCCTGGAATCAATCCAAGATGTCATCCAATGGTGTTCTTCCAATGGACAGCCTTCCTACAAAATCATAGCTACTGATGCATTTCACTAAGCTAGGACAGGAGACACATGACGGTGTGTATGTGGTTTGCTTTACCTTGGCATCATTTGCTTGTGGCAACTGGTTGTCTAAGTGCTTCGTTTTCATCTTTCTCTTCTTGGGCACTTCTTTCTCCACTTCAGAGATGGTTCTCTTTCCTACCTTGATCAGAGGTAGGAAAAGAAGTACGTTTAAAGAGGGAAATATTACCAGCTGGAAGCATCGCTTTAGGAGAGCACTGAATACCTTCCCACTTGTACCTGGGAATCCCTGTCAGCCCTCTCTTGGCCTTCAAGAGATTCCATAAAATGCTTTCCGCAAGTCTGTAACAAATCTTAGCGACTGATGCCTTTTACTAAACTATGATAGGAGACACATGACGGTGTCTATGTGGTTTGCTTTACCTTGTTATTTTTTTGTTGCATCCGGTTTTCCATGTCCTCCTGAGTTAAGAATTCCATTTCATCATCGTTCTCCTTGTTTTTCATTTCCACCTTGATCAGATGTGGGAAAGGAAGTACACTTAAGGCAGGAAATAATATCAGCTGGAAGCATCACTTTTAGGTGAGCACTGCGTCCTATCCCTACTTGTAGCTGAGGAATCCTCTCTCAACCTTTAAGAGATTTCATAAGGTGCTTCCCACTAGTTTGGAACAATCCATCTGCTACCATGGGAATTCTGAACTTTTTTTTTAACTAAGTGGTTTAAAGACCTAAATGGCTTGGGAACCCCAGTACTTGAAGGAGTGCTTCCAATGTACCTACTTGTGAGGTCAGCCTGCCCTTCTCACCTTTCTCAGTAGGAGGCTGCACCCTGGAATCTATCCAAGATGTCATCCAATGACAGTTCTTCCAATGGCCAGCCTTCATCCAAAATCTTAGCGACTGATGCCTTTTACTAAACTAGGGCAGGGGACACATGACGGTGTCTATATGGTTTGCTTTACCTTGTTATTTTTTTGTCGCATCCGGTTTTCCATGTCCTCCTGAGTTAAGAATTCCATTTCATCATTGTTCTCCTTGCTTTTCATTTCCACCTTGATCAGATGTGGGAAAGGAAGTACACTTAAGGAGGGAAATATTACCAGCTGGAAGCATCACTTTTATGTGAGCAGTGGATCCCTTCCCACTTGTAGCTGAGGAATCCCTGTCCTCTCTCTCTCGACCTTCAAGAGATTTCATAAAGTGCTTCCCACAAGTTTGGAACAATCCATCTGCTACCATGGGAATTACAAACTTTTTTTTTAACTCAGTGATTTAAAAACCTAAATGGTTTGGGAACCCCAGTACTTGAAGAAGTGTTTCCAATGTACCAATCTGCCTAAAGACTAAAGTCTTTTGGAAGGAACCTCCTCCATGCCCCACCAATGGGAGCTGTATATGCTGGGAGGATGTGAGAGAGAACCTTTTCTGCTGGGGTAACTTTGGGGGTCCAATTGGCACCAACACCAGTTTTATTGGATGCAACTAGGAGTTTTACATCTTCATTGTTGCAAGGGACTAGGCTTAGGATTTTAACCACACACCATAAACATTCTGCTTACTCTGATGGAAGGGCAAAGCACTTACAAAGCAATTCTCTATATATTTACCTTATTAAATTAAAGTGCCTCCAATTGATTCCCCCCTTTCTTTCATCACTTGCATCATGACAAGAGGAATGGTATAAATATTGAAGATGAAAGGAAATAGATTTGAAACAGCTTGCCAACGTTTGCTGAGGGTATGAGCTTATGATCCCCTAAGAATCTAAAGCAGATCATAAGAGATGTTTAAAATATCCCTTTCCTAACAGAGATTATGAGATTATGCATGGAATGAAACCCCAGAGCCCTGTCCACTGGCCTTGACCCTACTAGTGTGACTCCATTGGATTATCCAACGTCATCCAGGTAAGAAAAGATCAGAAGGCCTGCCTTATGCACAGAAGCACCCCATGAGTTCTAAGCTATAACTGGCTGCACTTCCAGGCCTCCACAAGGCCATACCCTCCAATATATGAACAAGGAAAACAGGAACATTTGTGCCAAGGCAGCATCAGAGTGTGGTCAAGATGGCAAAACATATCAATGAGGGAGGACACAAAAACTAGGAAAGGCGGCAGCAGTTTGCTTTTGCCTGACACTACAGGACAGGGCAAGAATGTGGCCCCTCTTTTCTCCCTTGCTGAGTATATTCAGTGCAAAGTGTTCTTGCACTTAAACTCAATTTGTAACATTTGAAGTAAACTAGAGACATAAGGCAAAAGTGTGTGTGGGGGGGGGGGGAGGAGATAGAAACTGTGACATGTTAAAAACTGCTGAAAAAGTAGAACAACAGAAGATTAATGGTGACTGTACCTGACATATTGAAACAGTAGGAGGGTATGCAAAACCGAATTTTTTGCTGATAGCTGGCCCACATCACTGCTATGAGATACACTTTATTGGTGGTAAAAGATGAAGAAGATGGTCTATAGCAGTGAAAATATTTTAATCCTTTAGCTGATGTTTTCCAGCACTCCTTTGCAGCTAGTGGTAGTGTTTACAGGGAGTTTGCAGGGAGTTCCAAAAGGGCATCCACAAATTATATTAAATGGGGAAATTAATTTACCATAATAATTTAGTAGTGAGAAGGCCCAGGTAATTTCTGACTGGGAGCTTGGTCTTTGTATCATGTTTCTAAACCCAGAGAACTTGAGAGAAACTTCCAAATTAATGTAGTTTATTTAAAAGGGAGAATTCACACAAAAGCACACACTTTCTCTCTCTCACACACACACACATGAAACAAAGGTAGTAGGTAATAGTGAATTGCAGGGTTGCTAAGAGATAATACTCTACCAATCTGGACGTGTAGATCTGATTTTGTGACAGCTGTATTGAAAGAGGCTCAGTAGCTACTTTCAGAATGTGAGGTTGCCAGCTATTGAGGTTCTGAGTTTAAATCGTACAGAGTTTCTCCCTGGTTTCAGACTAGGCCAATTTACTATTGTCTGGACACATGTATTTATACCCAGAGGTGGGTGCTAAAGGAAGGATTTCAGGAGCTGATAGGTTTAGGCAACTTTCCCAGGGGAAAAGAATGAGGGGTGATATGCTCTAGACAACTAGCAAATGAGTCCCTGAGCTGAGGTGCACCATCCTCTCCAGGCAAAGACACTGGAAGATGGACTTCCAAAGTTTATACAAGATAGTATAGAAGCAAACAAAGAAAATCAGGCATGACCCATCTCTTTTCCCAATATCAACAGTTTGTTAATAGAAAAGTTACTTCACTCAGTCCATTCCCACCTGCCTGTCTTAAACCACCAAGCTGAAGTGTAACTGTCTAGCAGGACCAACTTAAATATTAATTATCCCTTTCTATGTCATTGAATAACTGCAAGCACCAAGTAACATCTACTTGTGTTGAACTTGCCCCTTACATTTCATATTGTTATTGTTATTAGTGGAAAGCACTGGGCATTTGATAATAGGATGGTATGTTCTGCTATTTCGTTCCTCAGCTTTTCTTTAAGATACCAAAGAGCATCTTAACTCTGCAGCTTGTAAATTTTTGCTTGATTCACAATACAGAATTTCCTTTAACACTGTTGTTGTGCACTTTCAAGTCATTTCCAACTCACAGTGACGCTAAGGTGAACCTATCACAGAGTTTGCTGTACAACTTGAAATAAGAGACCAGACACATATATGGGTTGTAAAATGGGCCACTTTATTGAATTAACCTATTAAACTGTCTAAACCTGTAAAAATTTAAGGGAGTAACCTGGTGCGGGAGCAGCTGTGGTAGTGTAACGGAAAAATGGGTTTGGGTTGTCTATTCCTCAGACCACCTCCTCAGCTTCCCCTGGGCAAAACGCCTGAGCTCTGTGGAAAAATCCCGACTGGGTTGCTCCCCGGCCAGCTCACATTTGGAATGAGATTTTCTCACTCAACTCACAGGACTTGATTGATTAAGGAAGGTCTATTTCCCTCTCTCCTTAGTCGCAAAACCTAAAGAAAAGTTTAAGAAGCCTAACCTTCACCCTAAGCGGGTGCCATAGATATTCAGCTGACAACTAATTCTCCTCCCATCAACAGCCACGGATATGGGGCAAGCATCTGCTTAGCCCCTATCCCCCACCAGGCTGGCTAAACAAGCCTGCAATCCCTTTTGCAGATCTTTTCTCAAGAAAAAACTTTGTTAACTGCTACACTTAAGTGAATTCAATCTGACCTGTATAATTCAGGCCACTGCAAAACAATATCCAAGGCATTGTGTATCTCATTCTTGGTTCTATGACAAGTCTTGTTAAGCAAATGAGGATCACTCTCACAACTCAAAACTTTGCGGGGCAACAGTGCTGTCCATATTATTGGTACAGAAGGGCAATGATCCAAAATGGATCAGAGGTCAAAGATAACCTGTAAAATCCGGGCCTTGCCCTTCAACAGTCCCAAATCATTACCACCAAGGTGAATGACCAGGATGTGTGGCGGAGGCCCACGACACTCCCCAAACAAAATGGGCATCAAGCCATGCCAGCATAGACCACACTTGCCCATCTATTCGACCACTGCAGACTCGCCCAGTCCCAGATGACTTCCAAAACATCCTCATCTGGCATGGCGAGCTGCTCAATAGATGGAGCTATGGCCGCAGATCAACACTCGATGTCAGCTCAGCCATAAGCTAGCATCTGCAACAGAACAAAAACAAATATTAGAACTGTAAAGGCTGAACATATCTGAGATAGACCTTAGACCTTCACCAACCCAGTCATTTTATGGCCTGAGGCTCATAGCCAAGAGCTGCAGCTGTGGATGCTGCCTCAGTTCTAAAGGAGTGTGTAACAAATTTAACACCATGCAGCCCAATACTAGAGAGAGCTTTAGAAGTAATGAACCAAAACGGATATTTGGTTAAGGAGGACCTGTCTATCTGACAGAACAGAGGACTAGGGTAAGAACCCCTAAACTCAGTGAAATGTTTAAGGGCCAAAACATGGCAGATGGAATGATCACTGCATCATCCCAACTGTATCTGCAACCCCTGGCCATTGGTCAGTCTTAGAAGGGTGGATGTTGATTAAAATACCCTCCTGATTAAAACTGATATCATTTAGATCCAAAGCCCTGTCAGACCTATCGTGCATAGCTGCTGACACCAGATCTGAGACTCCAATTGTCCCAAAAATGCAGTCAAGGCTGTGGCCTGAAACGGCAAAACTTGGAAGAGTGAATTACAAAGGGAGGGCCAGGTGGAACTCAAGCCCTTATGTATCAGAGGAGACAGAGGGGTAAGCGTGTCTACTTTGGTCCAGTTTCCCTAACCATCCCCTTAACACCTTAAGAATGCAAAAATCAGCTATATAAACAGCAAGGCCTTGAGCTTTGGACCAAAAAGCTAGTGGAGCTAAGTAGCCTGAATGGACTTGGTCAAAGTCCCATGCAATGAAAAGCTAGACAGAACTACGGGATATGGGAACTCGGTACTGGTAACTTGTTGCCTAGGCTCTCAAACCTTTGAAATAACAAAAAACTCTTCAATGGCTTTAATATAGCTCTTTGCTTGTGGCAAGGGACATGCCAATTTCCCGTATTACTTCTTAGTGCAAAGACTCCAAAGGTCTGGTGGCATTGGATCTGGTGCACAGAAGCTGGAGCCAGATGTTGGAACTGCTCCATCTGTGCTGGAAAGAGAGGTCAGCTATCTCATTAACTATGACAGGCACATGATGAGCTGTTAAAAAAAATGTTATAACACAAACATTGCACATAAAGGCCCATATCAACTTGATAACCCTTGGGGATTTGGATGTTAATGAATTAATTGCATGAAATGTAGTCAGGTTATTGCACTAAAAGTGCATGGAGGAATTGGCCAAATTTGTCTGCCCAAATAGTAGTTGTGACACGAATAGGAAAAACTCCAAGAAAGTCAAATTGGTGGTGATTCCCAATGAAACCCAGTAATCAGGCCAATCTGAGAGCATCATCACCCCTGAAAATAGGCACCAAAACCATAGTCTCCAGCAGCATCAGATGACACCTGAAGTGCATCTTGGAACTTCTTTTCCTTCCACCAAAAAAGAGATCCCTTTGAAGTCTCAAAAATTACATAGTGACATCTAAGAGATCCCTTTGAAGTCTCAAAAATTACATGGTGACATCTGGATCTCCTATGATGTCTTTGGGCAATCATAATCTGTGGTGAGGTAACCTTCAGCAAGAAGACAAACATCCCACACGTGTTGCAGGTGACTGCTGCAGGGCCTTCAGTGTCCATACTGAGAAGTCTTAAGGAGGCACCGAAACAAGACTGTGGGCTTCCCTTGCTAGGCTTGGCCTTTGTTCCCAAGCTCTATCACTAAGTTCAAGTCCCAGGGCCTATAGTTATGTAGAGAGCTCCTGGCTACTAGCTCCCTCCAGAGGCAAGTCTCTGACTCACTTCCTCTGATGCTTCAGGCCAGCTCCTCTTCTATTCTCTAAAAACCTCCTTGACTAGATAAGAAAAATCAAAATTCACTGCTATCCTTGTCTAGTCTTAAGAGGTCTGGCTTCTCCCAGCAATGGCTCCCAGAATGCAATGGCTCAAGTGTAAATTAGATTAGATCTCACCCAAGCACGTGGACTAGAGTCTCCTTCTTATCTTTTTCCTTTCTGAAAGGAAATGCACCCTCTGCTAGCCTTGTGTAGCCTTAAGAGGTCTCGGTAAATGGTTGCAAACATCAAAAATCAAACATCTGTTTTTAAAAAAGGTTTGCAAGGCAAGGGTACTTAATTTGAGAAGGCGAAGTCTAAAGCTAAGAGTTAACTCAAAGTTAATGGGGCCATGGCCAAAGATCACAGGCGAATATCTATTGCACTGAGTGAATATTTTATGCCCTTCACCTTTATGTTAGCTAAATTTGAATAGGAGATAATGTCATGTAGAAAGCCACTTTTTCCTAAAGTATTTCAGACTGCAAGGGGAGAAAAATGTGATGCTGTTTTTAATCAAGATGAAAGGAGAAGATCTGAACATTCACAAGTTGGCTGCTGTGTTTTCCACCTGCTCTTAGTTGGTCGGGACAAAGTCCCATTGGGCACTGAATGAAAAAAAAGGGGGGAGGGAGGATATTTCAGTTGTTCAGGGGAAGCAAATTTCAATTGGGGAGGTTGAAAACTTACCGTATCATTGTTTCTCCTGGTTCATCACAGAAGATTGGCTGGAATGCAATTGGCAGAGTACAGTGCTGGTGTAGGCACTAAGGTATGAAGATGTTGGAACTGCTGTTGTTGTTCTCTGCCTTTGAAAAGGAAACTAACATGGTTTTAAATGGGCTAGCCCTGCAAAATGTTTTTGTATTGTTTTGGTCATCCTCCAAAAAGAATGAGCTGGCATTGTGAGCAGTGGTGTCACTAAGGTTGGTGTCACCCGAATTCATGGGTGTCACCCCCCCCATTGACCTCCTCCCATACTACACCATACAGAATCTTGAGTAATGTTTTTATACTAATGATTTACTCGTAGACCATAATTCCCCTATATCACTAAAAGTAATGGAAATCTCTCTGGCTTTTCTTTGCTAACAAAGATTCAGGAAGGACTCATCCCATGCTTACTTCAAGCGCGTTGATGACTAAAAAGGCCGATCCTGGATAAGCAAGTCCAGTTACAGAAAGCACAGCAGAAAGTCTCCTTGGGTGATGTTACCAAGTTGTGGTTTTCTGTGTTGTCGTTTCTCTTCGAGACTCTATTGGCGTGAGTTCTCGAAAGAGGCTGCAGCATTGTGGATAGTGCGCCTCCATGCCTCCCGATGTGAGGCCAGGGCAGACCATTGTTGGTGATCAATTTGGCCAAGCTTGAGATGTTGTTTCAGGGAGTCCTTGTATCTCTTCTTTGGGGCGCCCCTCTTACGCTGACCCGTGGCTAGTTCTCCATAGAGTACTATTTTGGGGAGGCGGTGGTAATGGAAATAACTGTGACATAAACAATGTTCAAAATTAAAATTATAGCTTTAAATTACAGTATCATATACACAGCCTAAATGCATTTACACAAAGTTTCATGTGACTAAAGTGAAAATTTGGTAAGTTGTGTTGTTTTTAAAGAAAAATGTAAAAGATTAACATATGAGGGACTGGAGACTGTGGTACATGCGCTGGTTACCTCATGCTTGGACTACTGTAATACACTCTACATGGGGCTACCCTTGTGCTTAACCCGGAAACTTCAATTAGTCCAAAACATGGCAGCCAGATTATTTACTGGTACACCGAGGAGAGAGCATATAACACCTGTGCTTAAATCTCTCCACTTGCTGCCGATCAGTTTCCAGGCACAATACAAGGTGTTGGTTTTGACCTTTAAAGCCCTACATGGCTTGGGTCCAACCTATCTTAGGGACCGCCTCCTCCCATATGAGCCCCCTCATACACTACGGTCCTCTGGGAAGAATCTGCTACAGCCTATCAAAACTAGACTGTCGCAGACCTCCCAGAGGGCCTTTTCTGCTATTGCTCTCAGGCTGTGGAACAACCTGCCGGATGAGATGCATCTTATTACAACCTTGGATGACTTTAAGAAAGCAACCAAGACGCATCTCTTCCTGCAGGCCTTCCCAGATAGTAGCTAATCCTCCTGCCGCCTGAATGATGTCTAGCTCCTCCTATCTCCCATTGACATGTGGCTGCCACATTGGACCTTGAGATTGAGTGGTTTTTAGATTGGATACTGTTTTAATTATGACTTAATTTAATCCTGTTTTAAGGGGTGGGAGGTAGGTATGGATTGTATAGATTGTAATTTTTTAACTGTATATGTTTTTAATTGTTGTATCCTGCCCCGATTGCTCACTCAGAGGGGCGGGTTAGAAATAAATAAATAAATAAATAAATATTTAAAAAACAAACAAACTCTGAAGCATCTTTCTCTGCTCATTGAGTCTCATGCCCCTCATGTGTTTTCTTCCACTGAGTTCCATGGGATGTAGATGAATGTCACAGTCCATTTTTGCCAAAAGATAGATATTTGGGGAACAGTGATACCCTCTTAGGGTATCACCTGGTGGAGCTTAAACCATCCACATCTCCTAGTGACAACCATGACTTTGAAAGTAACATGTTCTGTCTTGTTTCCTATGACATCAAGAGACTGGGGAATGAGTTGTGTAGCAAAGACTGGGGAGTGGTTGTTTACCTTGAGGAGGCTGTACATGGCCAACTGATGCTTAGTCTATAGACAAAACTTATATCAAATTTGTTAGCTTGATGGAATTTGCCCAACACATGCATTATGCAATAGTGAAGCGGCAACCCTGATCAATGATGTTAGTGCATTCAAGATCATGTCTCAGGGGCCCCATTGACTTCAGATTCCCTCCTGTCAGAGTGGGACACAGAAATGCATTTCTTTCTCTAAACAAAGTTGGAGCTGACTTTCACCAGACGTGGTTCTTTAATTATTCCTAGACTTATGAGAGAAGAAAAATCCTCTTTACCTTTTAGTGAACTCTGACTTTTGGTGACCCTCTCCTAGGGTTTTCTGGGCAAGATTTTTTCAGAGGAACTTTGCATTTGACTTCCAAGGTCATCCAGTAGGTTTCCATGAATGAGCAGGACTTCAAACCCTAGTCCAGCATTCAAAACACTACCCATGATGGCTCTCTACTGTCATGCAATTCTTAAATAAATTTCATCCACTAGAATAATGCATCAGAAGGATGAATAGCCCTACTGGTTGGTGGGTCCTTGAAGGCTAATATAACCCTCTCCTTGATACAGGTTGTGCAAGGCAGAATGTACCTAATGCTTCCATATCTAATGGTGAATGAACATGATTGGCATAATTAATTAATTAATTAATGATTAATCAATTAATCATTTGGCCATACAAATCTCACCTTTGAATCCCAGACATTCTACATTCGTTTTAGGAACAAAAGGCTATAGTAATTAATTGGAAATACAGTGGGCCCTTGGTATACTCTGAGATTTGGTTTCCAGGGTGGATACCAAAATCCAGTGGATACCAAAATCCATGGATGCTCAAGTCCCACTGATGCTCAGTTTCCACCGTGGCATGGTAAAATGTTGTACCTTATATAAAATGGCAAAATCAAGGTTTGCTTTTTGGAAATTATTCTTTTTTTTATTATAAAATTTTATTTCATTTAATAAAAACAAAGTGTAAAGTTGTATCATACACTCATTTCATTCCAAGTTTCTAGTATCATTCATAAGTTCCCCCCTTCCCTCCCGCTATGGTTTATTTTCTCCACCAACATTTATCTTCTGTTCTTGACAGCGTTGCTTTTTTTATTCCTCTTTTCCAACAATGAATTTTCCATTTCCCTATCTCACTTTTCTTTAATCTCTACTATTGTTTTCAGAACTAGTGAAATTCACCTCTATAGTTCTCTTAATATATTTCTTCCTATATTATCTCATGTTTCCTTTGCCATATTTATTTAGACTTTTAACCTCTATTTATAATGATTCCAGAGTCGGGTATTACACATTCCCTTAATTAGTTTTTACCTAGACCTATTACTTCACATTCACTATATCACTTTAGAGTTCCAACAAACTCAAATGCATTTTTACCATTTTTTTCTACAGTATTCAATGAAAGGCTCCCATCCCAGATCATCTTCCTTAATTTCCTCCTCCCTTAATAGTTTGGTTAAGTTATCCATTTCTTCTACCTCTAAAGTCTTAATTAGCCAGTCATCAACATCCAAAGGGTTATTCCCTTTCCAGTTTCTTGCAATTGTTAGCCTTGCCGTAGTTATTAAATATAGAATATATTTTAGATACTTCCTTGCTTCTCTCTCTTCTACCATATTCAGTAGACATAACTCCGGCTTCAATTCTATTTTGATTTGAAATATTTCCTGTATTATTCTATGCACTTGTATTATTTGTTTTAAATAATCTGTATTTTCCATAAAAACATAACTTGCAACAGAAAATCACAATTATATATATACATTCTTATTTCTTTTGCCTATTCTTAGCTTTATGCATCTCCCCAGTATTTATCACTAAAATAACAAATATACCACCAGATTTAAGACCAATACAGACAACCTTATTTCTGTTTTCTCTTTTATTATGTGATTACCTTTTAAAAATATTTTCAAGCTGTGCATGTTTGAATCTGTGGCTAAAGAATCCATGGCTAGGGAGGGCCAACTGCATCAAGAAATATACCATAAGTAACAACTTTATTTGGATCTCAAAAGTGATAAATAGAGCCAAAATGCTGGAATGGTTTGAGTGCTGGACTACAAGTATGGAGATTAGGGTTCAGTTCCCTGCTCAGCTATGGAAACCTACTGGATGATTGAGTCACACACTCTCAGCCCCATCATGGGGTCTGGTTGTCATAAGTCGGAAACAACCTGAAAGCACACAATGAAAACAGACAAACAAAAAGAAGTAAAACAATGAAAAGCCCCACATCTTGATACATTTTGCCAGTTTGAATGATCCCTAAGGCACAACTTTCACTATAGAGCAATATAAGAGAAAGTGGCTTTCCCAGAACCCTTCATCAAGATGTCATGGGATATAGGAGATTATGGGAGTTGTGATTCAAAAAGCACTGACCCCATCCTCATGGGGGCATCCTATGCTTGTCTATTCTCTTGATGTACAGGTTAGTTCCCAATGCCAAACTGCACTTGCCACTTCATTTCCACACACAAAGGATTTTGAATTTGAATTGACATTCTCACATACCAATGGCATATATATGTTGTCCCTGGCTTCCACTCCACAAAATGCATCTGAAGAAGTAGACTTTAGTCTACGAAGGCTCATGCTGCCAACTTCTTCTTTTTTTTTTCCAGTTAGTCTCAAAGGCACATGATCTCTCTACATATTGTTTCTACACTGCTATATCATTGAATTCTAAGACAACCTAGGATGGAGGCATGGCAACTAAAGTGGTATCACATTTCTATAGCTGCTGTGTAGACACCCTTTAATTCAATGGCAACAGCTGTGTGGTTTTGTCATAAACTCTGAAAGAACCCCAGAGTTCAGAAGGGAGATCGAGGAGCCATCTGATTGTGTGACACTGATAGATCTATCATTATTCAGTTCTCCGTTCCCTGTGCACCACAAGGCACAAATGCCAATAACTCTTAACAGTCCCTTGAATGCTGAAGGATCCTTATTAAAGTGAGCTCAGCATCCCTGGTCATTAATTATAATCTTGTGCACATATGCCGTGTGATTGCAGGAAATAATCAGGTTTGTCTGCCAAATTGGCAACCCCGAGAAACTAATTTGTTATGACATGCTGTCGAAGATATTTAAACAACAAACCCCGAACCCTGCTGCATTGTTATAATATCAGATCACATCATTAAAAAATAGTTAACATTTCCACATGGGGCTACTAAGATTTATCCTTGATAAGATTTATCCTCCAACAGTTACACTTGGATTCTCAGTCTGGCACTTAGAGTTGGGAGATTTTTGCCACAGTGGTTTCTCTGCCCTTCCTTCCTTCCTTCCTTCCTTCCTTCCTTCCCTCTCTCTCTGAAAAAGAGCAGCATCAGCGCTGAATTATCCTTGCTGTTGAATTTCATAAAGTTGAAATTGTGGCATCCCTTGCACTGTGAAGATGGAGAAGCAACTAAATATTAGCACTCTGTGAAGTATTTGTTGCGGATAACTCAAGCTTGAAAATGTTACTTTGTTGTACTGCTGCTCCTAGCATCCCTCATTTGGGATTTAATGTGTAAAATTTTTATTTATGAGAAAAACATTCTGAACTAAATCCTATTGTTCATCCTGACTAGAGCAAAGCCTTTGGATCAATGGGATTTAGCTACATGCTGACTCACCATTAAACAATTGATTCATTGGATTTGATCTAGTTGGGACTAACCCAGTGCTTCTCAAATGGTGGAGTGGGACCCCACAAAGGTGAGAGTTGCTCAAGGGGAGTGCAAGACTTGGAGGCCCTGATCCTTTCTCCTCCACATCTTCCCCAATTGTTTTAATGTGTAAAATTGTGGCATGCATTGGATTAAATATTGAATTTACTTAAATAAAAATTTATAATTTGGACAATGTTATATCCTTATAAAATGTTAAAATATGATTATACATGAATGTGCAAAAACATGCACGCTAAATGGCTTGGGCCCAGAGTACCTAAAGGACCGTCTCTCCCCACATAATCCGCCCCGCACACTTAGATCAAGCGGACAACACCTGTTAAGAGTTCCAGAGGCCAGACTCTCGACAACTGCCAAGAGAGCGTTTTCTATATCTGCTCCGAGCCTCTGGAACTCACTACCTATTGAGCTCCGCTTGATTACTTCCCTCCCCCAATTTAAAAAGGAGCTAAAAACGCACCTATTTAATCAGGCTTATACTTGATTGCTATCTGTCATCGCCATCTTCCCCCCAGATAAGCCGTTGGAATAAACCATTGTATACCGCTTCAGGATGATAATGTTTTTACTTGTTTTTATTCCTTGTTTTATTGTAATCTTTTATTATATTGTTTGAAATGTTTTTAACTGTAGATGCTCTACACCGCCCTGATTGCAAGAAGGGCGGTATACAAATAAAAGTTATTATTATTATATTATTAAATAAACAAAATATTTTATTCACCTACAACACTGAATGGGGGTGCACAGCATCCAAATGTAGATATAAAAAGGGGGTCCCAAGGGTAAAACATTTGACTAACCACTGGACTAACCAATAGGATTCCAGTCTGTATTTTGGACAAAATGCAAGCATTTCTTGCTCAAAAGCATTTGTGTAATTACAATATTTTTGCACAAAAATTGTATTTTGGGCAAAAAATGGGAAAAGTCCTCTTATTAGACCCAATGAAATCAGACTGACAGAATCAATTGGATTACCTATATGTTGACTCAACATTCTCTGATTGATTCAATGGGTCTATTCCGGTTGGACCCAACCAAGAAAATGCCAGGTTTATTTATTTATTTATTGGTATAAGAAGAATTTTTACAACTATATTTGGTGAGATACTTAGAATTCTCTTCTGAAGAGTTCTAGTCCACATATAGTTCCCAGGACACCCTGTCTACACTACATAATTAAACTCAATTAATCCTCATTGTGGACAAAAATATAATCAGGAATTGGGCAGAGGGAATGAAGATAGTCAAAAATCTGCTATGGAATTCTGGGATTTGTAGTTTGGTAAGGCACCAGAGCCCTTTGACATGCAAGGCTAAATATCTTACAAAACTACAAATCCCAGATTTTGAGAGTATTGAGCCATGGGAGTTAAAGTAGCATCCAACTGTTTTATTTCTGCAGTGTGGCAGCAGCCTAAAAACCCCAAGGTTTTTAAGAGACACCCCAAAGCCTGCAAATCAAGTTGTACCAAATCCAGTTATCAGTCTAATAAAACATAACCTAAAGATAATAATCAATCCGATTGTCTAGAACCAAGCAAGGGGGGAACCTTCAAATTTGACTGACCCCCTGTATGTTAGGAACATCTTATTATGCCATGGGAGCAACCCATAGTGAAACTTCCATTATACCCTTGAAATTCCCACTTCTGCCCACCAACCAGGCTGTATCTGATGGGCTAACATTTCTGTTTATTTCTTCGGCCTGAAAAAGATATGTGGCCTTTTGTGTTAAGACAAAAAAGCCGAACAAGATGGCCTCCACCTTTACTCTGGCTGACTATATTGGCCTCAACAAGGCTCACGAATAGCTCGGGAGATCATTGTTCCCTCTCAGGTACCACAGTACAAGTCAGCCCTCTGTGTCCACAAATTCTTTATCCATGGATTCAAACATCCACGGCTTGAAAACATTTTTTAAAATAATAATTTTATGCGGCATGGGTCCAGGTTATTTGAAGGAACATATCTCCCTTTACGAACCCACTTGAGTGTTGAGATTGTCCAGAGAGACCCTTCTTTCTATCCTACTATCATCTCAGGCTTATTTGGTGGGCACAAGAGAGAGGGTCTTCACAGTGGCTGCTCCCAAATCTAGAACTCCCTCCCTAGAGAGGCCAAGATGGCCCCATCCCTGCTCTCCTTTTGGTGGGAGATAAAGGCATTCTTGTGCTGGCAAGCCTTTTCAAACCAACAAGGGCTGGGATTTAAATGCTGTGTGGTTTAAATTTTAAACTTGGTATTTTTAACATGTTACCTTTTAATGCATAACTATTTTAACTCTTTAAATTGTTTAACTATATTTTTAAAAAAAATTATATTTATACATTTTAATGTTTTTGTACTGGTTTTAAATTGTATTGTTTTAAAGTTGCTGTTTGCTACCTTGAGGGAAAAAAGGCAGGGTGTAAGATAATAATAATAATAATAATAATAATAATAATAGAATTATTATTATTATTATTTCTAAAAAAACAAACCTTGATGTACCATTTTATATAAGGGCCACCATTTTACTCCATTAATGTATTTAATGGGACTTGAGCATCCATGGATTTTGGTATCCATGGGAGCCAGGGTCCTGGAACCGAACCCCAGCAGATACCACGGGCCCACTGGGCATACTGGCATGGGCCATTTATACTGATTTTTCCCTGCTCTTTCATCAGCTTGTCTTCATAAGACTGGGCCAAAGACCTGCTCAGACTGCAGATTGCTTCCTGCTTCCTGTGAATATGATTGTTTTGCTTCAGCAATCAAAAGCTTTAGATAATTGCTGCATCCCTAATTATGACACCATTTCATAAGTAATGGAAGGACAGTTCTGCAGCAAATCTGAGCCATCCTTGCCTTAAAGGGAATTTTAAAAACTCCCCATTTGCTCTAGCTCTTCTAAGAAAATTCAGAGTACTCCACTGTGGTGTCCATTGCGTCAACTGCCATCACTGAGGTAGACTGCTCCCTCTGGGGAAGCTTTGGAGCCAGAGTACTCTGGGAGCATGCTGAAGTATTCAGGCCAGTGTAAGCCCATCCTACATCACCAAATTATAATTTACAGGATTCCTAAGGACTGAATTATGTCAATTAAAATGTTATAAAACTAATGTAACCCTGTGGTTCGGATACTCCCAAAGAAACAAAAACAATTACTCTGTAGTAGTATTAAGTCAGAACAAAATATGGAGAAACAGAATGGTTCCCAACTGGCAAAGGAGTCAGGCAAGCCTGCATAGTACCACCTCCATACTTGTTCAATTTGTATGCAGAAGACATCATATGAAGAGCAAGGTTACACTTAGAAGAAGGAGGAATGAAGACAGCAGGAAGAAACATCAACAGTCTAAGTTATGGGGATGACACAATATTACTAGTAGAAAATATCATGGACTTTAAGCAATTACTAACAAAAGTCAAGAAAGAAAGTGCACAGGCAGGCTTGCTACTGAACATAAAGAAAACAAAGATATTGACCAGAAAGGACCTGCATACATTCAAATTAGATAGTGAGGAAATTGAAATAGATAAAGATTTCCAGTAGTTTGAATCAAACATCATTCCAGAACAGACACTGAAGTTGAGAGATAAGAAGAAGACTAGGAATGGGAAGGGCAGCCATGAAAGAGTTAGAGAAGATCCTAATGAGTAAATATATACAACTGACCACTAAAGCTAGAATTGTCCATCATTATGTGTGGACGTGAGAGGTGGACAGAGAAAAAAGTGGATAAAAAGAAAGAAAATAAACTCATTTGAGATGTGGTGCTGGAGAAGAGTGTTGATGATACCATGGACAGATAAAAAGACGAACAAATGGATCCTTGAACAGATCAATCCTGAAATACCCCTAGAAGCCAAGATGATCAAATTGAGGCTGTCGTACTTTGGCCACATCATGAGAAGGCAAAATTGATTAGAAAAGGCAATAATGCTGGGAAAGTATGAGGGTAGAAAAAAGAGTGGAAAACTACACACCAGATGGCTGGACACAGAGATGAGGCTGCAATACTAAAGTAGAACAGCAGAAGACAGGAAGGGTTGGAAATGTCTCATCCACAAGGTTGCCATGAGTCAAAGTTGACTCAAGGCAGTTAACAGTGAGCAACAGCAAAGCATTGAGTAGTAGTATTACATAAGTACTATGTAGTTGTATTAAGTATTATTCTCCTAGAATTCTTTGAAATGCTTTTCAGCATGAATCTAGAATCCTGAAGTTGGAAGATACACCAAGGGCAATCCAGTCCAATCCCATTCTACCATGCAGGAAGACACAACCAAAGTATTCCCAAAAGATGGCCATCCAGTCTGTGTCTAAAATCTCCTCAAAAAGGAGACTCCACCACTCTCCAAGTCAGAGTGTTCTACTTTCGAACAGCTCTTACCGTGGGTTGGATTGAAAGGAGAAATAATCATATAAGAATACATATATATATTTAAAATGAGTCATATATAACTGCTATTCAGAAGTTGATAATAGCAATTGAGTGATACCCTAAGCATGGAATTTATACATAACTGTAATTTCCTAAATGCATTTTCAACAATATGGAACGGTATTTTCACGAGGAATGAAAATAGAGAGAAAATGAAGAAAATTGTAGTGTAAACTGCTCCGTTTAAAGCAATTTTTTTTCTGATCAAGAAAAAAAATGTTTGAAGTAAACAGTCATTTTATTCTTAGACGCCGGGGCCAGCTATTGTATTATATGCAAGTATCCCCCCGCCAACTCTGTTTCCAAGGGAATTCTCATTTGTAGCCCTGCTCTTTATATTGTTCACTACCACTGGAAAATAAACTGCAGAAAGAATGTCACCAAACACAAACTTTTTGAATTCTTATAATAATCCCAAAACAGTATGCAAAACGGTGCTAGTAAGATTAAAACCCACATGGGGTTGGTTGTAAACCCTAAAGATGTAGGGGTCTGGAGTAAAACCCCATTTGTTTCAGCTGAAAAAAGGAACTGCTTCAACAGACTGTGTGGTCCCACTTGCTTGTTTCAGGAATAAAAAAGATTAAGGCAATACACACAGGGATGGTAAGACGGGAACTCTGCTTTGAAGGGATCCTCAATAGCCCGTAACTTTGCCTCAAGATCTCTTTCAATCTGTCTCTCACAGAAAGAAATAGGAATTTCCCTCTTTCAATAAAAGTTAGATTCTCCACAATCTCTAATTTCCTTAAAACAGGTTCACTATTTCAGAGAAGTATTCCTGATTTTAAAATGTTTTCCCCTCTAACTTTCAGTGCTGATTTGTTTAGTGTGTTCTTGAGATTTGCATAAATTATATATTTTTATTGGTTTTAAATCTTTCCACCATTCATTTTGAATTGTAGGCTGAGTCTAACTTATCCTAAATGCTTGGGAAAAGAAGTGTTTTGTTTTCCAGACATTTTTGGATTTTGAAATACCTGCATTTGCATATAGATACATAATGAGATATCTTGACAATGGGACCCAAGTCTAAGTACAAAAAGCATTTATGTTTCATATATACCTTATACACATAGACTCAGGGTAATTTTATATTGTATTTTTTAATGTGTATGAAATAGTTAGTCTGAATCATCAGAAAGCATAGATGTCACTATCTCAGTCAACCATGAAAAGGTTTTGGCTAATGGAGTTGGCCCTCCATATCTATAGATTTTTCATTCATAGGTTCAGGCCTCCATGGTTTCAAAATATTCCAAACATATATAAATTCCAAAAAGCAAATCTTTTTACTGTGTCATTATACTGAATGGGACTTGACCACCCACAGATTTTGGTAACCACAGAGGAGTCCTAGAACCGAACTCCAGCAGATACCAAGAGCCCACCTTATTTTGGAGTTTGGAATTCTGGATAAGGAAGATTCAATCTGTACTAGCTCTCTCTCTCTCTCTCTGTGTGTGTGTGTGTGTGTGTGTGTGTGAAAATGAGTGACAGAGAGAAAGGGCTGCGTAGTGTCACAGAAAAGAAACTGTAACATGAAGATGTCCAACACTGGGAGAGATTTACTGGCCAACTACTTTGACAGAATGTTCTGCAGAGCATTACTCCATTCACAGTAACAATGGAGTTTATCATACGATGGTATTTGGGGCTATAATGCAATGGCAATCCGAACGCAATCATAGGGTTTCACATTATTGTGTATGAGTGTATCTCATGCAATTTTGGGCAATGGGAAGTCATTCTGAATGCAATCATGGGGTTTCACGTAATTGCGTATTAAAGCATCTAAAGCAATTTTGGGCAATGGGGGGTTCATTTTCAGGAAATGGGAAATCATTCTGAACGCATTCCGAATGCAATCAGATTTCACGTAAATTCGCTAAACTAGCGAATTCACGTAATTGTGAATTGGCTCCATTCTCAATTGAGAGAAATTCCTCCCATGTGATAAACTCCAGTGCTAAGAGACTCATATCTACTCAGCAGTAAGTCCTAATGAATTCAGTGGCACTAATCCTGGGTAAATATGTACAAGACTGTAGTCTAAATGAGACCTTCTAAAAAGCCAATGAATGCCTAGATGTCTTTATGATGATCTTTTTTCTTTTTTTCTTTTTTTCTTTCTTTCTTTCTTTTTTTATTTTTTAATTTTTATTTTTTTGCTATTGTTTGTGGGGGTTTTTCCCCCCTAACAACAATTCTGTGAAGTAGGTTAGGTTGAGAAGCTGTGATTAGTTCCAGGTGGCCACCTGAGTGTTATACAGAAGCAACAAACTGATGCATTGGGCAGAAAGGGGTGGATATGAGCACAGAATACATGCTGTGACCACTGATCTCAAACAAAGTTGTCCCTTTGAGCCTAAGGGAGGAAATGGAAGAAATGTTCCTGCTTCTTGCTCTATTACTAAAATTCTTGTTTACTTTTCCAAAGAACCAGAGGAAGTTCCCCTTTTCACTGAATATCCAGAACAATTCCAAGCACAAATAGAACTATTTATTCCTACACCAAAGCTGAGTTCTTTTTATTCCAGATGGACAGCAAAAACCACATTTTTTTCCTAGGAGGTATAGCATTCTGGGTCAGCCAGTGTGGTGTATTGAGTTGAGCATTTGGAGAGTAGGGTTCAAGTCATGGAAACTCACTTTGGGCAAGGCACACTCTCTTGCCCTCAGAGGATGGCAGTGGCAAAGATCCTCTGAAGAAACTTGCCAAGAAAACCCAGTGATAGGGTTGCCTTAGGATCACCATAAGTCAGAGATGACTTGAAGGCAAATAGTTTGCTAGGTAGCCAGTGTAGTGTACTGGTTTGAGCATTGGACTATGACTCTGGAGACCAGGGTTTAATTCCCAGCTCAGAAACTGGGTGAACTTGGGCAAGTCACACACTCTCAGCCTCAGTGGAAGGCAATGGCAAACCTCTTCTGAAGAAATCTTGCCAAGAAAACCCCAAATAACTTGAAGGCATGCAACAACAACAGTAGTTTGCTAGTTTTGATTAAAGGTATATTATTTTCTACTCTGATTGGTCAAATGCCAGAGGTAGGCAGGACTGACTTTGTTGCTTACTTTGGATGGGAAGAGGAGCACAGGGCATTTATGCTGGAACAATAGGGACAATATCACACTTTACTGTTATAGTGCTATTATTCCCCTTTAATTGTTACGGCTGCTTCTTATGGGATCCTGGAATTTGCAGTTTAGGAAGTGGCATTTAGAATTCTAAGCCAGAGAGCTCTTGGGTCTCACTAAACTACAAATCCCAGAATTCCACATGAGCCAGCCATAGCAGATAAATTAGGGTTACAGAGCTATATCAATGTAATGTGATATCGACCTCAATTTTTGAAACACTATATCTTTAGGTTTCCAGAACCAGAACACAGATGGGGTTGCCATGCATCCACAGGCGACTTGAAAGCACACACATATATACATAATGATATTATACTATGATGTATTACATTTACTGCATACCAATATTTCATCAAATTGCATGCACACATACATACATACTCAGAGTATTGTATGTATAGATTTGGGTACATTAGGTCTTTTCTGCTTAAAGTTGTAGTTTTGTGTGGTTTTCTTCCTTAATAACACTTGCCTTCATGTTGCTCATTCAAAAGAGGAAATTTCTCAAAATATTGGTCTTGTGAAAAACCTGCTTTGGGCAGAAAAATGTTTATTTTACATAGAAAGTTTACAGTTTGTTTGCCTAAGCATTACTTTAAACACACGTGCGCGCACACACACACACACCAATAGAGGCATACCCTTCAACCATCCTGATTTGGCAAGACCAATTCCAACTAATCTTCTGCCATCCCACATTTGCATCTGCTTTTTAAATACTCCAGTTCCTTGCTTCCTGATCTCACTTTCCCTTTTATCCTAGGCTTACTGCACTGGCTGCAAACTGAATTCAAAGTGCAAAAGTTGTTTGCATTCAGTTAGCTCAATGGAGGGAAAGGAGATGAGATGGAAATATTGCCCTTCCCATTAGGCTGAGGCATGAACAAACTGCTGCAGGCTTTCCTAGCTTGTGTGTTCCTTTTCATTAATATATATTTTTTTATCTTAACATACCTTGATATTGCTTCTTGACATATGTCCCAGTTTTCAACTGTGAAATGTTGCAGATCATGTGGACACAGAGGTGAGGAGGTGGTGTTTTGGTTTGGTTTAGTTTGGGTTTGGGGCAAAAGCACAATTCTTTTTGCAAAAATGAGTTTTTCACAACTATGTCCCATAATATGAAATCACTGAGAAATGCTTTCAAACACCCTTAATCTTCCCCCTTGTGGAAAAAGAAACTTTCAAATTCTTTGCATGCAAAAGCAAAATAAGCCACGATTTACATCCTTAGAAACTGGTAATCCTTTTGATATATTCAAGTCTTCATATAGAGTCAGGAGCCTTTGAGTAAAGTTAGTAACTTTCATAACCCCCACACCTCTACACAAAATATGCTGAAGGCAGAACAGAGAGAAACCTTCAGGGAGCTGGTTAAAATCTACTTCACTTGAGTGGCCATCCTCAGAGTACAAAGAGGTCAATATATCCATAATTATTATCACTATTTCTTTCTTTTTTAAAAGAAAAAAACCCAAGTTACTTTAACAAAAGAGGGATGGCTGGGGGAAAAGGCACTTAAATGATTCTTCCTATGCAATGTCTTGTCTAGAAGCTGTCTAATTTCCCAAAGGATCACAGAGATATCAGAGTTGCCAAAGAAAGGAATGATTTTTTCCCCCTTTTTTCTTAAAAAAAAAAATCTAGTAAAAGAGCCTACGTCACAAAATATTACTGGTAGATCATTTTGTTTGTTCCCTTAAACTATCTCATGAATGCTTTTTGAAAACAATCCTGTAAGAAGGAAAGATATTTTAAGGTCATTAGGCCAAAGGCCTATCTCAACGGTACCTTCCAACACTTTACAGATGAAAACTGGGACCATGTGCCCAAATATCATCAGAGTGCGATCCAGATGGTGAAGAAGAAGAAGAAGAAGAAGAAGAAGAAGAAGAAGAAGAAGAAGAAGAAAGAACACATAAGCTAAGTAAGGATGAAGCAATTTGCTTTTGCCTGAGTCTGCACAGAAGGGCAAAATTCTGCCTCTTCTCTTCTGTATCCTCACTGAATTGATAGAATGCAAACTACTTTTGGGCTTTGAATTCATCTTGGAGCAAGTGAAGTCAACTGAGAACAAAAGGAGAATGTGGGAGGACGAGAGAGAAACTGAAATTTTTTAAAAGTAGTTGGAAGAAGAGGCGATAGCAAAGGATCAATGTCTGCCAAATCAGGACTGTTGAGGGTATGCTCAGAATCCAGGATTCTGATTTTCCAGAACAACCAAGGATGTGTCCATCGGATGTGCATATAGGCTATAGCTTTCCATAGATGTTGCCTTCCTGGTATTCAAAGACAAGCACCCTCCCATCCTGGTTATGCATATAGCCATCAGGATTAGTATCAACTGATAGTGGCAGGCTCTATGCGAAACAGATGGGCAGGAAAAAGTGGCTTGAAGCTGCCTTTTCTGAAGCCACCGGCTCCAAAGAGAGCTGGAGTGTGCATGACATGATCACATGACATGGCTTAAAGCCAGAAAAAAGCGGTAAAAAGCAGTTTCTTTTTGAAACTGCTTTTCTCTGCATAACGGCACTTTTCTGCTGGCTTCAAGGCATGTGTCATCTAAACGCCACACCTTCAAGCCAGCCTGAAACCACCTCTTTTTGCCTGTCTGTTTTAGCCTCTTTGACTTTGTTTAATCCCCCTCTAAAACCTTCTCCGTTGGTAGACAACACATCACATAGAATCATAGAGTTGGAAGAAACCACAAGGGCCATCCAGTCCAACCCCCTGCCATGCATCTGCCCTGAGTTTCTTACCATCTGGTTTCATTGCATTTTTCTACTATTACAAGGGATGAAAAGGACAAAGCCTCTTATTTCATTTCATTTCATTTCTCTTCTGCCTTTCCCCCCAGTGGCATCACTAAGGGGGCACAGGGGGTGCAGACCACATTAGGTGACACCCTAGGAGGGGGTGACACCACTGCTTCTCAGACATCTGTGTTTTAGCAGAAATGGGCTGCGGCATTTGCCTGCTTACCTTTCAAATGCTTTAAGAGATGGTGGGAGTGGGGCTAAGATCAGTGGGAGGAGAAAGGAGAGCCTCAAAGTTTTTTAAAAAATTATTATTTAAAATTTCAAATTTAATTAAAAATATTCTTTTAAAATTTTCTTTAAAAACATCACATTTTGCCAAATCTTCACAGTGTATATGTAAATATACACGGTGCATATAATACTGTTTTTGTCACAACTCTTACCATTATGTTCAGCGATATAGGGGAATTACCATTCAATAAGTTTTGCACATTAGTGCAAAAAAATGACTAAGGATTCTGAAGGGTGTGCTATGGGAAAAGGTCAATGGGGGGGGTGACACCATGAGTGACCACATTGGGTGATGCTAACCCTAGGGACACCACTGTTTCCCCCCAATATTAAGACTGAAGGTGGCTTGCAAAACATTAACTTCAACACAGAATAAAATGTACAAAAACTTCTGTGTGTGTGTGTGTGTTAAAGGACCAATGTGGTTTAGTGGTTTGAATGTTGGACTAGAACTCTAGGAGACCAGGGTTCAAATCTCCACTTGGGACATGGAAACTCACTGGGTGAACTTAGACAAGTCACAGCCTCAAAGTAAGACAATGAAGAGAGATTCCATCTGCAGTCTGCAAGTACTTAGAAAAGAAGTCCATGATCTACAAAAGTTAACATGGGTTTCTCAAAAGTAAGTCATGCCAGACTAATCTTATCTCTCTCTCATTTTTTTAATGGAATTACAAGCTTGGTTGATGAGAGGAATGCTGTGGATGTAGTGTATCTTGATTTCAGTACAGCCTTTGACAAGGTCTCTCATGATACCCTTGCAAAAAGGCTAGTAAAATGTGGGCTACACAATGTGACTGTTAGGTGGATCTGTACTTCGTTGACAGACCAAACCCAAAAAGTGCTCACCAATGGCTCCTCTTCATCCTGTAGAAAAGTGACCAGTAGGATACCACAGGGTCCTATCCTGGCTCCAGTGCTATTCAACATCTTCATCAATTACTTGAATGATGGAATAGAGGGCATGCTTTCTGTGCTGATAAAGACTAACATAGCTATATGTTCTATTTATTTAACATTGGGAATTGTTGCAGGCCAGTTGGGTATAGAGCATTAAGAGGATCGAGGAGATCCCAATTCCACTCTCATTCTCTTCTATGAAGTCCTAAGCAAGACTAGCAACTGCCAAACCATGGACTTTAACACTCATCAATCTCCCAGTTTCTGAAACCATAAATGAGATGCATGTATGGAAATTGTTAATGAATTCTGCAATCTCCTCTAAATCTAAGCAATTAGCTGTTGTTAGCAATAACAGGTGTCACTCAAGAGATTCTATCTTCATTGTTGATTATCACTTTTTTTGTACCCAGTCATAAAAAGGTACAAAGAAGGGGGAAATCACATAGTTAGAAGCTTTGGCCAACTTAAGGGAGGCAAATTAGAATCATTACCATTCTCTGGCTAAGTAGTGTGCAGGTCTTCTTAGAATGTTGCTCATTTACATACTTTGATCTGATGGGTGTAGGTACCTAATTATACAGCAGCCAGCAATGGTTTTTTGATGTACTTGGGTAATTAATATTCAGCATAATAATTAATTGTGCAGATTGCTCCCTTGCATACCAAACTTGCTTTCGTAAATGGAAATAATATTTAGAAATATGTCAGCGAAGTACAGGGTGGGTGACAGAACTATCCACAAAAGCATCCTAAGATCCATTAAGTTCTGTTAAAGAGAGAGATTTTTAGCTTTGCTAAATGCTCCATTATTCCTCAAAGGTTCTTTATTTCTTTCCTTAGACATTTTTAAAAACAAAAATGGGCATATGCCTCAATTTGGACAGTTGTTCCTTACTTGATGAAGAATATCATTATTCTAGGGCAAAATAACATGGAAGGATCACCTTGTGCTAACCATTTATTCTCACAAAGAAGTATATCAAGTAGTCACACGTCAAGCATGTTAGAGATCAGCCTCTCTTTCTCTTTCTGGGTGCATCTTCACTGCAAAAATAATGCAGTTTGATACCACTTTAACTGTCATGGCCCCATCCTACAGAAACCTGGATTTGTAGTTTTGTGAGGCACCAGCACTTTCTGGCAGAGAAAACAAAAGACCTTGTAAAAGTGCAGATCCTGCGATTCCATAGGATGGAGCTACAAAACTTATAGTGGTGTCACATTGCATTATTTCTACAGTGTAGATGCTCCTCTACTCTCTCTCCTCTTAGCCAAAATCCTACACTAAGGAGACACTCATGGAGTTATATGATAGTTGTGTTACACCTCCTCATTAATCAATTAGGAAATTGCGTTATCAAGAACAAAACCAAATAGAGATGGCTGCCCATTGGGACAGACAAGTTAGTGTGGGCAATGTAAAGTGAAGCTAAAGTCGATTTTAGGCAATGAGAGCCTTTTTTCTGAACACTGGTGTATAAATACTCTAAATAAATAAATAGCCAGAACCAACTAATTCTGGTTTTTTCTCTTTCTTCTTGGTTTGTGATAACAGTGTATTCCAACTCCTTAGTGTTTAATATTAAATCCATAGGAAAGGGGCATCTACAGTTCAAACATCTCCATGGTTTTAAAATGTAGCATATTTTACTCTGTCTGATAGCATCATACATTTTTAGACAGTATTTTTTTTATGGTTCTAACAGTTTAAATTCTTTATATTGATTTTATTGTATAATAATATCCAGGGATCTTTGGATATAGGGTGTAGTGTAAATATGTTAATAAATAAATTAAACTGAATTAAGTAACTGACACGTGTAAAGTAATATATAAACCCTAACTGAACTTAAAAACAGTAGCTGGAATTCTGTATCACCCACTTAGTTAATATAGTAAACTATACTTGCTTTACTTATATGTAAAGTAGATTAAGTATATTTACTTATAAGTATAGATTAAGTATACTTAAGGCTTATTTAAGTATATTTAACTATGGAACGTCTCCTGGCCCACCCACACCCAAACCTAATGGAAATGTAATTCAGCCATGCTCAGATTGCCAGAAGAATGGACCTCCTTCTCTCCATGCAACCGAAGCTTGGTAAAGTAGATTGGGAAAAGGAATTATGATCATGGCAATAGCATCAAAATAGGGATTGATCCACACTGTCAAAATAATTCAGACACCACTTTAAGTTCTGTAGCAGCATCTTTCAGGTGTGCCTGGATTTTTTGCTACATTGCTCACCAATGGCTCCTCTTCATCCTGGAGAGAAATGACTAGTGGGATGCCACGGAGTTCTATCCTGGGCCGTTTAACATCTTTATCAATTACTCATGCTTATCAAATTTGTAGATGACACTAAATTGGAAGGGGTAGCTAAGATTGAGAGGACAGGATCAGAATTCAAAATGAGTTTAACAGATTAGAAAGCAGGGCCAAAACTAATAAAATTAATTTCAACAGGGAGGTACTACACTTGAGCAGTGAAAATGAAAGGCTCAGATATAGGATGGGTGACCCCTAGCATGGCAACAGTATATCTGAAAGGGATCTAGAAGTCTTAGTAGACCACCATGAATCAACAGTGTAATGTATCAGCAAAAAAGTCACTGAGATACTAAGCTGCATCAATAGGAGTATATTGTATAGATTGAGGAAGTAACAGTACCAAAATGGTGAAAGGTCTGGAAACCATGCCCTATAAGGTGCCCTATAAGGTAAGGCTTGGAAAGCTACAGTAGGTATGTTTAGTGTGCAGAAGAGAATGTTAAGATGTGATATGATACCTGGAGCTAAATATTTGAAGGGATGTCATGGTGAGGATGGAGAAGCTTGATTTTAGGTGCTCCAGAGACTAGGACATGGCACAATGGATTCAAACTATGGGGGGGGGGGGGAGACTCCAGCTGAAGATCAGGAAGAACTTCCTGATGGTATGAACTGTTGGACAGTGGAATACTGTATGCTGCCTCAGAGTGTGGTGAAGTCTCACTCTTTCAAGGTTTTTAATTAGCGACTGGGTGGCCATCTGTTGAGAGCTTTGATTGTGTGTTCCTGCATGGCAGGAGATTGGATTTGATGACCCTTGAGGTCTCTTCCAACCCTATGGACTCTTTCACACGGGAGGAATATCTCCCAAACTTCGAATGGAGCCAATACAAATTCCCGTAAATTCGCTTGTTTAGCGAATTTACGGGAATCCCCATTGCATTCGGAGTAATGCTCCATTTCCCGAAAATGACCCCTCCTTGCCTGAAATTGCGTGCGAAGCTTTAATTCGCAATAACGTGAAACCCATGATTGCGTTCGAATTGACTTCCCTTTTGCCCGAAATTGCGTGCAAAGCTTTAATTCGCAATAACGTCAAACCCTATGATTGCATTTGGATTGACCCTAGATTATACTTCCAATTCCCGATGTCTGAAAGAGTCCTATGATTCTATAATTATATGAACTTCTCCCCAAACTGATACCTTAGAGAATATCAAAGCTGCTGTTTGCCTTGGTCCTATTGTTTTGTTCCAACTTAGTTTTAACACACGTATTTTGGGGGGGGGGGGGAGATATTGCTTAATCAGTGCATTACCTGTAAACCAGGGGGAAACTAAGCCACTGATTTTCTCAGAGCTAAATTGAAATGGCAGCTGAATGGACTAGATATTGAACAAATAGACTCATAGAAACACATGGATCTATACTTAACCTATCTGTTAATGGGGAATACTCACAAACTGTATCTTAACAATGGCAGAGTGCTATCTTCTGTTTTTATTATACTTAAAGAGGGAAAATATGTTTCAGCTGTTATCTATGTTTACTAATCTGAGGCACTTACTCAAGTAAAGTATACTTGATGACCCTTGAAATCTCTTCCAACTCTATGATTCTATGATTATATGAACTTCTCCCCAAGGTAATGTTTTAGAGAATATCAAACCTTCTGTTTGCACTGCAGGGTGCCCTTGCTTGGACGCATATGAGCAACTGCAGACAAGCTTTTATAGGAACATGCTAGAACAACTTTAAAAAATTTCTAGTTTACCGCATTGTGGGCCAGGAACGTTTTCAGAATGCTCTCAGAATGGTACAAAATGGGAGCGGCAGCATTCTTGGTCCCATTCTTGCGGTCCCATTCGCTCCCGTTTTGTACCTTTCTGAGAACATTCTGAGAACGTTCCTGGCCCACAATGCAGTAAACTAATGTGATCGATGGTTTTAATATGTCATCAAGTTGATTTTAACTTATAGCAATATTATGAATTAGAGACCTCCGAGAGTCCAAGTAGACCACATTTTGAACATGAGTCAGCAGTGCGATGCAGCAGCTAAAAAGGCCAATTTAATTTTAGGCTGCATCAATAGAAGTATAGCGTCTAGATCAAGGGAAGTAATAGTGTAACTCTATTCTGCTTTGGTTAGGCCCCACCTGGAATACTGTGTCCAGTTCCTGGCACCACAATTCAAAAGGATGTGGAGAAGCTGGAGAGTGTCCAAAGGAGGGCAACTAAGATGGTGAAGGGTCTGGAAACCATGTCCTATGAGGAACAACTTAGGGAGCTGGGGATGTTTAGCCTGGAGAAGAGAAGGTTAAGAGGTGATACGATAGCCCTGTTTAAATATTTGAAGGGATGTCATATTGAGGAGGGAGCAAGCTTGTTTTCTGCTGCTTCAGAGACTAGAGTGAAGAACAATGGATGCAAGCTGCAGGAAAAGAGATTCCACCTCAGCATTAGGAGGAACTTCCTGACAGTAAGGGCTGTTTGACAGTGGAACACACTCCCTCGGAGTGTAGTGGAGTCTCCTTCCTTAGGGGTCTTTAAGCAGAGGCTGGATGGCCATCTGTCAGGGATGCTTTGACTTGGAGTTCCTGCATGGCAGGGGGTTGGACTGGATGGCCCTTGTGGTCTCTTCCAACTCTATAATTCTATGATTTTATGAATCAATGGATTGAAAGCAATCTCTCTGGAAGAAATGTATTTCCCAGTTACTAAGTATGTTCAGTACAGACATTTTAGTATGCTTTCATTTTTTAAAAAACTTGGAGAACTCCATTGGGGCCAAGGGACGGAGAAGTGGGATTTCCAAAGAATAATGGTGTTTTGATTGGTACACTCGTCTGCAAGTACAAAATGAGGCAAATTCAAGTGAACTGAACACATTTTTCTCCTGTTGAAGCTGAAGTGGAGCTTGTCTATCATTTCCCATTTTACTGCAGACTATTAAGATTCCACCTATCTCAGTGCACATTGGAATCCAATCTGATTATTATTATGACACAATAAAAAACCAGTTTTTTTCTCTTTGTTATAATCAGTACTAGAGTACTAAATCATTAGCCAATGCATTTACAGTTTTGCCCCAAGCCATGGTATGTCCCTGTCATTTACCTGCAAGCTTTTACATTTGCAACCAACTCAAAAAAAAATCCTTCTGCAGGACAGCCTGACATAGCCATTATAAATATCTGAAATAGCTGATCATAATGATATCATTATTCCCTCCCAATCAATTTAGTGATGGTCATTTGAATTTTAACTGTTTTAACAGTGAGAATAATAAAAATGGTATTCATGTCTGAAAGTTCTCTGCATTGTGTTTAGTGTCATGTTATTGCCATATTTTTTCAGCAAGTATCTTGAGAATTCCATTAACAGGCATAATCAACTCATTTTATAATTGCTTCTGGGATACTTAAGGATGTTTAATTTCGGAGGGGGAGGGTCCTCTTCACTAAAAGGATCTCCAGTATTAAAAACAATATATATGTAGAAGCTTATATCATCCTCTGCATAACATAATTATTTATACTTAACTATGAAGCAGATGCACTACTAAAACTTGTTACTGAATTGTGAAGATGCATAATGGGACACTGGTAAAAGCACCCAATGAGCATCAGCGGAACCTGATGCACATCAGCCACTGTCTCATCATACGCAGGGGATTGAAGCACATCAGAGACCATACCACATGTTTCGCAATGCACATCAGTCCCAATGCACATTGGTCACTTTGATAGCTCCACTACATATTGATCTAACATAAGCCCTCTGCTGAAAATGGATGTTATGGAACTATCCAATATTAATTCCCACAAACATAAATCCACTTATGGAGATATAACTGGAGTACAGGATTCAGCCCCCCGTTGAGATTTTATGTAGTTAGTCTAAAAATAGCATAAGCTTTTCTTCACTGTGTAGAGGAACCTACTTTGCCCTCCTATGTTCCATGTTTATGAGGATTAATTAAAATTCTAAAGATGACCAAAAGTTTCCCGAGTTACTGGAATATACAAGAATCATAGACTTGGGGGAATCCTTGAAGGTTATCTAATTTACAGCAGGTCTTATGAGGGACACATCACACTTGAATCTCTACACTTGATTTACTCAAATTTGGGTTTGGTTCACATATGCATTTGTGGAGACATTCAATTGTAACATTTTATGTCATTGGAATCAGGTGGTGCTGTCTTGGTGATGGAGCAATGGCTGAATGTTACAAATGGTTGGATAGAGTTAATACACTGGAGATAAATCCTGCTAAGATGGAGGCTCTATGGACTGGTGGTTCTTGGATCTGGGAATTGGATAAGTGACTTGCCCTTAATGCAGTTGTATTTCCCCAAGGGAGCAAGTGCATAACAAGGGGGGTATTTCTCAATCCATGTTTGTCACTATAATCCCAGGTGGACACCATGGCTTGACACCAGCTTCAGTTAGACTGTCTGCTACAGTCTTTCCTGGACAGGGATAACCTAAGCCCTGTACACACCGCCAGGATGTGACGTCCTGGCAGCGAAGTTAGGGCCAAATAAATCTGGGCACTCAAAAGTGTGATGTTGCAGCTGTGTCGCAGCTGTAACAGACTGCCCACACAGCAGACATCACAGCTGTGTAGCTGCACTGTATCACCCAGATGGCGCTGCACAGAAGGGACGTTGTATGGGCTGCAACACAGCCCTTACGACGTCACAAAAAGGAGCTGCTCTAGGCAGCTCCTTTTTTGCTGCGCAGCGGTGCAGCTACGTGTGCAGCAAATAGGGATGTCTGCAGCACCAGTGGTGTAAATTTGCACCACTGTGCAGCAAATAGGGATGTCTGCAGAACATCCTTTTCAGGCGATCTGTACAGCCCCTTAATTACACTATTCAATTCACTGGTAACTCTGTGATTGTTATTGTTATGTGCTATCAAGGCAGCTTCGACTCATGTCTGTCCTATATATTAAAACTTTCAAGTGATCCTGTTATTAACTGTTCTGTTCAGGTCTTAACAATTCACCATGTGTCAGGGATGCTTTGATTAGGAGTTCCTGCATGGCAGGGGGGTTAGACTGGATGGCCCTTGTGGTCTCTTCCAACTCTACGATTCTATTATTCTAAGATTGTCTTCCTTGTTTGAATCAGTCCATTTTTAATGTGGTCTTCCTCCTTACCTACTAATTTCCACTTTATCCAGCATTATTCTCTTTTTTGGGGAGTGATGTTGTTTCATGATGAGTCAAAAGTATGACAGCCCAAGTTTAGTCATTGTGACTTCTAGTGAGAATTCGGGCTTGCTTTCCTCCTGGAGCAATTTCTTTGTTTTGTTTTTTTTCAGTCCACAATGTCAATAAAGCCCTCTTCCAGTACCATATACCAATGAATTGATTCTCTCATCTTGTCCTGCTTTCACAGACACATATAAAAATTAGAAATTTTACGGCAAGGATTATCTTGACTTTGCTGTTCAGTGATGGAGAGAGTGTGACCTGTCCACAGACACTCAGAGGATTTCCATGGCTGTGTGGGAATTGAACTCCTTTCTCCATAGTTCTTGTCCAGTTCTCAAGCCATTACACCATTCTGGCTTTCTTTCCTGAAAGCTAGTTTATCCCAACTTTTAAGGAAAGGTAAATTTGCATATATGTTTTTTTTGGACAGTGATACATGTGTTTTGTATGCAATTTTGTTCATATACAGCATTTTTCTAATATAATGACTTAATTGGTTTACAAGTCCCAATTAGAGTAAACACATTGAATCAATGGGGCTTTTTAGATTGGCAGGAAAGTGTGACATGAAGTTGCACTTTCCTTAATGCTTAGCAGCTAGACTGCAAGCCCCAGGTGTGCATTTAAAAGGTACAGGGCAGCTAGACTGAGGGGTGTGGGAACGACTTATCTGAGGTCTTTTCTGTGGCTCAGCAGCTACATTGGAAGCTGTCAGAACGCTACAAACACAGGCGGAGCAGCTACATGGGCGGCAATGAATGCGGCTTTTAGCCGCGGTGAACCTTTAATTTTTTTTTCCTTGCCGGCTGCGAACTGCGCAATTCCTCAATGCCCTGCAGGTGTAAAAGCTGGGGTTTATTTGCGAAGTTTTTTAAAGCTCCCAAACCCTAGCTCCACCCCTAATCCGAACCCTAGACATGCGCAGTAGGGACTCTGGGATGCCGTTACTGTTATTCTACTGTGGATAACATGTCAATTCATTCACAAAATAAAGGGGTTCATTCATGATGCACCAGTGCAACGGCACAGTTTAAAAAGGCAGAGGAGCCGCAATGATAATTTGACGGATCCTCATAAGTATACATTTGTGCTGCGCAACTGCGCAGGTTTGCAAACTGCGCAAACACAGTTACACCATACAGTCAAATTATCACTGCCGGCTGGGAACTGTGCAATTGCGCGTTCGCAGCCAGCAGTCGGCAAACCTGCGCAGTTGCGCAGGACAAATGTATACTTATGAGGATCCGTCAAATTATCATTGCGTTTCCTCCGCCTTTTTAAACTGTGCCGTTGCACTGGTGCATCATGAATGAACTCCTTTATTTTGTGAATGAATTGACATGTTATCCAGAGTAGAATAACAGTAACGGCTTCCCAGAGTCCCTACTGCGCATGTCTAGGGTTCGGATTAGGAGTGGAGCTAGGATTTGGGAGCTTTAAAAAACTTCGCGGATAAACCCCAGCTTTTACACCTGCAGGGCATTGAGCGTTTTAATTAGAAGTGAAGTCCACACCACGCATGCTCCCAATCCACGATCCATTATGATCCGCACCTGTATCGCTGCCTTTAAATGGGCGCTTTAAAGAGACAGAGCCCCATTTAACCGTGCAACTACACCTCAGCCTTTAGATGCAATAGCAATGTTGCACCCTTTTTAAAAAAGTAGTGGGGAAATCAAGCTACTTTTTAAAGGCACTCCTTCTCCCTTAAAACTCCAAAATAGTGTTTTCATGGCACACTTTCCCTTTTTCTCATCTAAAGGCTGGGCTTTCATGCAGCCATCAACACACCTCTTTTTGCCAATGTAAAATGGGCCTGCTCTTTTTTAAAGGCACTTCTTCTCCCTTAAAATGCCAAAATAGTGTTTTCATGGCACACTTTCCCTTTTTCTCATCTAAAGGCTGGGCTTTCATGCAGCCTTCAACACACCTCTTTTTGCCAATCTAAAATGGGCCAATGAAACTTACATAATTATTGACTTACATAATTATTGACTTACCAAATCCCTCTTGATTTAATGGGTGTATTCTGGTAACAACTCAGGCTAACAACTGGATGAAGGCTAATATGTTTTTGAACATCATTTACATTAACAGGCATATGAGTGTGACCATCTTTGCTCAATACACTTACTTTTCTATACCTCTTTTGATCAAAGACCTCCATTGAAAAATCTGGAGAAATGCACATTTTGCAGGATAAGAGTTTTGGGTCATGTGTTGACACAAAGAAATTCAGTGCCCATTAAATGTTCATGTACCTAAGTGCAAAATTAGATAATTTCATAATACAATGGGGGGAATCTAATTTACCACTAATTTTTACCTAGCAAGCTTGACCTCTAAAACTTTTGAAACAGTTTGGGAGTGTTGCCTGTCCCACACCAGCTTATCAGTCCAAGGAGCTATTTTTGGCCAGTTTAGAGAACTCCACTGCAACTAAAGACAGAGGAACATGCTCTTAAAATTTGACCTTTAAAATTTGAGTCAGCAATATGGTGCAGCAGCCAAAATGCCGATGCAATTCTGAGCTACCTCAAAACTAGTATATTGTCCAGATCAAATTTCCCAGCTCTGAAACAAAGGTTCTGCGATCCCCTGCTAGTCCCCAACACTAAGACCCCTGACACCACAGCCCTTGCTGTTCAAAGAATTGTTAGTTTTTATGTTGTTGTATTATGTTTTTTATCTTGTTTGCTTGGTTTTAACTTATGCTAGTTTAATCTAATTTTAAGGGGTGGGAGGTTAGGGAGTGGATTATGGGAACTGTTTTTAGCTTATGACTGTTTTAACTTTGTTGTACCCCACTCCAATTGTTTGGACAGAGGGGTGGGCTATAAATAAAATTTATTATTATTGCCACTCCATTCTGCTTTGGTCAAACCTCACTTGGAATACTGTGTCCAGTTCTAGTTCCAAGCAGCACAATTCAAGAAGGACATTGACAATTTGGAACATGTCCAGAAGAGGGTGAGCAAGATGGTTAAATGGAAGATGGAAAACATGACCTACCAGGAGGGACTTAGGGGTTTGGATCTATTTAGCTTGGAGAATTGAAAACTGTGCGGTGACATGACAATTTTAGAAAAATCTTTAAATATGTGAAGGGATGACATGTAGAAGATGAAGCTAGCTTATTTTTGGCTGCATCAGAGACTAGAAAAATGAACCAATGCATTCAAATTTCAAGAAAAAAGATTACACCAAAACATTAGGAAGAACTTCTTTATCATAATTGCTGCTTGACAGTTGAAGAGATTGCTTCAGTGTTTGCTAGTCTCTCCAGCTTTTGAGGTCTTTGAACAGAGATTGTAGAGGCATCTTTCAGGAGTGCTCTAGTTTTCCTGCATTCCAGATGGCCCTTGTCATCCCTTCTGACTCTAAGGCCCGATCTAGACAGGCAGAAAGTGGTGCGTTTAGGACTAAAAAGCCCGCCTTTAGGGCTGGGGTGGGCGCAGTGGTTAGACCCTCCCCAGCCCTAAAGCGTATGGGCGCTGCCATTTTTAAATGGTAGCATCCATACGGACGTGCCATGTTGGTGTCATGATGTTTAGACATGCTGCATGCGCCATGACACCATTGTGCTGCAGGAGGGTGCCAAGCGTTCCCTTTCTGTGGCGCAAAAAGGAGCTCGAAAATTGAGCTCCTTTTTGCTTCCAGGTCTTTGCCGCAGCCTTTAAATGGCTGTGGCAAAGACCTGGGGAGAAAGGAGCAGCGGTGCGTCCCCTTTCTCCCCTCAGCGCCTCTAAGGGAAGCAGGGTGCAGCGGGCACCCAGGCCACCTGCTGCACCCCGCTTTGAGGCTGTGGGGAAGCAGTGGTTTTCCGCTTCCCCAGAGCCTCCAGAAGCGGCGGGATGGGACTGCAGAGGCTGCCAGTGTGGCAGCCTTGGCCCCACCCCACTGCTTCTAGGGGCAAGTACAGACTGCCCCTAAGATTCTATAACCCCAAATTCCATTAATTTGAAATTATTCGGGCCAAAAAAACTGGCTCTGTTCTAAATGTACTGTATAGTCTGCTTTAGAGCTGATCTGATTTTGTCCATGTTTCTTTATTCTCAATAAATCCTGATGAGAGGATTCCTGAACTGATGAGAATCTTCACCATTTGAGACTTCTTCTACATAAAATTGATAGTGGTTGTTTTGCATATGAAACAGTATTTTCTGTGCATGCTGTCTTCCATGCAAAATTAGCATGTGTGAATGTTGCACAGAATAACTCTTCATCTGTGAATAGTTTCCAAAAACAGCATATATTTCAAAAGGTTTTTTCACAGTCGGAATAAAATAGCTGAAATTACTCATTGCTTCCTTTGAGAACAAAATTAGCAAAGAATTATATCCAGCAGGGAGATACTTGATCTCAGAACAAGAGAGTTTGTACCTGTCTGTTTTAAACTTATCTTAGCAGCATCACAAAGATGTTGCAGGCCTGCAACATGTGACTCCAACAACACCACTTTTAATACATTTGATATTTTTGTACAATGTTTGTCTGTTGGCCAAGTCAGTGAGCTTTGTAAGTTAGGGGCAAAACAGACCACCCCAGAGCTATCTCAGTCAACCATGAAAAAAGGTTTTGGCACCAGAGCTCTCTGGCTAAATATCTCACCAACCTACAAATCCCAGGATCCTATAGCATTGAGCCCTGGCAGTTAAAGTGGCACCAAACTGGATTATTTCTTCAGTATGGATACAGGCCTAACACCAGTGGCTAAATATCACTATTTTGTGGATTTTGGATTTTACCGTACTTTGCTATATGACCAACAAGAGCCAGAGTGGTGCGGTGGTTTGAGTGCTGGACTATGACTCTGGAGACCAGGGTTTAATTCCCTCTCAGCTATATGAAACCCATTGGGTGACCTTGGGCAAGTCACACACTCTCAGCCTCAGGGGAATAATAATAATAATAATAATAATAATAATAAAATTTATTTATACCCCGCCCCTTTGAGATCAATCGAGGTGAGGGGAAGGCAATGGCAAACCCCCTCTGAAGAAACTTGCCAAGAAAACCCTGTGATAGGGTGCCACAAATGACTCTTAAAGGCACACCCCTCCAAAAACAGAGTCTCTGAGCCTCAGAGATCAGCAATGGCAAACCTCTGATGATGAAACTTGCCAAGAAAAGCTTGGGAGAGGGTGTGAGAAATGACTTCAAGGCACACAGCACACACACACCGCCCAAGTCTGGGAGGAGGAGAAGAAAGTATTGGCATCCCCCCAGGACTGTGCCTTGAGTGGGGGTTGGCTTCTGCCCAGAAGGGCCACGTGTTGCCCTTCCTTGTCTCAGCTTGGATTTCCATGGGAGAACTAATGCATTGACTGTCCAGTAGCTGGTCTGTGATCCATCTATTGCTGGATTGCTCCTTTTCATTGATGGGAAAAACCCATCAATGCTCCCAAATCACTCTGCCTTTCCTCTATTGAGAGAGTGTGATAAGTAGCTTCCAAAGCAGTTCTGAAATGAAAGCAGTGACATTGTGCATGTGGGCATGTCTGCTCCTCAACTCCTCACAATATTCCCAAGCAGGGCTCTCTCTCTCTCTCTTTAAAATCTTTTCTTTATTTTATACTTCATGGATTACCATGATTGCACAACTGTGTGAATGAATACATGCATACAGACCAAAAGCCATGCTGAAAAGAGAGGCAGGGTTATGGAGACCAGTGGGCAGAAGACAGAGGCCAGGGTAGAATTAGCACCATCACTCTTTTGAAGAGCTGTGTGATAATGAGTGTCTCCAACCCAGTATGTTTATATTTGCTAGATTAACAGGATTGTGGTACCTTACAAGACTAGTCTGATAAAGTCCAAAGAGTTTAGGCACATAATGTTTATGGTAACTTCTTGTTTGTTTATGTGTGTGTTCATTCTTACTCTCTTTCTGTATCACATAATCTTTCTTTGTTCTTTGAGGTCTAATCTGCTTTTACATCTCTCTCCCCCTCTCCCTGTCCTCCATGAAGCATGTGTGATAGAGCTTCCCTGGGAGAGATGCTTCAACTCTCTTAATACCATGCAGTGTTCTTTCTTTCTTTAACTTCCCCAGGAAGATTAACCTGTGTTGATTAGACATAAGTATCCCTGAGTAAAATTACTTTTATATACATAAAAAGAAGACTAAGTTTGATTTCCTTCTCTGCTAGATCTGTATATGGGCTGAAGTGGGCTGGTGAATTGTTCATCTTCTGCCTAAAGCATCAGATGCTCTGCTTGAGAGATCCACTACAATCTCTCATATTTCCCAATAAAAATCAAGTACCCTTCAGCCACATGATTGACTCTGCACTAATACAGCATTTAGATTGTATGTATCCATTTCATGTTCCCATGGATTTTTTATAAAACCTTTATAAGAAATTGTGGTGGTTCTTATGTGCCTTCAAGTCAATTCCAACTTATGACCACCCTATCCTTGGAGTATTACACACACACATATATATATATTCAGAAGTGGTTTGCCATCATCTTTCTCTTAGATAAGAGAGATTTCCATGGATAAGTGCATATTCAAACCCTGGTCTCCACCATGTTGGCATTACCATCATTATACCAGATAAAGCAGATTATGGGGAACACCTGGGCTGAATGGAGGGGGGGGGATGGGGCTAGTGATGTAAATAATTTGATAAACAGAAGAAATATCTGTTATTCGAAGATTTTGAAAGCTTTTTAAAAAGAAGAAATTAAGAGCACTTCTCGATCAACGAGTAAGAATTTTGGTTTTTAACTCGATGGCCAGGATTTGAGTATTTTGCATAAGGAAAGCTACCATTCATATTGGGTTTTTCTAGCAGAGGAATGGTCTTTAAACCTCTGCTAAACTTCTTTTTTACATGCTAATTGAGTTTGAAATACCAGGAAATTAGTGTAAATGTTTGCCTCTCTTGTCTTTTATTTTCATTCTAGAAATCTGTGAAAAAATACTTCTCGACAGTGAGAGAAATAATAACCTTTTGAAAGTGGGGAATTTTGAAAAGAATATATTTTTTAAAAAATAACATCTAGTTCTCGATGGACAAGAAGAAAAAAATTGGTTTGTCACAACACTAGATGGGGCAATCATGATCATATGAGTAGATGTCTGCTCACGTAATGCTGGATTAACTAACAAAAAGAAAATTTCAGGTAGAGAAACTCAGTCAGCACTGGCAGGCATGACCTTGAAAAAGGAAGAGAGGGAGGAGTATTTATGTGATCATAGACACCTAGTAGTTTTGGAATCACATGGTCATATATTGATAATTGAAGCCCACATCTTACAATCTGTAGTTGAGTGAATGGGGAAGAATTGAGAGACAGTGTGTTTTGAACAGAGGCATGCAAGAAAGCCTTTGATTGTCTCAAATCCACATTGATCCTATGGCAAATAGGAGAAGGCTTGTGAAGAGAATGTTTGATTGGAGCATGGCTTTCAAACAGGAGGAAATGAGGGAGTGTACCTGAGATTCTTAAAAGCATATCAAATTTGGTTAAACGCTAGGTCAGATTCAACATGGTCTAATTCTATCAGTGAAATGCCTCAGTTTTAACCCCATAAATTGCCCTACCCTTTTGCGTCTATCAATATTGTACCTCCTAAATATAAAGGCAATTGCCACGAAGAGCTTCTTCAGGTCTGGGAGAGATCATCTGAGGTCAGATGTACCATTCTTCATGCTCCCCCAAAGTAGCATGCTGCTTTAGCCCCTGGGGCAACTATCCACTAACTAGATTGCTGTCTAAATTAATAAAACAAGTACCTCTTAATTCAAACAGCTTTGCAGATGAATGTCTTCTGCAGGAATGGACTCACCAGTTAATTCCATTGGAGGGGAGAAGTTTCCAAGGACAAAAGAATGCAGACAAATATCTCCTCTCTTAATGCTCTGGATGGAGAAGTTCTTATGTCCATAAGAATTCCCTAGATAAGATCCATCGAGTCCATGGCCATGCTGTATTTAGTTTGCTTTAACATGTACACACACTACAATATATCATATCATAGATCATTTCAGAGCTGTGTGATCTATGTAAAAACACCAGAGGGCACTCACACACTGTGGCAACCAAAGTTCAACTGTAGCATTTTGCATTGTCTGTTGCTCTGACAAGAGCTGTCAAACCCCGGTCAAGCAGAAACCATCTCCTTTTCCCTTGTACAAAGCCAAAAGAATTTTACGCTTGTTCCATGTCTTTTAAAATGGGTTTCTCCTGAAGCATGTGCCCTCTCTACAGAAGGCAAGCACTTCTAGCCTTCTCATGGTAGCATACCTATGTGTATTCTCTGTGGTATTTGTGATAATTTGAACATACATTTTAAATTCAAGCTGGAAGTTCAAGTTCAAGGTATCCAAATAGGAGAGTCATGTAGAACCTGGAAAATCTCACAAGGTATTCCATGTGCATTTAGGGTGTCACTTTTCTTTTCTTTTTTTTAAATTAAATTTTATTTATTAAATTTTATTTGCGTTAAAATACAAAAAAAAAACCCCATACATTACAAAAACATCTATCTTCATACATTCAAATTCTTGCATTACTCATTTCCTTCAAATTTCCTTCGCCTCTCTCACACCGGCCGAAAGTCTAGGATGTCACTTTTCTTGTGGTCAGTGAAGATTTTGGCATTTGAGTGTTTGGAAAAAGAAAGCTCCTCTTCACACAGTTCAACATTCTTTTATGGAATCTGCTTCCACTGGCACAGATGTCTTTAAAATAATATTCAGCAAAATCATAGGGGATCAGTCCCTATGATTTTGGTAATTAAATAGCTTCTTCAGATCCACAGGCAATAGATTCAACCAAGGTATGGTTGTGCTGTGGTCAAAACTCTTTTGGTGAATTATGCTAGTGTAACTAGGACTCATGCCAGTATAAATTCTTTTACCGATGTTGTTCAAGGAGGCACCAAGTACCTTGTTGTATACCAGTTTTGCTTGGTTGCACAATGGTACCCAGACAGTACCAGGAATGTGTCTGTCCATGATGCAAACACTGATGGGCTATATGCACTTGGAAAGTTCCTTTGTGAGACTGCTTGACTGGCCACTTTCATTTTCTAGGGCTTCAACAAGATCTATCCATAAGTACACAGGTGGAAGTTCAGTCTGCTGGCTCTAAATAAGCTTTCAGCCTTAGAATTGAACCTAATCTGACTCACCTTGGTCAAAACTAAACTAAGTCTCCATGATTTCATTGGGTCTCATTTGGCTAGGCTTGGGTCCAACACAGTCCAACCTGGGCTGGTCTTCAGTTGAGGGGGAATTAAAAATAACAGGTTTATTGCTTGTGCACTGCTTGAAGATTTCAGAAAGACACCTATTTGGATAATATGGGAAACTGATACAGTATTGGATGGATCAGCAGCATAATCCATAGGACTCTTCTTAATCATTGACCTGGTTCACAGGGCTCTTCTTAATTTTTGGAACTAAATGTAACATTGCCAGAACCTCAGCACATACAGATGAATGTTACATGTTTATATACAATTCATCTCCTGTATCCATGGGGAATACATTCCCAGACTTGCTAAAGGATAATGAAAATTGTCTTTAATAGCAAACCCTGTATTTCCAGGAGGTTGATCATAGAGCCATGCTGGAGAGCTTCCAGATGTTTACAGATGTCCTCCAGTGTGACTCTATAGACAATGTCCAGGAGAAATTGACCATAGAGTTGTGCTGCAAGACCTCCCAATGCCTAGGGAGACCATATTTTTCAGACATGGGTAAGTGAAGCCATGGGTACCAGTCCTGTAGATGGGGGCGGGATGGGGTCATGCTATATTTTAAAAACCTTCTGTTTTTGTTCACATGTTTCTGTTTATCCCTAAATTGTTTGAGAATTCCTGCTCCAGAAATTTCTGAAGCTAGATTCTAAATAGGTGGAAACAGAACACATTATTACTAATATTACTAATGTAATACTGAGTTCATATAAGGATATCTTGTATATAGTCAAGGTATGTATTGTCTTTTTATGATTTTATATAGCCCCTGAAGAAGACCTTGAGAATAAATATAGGGTGATATGCACTGGGCTTTTTTTAACCAGTAAATCATCAATCTACTGAGCACGTTGAGGCATTTCTAGTCTCAGCTAGTTTTTGCCTCTCGTGAACTCAGGTTAATTATAAGAATAGGTAAGAATTTTGCCCAGTCTGTCTGTTTTGTTTGTTTTAAAGAAGTAACCAAAATTTTCAAATTGATTCAAAAATAAGAACCTGGGTTTAAAAAAAAAGAAAAGAAAAGAAAAGAAGCATGCATGTGGAGAAAAGTGAAGTCAGGCATTCTTGGCTGCAAAAGAGTTTCTCTGTGCCTTTTGAAGGAATAATTATTATAAAACTAGAAGATTTGGGGCACATCCACCTTTTCACCCCATAAGAATATTCTACTTGTCAGGCTATTTTTCCCCTCTTCCTGACACATTAGTGCAGGGCAGGGCACAAATGCTCTCTTTCTCTCGGTGTGTCTCTCTGTGTTACAGACTGAAATGAAAAGCTCCAAAAATTACCAGCAGCTTTACAGGAAAGGTTGCTGAAGGTGGCAGTCTCCACTGTGACATCCCCCTCTTTCAGTCAGCTATTGAAATGGGACTAATTTAATTAATAGAAGAGCTCAAAGAAAATGGGGGGGAGGGTAGCTCATGTATCTGTGTGTAAGACGGTGTCACCTTCTTCAAATCCATGGGAAGTCAAGCAAGTCTTTTAGCAACAGCCCTTCTTGTGAACTAGTTCCTGCCAGCTCAGCCATGCATATCAGCCATTGGCTGAAAAGATGTGTTTGATTGAAAGATGAAAATATTGTCTCATTCAATTGCACCTCAAATGGTCAGTGCCATGGTCACCAGGAGACCATGTTTGCAAAATGCTCATTCTTTGGTAATTCTCCACAGGAATGAACCTCCATGTGCACCTATAGCTACATTACTTCTGGTTGTGATTTTTGGATGGTTTGTGGTCAAAATAAATGCTGGGGATAGTGGTGGTCAAAGAGAACATGCTATATTTATTGTGGGTTTTGATGTGGCTTTTGAGTGGAAAATCTTGCTGAATTTGTTAGGAGGAAGAGCCAAGTAAGTTTCAGGGACTGCCCTGGCAGCTTTGAGGGCCACAAAAATATTGTTTGGGAGCCACATGTGGTCCAGAGGCAACACTTCCCCCACTCAGTGGAGCAGCCATGGAGAATGCACCAGATTTAAGTGTAGGAATAGAACAGAAGTGGATCATGAAAAGAGAGGTGTATCTCTGGGTGAATTATTATTATTGTAACCTTTATTTATATAGAGCTGTAAATTTACACAATTTAAGGAATTGAATCCTTAAGCATTTGGAGTAAGGATGGAAAGAACATTTTAAAAAATTGAATATCAAATCAGCTGCCCCCAGACTTGAAGTCACCATTGTATAGCTGTCATGTGGAATGGTCCACAACAGATCAATCCTTCAGGCACATGTTTATCACATTTTAAAAACCATCTGAAATGGCACTCATCACCACAGCCTGTGGCAGTGAATTGTGAATTGCACATTCTATAAAGAAGTGTATTTTAGGCACCCTGACAGTTCCTGCTGATCAGCTTCAAGTTTCCCCAAATTCAGGTGTGACTCAAGAGGTAAGGCAGTTATTATTTTCTATCACTTTGCCAATACTTCACATTGGCAAGTACAGAACTAGATTCAAAACTCGTTTAAACTGGCAATTTGTACAGATTTGTCCATTCTGTCTCATGTTCTCAGGTCCAGGGTATGAAGGACTGCATTTTCCCAAGTGGACCTGTGTTTTGAGATATTCTACAGAGGACCTTCTCTCTATCCGACAATCCTCACAAATGCATTGGATGGAAACATAGGAGAGCACATTCCCACTGGCTGCTCCCAGGCTCTGGAACTTCCTTCCCAGGAAGTCTAGGCATCCTTCTTACTATCTATCCACAAGCAGATAAATCCCTTCTTATGCCAGCAGGCTTTTGAGAACTGATTTTTTAAAGGGGGAAAGATTGCTGGACTTCTATTATTTATTCATTTATTTATTAAAATGTTTTTAGCCCAACTGTTAGTACATCCTGTACACCCTGCACCAGATTTGAGTTCTCCATATTTTCATATCTAGAGCCACCATGTTCTTAAGAAGTCACAATGACCTTTGGAACGCTCGATGGAGTTCCTTTAAAAAAGGAACAAAGACACAAGAACATGTGTACAATCCTAAATGGGTGTGCTGACTACTTCCACACCTTGGCCCTTTGCATTTCCACTTGCATCAAGCGACAAAGGAGAGGTCTCATTGTACCAAAGGAAAACCAAGCTCTTTCTACCTACCCCCTGCTGTGTTCCCAGCCAACTTCTCTGTCCATCCAGCCTGGGGTTTTCCTCATCCAATCACTGTTTTTGTAACCATAACGTAAAGGCCACCAACTAGTTGGGAATTCCAATGTCGATGGGTGGGAAGACCATCAGATCTTTGTTACTTTGCAAGATAGCATAACGCTTGATGCTAGGATCACACATATAAATATTGGCCCCAAAGCTGAGCCTCTTTGCACATGGTCAGCCCCCAGTCTGTGCTCACTGTGCCTCCTTCAGGCCTCAATCTAAGCCATAGCCCACTTTCCATGGTCTGCTCTTTCAATAGGTAATTATCACTCCTCTGCACTCCTCAAACTTCACTATCCAACATCGGGATGGCGTGTTTGTTTGAATTACTATCATATGTTTGAGTGTACTCTTGCATATTTCTTAATAAAGCTTTCTTAATTCACCCAAACTTGGAGTCCTCCTCAGTGAGTTCCAGTATACACAGGTGCAAATGATCCTAAAGTTACCATGCCTCTTGCAAGCTTAAGCTGTTTCCCCCAATATTTAAAGAGAAGCTGACACACTCGGTGGTGAGCCTCCAGTTGGGTAATGCACCTTATGCCAAGAAAAATATCAGGGTGGCTTACAAATAGTATTTTCTTCTTGTTGTTCAGTGTTGTATGTTTTATGATGGCTGAATTGCTTTTTAACTTTTGCATGCTGTGAATTTTTAACTATGTTTGTTTTAACTGTGTTTGTTGTAAGTTGCCTTGAGTCCGAAACAAATCAGTATGTAAAGAGACCTTGTAGCACCATTGAGACTAACTAAACAAAGAAGTTGGCAGCATGAGTTTTTGTAAAGTCTACTTTCTCAGATGCATTTGATGTTGAAAGGGGTGTAATAAATAAATAAATAAATAAATGCTTCTTGTCCTTTTGGCAAAAGGCAGAAGCCTAACTAAAAAGAGGTGATGGACTTTTTTGTAGAGTTTTCAGTGTTTAAGAATAATTCCATACTTAAAACTTGTTGCATTTTGATATATTTAATGTTGTAAGCTGCCTTACATCTCATCCTTGAGAGAAAAAAGGTCATGATATAAATACACCAGAGAAATTAAAACTCTTATTGCTTTTTTTTACTGCTTCCCCATTCAAGTATTAGATGGGACAGAAATAAATATTTGTTGGCAGAAGTAGATTTCTTCTTCCTCTACTATTCCATTCCAACTAATAACTGTGTAGCCAGTGTAGCCAATGCAGAACATAGGCATATATATTCATAGTAGTAGTAGCAGCAGTAGTAATTATAGCAGCCTCACCACTGCCATCTTTACACCTCATCTTTTCCCTAACACTGCTCACAAATTAAAAATTTGAAAACATTTAAAAGTCAATATTCATATAGAATTAAACTAAATGTACATTTTAATAAAACAATGAAAAGCAGTTGAAAGAATATAGTTTCAAACAATGTAGATCCCTTTTACAAGCCTTTTCCTTAAAAGACTTCAGTGTAAAAGCCTGTCTGAATCATCATCATCATCATCATCATCATCATCATCATCCTGTTGAGAGGGGGACTTTTTAATCTCCATAGGGATGAGAAAGCCACAAAACAGGACCTTTCTCATGTCCCCACCAACTGTTCCTCCAGAAGATGTGGGGACTGAAAGATGGGACTCTCCTGAGGATTTCAGGGTCTGGGCAGGCTCGTAGAGGGAGATGTGATCTGTTAGGCAGGCTCTGGTAATCCTATTTGTGGTGACGGTGATGAAGGTGGTGCACCTACAAGTCATTTCTGACTTATTACAACACTAGGATGGACCTATCATGGGGTTTTCTTGGCAAATTTCTTCAAGGGGGTATGCTCAAAATGGACAAACCCCCATGAAAGTCAATTTCGATAGGGTTCCATGACAGTTCTTCCCTTCCTCTCTTTCCCCAACATCAACAAATTCTCTCAGCCTTGAAATGTGTGTGAACAGATGAAAAGTATTTTACACTCTCTATTCCTTTTTCTTCAGAACTCAAGAAGAAGAAAGCTTTCAAGCAGTGATGGCAAAGTCTCTTTTTCCAGCTGTCCATTTCTAGGGCTAACATTGATCCCAGCAGAAACTTAGTAGTGAGAAGGGAGCATAGTTGGAGCCAACAACTTTAGCACTAATAGGGATGTAATTCTTCAGTACGTTTTTTTTCTTGAAGGTGTGTGTATGTGACTTCAAGTTGTCTGTTGACTTCTGGAAACCCCATGAATTTTGTAAGATTTTCTTCGGCAAGGAACACTCAGAAGTGGTTTTGGCAATTCTTTCTGATGAAGTATAGCCCACAGGACCCAGTAATGGTTGGCAAACTCCCAGCCAATTACTAACCAGGGCTGACCCTGCTTAACTTCCAAGATCAAATGGGAACTTGTGCCATAGTTCTTGAAGGCAGCAATGAATATTTCCAGCACTTTTCTTCCCATTGGAAGAAAATCTTCAAGAACCATGGAGTTTTTGAAGGCTATTTGCAATTTAAGGCATATTCTGTGCAAACTTTACATGTTGTGTTGCATAGAAAACACCATTTTCTGCATGGAAAATAACATTTCAATGCAAAATATTAGATTTTGCAGATACAATGTTGTTTTCCATGCAAGAAAGGTCACATGTGAATTTTACATAGAAAAAAATCCCCAGTTACAGAATTTTCTGTGCAGAAAACAGCATTTTCTACATAGAAATTAATATTTCTGTATAGAAATATTATTTTCCATGCAGAAAATACTGTGTGTATGTTGTTGTTGTTGTTGTTGTTTTGCACAAAGTAGTCATGTATGAATTTTGTGCAAAGTCCCAAATTGCAAAGTTTCTCATCAATCCAGGATTATTGTCATTGGAGTTTCTTAATATGAATATTAAAATATTGTTTCCATATCTAAGGCTTTAAAGACAGTCAAAAAGAGACATTTGGGGTTGGGAGGAGATAGTAAATAGGGGACAGAAGCAACCTGAAAACTGAGGAAGGTAAGTGGATACACCAACATAAATCATCACAACCCACATAACGATTTTGTGTGTTTCTTTTCTTTTGTTCTGTTTTTTTTAAAAACCCTGTAATTTGCAATATGGGAGAAAAGGAAAGGGAACCACAGAGCACACATGATTGACAAAATATACAGTATTTTGTAACTTTTTTTAACAGAAAGCTTCAGCAATAAATACTGCTGTTCTAAATATATTTGTCCCATCTGAGTGAGGCCTTAGTTAAGACAAAGTATGTAAACAACCAAGAATTCTACAGATGGCACACTCTTAAACCAAAAATGAAATGCCTCCTTGCACTGATAACCCATAATGTCAAGCAGTGAATTGGGGCAGCCAGCATGATGTAGTGGTTTGAGTGCTGGGCTATGACTCCCGAGACCAGGTTTTATCATTTAAACCCGCTAGGTGACCTTGGACAAGTCACACTCTCTCAGCTTCAGAGATGGCAATGGGAAACCCACTCTGAAGAAACTTGCCAAGAAAAGCCCGTGATAGGGTCACCATAAGTCAGAAATGACTTGAATGCACATAATAACAACACATTTTTGATTTTCTTCCAATAGAAGAAAAAATGGGTTAGCCCATTTCTATATATTTTGTGTTTAAAATAAGGCCATAAGGCTATATCTAAGTGCCTGAACATCTGCCTTGTATAGGAAAGTATTTCCTTCTTGCGTGTAAGAAGGTTTTCAACAACTCACTTACTGACGGTGCACTTTTTCAACACTTGCAAATCACAAACAAGTTCCATTAATTTGAAGGGGAATCTGCTCTCTGGTCAGTTTTTACTGCCTATGAGGCTAGTTTGGGATTGGTAGCACACACCTGGTCCCAAGGGTTGCCTATAGAAAAAGCATACCCCTCTTTGAATTAATGTAATAATAGACTATATTGTTTAGGGAAGCGTTCCCAGGATTGTACTGTCTGCCCCAGGATGCCTCCTTTTAACTATATATTAAGAAGCCGTGCCCTCCCTCCAGTCCCTCTGCCTTGGTCCAGGTCCCAGAGGGAGAGAAGAACCACTGGACCTCATCCCCTTCCCACTACCTTCCCTTCTCCTTTTGTGTTGTCTCTTTTAGATTGTAAGCTTGAGGACAGAGATCTGTCTAATTATAAGATTGTATGTACAGCACTGTGCAAATTTACAGCGCTAAATAAATAAATAAATAAAGGAATTTATCTGTATAATTTGCAAGCTTGAAAACATCAAAACATTGTCATTTCTTCTTCCCACAGAGGCATGCTTTGAACTCTTTGCATGTGCCCCTGCATTTGTACTGCTTGCAAAGTGAAGTGAGTGGAAGAAAAGTTACTAAACAAAGTTGGAGTGAACACAGCTTAGCAACTTTCGCCCTTCTTTTTGGTATGCACACCATTTTTTGCTCCTTAAATCTGTCTTCTGGTGCTTCTGAGATTCTGGGCAGTGTATCTTCTACAGTATTACTATATAGCATTTGTGCGTATACAGCGTGCCACTGGGGTTTGTTCCAGGACCTCTTGTGGATACCAAAATGTGTAGATGTTCACAGAATAATAGAATCATAGAATCATAGAGTTGGAAGAGACCACAAGGGCCATCCAGTCTAACCCCCTGCCATGCAGGAACTCCAAATCAAAGCGTCCCCGACAGATGGCCATCCAGCCTCTGCTTAAAGACCTCCAAGGATGGAGACTCCACTACACTCCGAGGGAGTGTGTTCCACTGTCAAACAGCCCTTACTGTCAGGAAGTTCCTCCTAATGTCTAGGTGGAATCTCTTTTCCTGCAGCTTGCATCCATTGTTCTGCGTTCTAGTCTCTGCAGCAGCAATTGCATAATATCATATATAGACATCAATAATAATAATAATAATAATAATAATACACACACATATCATTCAGGATAAACTTTATAAAATATAATATATAAAGTATAGAGTAATATCCTGAGAAGAGGGCATTAAAGGTAAGCTTTTATTCATTTTACTTTACTTGTGTGTGTATATACACACACAGTGTTATTTAGCTTTTACATGCATTCAGAAGCAATATGTAGTGTGTTATTCACGTTTTTCAGCAGCTAAAATGTATTTACAAACTCACCTGCTTCTCCTAGGTTCCACTTTTCACACAATTCCACTTTCTGACAGTCCTCTGGCCCTTAACCTGTCAGATGAGGGCGAATGAACAATATACTCTGTACTTTTTCAATATCCAAAATGCTAGTAACCTTAGATCTGAGAACTCCAAGCCTCTAACAGCATACAAGAGCAACACTCCCCAAAAAGGTTTTTTCAGAGAAACTTTTGCCTTAGCCTTTATTGAATATGAAATAGGCTACAAGTGTTGCAATAAGAAAATCCAAAGTTTATGAACAGACAGCCCATATCTTAAATCTACAATAGGAATATTTCTTTGGTCAAATGCATACCCAGAATGTAACTAGGAATGGAAAATTATTCTTTAGCCAATCAGCTTGGTATGGCTCTGATGTGCAGGAGACAGAAGAATCCTCATAACTTTTTTATTTTTAATTGCCTAATTATGCCCTTAACAAAGAGTATAGGATGATTCCTGCAGCAATTGGCTGCCCTGTCAAGTAAATATGCATTTTGTGAAATTAACTAATTATGAACTTGCCCAGGGGAGTGTAAAAGAGCCAGTCTCTCAGGTAAGCAAAAGGCACTTTAAAAGCTTTCTTTAAAGGGAAATTGTATTAATTTTTAATTAAACATGTAAAGGATAATGTACACACTTTTTGCTAAAAGAAGAGAAGCCCTAGCTAATGAGTAATCATAATATCAGTAAACCACTCAACAGAAAATTGTATCACCGATAGTTCACCCCAAAGCTATTGGTACAATGATGAGAAATACCAGGGAACAACACCTTTGCCTCCTTGTTGTAGTACAGAAAGCCCCCATGCTTTCTGTACCAGAGGACTGTCAGAAAGTGGAAGTGGTTGAAAGGTGGAGCCTGGGCACTGCTGGAAAATGTAAATCACTATATATCACTTTGAATGTGTATAAAAGCTAAATAACACACACTCTTTGTGTGTATGTGTGTGTGTGTGTGTGTGTGTGTCTGATTTGCCCCCTCCGTGAGAATGGAGACATTCAAATATTCAAAAGTAGGAATGGGTAAACTCTGAACTTTGGGCCATATTTATTTCTCTGTTTAATATCAAATAACTTCTATAAGTGATCAGTTCAGAACCTGTGGACAAAATATCCCGTCTCCACTAAAGCATCCTGCAAGGTGGTGAAAGTCTCCATTCTGATCAATGACTGAGCTAAAGGTTGGAAAATCTTGAACCATTTAAAGTTGACATTTATTAAAGCTGTATGAATCATCTGTGGTCCTTATTTTTGTTTTCTTTATGTTCAGTGGTGAACCTGCATTTGCACTTTCTTCTTCAATAATGGTTCCAAGCCTTCACTATTTTCTGCTAATAGTATGGTTTTGTCTGCATATGTTAAATGGTTGATATTCCTTCCTCCAACTTTCACACTTCCTTCCTCCAAGTCTAATCCTGCTTTATATATGATATGTTCATCATACAAGTTAAAGAGATAGGGTGATAATATATATCCTTGTCTAATCCCCTTGCCAACCGGAAACTGTCCCATTTCTCTCCCAACAACAGCCTCTTGTTCTGGTTGCTGTGGTGGTCACTGTTGTCATCGCTGTTTTGACACAGCAATTTCTTTAAGAACAATCCATAATTTGTTATTGTCTTCCTTCCTTGACTTCTGAATCACCTTGATAAAGAAAACTTCCATGAAAAATTCTTTATGAAAGGGAGCAAACAACAAATAACTAAAATAAAAGACTCCAATTAATCTCACCTTGATCTTAATATTCAGTTAAACTTGCAGCTAGTCTTGTAAGAGGTTCTTGTAAGAAAGAAAGAAAGAAAGAAAGAAAGAAAGAAAGAAAGAAAGAAAGAAAGAAAGATGGGCATCACCTTAAAGGCAAGAACACTTTCTTGAAGTTTCCAGAAATAATACAAGCAGTGGCTATTTAGCCTAGCAGGTTCCTTTATCAATACAGAACAGAAAGGTTGATGGGTTTTGTATCTGAAGTGTAATTAGCTCAACAGGGTGTAATCATAATGAAAGTAAAATGTTCATAATTACAGCCATGTGTTTTTGCTTTAAAAAAAAAGTGGGAAAAGAGAATTCTAATGTGTATCTGATGGCCCAGACCAATCTATAGTCTGAGACATAGAGTGTGTCCCTGTGCTCAGAAAGCATGTTTTTGTGTTTGAAATAATGTGTCGGGGGGGGGGGGGGGGGGAAGAAACATGGCTAGCATCCTGGTGGGAATTTAGGACATCATAAACCAAATTAGAATCGGCCAATTTGCATCTGCAACATTGTGCAACAGTTGTATTTCCAGAATGAGGGTAATGATGTGGCTGCACTATCAGGATCATTGAGTGATAAGCATGGCTGTTGCAAAACAGTTGTGATATGCAATAGTACAACACTTTCCAGGAAATGTTGCCTTTGCATGACAGCACAAGGCGGGGAGATGAAATGACAGAAGAATGGGGCACTGGTAATCCATAATGGAGGGCAGTAGATTTTTTCCAACTGGAAAGATGTCCCCAACTTTCAAATTGCATGGTGAGAGCTCTCATTGCACAAGGAAACATCTTGTGCAGTGCCTTTTGTTGAACGTTGTGTCAGCGACATAGCTCCATCATTGTAAAGTTATCCATTGCAGCCGAAGATGCAAGATCATGTTTTTCTGCACAGAAAAAAAAAAACCTACTACAATTCAGGAAGCTTGAATATAGGGAGAATACTGTGCAAATGTTCATTTTCTCATGTAACGGGGAGAAAACAACAGCAATGATTCATCTTTTCATGCAAGAGGATGGATTAATTCAGGGCTCATGCTCTTACTTGCCACTTCTAGCAACTTTAGAGGATGTTTTAGATAAAAATGAATACTATTATATTACCCAATGAACCTCATTATGACTTTCCAGACTTTTTATCTTCCTACATTTCAGGGGAAAAAAGCATGCAAATACAGGATATAAAACTTCATTAACTTCATTCCTTCATACAAGTGCATATAATTTCAGCGGTTTTCTCCATGTTGTACAACAATAAAGGGGTCCAGGTTTCAATGACTTCACACTTCTGAACTTTTTCCTGAAAAATCCATGTGCACCAATGTGCTTTTTTGAAGAGAAAACATGGTTTGGGACAGAAAATGGTTTTACTGAAAGAAAGAAAAAGTGTGTTTGCACAGAATACTGTGTTTTCTCAAAAAAAAAAAATGTTTTTCACAGAGGAAGAAAATGTGTTTTATGCACAAAAAAGCATGTGCTTTAGAAAAATCACAATTTTGATCAAATATCCCAAAGTTTGACCCCCAAAAATCATTTTCCTTATTTTCTCATTGGGGTGTCCCAGTGGTCAACACATATAATAAAAATGAGTATTGTTCACATCCCTAATGCAAATAATATGACTTGAAGATGCTGGCCAGAACTCTACTTAAACAGCATCCGCAATGCATAAATAATGCGGTTTGACACCACTTTAACTGCCAGGTCTCAGTGCTATGGAATTCTGGGAATTGTAGGCTTACTTTAAGGTCACCATGAGTCAGAAACAACTTGGAGGCACACAACAACAACAGTGGGGTCAAGTAGAGCCAGCATGGTGTAGCATTGGACTAGGACTCTGGAGACCAGAGTTCAAATCTGCTCAGTCATGGAAATCCACTTGGGCAAGTCACACTCTTTCAGCCTCAGAGGATGGCAATGGCAACCCTTTTCTGAAGAAACCTTTCAAGAAGACGCCATGATAGGGTCATCTTAGGGTCACAATAAGTCAGAAAAGACTTGAAGGCACACAACAACAACAACAACAACAACAACAATTCAAGAATATGGAGCAGTTACAGATGTGTAACTCTAGGTTATGCATTCTTAACTGCACTAGTGAATGTCAGTCTATGTTTTTAACTCCTCCTTTCCACCTCTTGGTGGAAACATCTTGCTGGATGGTGAGATTTCAAGATCCTGAAATCCTACAAATATTTTTGTGCCATTTTGGTAGCCCTAATGCAGGCTTTACCACTATACAACAACTTGAGTGTTTAGCATCTTTTTCCTAAGTTGGTGAGACAGGACTTTCTCTGTAGCGCACCTCTTTTGTGGAACTCCCTCCTAAATGATGTCAGGCTGGCTCGATTCCTGTTGAGATTCCAGTGGATGGCCAAAACTATGCTTTGGGATTTGCCTGGTAGGCAGAAAAGGAATTGAGAAATACTTTCAATATATAATAAACAATAAATAAATAAAGTAAGCCAATTGGAATTGCCCCCAATATTTTTGCATCCTCCCTCCATAGAGAACATCATCATTATTATTGGGATATTTGGTTTAAAAAATGTTTTTTTTTTCTAAAACACATGCTTTTTATGCATAAAACATTTTTTTGTGAAAAGCAATAGCTTCTTCCTGCTTTTTTTGAGACTTGTGGTTCTGAAAGAATGGATGACAGTGTCAAGTGACTTTCAGGTCAAAATTAAGGAATGATCTATTTCATAAACTAGGAGATGGGTGTTTATGCTCCCGATCCAAAAAAGCTGAATCTCTGTGTTTTTTGTGTTCTGCAGAGTTGAAAGGGGCTGCATGGTGTTTTCATGGGTGCTAGACTATGACTTTGAAGATCAGTGTTTAATTTAGCCCTGTTTAAATATTTGAAGGGATGTCATATTGAGGAGGGAGCAAGCTTGTTTTCTGCTGCTCCAGAGACTAGAACGCGGAACAATGGATGCAAAGTGCAGGAAAAGAGATTCCACTTCAACATTAGGAGGAACTTCCTGACAGTAAGGACTGTTCAACAGTGGAACACCATCTGTCAGGGATGCTTTGATTGGAAGTTCCTGCATGGCAGGGGGTTGTACTGGATGGCCTTGTGGTCTCTTCCAACTCTATGATTCTATGATTCCATGATTCTAATTCCCAGCTCAGCTATGAAACCCACTGGGTGACCTTGGGTAAGTCACAAGCTCTCGGTCTCAGGGGAAGGCTATGGCAAACCTTCTCTGAACAAATCTTGTCAAGAAAACTCCATGGCCTTAGGATTGCCATGAGTCAGAAACAACGTGATGGCACACAACAGCAACAACTTCTCTTTTCAGTGGTGTAAACTGCCTTGAATTCTGTGCTGGGAGACAAGCAGTTTATAAATTAAATCAAAAATAATTAAACAGCAGGATGGGAAGGAACAGGCATGGTGGTGTTGTTTTTTCAGGGAAATAGAGAATAATTTTGAAGTATCACTCTAATGGTCTTCTTTTTTCATGCATCTAGGCTTTTGAAAATAGCAAAGGAAATGGGGGGAATCTTAAATATATTCAAGGACAGCCTGAAAACCATAGTCAAGAAAAGCAACCATTTACATATTCACTGAATCATAAATCTTCTGTACTTTGCCTATGCATTGATGGCACCTGACCCTTATTTCCCCCTTGCGATTGCTTTTGGAGAGACAATAGAGAGAGAGCCTCAAAAGCAGATTATTGCTTCCTCTTTGGCAATATTTCAAACGTATCATGGTGCAATGACCAGGATATCCAGGTAACTTTGCTACAGCCTGGAAGGGGAATGTCATTGTCATTGTCTAAATCGGAGATCATGAGCAATTTGGAGATCCTGTCTGTTTGTTAGCAGAAATATGCAATCTATAAGTTCCTAGCCTCTTTTTGCAAGGGAGAAGAACCAGCCTTGGAATTCTTTGTATATTTTGGTTTGATCTGCCTGTCAGGTATTAATTAGGTTCATGACAATCTCCCACTGCTGTCTTGCAGATAGACGGCAAGAGTGAAAAATAAGCTGAGCTGACAAAGGACAAGCTTGACTTGCTTCCAAGCAAAGAAATCTATTATCAAGAAAAGGTTCAGTTCCCAAGTCCCTTGCCTTGCCTTGATGGGCTGGGTTGGGGGTAGGGTGATAGCTATATAAACAAAAATGGATAGAACAAATGTTGTACCTCTGTTTGTAATAGCATATTGTACAGGGTACTGTATTGAAAAACAGCATCAAGCTCTTTTAGAGGGCAAATACAGCAGATTGTCAGAGATCAAGATCTAAAATTCAAATTTTGGATAGATAAATGACACATTTCTGGATTGTGCTCCTCAGTTGAGTCCTGGTCCGAGGTCCCCCAACTGGTGGTTGGTTGGTACGAGAGGACTAGTAATATTTTGTCAATTTAATTCCCAAAGGAATCATTTGGTTGTGTAATCCTTTTCAGCATAGCCTTTCAAAACTATTTGCACTTCAGGGCTTATTCTGTGCAAAATTCACTTTTTTTCCTCTGAAAATATAGTTTTCTGACTGTTTCAGAAATAAACTAAAATGTTGTTTAGTGTGAAGCAAGTGCCGTATTTAGGAACGTATTATGTGTAAAATTTGCAATTTATTTTTATTTTTATTTTTTGGCACTGGAAATAGAAATTTTTATTTTTTCTACTCAGACAATGCTGTTTCCTTTGCAGAAAATGTTGCTTTCTGTGCACAAAGCAAAAAAAAAAAAAAAAAAAAAAAAAAAAAAAAAAAAACAACAACAACAAAAAAAAAACAGAACAAAACCATGTGAAATTTTGTTCATAAGCCCTGAATTGCAAAGTCAGATACAACACATCGGGAGAAATACATTTTAAGCTTCTTTTAAACATTTTTGAATAGGCTTCCCATCCCTAGTTTTAAGCCCTTTAAACAATGGGTTGTCTTTATTCCAGCAAGCATTTGGAAAGATAATTTTTATGATAAGCATTCAGAGTGGTTAGTTGTGTAAAATAGTATATTTCTTTGAGCAAGGAAGAAAGCCTACCTATGTCGGTTCAGTCTGAAAACAGTATCTCTTTGGGTTGCTGGGTTTTTTTCCCCAAAAGGAGGAGTAACTTTTAATATGCAAATAACAGAATCTATAAAAATAAGAACTATGTGAACAATAAAAAAATGTGAATATGAAATAGGATAGTTTATTACTTTGTTATTTAAATTTTTGATTAGCACCGTTTCATTGGTTATAACCATTTTGATTCTTGTTTATAACCAGGTTAGTTTTTCTGGCTATCATGGAGCTATCGGCATTTAACTGATACATCATTCAACAGCTAAGTTAATGGGTCTGCTATGGTTGAGACGAACCAACAAGATCCCAGCTGTTGTGTTTTAGATTTTTTTGTTGTTGTTCTGAGCCTTTAAGTATTTTCTGACCTATGATGATGCTATCATGAGGTTTTCCAGGGCCGAGACTGTGAGAGTGTGTGCCAGTGGGTTTCCATGGCCAAGGGGGAATTGAATCCTGATCTCCAGATTCCTATTCCTATGCTCAAACACCACATTGGCAGCATTACAGGATCAAGACAAACCCACATGAACCATACTGAACTAATAGCTAGAACATTAAAAAGGTACTTTATACTTAGTAAGAGCATTACTGAATGCTGCTCAGTATTGCCAAATCTGATTTGCTATGGAACTTCAGGGTTTCTGATAAGATTCTATCCAAACTTTGCCGGGAGACTGCAGAAGCTAAATAGGTCCTAGCTGATAGTCTCCCATTCAAGGAGTGACCAGGCCAAATATGGCTAAGCATCTGCAAACAGAAATGTTCAGGTTGGTTTAGGAGTACTGATAATAATACTGCTTGATCATCTGTAGTCACAGCAATCCAATGGCAAGCTACAACTGCCGTATAAAGTTGCAGATAAGCTATCAACATGATTCAAGTCCTTCAGCTAAACATCCCAGTTCAAGATCCCCATTATCCAAGACATACCCTGTGTAAAGCAGACCCCCTCAGTATCGTGCATTGGGGCATCACATGTGATGTTTTTCTTCCTCTCTGGGCTCATGAAACCCAACAGAGGCTCACCATCAAAGCAAGCACAAGGGCAATTTGTTGAGGTGGGGAGAGGGAAAAATCTCCATTTCAGAGAGAGGGTCCATTGGAAATTAATTGCCAGGATGCAATCTGAACTGCATCATAAATGTCATGTTGAAATTGCACGGAATGAGGAAGGGGTGTCAGCTCTCTCTCCTCCTCCTCCCCCTCTGCACAGTTTTATTTAAAGGTGCGTAGTACACACGGTGAGTGAAGTGCTCTTCATCAATAATTTAGCCAGCAGTGGAGAGCCAAACTGCGCCAAAAATGCCAGGGGAGCAGCTACCTCCCTGGTTTTAATGACACCAGCGGGGAGGCAGAGTGGGGCCAGTGCAAATCAACATTCATTGCACATCTGGGCATGTCGGTAGATGAAGATATCAAGGACTGAGCTGACAGGACAAAGGGTTTGGAAAAAAAAGGAGTGTAACCTAGAAAACCTTTACTTTGAATTCTTTGTATAAATTCAAGGGGGGATGACAGTTCCTAAGGTCATCTTCTAGAAGGAAAAACTTCAGTGTGATCTAACCCAGAGGATTTTTTAACTCTTTCCCTGCACTCTATCAAAAGACTGTGTGAGTATAAAGTTGGGATGATTCACTTTGCAAATGTTAAAAAAAACCCTCGTCTTTTAAATCTTCCAAATGGAGCTGTTTTAATGAGCAAAATGTTAACATGTGTATGCCTGGCTTCATCTTCATAACCCTAATTATAGAGATGTCAAAGCACCACCGTTACTGTGGGTTACCTACACTTGTTCCACAGAAATCTTGATCTTGAAGGAGTTTCGCCATTTTCAGAGGACTTTACTATGAGAGGTGCAATCAGGTTTGGATAAGAGGCATTGTTTTAGTTTACCAATGTCTGTCAGATCCATTCCCTTGACTGTCTCACTGTAAATGCCTCATCTAGAATGAAATGGAATGGAATGAAATAAATTAATAATCGAAGATTATCTTCTCTGACACACTCACACTTACAAACACACATTACCAAGAATGTAGACAGGAGCCATTAATAGGAGACAAACAGGCTTCCATGTAGAGGTGGAAAGGAAATTCATGTTAACCAAGATTTTTTACAAACTTAGGTGATTTATGCTCTGTAAGACTATGAAGGTATATGGATACTTTCCATTTCTTATCATTAAGAAGAAACTGTGAACAGCAAATTCAGTGTAGAGAGTTGTTTTTCCTGTTCTTTTTTAATTTTATATAATTAACTGCACATGATTAAGTCATCTTGAGTCCTGTTTAAACTGGATAAAGAGGAGGAAGAGAAAGAGACCAAATTCAGTATATATCTATATTGTACATAGTAGAAACATACACATAAACAGACATTAGTGGATGAGGAAAATGTATAAATGTGCATGTTAAGACTCACAAAATACCTACATACATTACAGAATGTGTGTACTGAAATACATGAAAATTTCAGTGCAGGGAAGTGAGGATATCACACAATCCAACACAGAACTTGATGTGAATACTAGTGAGATTCTGAGAATCAATAAAGTATAAGTATTAACTTAGATCTCTGCTTATAACAACCCAAAATAGAAGAATCATATATTCTGTGCTTCTCATAACCAAGAAACACTGAGAACCTGTATTTTAAGAAAATAAACTATATTCTTCCTCCTCCTTTATATGCTTCCTTTTTCAAAATCATGGTACTGAAGCCTAGTACAAATTATTAACTTACAAATTATTAAAAGCAGTATATGTTGAAAGCCATAAAACATCGGTTTAAAAAAGTATAAACATAAAGGTTATTTCTAAAAGAGCAAGCTATCTATAGAATTAATTAAAAATTCACTATAAGACAATATAAAATTCAACAAAAAGCACAGCACACCACTAAAAGCTCATCACAGTCAATTTCTAAAGCCTCACTCAATAGTGGGACAAAGAGATGGGCCTCACCTGAAGCTCTTAGAGCTCTAACAGGCTGATATAGAGAGATAGCCTTGATATCCCTTCAAATAGCCTGGACACAATCCATAAAGTGTTTTATAGTTCATCACCAGCACTTTGCCTGGAAATGGATCAGCAGTTTGCAGATCTGCTGCAATATATGCCACATGTACGCAGTCTTGGTTAACCATCTGGTTGCTTGGGCCAATTATTGAATACTTTTTGAAGGCAGCCACATGCAGAACACATTATAATAACCCAAACAGGAGATAACTAAGATGTCATGGCCAGATCAGACTTCTCCAAGAATAGTGCACTTTCTTCTTTTATACTCTAGGTCTCCTCTTCTTCCCACCTTATACAGAAACTGAAGAGCCTAGAGGTAGGGCATTGCTCTTTCATGGCTAGTCTTGCAGTGTCCCTCCCCCTCTTTTTTAAGCACTAGTATATAACTCCTGTGGATTTCACTGCCACAAGATGTGATCATGACCAGTACCTTAGGTGTCTTATAAAAAATCATAATCAGATAGGGAAGCACCATGAATAGTTGCTGGCTATTTAATAGGAAAAGAGATTCTGCACATGGAGTAGGTGGATTGTGATGAGGATTACCCTCACAGAGATTTACATCAAATTACATATTCCTTGGCCAAATCTCATGTAGATATTCTCCCTTATTTCAAGATTTCATTATGTGTATCCACAATTGCTATGCATGACTGCCAACATGGCATGGAAATGATAGCAAAGGATGAGACAGCAATCTCTGATGGGGGGAAGAGAGTACAAGCTCATACTTTCCTTCTTTCAGGTGTTTGGCTAGGTGAAAGAGCAGTGGTACACTTGAGCATCTTAAGCTAAAGACAGTTGGTGCTCTGTGTCATGCCTCTCCCTTAAGAAGTTGTCTTCACTGGAAGAAAAACCAGAAAGAACACCTGACAGCTAGCCAAGTCATCCTTTAGTTCTATGGGTCAGGTCAGGTTCAGACCAGGAAGAACAGCTGGAGAGCTCCACACCCCACACCCCACCGCCAGTTCCAGAGAAAGCTAGAGGCTCAGGCCTCTTGCTCAGACAACCCCCTGCAGATGAAGTGAGAGGCTGCAATCAAGGCATCAGGAGGAACACAGCTATGGAATGCTCTCCCAATGCCCAGGATCTGCATGTCATGCTCAGCCAAGCCGAGGACTCAGAGGACGAGGAGGCTGAGCCAGAGCTTCAACTTGGACCTGTGACAGAAGCTGAGCCTGAACCTGGCCCTAGTTAGCCCCTGCCAGTTCCAGCAGAGTCTGTGGCTTCCAAGGAGGCTCAGCAGCCAAGCCTCCCAGCAACAGAGCCTGCAGGCATGGATGAGGGAGAAGGGATAGCAGCACCTAGAGTACCTACCTTCAGCCAGTGACGAGCAGAAAAGGAGGGCCTCCACCGCTGGACGAGGTTTTATCAAAAACGCTGAGATAATCAGGCATAGCTGGATTCTTGCAGCTTGGGAATTTAAACATGTGCAGAATGCCTGCCTCAGTGTCAGAGATTACCTGAGCTTCCCTGAAAAGCACACTTGATCCTGACAGTCTGTTTTTCTGGCTGGAAACCTGGATTCTTGGATTTCTGGTTGCCGTTTCTCTCTGGACTTCTTGACCTCTGGATTTGCTTACTCGTCTCATCACTCTCTGGAACCCTGTACTTTGGATCGTTGATTTCTCTCTTTGGCTGTGCCCTCTGGTTTGTGCTATTTGGACTCTTGCTTGAGAACTGTCTGTTTGCACAGACTTTTGTTATTTCCTTTGACTTTGGACATTATCTAGCTCTGAGTGTGTTACTATCAGTATACCTGGCCACTTTCCCAGGACACTGGGTACTGGCTGCCTATATAAAGATGTTCCAACCACCAGCTGCTTTGTGTAGTACAACTTCAGTCTTCCTCTTGACAGCTCAATTTGTGCAAGTGTATTTATTGGACTTATGACCCCTGGATTGTTTCATGACTCAGCTATGATGATTCCATGGAAGCCTGACTCTAATTTTTGGCTTTCTTGACCCTTGACTGTTTTGACACTGGATACCTCTTGCTTCCATGATTTACTGACTTGAGAGTGCTGAACTTTGTTTAAGCTTGAAAACAGGACACTGTTTCCTCTAGGTGTTTCTCGCACCTGGTTAAAAGAGGGTTGTCATGAGTTTGTGGTGAACATCTCATTTCTTGTTGGAAGACATGTTGACAGCAAGTAGGCACAAGTCTCACACTTTCAAGTTGATGAACAAACTTAAAAACAAAAACACCTGAAGGTGTTATTACTCCTGTTCCATTCTCTCCAGTGCATTTTCCTCCTTGTGGATTCCATCATGATCAACCATTAATCAGTGGAAAGGGTGCTTAGAAAATATAGCAGAGACCAACACTATTTCAACTTTATTCAGCTTTTTCCAGACTCTTATTTTATTAAGCAATGGAAAACTAACCCCAGTATCTATTATCCAATATCTAAGATCAACAGAAGGTCCTCTGCTGGATTGTAGGCTTCAGTAGCTGGCTACCCACGTTAACCCTTGAAATTAGCCCCCTATTGAACATTAGCTTCTAGTGTAGATGGTAAAAGTACTTCAAAATTCAGGCTCATTCTTTTATCCATCTACTGACAGTGCTGCAGATTGAGGTTCCACACAGCTCTCAGTTACTCACTGCCCATGAGGAAATGATGGGTATATTTAGCCTAGGAAGGAGAGGGTTAAAAGGCATCATGAAAGTTATCTTCAAATACATGAAGAACTGTCACAGAGAAGATGGAGGAAATTTATTTTCTGTTGCTCCATAGAGAGCAGGACCTGAGCCAAGTTGTTCAGAAAATTAGAAGGGGGATTTCAACAAAGCATTAGGAAGGCCTTCTGATGGTAGAAACTTCTTGATGGTGGAACAGAGTTACCAGGTGAACTCTCCTTTACTGAAGCTATTTTAGTGAATCCTGGATCAAGAAAGCCATAGCAACCGATTACTTGAGTTGGCTGACAGTTGCACCAAATTACTTTTGAGGTCCCTTCTAACTCAGTGATATGGTAATCATCACAATAGCCAGTCAGCTAAACATGTGGCTTTCCTGAAATATATGTGATTCTACCAAGCCAGTCTAAGGCACAAAGAACAAGCTTATGTCTCACCCTGTTACTATTTCATCCACATCCAGATTGGCCTGGCCAGAGACACCTATTTCACTACTGGTGATAGGATAGTAAAGTGGTCCCTTCATAGACACTGGAGTTTGGTTCCAGGACCCTTGTAGATATCAAGATCCATGGATGCTCATGTCCCATTATATACAATAACAAAATGGTGTCCCTTATGTAAAATGGCAAAATCGAGGTTTGCTTTTTGGAGTTTAATTAATGTATTTAGTTATTGTTGTTGTTGTTTTTACTTTTTATTTATTTATTTATTTTTAGTTGAATATTTTCACGCCATTGATGGTTGAATCTATGGATGCAGAATCCATGGGTACATAAGGCTGACTGTATCCTTCATCATATATAAAAATATCTGGGAGTACAGGTTTTGGCTGACCCATAAAATCCAGTGAGGAAGCTGCTACTGCTGTCATATTCCACCCCCCCTTGAGAATTTGATGCCTAAGATATCTACTTCACTCTGTCTAATGATAGAGATGGCCCTGAGATACTTGCTTTTGCCCTTGTTCTCTCTTTCTTTTTCTCTCCCTTTCTCTATCTCTCTGCCCCATGATGCTTTGGTGAGAAGTACACTGTTAAAAATATTAATAAGGCAACTTTTTCCCTTTTTAATTTTAATACTTCAACACATTCCCCCTTTGCTTAGCTCTGCAAAACCTGCTCATTGAATGGGTTTGAAGCCTACCCTGTGAAAAGCTGACTATTTATATATTTGATTCTTTAAAAGCAATTAGGAATACAAAGCAGATGGTACGGCATTGTAGATTTCCCCTTTCATATTGCTTAAACACTAGAGATCAATAAGTCTAATATAAACAGATGATTTCCATAGCAGGGTTTTATAATTAGCTGGCACTGAATGTGTCCAAACTCTAAAATAATTAGCAGAAGCATGTGGCACACCATTAAAACCTTGTGGCTTGTCTGCATTTACATTTATAATTATTAAAGTTAATTATGATGCTTGTGGTATGGTTCCAAGCTCCTTTACAAGTTAGATTAAATATTTTTTTCCAGTCCTACTTTTGCCTCTTCAGTAACCTTCCCTGGGCCCTCAATGAAAATTCCCCAGCAACCTCATGGCAATGCCAGGGGGCAATGAAGGCTTTTATTTTAATGCCAGACAGCTGTTCTTCTGACCGAAAGCCCTATATTTTAAAGAGAACATCGCATGAGAGAATCCAAGGGACTGCCGTTCTGATTGTGTTGGGCCTGGTTAGAGATTAGCATGTTAAAGCCATGATTACACTTGGGTTTGCTACCCTTTAAACTGGAATATTAAGTGTGTTTTGAAGACGAAATAAGTAAATAAATCCCCAAGAACCAGGGCTACATTCAGTTTGGGTCAGGGATGTTGTTCAGGGCAGACAAATGGCAGTCATGCTTTCCTTCCTTTGTGCTTGAGGCCACACGTGCTAATTCCTCTGGACCTCATATATTTCAGGTTATGATGAAGTATATCCAAAGGAAATGGCCTTGCAAATAACACACAGCATTCTTGCAATTTTATCTTCCTAATCTCTGATGAATATTCCTAATATGAATCTTTCTTCCTCTGCAAAAATCTGTTTATGCCTCTTCCATAAACACACATACACCAGTGCTACTGGTTTTTCCGTTTGCAAGGATGCTAGTCAATACATAGTTTTATGAAAGCAGTCACACAAGGTGTTGTGCAAGCAGGTACATAAATCTCTGGCAGAACTCCTCACACCATTCTTTCAAATAAAATTGTAAACTACTAAACAGGTATTTTAAGTCATTAGAGTGGGGCAGACAGCTGCAGTGGGCATTGCGGGCAATTATTGTCTGGACGCCCACAACAAAACTAGGGCCAAATAGCTACTGTGGCTGCATTTGCACTGCAGAAATAATCCTGTCTGAAACCATTTTAAGTGCCATGGCTCAATGCTAGCATTATGAGAACTGTAGATTGTTGTGGCACCAGAGCTATTTGACAGAGAAGGTTAAATGTCTCACAAAACCAAGAGTCCCAGAATTTCATAGCACAGATCAATGGCAGTTAAAGTAGTGTCAGACTGTTGTTGTGGTTATTATTATTATTATTAGCTTTATTTATAAAGCGCCATAAGTGTACACGGTGCTGTACAAAAACCAAAAAAGACTGGATTGTTTCTGCAGTGCAGATGCAGCCTACATTTTTGGTATAGCTATGAATGGAGTTTAACAGAATAAATAAATGGAGTGAAATTATTATTAGTATTATTAGTATTATTTTATTTGACGCAAACCTAAGTTTTGGTTTTGAAAGAGTTAATATTATTTAATAATTAAATAAATTTAATTATTAATTGTGTTACAAAATAAATGTTACAAAATGTTTTACGACAACAAAATGGCTCATTGAAAAGAATCCCGGGCATGTCACAGGGACTTCTTTCTTAATAAGTAATTTTAGAAATTTGCTTTCTGCTTCAAGAAACTCTTTCAAAACCAAATAGCTTTTTTTAAAGCCTATGTGCAGTTCAAGACTTATTCTGATTTCTGTTCAGAAAATGTGGTGTACTTATTTGGTTGATTTGTTTAGAAAACATTATTTTCTGCACAGAAAATAATAGACAACAAAAGTTAAAAAATAATTAAATATTAGTAATATTAAAAATAAGGGTTTTTTTTAAAGCATAGATAAAACCAGTAAAGACCACTTGAAATTGAACACTGGTTGACTTTTATTGTCACTGTTAATTTCTGTGCCTTACTTTTTAAATTTTCACCTTAATTGCAAAATATTTTAAAATCATGTCCAGAATGTGTTAAGAAATTTATAAATGGTGAGATGTAATCTCTCTTGTTTAATAATATCTCTGTTCCAGCATTGCCTTGAATTCTCTTAACGTAGTTATTTATTTTCCTCCCCACCCAACCTCATTCATCTGTGTTCTCTGTGTAACAGCATGTTGATCAGACAATTGTTGGCTCATGCTCCTGTTTTTTCCAGCTTGAACCAAACCTGGGATGTCTGGAATATGACAAGGTAACAGTGAGCCTGCCAACTCTGTTCACTTAGCAAATTTATTTTCTTCTCCTAGACTGATGATAAAATTGTCATGAAGCGATGCTCCAGCAGTCCCAAACGCTGCCAACCTACAGATGTAGGGCTGAGAAGCCACCTTGTAGCCAAGAGTTCCATAAGGAAAACAGGCAGTGATTCCACTAACTTTATTCATCATGCTCTGCACATCCTTTTGCTAATGATTCAATATGACCTCCCTCTCCTCTCCTGAGGATGCTTAATTTCAATGTATTTTTTTTTCACCATTCCCTGCTTTTCTAACATCCTCTTTTCCCTTGATCAAAACAGGGACATTCCAACTTGTGGAATTTTTAATGAAAGAAATAATATAATTGCACAAATCTATACCTTGGCTCAGTCATCGATCCAAATGAAGACTGAAGTCAACAAAACAGAAGAAGACTAAGACTTGGAAAAGATGAGATGAAGAAACTAAATGAGATACTCAATTGAGATATCATTGACTCTCAAAATCAGGATCATCCATCCCAGTAGTACTGAAATGTTTTACTCTTGAGACTCCACTTTACTTCTACATGGAGATGTCATACCCCCACCTTTATGTAGTGTATGAAGAAAAATATTTTGTTTATTTAGTGGAGGTATTTTCATTTGCATATTCATATATATAAATATTTTAACATTTTATAAGGAAATAATGAAACAAATTACAGTCAGCCCTCCATATCCATGGATTTTTTTTAATTCATGGATTCAAGCATTCATGGTTTGAAAATATTTTTAAAATGTATAAATTCCAAAAAGCAACCCTTGATTTGGTCAGCCCCCACCTGGAATACTGTGTCCAGTTCTGGGCACCACAATTCAAAAAGGATGTGGAGAAACTGGAGCGGGTCCAAAGGAGGGCAACTAAGATGGTGTAGGGTCTGGAAACCATGCCCTATGAGGAACGACTTAGAAAGCTGGGGATGTTTAGCCTGGAGAAGAGAAGGTTAAGAGGTGATATGATAGCCCTGTTCAAATATTTGAAGGGATGTCATATTGAAGAGGGGAATGCGGAACAATGGATGCAAACTGCAGGAAAAGAGATTCCACCTCAACATTAGGAGGAACTTCCTGACAGTAAGGGCTGTTCGATGGTGGAACACACTCCCTCAGAGTGTAGTGGAGTCTCCATCCTTGGAGGTCTTTAAGCAGAGGCTGGATGGCCATCTGTCGGGTATGCTTTGACTGGAGTTCCTGCACAGCAGGGGGTTGGACTGGATGGCCCTTGTGGTCTCTTCCAACTCTATGATTTTATGATTCTATGATTTTGCCATATATAAGGGAAACCATTTTACTAAACTGTTGTATTTAATAGGACTTCAGCATCCACGGATTTTTGTTATCCACATGGGATCCTGGAACCAAACCCCAGCAGATACCAAGGACCTACTGTATAAGGAAATTAGAATAGTTTTATTTTAAAAAATTAAATATTTAACTCAACACATGTGTAATTTTTACACATAAAATGGTTTTAGGAAAAGGAGGAGGAGGAATCAGGGCCTTCAAGTCTTGCACTCCCACCACCACCCCCTTTGATCAACTCTCATCCCCCTCCCCCAGTTTGAGGACCACTAATCCATACCATAGTATTTCCAATTAATATGTCTGGACATGAACACCTGATAGTGAAGAAAACTGCCAGGAAGAGTTTCAATTAATTTAAATGTGGTGCTGGAGGTGAGTCCTACAGACACTGTAGACTATCAAAAAGACAAATTAGTCTAAAGAGCAAATTATTCTTGAACTGTCATTATAAGGCAAAAAGACTAAACTGAGGCTGTTGCACTTTGGACATATCATGATATGACAATGGCTTACTGGAAAAAAATGATAATGGAAATTATATTCAGAGACATTGGGGGGAGAGACCACATTAGAACTAGATTGATTTAATCAAAGAAGTTTTGGTTCTGAGGTTGCAAGACCTGGGCAGGGCTATTAATAGCAGGGTTTCTTGGAGGTCCATAACATAACAACAACCATTGTGTATATAGTAATAACCTTCAAATACATCTGTCTAGCAGTTAGGTCTTGAATAGGTTGGTGGTAAGCCTCTTCTGTTCCAAATACCTATTTATATTCCAGTCTTTGTGAAGTAAAATATGACTGTTCTTAAATCTTTGTAGAAATGTTGCCATGCCATTCTAGAAAAGAAGGTATGACCTAGAGCTACTTGAGACAGACACATTTTTGTTGAGTTTCTGTTTTAATTTTCTACCATAATACATTTGACATATCTGATGGGATTAACTGATGGTTAAGTACAAGATGTCAGACTGATGGAATAATAGGTACCAGTAGTTGCTCTATATGTTGGCAACTAGCCCAAGAAATGTCAAATAGTACAAGAGTCTGCAAATGTTTTGCCTGCTGAAATTTTGTTGCTTCACTACCCCTCTTCCATTTGCTTTTTTCTCCCCTCTTCTTCCTTCTCCACTTTTCTACTGTGAGCAGCCTTTAGTATATCTGCTACCACTGCAACTGGCATTTGATAGCTTCCATATCTGTGTGGCAGTGAATCCTAACTTAAAAGGAGTTTTCCAAAGTGATGAACCCTATCCCTAAAACATGTTCAGCACCTTGGATATCTCCCTTAAGATATGGAGAAAACCCTGGAGAAGATTCTCCAACCCACTGACATGGGAACCACCAACTGCTGCTATTTCAGCTAATGCCTTTCTGTGGAAAACTTCTTGCCCTGCCCCAAACTCAACATGTGCAAAGAGAGAAACTGGTGGGGTGGTAGGGGAACATGTTATGTGGAAAGACCACAAAGAAATAGGCAGATATGCATGGAGTGAGCTATATCATGTGGTGAAATTTTGATTGTTATTCAGACAAAAGTATGAATGGGAAGCATTTGTTGTAGGTCAGCCATTCTGGTCAGAGAATGAAGAATTTCCAAGGCTCTTAGGAGTAGAGTAATTCTGGAATATGAAATAATTATGTGCAACTTTCCTAAAGTCTGTAACTTCACTACAAGGGGCACTACTATCTGATGAAATCAGGAGTCCTCAGATTTGTATCTGTGCCATGGAGGGCACCACTAGTGACCAAATCAGAACCTGCCTGAATTAAATTTCATGAGACTGTTGCAAACAAATAAAGATGGATATTTATGGAAAGACAATCCTATAAAATGTTTTGGTATTCATAGTAATAGTTTCCAGCTGAATTCCTCAGAGGGAAGAAAATGCTGGACAAAGCTTCTTTGAAAGACAACTACTACTGAACATAAATCTATTCTAGAGTATGGTCAGAACTCTGTGTATGAGTTAGGTCTTTATAAATTGACTTGTATATGGTGGAATTAGGATTGGTCGATTTAAATGTTATCTTAAGTAAAAAGTCATATAAAATTCTGTTATATAATATTAATTTACTTAGGGATTGGCATTAGCCAATGGTTGGAATACACTCATTTGTCACGATTCTGCACAGTGAGAAATGTAAGATTCCTTTCTCCTATCTTCACTCTTCTGCTGAGTCTACACCTGTTATTCTTATGATATTTTCTGCATACAAGTTGAACAAGTTTATATATACACACACATTCATTCACTCACTGATATTCTACATTGGCTACTTAGTTATTCAGTAGCATCTCCTGACCTGACACCCTCCTAGTCTACCTTAAGAGCCAGCATCCAAATCAGGTGAAAGAATTTGATTCAGCTTTTGAGTGAGCCAAAATAAGGAGAGTATTTCCGTTTGAGTATTTCCACCACCACCTTCTCACCATCAATGAGGCTGCAACAAGGACTTGTGACAGGAACCCTGCTTTGGGAGTTTATCAGACGACGGAAATTGGAAGTATAATCTAATGGCAATCCGAACGCAATCATGGGGTTTCACGCTATTGTGTATTAAAGTATCTCATGCAATTTTGGGCAAAAGGGAAGTCATTCCAAACGCAATCATAGGTTTTACATTATTGCATATTAAGGCATCTCACGCAATTTCGGATAATGGGCAGTCATTTTCAGGTAATGGGAAGTCATTCTGAATGCATTCCGAAAGCAATTGGAATGCACGTAAACTTGCTAAACTAGCGAATTCACATTAATTCGAATTGGCTCCAATTGGCTCCATTCAAAATAAAGAGAAATTTCTCCCATCTGATAAACTCCTTGGACTGTCATTTTTTCATGTGTGGGAGGGGAAACACCATCCTCCCTATGCCTGATAGAAAACTGAATGGGATTCCTTTGCACAAACCCAGTGCCAGCTCTTAAGGTGACAAGGGATCACATTAACACAGACTTACAGTAAGATTATGTAATCTTACTGAATACAGAACACATCTGTTGCACATGAGGAAGTAGACTCAAGTCTACAAAAGCTCATGCTACCTAATTCTTTCTTTCAGTTAGTCTCCAAGGTACTATAAGATCCCTTTGCATACTGCATGCAGAACAGTTATAGATTGCTCACTCTAGGTTATGGATCCATAACTGCAATACCAAATGCCAGTCCCTCTCTCTCTCTCTCTCTCTCTCTCTCTATATATATATATATATATATATATTCTACTTCAAAAGAATTCTTCAAGCTCTGCAATCTGTCTAGTCTTATTTCATTAGTGGAACCAACACCCTGGGAATGTCAGTTTCCACATCCATAACATATATGTAGTGATGAGAGATTTTTCCCAACCCAACCCAGGAAAGAACACAAAGGAGTACTGTATTGGGCCAAGAGAGCCTGGAATCAGGAACATCTTTAAAAGCAGTTGCTTCTCCCCTACAATCACTAGCACTATCACCACCAGCAGTAGTAAAGGTATGGCTAAAAGTGGTAAAGTTCCTATTAAGAAGTTCATTTGAAAACAGGGGTTGTTGTAAATAGCAATGCTTGAGAAATATGAACTCTCTAAATTAGTACAAACTGGCCTCTTCTTTTTGGGTAACATGCATATTGAAAAGTAATTATTTAACTGGATGTGATGACAAAGTTCTTGGCACAAAATAAAGTATAAAAAGACTTTTGAAGTGTATATTTTGACAGGAGATGAGTGGAAAATTATTTTTAAATATATATATATATATATATATATATAGAGAGAGAGAGAGAGAGAGAGAGGTATTTTACTGCTAATTGTAATGGAGATTATAAAAGTAAAACCTGCAGAATGAAATGCTCCAAAATCCAAAATTGTCCGCATGGGTGGCTGAGAGAATGACTTTCTGATAGTTCAATGTACACAAACTTTGTTTCATGGACTAAATTATTAAAAACATTGTATTAAATTACATTCAGGTTATGTGTAGAAGGGGCATTAAATATGCAAATATACTAAAATGGGGGGGGGGGGGTGGAATCCAAAATCAGAAACACTTCTAGTCCTAAGCATTTCAGATAAGGGATATTCAACCTGTAATTGCAAAATGGAATGAATGTATGGATTAGCATGTGAGCAAGTGGCAGAGATGGCAAATAGACTGATTTGCCTACATCTGGTTTCAAGCAAACAAGAGCAGCTCCCATTTTGTCAGTAATGTTCTACAGAATATGTAAGTCATGCATAATGGTACCATCACAGGCAAACAGCTGACAAGCACAGAAATATTAGTCATTTGCTACATCTCCACTACTTTGTGTGAAATGGGTCTACACATTGGTTCTCTTTCCTGATTTTATTTTTTCATACAAGAGTGAATCATTTCAAAAGTTTTCTCCCTGAAATGATGTGTAGTTTTGCACTTTCCCCCAACATCAGGACTTGTTCCCCCCCCCACTTGCCACGTCTAAAAAAAACAAAAACCCACTACATGCACACTGTAAGCGCTGGCTTGGGGGTAGAGTGGGGGGGGGGGTATGGTGGTGGTGGGACACCACATTTTATCACATTTTATAACCCTGATCACATGGTGAGCAGGGGTATGGTGCACACCAAAAGAAGAGCAGAAAAGTGCCACCACAATGGCAAGACTACCCTTTTTCGGGCATTTTGCTGTTTCTTTTTGCCCCAGAAAAATGCCAAATCAGGGCCACAGCGGGCAGTTGCTGCAGTCCCAATCCAGCGATCAAAGGGGCAGCAGCAGGCCACTCCTTCAGTCAGAAACAGTCTGTTTCACCCCTAAATTAATTTAGTATATTCTCTTGGCTCAATCCCACCAAAACCAGATGGAAATATCATTCACCTATGTTCCAGCTGCTGGCAGAATGTACCTCCTTCTCCCCATGCAGCTGATGCCTCCTAAAAGAGGGGAGAGGAATTGTGATCCTGGCAGTAGTATCACAGTTATGACATAATTGTTACCTAGATTTACTCACATAAAGCAGCATGGTGTAGTGATTTGAGCATTGGGCTATGATTTTGAAGACCAGGGTTTGAATTCCAGTTCAGCCACTGGGTGACCTTGGGCAAGTCATACTCTCTCAGCCTCAGAGGATAACAATGGCAAACCACCTCTGAAGAAACTTACAAAGAAAACCCTGTGATAAAATTTGTTTTACAGATGCCATAAATCAGAAACGACTTGAAGACGCACAACTCAAGTGAAAGAGGCCTCCCTTCATGACTACACCATCTGGTCACCTAGGAGGGAGTGAAAGGATAGGCCAAATTCCATCGGGCCTGTCCTAGATTAAGAAGGCGAGCCCTCCCTCCAGTCCATCTGCCTTGGTCCCGGCCTCAGAGGGAGAGAAGAACTGCTGGACCTGATCCCCTTCCCCAACACCATTTCCTTCTCCTTTTGTGTCACGTCTTTTAGATTGTAAGCCTGAGGGCAGGGAACCTTCTAATTAAAATAATAATTGTAAGCCGCTCTGATAGCCTATTTTTTGGGCTGAAGGGCGGGGTATAAATAAATAAATAAATAAATAAATAACCAACCATACATAATTAAGTAGCTGGTGTAAAATATTGGCCATGGTATTCATTTCACACATTTTGTACAAATAAGTAGCTGGTGTAAAATATTGGCCATGGTATTCATTTTGCACATTTCTGCATTGTGTGCAGAAAGCTTTTGATATGGTAAACAAAGACATTTGCACAAAAGAAAGTTACAGAATGTGAAAAAATCTTGCAATGGTTTATCGTTTTCTCAACAGGAGTCTCAATATGTTGACACACCTTTTCTTATCAAGGACCAGAACTTTTGCAGGTACACTTTATTTCCATATTCCTTAGAGGTGAATCAGGTGACTATTAAAATCCAAGACAGAGAGGACAGTGAAGCAGCCTCTAACTAACCCTGCCAGGAAGAACTTTTACATGGGTGTCGCCACCCAGAATGAGGGTCAAAATGTCCATTCTTCTTCCCAATAATTTTTCTCCCTTTTCCAAATTTCTAGCATTGCAATAATTAAAACATCATTTGAGCAATTACAAATACAGTTGAGGCATCCAAAGAAAAGGAAGTGTGAACACAGCAAATGAGTTCTAGCCATGAACAATCTTCTCTGTCTCACTCTCTGCAATGCTAAACATGTGGGGACTGAAGGAAAATTTCATTTGGGAGGTAGAATCCTTATTTGGGGGACAAGGCCCTCATTTTGCCCACCAGATAGCAATACCTTCAGCTTCTGTCTAAGATTCAATAGACTGACTCTGGGTCATTTTCCCCTTTCTCACTGGGTGAGTTTGTTTAAGTTTACATTAACCAGTGCTCTGCTTCCTTTCCCATCTGTGGTCCTAATCAATGCTATGGGTCAAGCTGAAAAAACAAACAGCCAGACTGAAAGAGCCATACATGTTTAACTTACTTTGATGCAAAGTATTGATCAAAAGAGCACAATCACATAGCGGGGTACTGGTTTCCTTAATGGACACCCTCTCCTCTACCCTTTTTCAACCCAAACTCCAACAACTTCCCTTCCTTTTCTTTGGGTATATACTTTGCATAACCAAAAAGTGCAGCATAAATCAGAAAGAGGCTAAGCAATCTGGGTCAAGCATGAGAATAATTCAATACAAATAATAGCTTTGAAGATACAGAAAATTCTGAATTTCCAGTATTCCAGCAGTATCTGACTACAGTAGTTCACTACTTTAGCACAGATATTCATCTATAGTATTCCCCACAACCTCTTATTTTTCTACCTACATTTGGAGTGTTCAAAGAGCTATCTAGGAGTGCATTTGCACTGCAGAATTAATGCTCAGTGCTAGGGAAATCTGAGATTTGTAGTTTTGTGTAATATTACCAACCTCTGCCAGAGAGCTCCAGTACCATGACAAACTGCAAATCCCAGGATTCCTTAAAATGGAACTGGAGCATTAATTCTGCAGTGTAAATTTAAATTGGGGGAAACTAAATTCATATCAAACTGGACTCAAATGTATTTGTTATTCCTGTTCATGGGATGGCTGGTGGCTTCCATGTCAGACTGGAGTGGTAAATCTTCTCCAGCTTTTAGTTCAAATTTTATCTTGTATTCTGTATTTAAGCTCTGTTTTTATTGGTTGATTGTGAGCTTCCCGGAGAACTTGGTTATGGGGTCATATACCAATGCAGCTAGCAAATAAATAAACAATAGCTGGTATTCTGCATTGCAATTACAGATTATGAGTTGCAGATCCATTATTGCACCACATTCCATAACACTACCAAGTCACAATTATGATGCTATTGCCACAATTGTAAATGCACCCACAGTCCCATGCTAATCACCAGCACCACATTGAGTGGTGGTAAATTCAACTCCCCATCGGGCCTTCAGGAGGAGGATGTTCTCAGACCCCTCCAGCAAGTGAGTCTGTAGCAATCAGAAGCAGGAATCCTATTGCAATTCCTCATCACAACCTTTCTTGCTGGTAAAAGGGCCCAGAAATGTCATCTTCCTTTTGCCCTAATTGGCTGCCAAACAAACTTTCTTTGCTCCATGTGGCTGTTGGCTTTTAAGGTGGGCTTGCGGGGTTGAAATAGGAAACCTTACATAGGGCCCATGCAGACAGGCCAAAATAAAGCTGCTTCGGGTCACTTTGGAGGTATGCTGTTTAAATGATGCATCTGTCCTAAGAGTCCTAAGGACTCGAGTGTGGCTTTGGCACAGCTTCCAGACTTTTAGGACACATGCATCATTTTAACAGCATACCCCCAAAGTGACCCAAATCACCTTTATTTTGGCCTATCTGTATGGGACCTTAGTTACACATTCATAGCTAGGGAGCTGATGTAGGATACTAGTGAATACCTGCACATTTTTCTGTCCATCATCTGTATGCAGTTCAAGGTCATGGGAACAGAAGTGCACATCTGGTGTAGATGCACATACAGATGTTCATTTAACTGATGTTCCTTTGGTTGTGCATTTGGTTGCACAGTGTTGTTATTCAACACAAGGACCACAGAGCAGAATCAGTATATAAGTCAATTCGTGGAGATTTATGTCATGCAACTTTCATGTAGGATTTTAGCCCAGGTTTTATTCTCAAGTAGCCCTGGAAATGACAGACCTATGCCACCACAGTGTCTAGTTTGATACATTTATGTGATTCCTCTTTAATTATTTACTTGTTGCACCTTATTTTTGCAGTAAGCTTGGGATTCATCATGATCTGGATGCCATTGGTTGATCTCTGCTGAGCTTGTGATGGATGGGTCTGACTTGCAACAGACAGCTGGCCTCTGTGGCCTTTGGGGAAAACCCAAATCTATGATTCTGAGGTCTTTAATTGCTTCTTTCATTTGAGAACCAGGAGTGGTGGCAGCCAGATGTGGTGGGTCTATAAACAGACCAGCCAACATCACTCTGAAAGAGAGACAGAAAACCTACTTCTAATGTGGAAACTATTCATTTAATTTTTTATTTTATTTTTATCCCTTGCTGCTGCTCCTCCCCAGCTTTCGTGTTGGTCCCAGCATTTCATTGCTTTCAAACATTGCTTTGCTTTGATAGACTTCCTGTCTTGGCTTAAAGCCAAGCAAGCATTCTCTGTACAAACAGGTTTTCTTTTATATATTTTTTTTCAGCCCAGCCTAAGAAATGCCTACAGATAGAAGCATGTCAGATCTTTTTAGTGTTGAATTTCAAAGCACTCCTTACAATCCCCTTCCCTTCCCTTGATCTCCTCTTTGGATTGCAGCTTGGGCTAGCACTCGTGTTTCTAAATATACACCATGGACAAGGGTTTTCTATTAATAAAACAGCAATAAAGCTTTGATAGTCCTGTATATGTGGGAATTAAACACAGTGCTCTTCTGGTCAGGTGCTGCCAATACAAGGCACTCCTCCCATTTTAGAGAGTAAGGGGACTTTCATACATCTGCTTACCAGCTGAAGTGCATTTCATTATGAGTCATGGCAGAGTCATGGCAAAGGTGCTGATTTATGAAGTTCTTGGTTCTAAATCTTGCTGTGACCCTCAAATATATCAGCTGAGATCCTAGATAATGATTGTGAAGTAAAAGTCTATACTCACGTATTTACACAATGGTTGCCCTCAGGCTAAATATTGACATTATGCCATCGATTGTGGATCTGCCAATTTGGGATGCAATCCCTCAGGATCTGGTCCTGAACCCTCTTTTCAAGTCTTCATGGGAAGGTGGAGGAATCCCAGGTCAAAAGCACATCCTTGGAAAATAGGTGTTTATAAAAACATATTTTCAAATTTATTAATGTATTGTTTATTTGAAAGGCATAATTTATGCAACAATGGTTGATGCTTCATATATCGTACTAAATGATGTCAACTGGGCCCTGAAACATCACATGTCTCAGTTTAAACCATAAAATCTCATAATCTGGAATTAGTCCCATTTTATCAGCATATGATATCTGCTCCCTGATTAGGACAGTCACTGTATTTTAAATTTGGAAAAGCTGCTTGGATGCTGGAAATAATAGATGAAGATCTGAATCTACAGTGACTTGGGTCTTAGGCCAATTTTGTATTTTTTATTACCCATGTCTGAAAGATGTGTTGAACAAGAAAGGAATGAGATGTTCTCATGGTCCAGGTCCCTGAGGCAACTCTAGTCATGTCCACAGGGTTTCTGCTTTATACAATGCATGGACAAATATGCTGCCAGAGACTCAAGGTAGTTTATAAATGAACTTGATAAGTTTTCCCAGACTTTATTTTTCTGGAGATCTCCATGTTTCTGGCATCAATTGTATCCTGGTTTGAAATATAGTAATCAGCTTTCAATCCCATACTGATAACACAGATACTTTACCTGATATTAGGGACTCTGTCACATGGGGTTAAAACAGCAGCTTACTTTTCCTGGATTCAGTGAAAATTGAGGAGGCAGCCATGTCCTATCTCACAGAAATCACTGCCTAATCACTGCCCAGGTCCATCCTGGATGCAGCCCAGGTCATCTAAGCTGCTTCCGCAGCTATTTTTAGAAGTCAGAAACTTAAGTTTTCAAAAAGGGGCCATGGAAGCAGCATAGATGACTGGGCTGCATCTGGAGTGGACCCAGGCAGTGATTCGGTGGCAATTTCTGTGTAATAGGACATGGTGGTCCCGTAAATTAGGACTGAATTTTAAAAAAGGTGAACCGCTGTTTTAACCCCGTGCGATAGGGTCCACAGACGGAATCAATTGAAATAAACATCAGGTATGTTCTTTATAACTTGAGATATTAACTCAAGGAGTTCATGGAAGAACAGTATTATGTTTTCAATTGATAAATCTACATTGGATTAATTATAGACTTATTCAATAACTAGAACAATCTCCTTTAAAAAAATGTATGCACAGTGGAGTTGCTGAATGCATGATGCAATGTAAACTGAGAAAGGACTGTAAGAGGAGTGTTGGTTATTTTCACCCTTGTAACCCCTATAGATGTCATACCAGAAGTGAGGCTGTGTCACCTTTTTATGCCATTTTTGGCCAATTGTTGACCCTTATGGAGGGTACGGAGCTTCTCTGTGCATGAGTGAGAGAGGCCATGCATTTGTGTGCAGATTTGGAGCACTGCGGTGTAAAAAATTGTAAAAAAAAATAGCCCTTTTTAAAACAAAATTTATTCAAGTAAACATTGGAGTCTTTGGGGGGATTGGAGACCCAAAAAATTGGGGGCTTGGGACTGCATGCAGCACACAGGCTGAGTTTTCCTCAATCTCAAAATTAAATAGTAGATGATCTCAGATCTGTTCAGCTATGATGTATAAACCTCTTCTTCCTTTCTTTTTCCCATTTCTTCCTAATCACACTTTAAATATCTGTCTATCTATCATTAAACATATCCATAAGGATCCTGTCAGTCATGATTTGTGTCAATCATGATCTCAGAAGTGTAGAACTGGAAGGGTCAGAAAGGATCATGTAGACCAACACCCTTGTTATGGCAGACAAACTACAACTAAAGCATCCTTGACAGATAGCCATGTAACCTCTGTCTGTGTGTGTTGTTAGGTGTGTTTATTTGTTTATTCCATTTAACTATAGGAAATATCACCTCTCTTCAAGACAGTCTATTTTCCTGCTGAACACCTCTTACTATTAGGAAACTGACATTTCCTGCAAAGTCTTTACAAGTCTAAAATCATTCCAATATGAGCCTGTCAGGTAGTTGATGCCTGCTAAGTGGTAGAAGTGCTCATACCCTATGGTATAAAGTTGAAAAGAACTAAACCTTCAGATTATTATATGGATAAATGATTGATAAATCAAGTCTTTTCATCTCTATGATTCTGGGACAGACATATCATATCAAATATATTGAAATTAACTATTTATATTGTATAAAGAAGTGTGTGAGAGACAGATGTCAGATTTGTTTCTAATTACTGTGTCTGTGTGTCTGTGTGTTTGTGTACATATTGAATTGTTTGGAATGTGGAAGGAAATTTCTGACAGATGAACAATTGGTTGTTGCTGTTGTGTGACTTCAAGTTATTTCTGAATTATTGTGACCTTAAGGTTTGCTTTCTACAATACCCTCTGTGGCACTAGTAAACCCTCAAAATCATTATCAATAACCATGTCCCACATGGTATCACAGAGTTTTCTGGAGCTGAGTGTAAATTGCCCAAGCTCAGCCAGTGAGATTCCATGGCTGTGCAGGGAATTGAATCCTGGTCTCCAGAGTAGTAGTCTAACACTATAATCACTGTGCCACATTGTGTGTGTGTGTGTGTGTGTTATGTACACACCCACCATTATCAGCCACCAGTGTGATATATGCTTACCTTTGTGCAAAAGAATAAATGGACACATATCTGACATCAGAAATAGCATGGTGCTCCACAGAGTTCTATCCTACCTTCCCTTTTATTCAATATCTGCATGAAATCAATGGGCATGGCCATTCAGAGCTTCAGAGCAAGATGTCACCAATACACTGACAAAACTTAGTTGATCCTTGTCATCTAATACCATGATGGCAATGTGTGCCCTTGAATGTTGCTAGGGTTTGCTAATGGGCTGGATGTGTTTAAATAAGCTGGAATTAGCCCTGACAATAGAGAGACATTGCTGGTTAATAGAACATTGGGATCAGCAACTAGAAGGTACAGATTTCCCTTGAAAGAATTGTACCACTCACCCTCAGATTTTCCTTGAAAGAATTGTACCACCCACTCCCAGATTTGTAGTCTGGGAGTACTCCCTGAACTTTGTGTTATACAAGCAAAAATGGTTTTATTCAGATAAGCTTTTAATACATAAACATGAGGTGGCTTTTATATGATGCGCTTGCTATATGAGGTATGTATTGTAGTTTTAAGGTTTGCAGTTTTAGACTATTTGTAGCTAAGGTTTTAATTGTTTTTTAATGTAAAATCTTACAAAGTGTTTTTATTTGTGAGCCTTTGTGAGAGAAAGGGTCCCCTTCTGGGAGATAGGTGTCATAAAAATGAAATGAATGAATGAGTTTATAAATAAATAAATAAATAAATAAATAAATAAATTACTGCACTCCCTAGGTGGCACCATTGTTGAAGAATTTATGCAACTCCATTTAGTTTATGAACCACAACTTTCCTGAATTAGTTTAATTTGCAACCATCATCCATGTTGTTGTAATTTCTCAGTTATATTAGGGCGATATGTTCTATGCAGAGCTACCCTTGAAGACTATCTCCAGGCTTCAGCTGCTATAAAATCTAGGCTGATTCTAGTGCAAAGAATTTAAACCATATCACTCTTTTACTGAAAGACCTACAAAGGATACGATAGGGCTTTCTAGATTGGCAAAAAGAAGTGTGTTCGTGGCTGCATGAAACTCTAGCCTTTAGATGAGAAAAAGGGAAAGTGTGCCATGAAAACACTTTTTTTGCGTTTTAGGGGAGAAGAAGCACCTTTAAAAAGGTGCTGGTTTTCCCAGCTTCTTTTTTTAAAAACTGCGGAACAGCGCAACTCCATCTAAAGGTTGTGGTGCAGCTACTAAGCATTAAGGAAAAGGCAACTTCATGTCACACTTTCCTGCCAATCTAGAAAGCCCCAAATTGTTCACAAGGGCCAATACATGGCTTTGATTTTAATCCTTAAAGCACTAAATAGCTGTGAGCCAGGCTGTATAAGAAAACATAAGTCTTGTTATATGAACCTGTGAAGTTGCTAAAATCTTCAGAAAAGGCCGTTTTGGAAATGCCATCATATGTGGAAGCTGTCATTATGGAAGCATGGAAGAAGGTTTTATCTCATGTTGTTGCCAGATTATGAAATGCACTCCCCTTAAACTTGCAAACAGCCCCTACCCTCACTACATTTAGTAAAAGTGAAGCAGTATATTTTTTCCCCATTATAGCTTGTTGAACTGCATTATTTATTGTAACATTTTAATGCTCCATTTTAACCATTTTTAATGATGTTAGCTACCTTGAACATTAATTTCAGTAAAAGGGAAGATAACAATGCAAGTAATGGTAATATTTTTACATGTTTTATATAATATAGCATATTTTAAGGCCAGCCATGACAAATATGTGCTCAGTCTAAAAGTAAAGTACTATCATTTTCAAAACAATTGCTTTATTCAGCTGCAAATGTATGCAGCTTCAAACTGTATATTAAATCTGCTGGACGAATTGACTAAGAAAAGTTTAATGAGCCAGAGTGTGCATATGTGTTTTCAACTTATCTGTCGACTTATGGCAACCTTGAGCATTTCATAGGGTTTTCTTTTGGCAAGGAATAGTCAGAGGTGGTTTTACCTGCTCTTTCCTCTGATATATAGCCTACAGCACTTAGTAGATCTGGGCTGCATCTTCACTGCAGAATTAGTGTAGTTTAATACCACTTTAAGTGCCATGACTGAATGCTATGGAATTTTGAGATTTTTAGCTTTGTGAAATATTTAGCCTTCTCTGTCAGAGGGCTCTGGTGTGACAGAAAACTACAAATCCCAGTGGGGTCAAATTGTATTAATTCTGCAGTGCTGCAACAGTGTTGGCCATAACCGATCCAAATTCTAGCCAGGGCTGACCCTGCTTGGCTTCCAAGACCAGGGTATTCTAAAAATATACCAGTAGCATCCAAAGTGATGTGGCTGTCAAATAAGACACTGCACTGTATGCAGAACAGCATATATAAAACACATATGCCAACACAGGGCTGGTGAGTTTATCTGTGCCATTGTGCCAAAAGATAACCCAAGCTGGTAAGTGATAGGCTTGTACTAAAGAACCACAAATTAATGCACACAATGGCAGCAACATTGAATAGGCAGAGATTCTGTGCTTGACCTTGAAAAGGCATTAGTTTTTAAGAAGTATAGCCATATAGAAGCCACACACACACACACCATTTTGAACTGTAATATATTCCCATAAAAACTAGGACTGTCATCTCAAGCTACAAGTTAGAAAGTTATTACTTTTAATATGCCACTACCTCAGGCCCATACAGTTATGTAAAAGAAAAATAACCTTGTGTGACAGTTTAACATTGATCGATGGGCCTGCCAAACGCAAAGAGATAAATAAGCAGGTGATGAATAAACAGCACTTCAAGTAAAGACATTACGCCGCATGCATAAAACGACGCCAGGCACCTAGGAGCCATGGGTGGCCGAAGGTTAGCCATTTCATGCCCACTCAGTAAAGCAGACTTAATCGCTTCCAATATTTTCTGTTAAAAAGCACGCTTAATGAGCCAATTTCACAAGCCCAGAGAAACTGATTATTATCTCTGAGTTCCAACAGAGTTGGTTGTTTTCCAAGAGCCGGGTTTTCCTTGACGGGATAAAAACCTTTTTAGAGGGGGAAAAATAATATGGCAAGGAAGCAAAGGAAGGGGGGAGGTATATGCTTTGAAACAGAAGAGGGCACTAGATGGCAGTGTTACTCTGTCAACTGAAAATTGGATTTAGCTGGGAACAAGAACTATGAGATGTTGGTCCTGGGAGAAGTGGACTGTAAATAAAACAGAAAGTGGTCACCTGAAGATTTAGCAGGTTTTTTTTTTTTACCACAAAATAACATTCTATCTGTACAACTAGACTTTGTAGCAATGAAAGAAGCTCAGAGTAGAGTATCCAACTCAGATTAAAGATGTAGCGGCCTAGGGTCACTAAGCAGATAAAATATGATACAGATATAGATGCAGTAACTGTTAGTCCCAACTACATCAAGACACAGTTAAATCAATGGAAATATATAGCTATGAAACCTGTTAACTTAGGTTTTGAATACAAAGGATTCACTCTAGTCAGGACTAACAATTGGCTTATTGATTTAATGAGAAGGGTTTCGAAATTTGAGGAATTTCATCTTGTTGGTTCCTTTCTAGAAGAAGCCTCCTTGAACGCAATAAATTATGGGGGGAACTCTGTGGAGAAGCATGTAAGGAGCATTTCTCAGGATAAAAGGGAGAGGGATTGTAAAGGATGGAAAGGAAGCTTGCAAAGGTCATTGGAACATTTTGTTTCCTCAGGCAAAAATGAAAGATCTCTCATTTCAACAAGGTTATCAGCACTAATTCCAGACCACTGATGCCCCGAGATAAATGTTCCCTGGATCAGAGCTCTCCTATCTCCTTACAGATAAAAGGGTGATCAATATGTTACCTAAAGAGATGGCTCCTTCTTCAACAATGCATTTACTGAGGAATTTCAAGAGAACATGTTTCAATAAGGCTATTCTCAGCGGAGCCCTGAGTGCGTTCCCTTATTTTGTGAATGCTTGACCTGACAATGATCTAAATCCAGGCCTATCCACAAGTAAATGACTGGCATATTTCATAGAACAATAGAGATGTAACAATACTACCAGAGTAAGAACAAGTAGGATGGAATGGCAGAGAGGAGATGAGATGGAAGACAACTGGCATGGCATAAAAGCAAACACTCTGAGCTACGAAATCAGCAAGTCTCCGCTTCAAATTTTGCATCTGCCATGCACTCACTAGTCATTCTCCCTCAGCCTCAGCCCTCCCATCTTCAATAAAGGAATAACAATATTGATTTACCTTACAGGCACTTGGTAAAAACTTCAAAATGTCAGTTGAGTTCCTTCATTGGGAAATGGACCTAAAGTTAGGCCTAGGTGGAACTATGTCCTGTCTCTCTTCTTGCCACCATCATAATGCATCTGTTTCATGCTACTGCCACTCCAAATCATCCATTTATAGAGTGGGCACACAATGGCGACTTCATCCTCCTTGACCTCTGGAAGATTCCCAGGAGGTCATGGAGGATGACTTTGAGCATGTTTACACCAACTGCAGTAATCCAGATACAGTCTGGAGTATTCTGCTCTGGAGCTGCCCTGGATTCACTGCATGAGTGCCCCATGTAATGGCAATATGTCTTCTGTCTAGATGATCAGCCAGATCAACAGCACATCAGCACTGGTGTCTTGTCGTCCTCAGGGTCACTGAACCACTGCCTCACCACCCAAGTAGTCCCCTAGCAGATCCTTGCTGGAAGCATCAGTTCTGGTGAGATCAGAACTGGGTGCCCGGCCATGTGATTAATGAGGAGGGGGTACTTTTCCGTTGGTCACATGCTCTGGAGTAGTAGATATGACGGCCCCAGGGAGGCTTTCCAGTGCTGATTAGTGAAAGGGACAGAAAATGGTGATGCCTGCTAGCACCAATCTGTCCAAGTGGGTATGTGTAACATGTGAATAATTGGATAGCCCCAAATCTGACCTGATCCAGCTTTCCACACTTCAAAAACACAAAGGTCACACTGGAATTTCCTGGAAGCTCCAGAGTAACCTGTGAGTTTTCTTAAATCAGTTTAAAGGCTAAAAGAAATGGTTTTGCTGCAAAACTCACCATCCATCATCAGAAATGATTGCACTAGGTTTGAGGTGAATATGGGTTTCTCCCCTTGTGTAGATGCACCCTTTGTCATTTTATGTTCAGCTATAAACATACAGCTGATGCTCCTTCACTGCCTCTTACTCTCCACTGGCCTGTAAATGGTCGTGTTGGTGGGACAGAGTAGAGAACCAGAATAAGAAAGATGACTTTTCAGGAGGTTGAGAATCAATGTGCAAGAGGCTATATTGAAACCCTCCCTACACAACAGCAAAAAAAAAAAAAAAAAAAAAAAGGCATACACCAGACTTACACTGGTATGTATAATTGAAAGGATGCCATCCAATGTCTGTCAAGGACTTTGAACACTAAACTGCTAATGTAAATGCTGTTTCAGAGGGGAAAGAATGGGGAAGGGAGGAATCACCTAGTGAAAATTATCTATTGTCCTTGGTCATCCACCCCAGCTGTTGCTTTGACTACCCTTATGAATACTTGACAACTGTCCATGCCAATGTGTCCCTGATGTAGTTATGTGGTCCTCTTTTTCTTTGTTTGCTAGTATTTTAAGTGAGTCCTCAGGCAGATAAGGAGCACTAATGCCTTAAGAGAAGAGAAAGTCTTCATGGCTTTGCTGGTCTAAGAATTAACTTTTCCTCCTAAGGATTCAGTTTGAAAGTAGTGTTGTGACAAATCAATTTTTTTCTTCTTTCCTATTGAGAACTAGATGTGATTTTTAAAGAAAAATATTCTTTTCAAAAATCCTACTTTCAAAAGGTTATTTTTGTCTCCCTATTGAGAAGTATTTTTCACAAATTTCTCAAATGAAAATAAAAGACAAGGGAGGCGAACTTTTACACTAATTACCTGGCATTTCAAACTCAATTAGCATGTCAGAAGGAAGTTTGACAGAGGTTTAAAGAACATTCCTCTTCTAGAAAAACCCAACATGAATGGTAGCTTTTCTTATGCAAAATACTCAAATCCTGGCCATCACATTAAAAATTAAAGTTCTTACACATTGATCAAGAAGTGCTCATAATTTATTCTCTTTAAAAAAACTTTCGAAATCTTTGAATAACAGAAATTTCTTCAGTTTATCAAATTCTGATGTATATTTTTTTACATCACTAGTTGAAAGGCAGCTCAGGGTGAGGAAAGATGTGAGTTCTCCCCGCCCCCAAAAGCTCAAAATGTTATGAAAAAGTAACATGCACCCTTATTCTTCTGTCCCCTTCCCTTTCTGTGTTGTTTCCTCAATGTGTATATCTCTGTTGGTAGACATAAATAAATGACAAAATAAGCTGGAACTGAACCCCATGACAAAACCCATGAAGTCAGCATAACTTTGTGAACTAAACATAAAACAAAACCAGAACTGTGGTGAATTCCTAATACATTGCATATAAAGAAAAAAGAAGTCACAATTCATAAGAAAAATTAAACAGGTGAAGGAGAAATCCATGGAAAAACAGAGTTGAAGAGAATTTTCAAAAACCTTCCTAATCATTTTACTTCCATATTACAGTATAAAACAATTGTCTGCCACTTTAGATAAACACTTCACTGTGTTTTTTATTTAATGTTTCATACAGAGGATCCACTTGTCACTGTTCGTCTTCTAGAGACTGGTGTATGTTTGGGATAGGGTTTGTTTCATCCTATTTTCCAAGTAGATTCATGAAATTTATTACTTGCCTATTTTAGGCAGCATGCTTTTGGGACTTCTTTCATAATGTGTACGCTTTTGTGAACAGTAATGCACACATTTTCCAAAAATTTTCAGTTGACAAAATTTAATTTTTGGCCCACTTTTCTCAAATGGATTAACACGGTGCATGCATTTCACGTCTATGGGATTTTTGTGTGGAATTCTCCTGACCAAGAGACTCAACAGGCTTGGACATGTACAGAACCTTTGGTGCCTAACTCTGTCTCAGATCACTTATTTCCCTCTCAGACAGAGCCAACACATGACATTTGCCTTGAAAACACAAACAAATCATTTCCTTTAACATCATGACCTCCACTTATAAAACCGTTCAAGCTCTCTAAATTTAGCCAAATTTTGCCTCCTTCTGCATTACCCTGTTGCACTTGTAGGAGCCTAAGTTAAGGACGATTATTGTTTATGTGCCAAAATACCCCCATTTGCAATAGTCCATCACAGTTTTCTAATGGAAATGCACATGGGAGGAGGGTTGGAATATCAGCCATTTTGAATCTCTCTCAGATACATGCATGGAATGGGGCTAATAGGGAGCCATATTCTTCCCTTAGAGAAGCTGTTAGTAACTTCCCTTGGCACCAAAGAGAGATAATTATAAGTTTGCAGAGAGAGAGAATGGCATCCTTGAGAGTTGCAGTGGGAGGGTGGCTAGAAAGGGGGAAGAGGCCTTCACATTAGGAAGCCATTGCTACTCCTGTGCAAATGGCTGAGCACCTCCCTCCAGCTGCAGAGCCCTATTGTGAAAGCATAAAAACCCCACACAGGGTTATTGTCACCAGAAGCAGTTTGTCAATCGCCACTTAGGAGTGAAACCCCCAGCAACTAAACCTCAGCATATAATTAACACTGCCATCAAATAAAATAAAATAAAATAAAATTAAAAAGGCAAAATCAAATGGAACGAAACTGTTGTTGGGTTCTAAATCAGGAGGCAAGTTAATTATTTTTTTAATGAATATTCATTGAAAAATTTGTACATTTTCCAAACTCGGTCCTTCAATTACTAATCAGTTAACTAAATAACTCACACGCCTCTCTATTCCTCAGGGAGGGGGAAAGGACTTTAAAGATGTGGTAGGCCACTCAAAGTGGTGGCTGCGTCCATTTGCACAGGCTTAAGTAATATATTGTAAATAACATCACCTGTAGGATGTTACTTTGGCGGGTAGTGAGAGCAGAATATTCTAATTTTATGTTTTACCATGAATATTAATATGGTCTTTTTTTAAAAAAAATTAAAAAGAAATTCAATAAAAAAGAAATTATTAGGAATTTTAACACTGAAAAGTGAGAAACACAAACAATTTTCGTAACAACATTGCTGATTTTTCTTTTAGACATATCAAGGGGTAGCCATGTTGCCCATGTAGCAAAGTACGGTAACATCCATCATCCACAAACAGTATTACTGTTATTGGGCTAACCAAAATGCACAAAAGGCCATGAATGTGGGAATGATACATATCCCATTTAATTGTTCTCCATTTTTTCCACCAAGTTGCCATTTTGGAATTTGCATCCATTTCTTAGTTCATGATAGAACTCAGAGGTAATGTCTTGTAAACAACATTCCCTGTAATATGTTACTTTGGGGGGTAATGAGAGCAGAACATCTTTCCTTTTATGTTTTACCATTACCACTAATATGTTACTTTTAATGTTTTAATGCTCAGGAAACAGTCTTCCTATTTGTGTGTGTTCCACAATAAAAGAGGACTACATTTTCATCAGAACTTTTTTATAAGCTGTGCTATTTTCCCAAAGTGCACATCTAAAATGAAATGTTCAAATGATAGACAACAAAACAAACATCCATGAGTTACCTTAAACCATCAGCAAAATAACTGATTTCTTGAGAGATGGGTCTTATTCAGGAGTTCAATGAACAAAACTTTCCTTTAATTTAATTTAATACTACCATGTTTGTGTGTGTGTGTGTGTGTGTGTAGCAAATAACATTTATTCACTATTGTCTCACATGTTGCTATTTAACTATTTCGTAAACTTTGCTAACCAGGAGCTGGTTCTTTTTCCAATTTTAAGACTTTAAAATAATAATAATGCATTTCTTATAAAAAGAATAAGATTAATACTGACACTATGCATATCAGTATTAGTACTGATCATTAGTAGCAGTAACTAATGGTAACATTTTTAAAAATTTAAAAATCAGCTTCCAAATATTAGTTTTGATTTCTTTTTAAAAAATCAAATAAATAAATAGAGATTGCAACCTGGGTACCTTAAGGTTTGGTTGCCCTTAGATGACCCTGTACATATATTAATAACTTTGTTCAAACATTATTTAAGAACTCCTCTATCTTTGGATGTGATCAAGAGCATTAAAGAGAGTAAAGCACTAGTTTCTTGCCACTAGACATTACTATTTTCTTGAGGGCTAATTCCCAATCCCTATGGGAGCATGGTGGTCTCAAGAAAACTTTGTATATGGTAATAACTACACATACTAAATAATCATCAGCACCTGACAAGGGCATGCAGGCTTCAGATGTGAGCATGCATTGGGAAGTAGTGTTTCTTATGCTGTGATAAAATGTAAGTCCCACAGGCAAATTTCTAACTAGATATTTCTACAGCGTGATCCAGAGATTTCAAAACTCTGCACCTGCTGACCTTTTATATTTCAGGAACCTGCATCATTCTTATGGCTGCTATTCATTTTAAGCCATCAATGTATTTATCTCCAGTATTTATATCCTATATTTCTAATGTAAAAATGAAATCCCCGAGGCAGCTAATATCTGCAGAAGGGTCAGCCCAAATCAGTGTTGCCTCTCCATTTGCAGGCAACAAAATTTTAGTGAGACAGATGAATGGAGAACCTAGGTGGCAACAATTTTATAACCAGAGGAAAAGGCATACTCCCAAAGCCTGAAAAATTTACCCTTTTGAATATCTATTTATTTTATCCATTTATATCCCATTTTGTCCCCTCATTGTGGGACTCAATGTGGCATGCAATGCATTAAGGAAAATACAAATTTAGAAACTATACAAAACCATCAGTGAAAATATAAAGAAACATTTGTAAAGTTAGAGTTAGACTATTAAATTCAGTAAAAGTCTATGTACAAACCATGAAAACACCACAGAGCACCTTTAAAAGCCTGTCATCAACCATTTCTAAAAGCCTGATAGATTAAGAACCTTTCATTTGCCAGCAGAGGAATAGCAAGAAGCTTCATTCTAGCCTCCCTAGAATATTTCTCTTGGCATTGGAAGGAGAGCAAAGATGAGGGCATCCTGGTTTTTCTAGGGAGGGAGATTGAAAGTCTGGAAGCAGCCACCAAGAAAGCCCTCTCTCCTATTCCCAGCAAAAGAGATTGAAAAGGTGGTGGAAAAGAGAGAATGGCCTCTAATGAACATCTTTGCGCTCTAATAGGCTCATACAGAGTCCTTCCAGAAGCTACACTGTCTCCATCTTCCCAAGAAAACTAAATTTGCCAGCCCTTGAAATTTACATGGATTGCTGCCTTTGACAATACTGGGGCCATCAAATGCATAGCATTAGGTTTTATAAAAGCAAGGTAGAGCAGTTTGGGAAAAACATTTCTTCCTTCCTCTCCAACCATCCCAGCCCCAGTATGCTTTTGAAACTCACAAAGAGGCGCAATTAGGGCTAGAAGGGGTCATTTTAAGGTTAGAGAAGGCACAGCGTTTAGTCCCTAAGCCTAAGCTGTATGGACATGGCCATTTTAAAATGGCAGCGTCCATATGGCGTCTGAGGCTGCCGGTGCAGCAGCCTTGGCCCCATCTCGTTGCTTCTTGGGGCGGCTACAGACCGCCCCTTTTTGGGCATTCTGTACTGCCCCTACTGAACTTGACATACAATAATTTAAAATGAAAATAAGGTGGTGGAAAAGAGAGAACAGCAGAATGGTGGAAAAGAGAGAACAGGAGACAACCCAGAGGTAACCAGCCACACCTAAAACATGGTCCTCTGACTCCCTTAAGGGTTTTTTTCCTCAATAAAACAATTCCCAACTGTCCCTGTTTGGCAAGGACAGGCCAAATTATTCCAATGCTGTCCCATCTTTTCAGCTGATTCTAAAATGCCCCAGTTTCTTTCTTGTCGTCCCACTTTCCACCCTCATCCTCGCTTACTTCCATTGGTGCAAAATGAGTTCAAACGACAACAATAGTTTGTATTCGGTTAACTCAGCAGCGGTGGAAGAGAGGAGGAGGTGGAAAGTTGCCCTTCCCTGTAGTTGCAAGCAAAAGCAAACTGCTGCAGCTGCTCCCAATTTGTGGGTTCTTCCTCATTAATATCTTTTGCCATCTTGGCCACACTGATATTTCTTGACCACATGTGTCTTGGTGTTCATCTGTGAAATGTTGAAGAGTGTGCAAGAGACTGATAAACAAGAGAAGATAATTGAGTCAGAGCTCATGTCTTTCAGAGCGACGTACAAACTACAAGTCTCTCACACTTTAGAAGGCTTTAAAAGAGTCCTAAAGACGCATCTCTTCCGGCAAGCCTTCCCAGAGAATGTGAATATCCCCAGCTCCATACCTAGGTTTTAAGGGCTTTTTAAATCTTTTCCTGCATTTTTCTCCATACAGCCTAAGCTGGGTCCGCTCCCTACTATAGTGCTTTGCTATTTTAATCTATTATGTTTTTCAACTCTATTGTGATTTAATTCTTTTTTAAGGGAGGGTGGTAAGGGTAAGGAAGGGGTATTTTAACTTTATATTGTTTTAACCTCTGCTGTACTCCGCCCCGATTGCTTGTTCAGAGGGGCGGAATAGAAATATTATTATTATTATTACACTGTGCAGATATAGACATTTTAAGGTTGTTTTTTTAAAAAAGATGCAAAATTTGATAGCATTTCAAGTGCAATGGCTCCATCCAATGGAAAATTGGGCTTTGTAGGTTTTTGGTTTTGTTTTTTTTTGGGGGGGGGGGGGGGTCTTTAGTTGTTTAGAATTCCTTGGCAATCAACATTATGTCTCCGCAAACTATTTGTCTCTAGTTGGTAGTTACCTTTAGGTTGTCTGGTGTTCACCTTATTTCATTTTAAATTATTGTATGTCAAGTCAAAACTCCTCTGTAGAGATTTTTTTTTTTAAATCTGTGGGCTGCCTTGGGTCCCATACAAATGAAATAAACAAGCAAGCATGGAAGCAAACTACAAATCTCAGGTTTCCATCAAAAGCAGCCATTGCAATTAAAGTGGTGTCCAAGTGCTATCCTTTCTGCTTTTCTTTCACCTGCAGGCAAAGACCTTTTTGTTCAAGCAGGCTTTTAATATATAATTATTGTTTTTTTTTCCTGTCTAGAATCATAGAGTTAGAAAAGACCACAAGGCCAATCCAGTCCACCACCACCCCAGCAAAGCAGGAAAACACAATCATTTGTGTTCTATTTATGGATTTTTTGTGTGTGTTTTAATGTAATTTTATACTGTTTGAATGAAGTGATTCTATTTTTTTAAAAAAAAATATTATTAAGTTTTTAACCAATTTTATCTTCGAGCTGCCTTGGGCCGCTTTCTAGGAGAAAGGCGGCTAAAAAATAAAATAAATATATCAAATAAATAACTCAAAGTCCTATAATTGGGTAGCTCTTCCTAGGGTTTTTCTTCTGTTTAGGCCTTTCCTTTGAAGGGGTACAGATGAAAAAGCAGAAGCAAGTCATGGTTCTTGTCTTATGGAGCCGCTGGCCAATATTAGGGGAATTCTTGCACAAATGTTTTGCAATGATGAACTCTCATGGCTGGAATGCCAACGGTTGTAAGCTAAAATGAGGAACTTTTACCACCATCAACCTGCATCCAGATGGCCCTGTGCATAAGCCTGCCATTAAGGAATATTAAAAAAAAATCTTGCCTTGATCATCAAAAGTAAATTGTTGCTTAGCTTTATTTTTATAAGGAAGGATTAATAAATTTAGCAAACTCTCTTACATCTGTAGCTTGGTTGCCTTCCCCTCCTTCTTTTTTACGAGGCTTATAGCACTCTCTTATACTTTCAGTAGTGCTTAATGTACATTTTTTATATTAATGATCTCACCAGGAGGAGGGGGGAGAATGCACTGTGAATGCAGGATGGCCATATGGAAAAGACAATGAAGTTTCGTAATTAAAACTGAAAAGGGAAAGAACTATGCAGTAATTAGAACACTGATTAATCAGCTGATAATTTTATCTTGATGAATGTTGCCGCTTCCCCTCTTATTATTGACCTAGGAAAGGTAAGTTTAGACCAATTAAATATAAATTATTCCCTTTTTTCACATTCCAGACAGATCCCAGCTTTCGAAGTCAGGCTACACATGAGATGTAACAGGGAACAGCTCTATTTAAATGGATAATCCAACAACAAGAAAAAGGTGGAAAGTGAGATTTAAGGTTCTGAAAAGTAATGACTTCTTCTCTGCAAAAGAACTGGATAGAATTTTCCTAATTCCTTATTAAATGGGTTTAGTAAAAGTGGATGGAAATATCTGTGCAAACCTGTAATACATAATTTTATATATAGTACAATGTATAGATGTATAGAGAGAGGATATATAGAGGATCCTATGCAGTGTATAAAGCCTACCAGGTGGGCCAATGATAATATTGGGATGATGGGATTTATAGTCTAGCATAGGAAAGAAATTCCACCTGCCCTGTTTCCCTGAAAATAAGACATCTCCTGAAAATAAGGCCTAGTAGAGGTTTTGCTGAACTGCTAAATATAAGGCCTCCCCTGAAAATAAGACCTAGCAAAGTTTTTGTATATAAATATATATACAGTATATATTAAATGTTCAATTTTTATTTTTATTTTTGTTCAACAATAAATGTGGATTCTTCTTCATGGAAAAATAAGACATTCCCTGAAAATAAGACCTAGTGCATCTTTGGGAGCAAAAATTAATATAAGACACTGTCTTATTTTCGGGGAAACACAGTAGTCATTGGGAAGAATTCCATACTGTAAAATAATAATAATAATAATAATAATAATAATAATAATATTTATATACCACCTTTCCAAAGGATCAAAGAGGTTTACAAAAATGCTTAAACGATTACATATACAATTAATACATACATACATGACTAAAAAGTTCATCCCCTTGCTTTAACTAAAATACAAACATCAACATACAGTTAAATTAATGACATAAAAATATATTAAACTATATCCTCTACAAGCCAAATGGACTGGCCCTGGCCCTGGCCCTGGCCCTGGCCCTGGCCCTTTTCCCTGGCCTTGGCCCTGGCCCTGGCCCTTTTCCCTGGCCCCCTCCCCCTGAAGCAGCTCACTGGTGGTGGGCCTGCCACAGCAAGCACCCAGCCTTTATCCCCTTCCCAAGGGGAGCAGGTGTTCCTGGCTGGGTACCTGGGGCCTGGTCCTGGCAGGAAGCAGTCTGGGGCCAGCAGTCCACCAGGTGAGATGGAGCATGCACATAGCAAGCAGCAAGTCCACACAGCAGCAGCAGGTAGCAATCAACAAGTCTACACAGCAGCAGGAGGTACTATACATCTCTTTCCTGGGGTGGTGGGGTGGCCTGGTGTTCTCTCCTCTTCCCCCACGTTGTGCCGGAACAGACACTGTCCTTGGACAGTAGCCTCTCCGTCTTTGGAGGTTTTTAAAAAGAGGTTGGTTAGCCATCTTTCAGGGGAGCTTTAGTTTCTTGCACAATACTGATTTGGAATGGTCCTTCTCTTGCAATCCCTTTCCTTTCTTTGATTCTATGGTTCTACATCTGGAGGGCAACAATTTGAGAAGACTGCTAAATAGTTTATATTGTAGTTTGAAACAGTTAACTATTAAACATCAAATCTCCTAGGTAGCATAATTGTCAGATGTGTAGGCAGGGGAATGCTGGTAGTTGCCCACATATATTTCTTTTTCCTGTGCTCACTTATATTCCAAATAGAACTATGACTAAAGGAAACTCTGAAGTAAATTTGGGAGCTTCTTGAAAATTCCAACAAAGGATTTGGAGGAAAGCCAAGGAATGCATCACAGGCTTCAGCATTGTCCTAGATTTTTTTTTGCCAGATTGCAAGTAAAGCAAAAAATTGAAAGTATGCATTGTGTGTGGGTGTGGGTGTTCTCAAACAAAGGTTGAAATCATTTTTGTGGGGAATTGAAACAATTTCTGTAGAATGAATGAATGAAGAATGAATGAATGAATGAATGAAGATCCTGCAATACATAGTGTTGACAAGCTTTGTGATGGAGAGGCAAAGCTCAATGGCTGAGAACAAACTTTGCATACAAAAGGTCCCAGATACAATATTTGGCTTCTCTAGACAGAGGCAGAAAGAAATTTGTCAAACTGGCAGCAGAGAACTGCTACCAGTCAGTGTGGACAACACTAAAGATAGAGTTAGTGCCAGCTGGTGTTGACATATTCATACATTTAGGATGGCATCTTGTTAGTGATATATGCATGCCTAAACCATAGTATAATAGATTCATAGGGGCAGTACAGACAGCCCAAAAGGGGCTGTCTGTAGCCACCCCAAGAAGCGGCAAGATGGGGCCAAGACTGCCGCACTGGCAGCCTCGGAGGCCCCATCCCGCTGCTTACGGAGGCCGTGGGGAAGCGGCAAACTGCCACTTCCCTGCAGCCTCAAAGTGGGGCACCCACTGCACCCTGCTTCCCTCAGCGGGGCTGAGGGGAGAAAGGGGCTGCTGCCATGGCCCCTTTCTCCCAGGGTGTTTGGCCTGGCTGTTTGAATGCCACATCAAACACCCGGCACAAAAAAGGAGCTCAGTTTTTGAGCTCCTTTTTTGTGCTGCGGGAAGGGCGTGCTTGGCTCCATCTTCAACATGACATCCCTAAAGGTATTTAAAGATTGCTATCATGCCACCTCTCCATCTTCTTTTTTCTCACTATGCACAGGAGTTAATTATTCAGCATTGTGCTACAGATACATTTTGCCCACAGTGATATGCATATAGCAGTGTTATGCATTGTAGTTGCACATTGCAGTTGTCCATTGGACATTATAGTTGCATATTGGGCAGTGGTACCCACCAACTGAGATGTGCTGCACAATGTTGGTATCCCATAATGGGGTTGCATAGTTTTGGCCTAGTGTATCTTCACATGTAGGTATTTGCACTTTCCTAAAGGGATGATGGATTACAGCCATGGTCACCATCCAACCCTACAGAAATTATTCCAAAGTGCTTCATGATTTCAAAGTGTGTTTAGAAAACTGAGAGCCATAAAATATTTCCATGAGCCCTGTGTGGAGGAAAGCACATTTGATTCTCTCATAGCCATGGGAGTTTAGTGCATACCACCAAACGCAATGTTCAAACACGAATCAAGGATCACAAGAGACACTACAGACTGGGCACAAGGGCCCTTCCGGTCCAACCCTTTGCGATGCAGAAATTCACAATCAAAACACCCCCCCCCCCCCCCGACAGATGGCCATCCAGCCTCTGCTTAAAGACCTCCAAAGAAGGATACTCCACCAACCTCCAAGGGAGTGTGCTCCACTGTCAAACAGCTCTTAATGTCAGGAAGTTCCTCCTAATGTTGAGGGTCTTTACTGTCCTTCGCTGAGTGCAGCATTTGCTGGATTTTCTTTGTTGGCTTGTTGATCATTTGGAGGTTATGTTTCCTCACTAGTTTCCCTATTCGGTCTGTGACTCCTTTGATGTATGGAAACATCAGTAATAAACTCTTCCAGAATATAGCCACATAGCCTGAAAAACCCACAAAAAACTATGGATGCCGGCCGTGAAAGCCTTTGAATTCACAGAGTCTACAACTCTGGTGGCCTGGATTCAAATCCCTGCTCAGCCATAGAAACCCACTGGGTGACCAGGAGTTCATTACATTCTCTCAGTCTCAGAGAAATACAAAATCAAGACCATTCTGAAGAAATCTTGTTAGGAAAATCCTGTAATAGTGTCACCATAAGCTGGAAACAATTTGAAGGCACACAATAACATAACATTTCAGTTGAGTATCAGCTAGATCATGAGATTCTGTTGTGTGCCTTCAAGTCTTTTCTGACTTATGGCAAACTGAAACTCTCACAGAGCTGAAACTATCACAGAGTTTTCTTGGCAAGCTTTGTTCAGAGGGTGTTGTCAATGGCTTCCTCTAATGACTCCCAAGGTTGCCCAGTGGAAATTTAAACCAGGGTATTTTGAAGTCCTAGTGTAATAGTCAAATCACTAAACCACACTGGCTTTAGATCATTAGACAGACATTGTTAATAAAGACAATATTGTATTATAGGAGCAAACACCCTCAACCAGTACAGCATAGATTCCTATATTCTACCATTATCCAATGTCCCTGATCATTTTTATATTTACTGATAATAATTTACTGAGACATTGTAATCATTTATATCTCACTAAATTTACTAGGTGAAGGGGGAAAGATGTTTGCATGAAATATGCACTTAGAATTCAATTCATATCAAGCTGGGGTCTTCTATGGAAATAACAATTCCACCTTAATTCAACTTTGTTTCTATTGTCATTTTCTTAGGTGACAGAATCCAGTGATATAAAACTAAAGATTAGCCTGTGTAAATCAAGAAATGAAGAAGTCTGATGATAGCTTGAAATTCAACTACAGAAAAATAAGAAAGACATGTGAGGAAAAGGACCAGTGAATCAAGACTGAGAAGGTTTTTTAAAAAAAGAGGGGGAGAGAAAAGCTGAATGTGAGGTATGGGAAAATCACACAATAGTCCTCATTTTAATCTGTCTAAAAAGGAGACATTTTACACACACAAAAAAACCCTGTGCCTTTTAACCATCGGGGACTGAAGCGCAGCTCTTTAGTAAAAGCCCATAATACTTCCGACATTGGAAATAGAAACATGGAAAGTAATGTATCCTAGGAAAGATTTGAAATCCCTGGCCATAAATTCAAGTCCACTGCTTTTCAAAGGTATTCAGGATCTTTAGTCCTTAATTGTAACAATCCACATGTTTAAAATCTCCTCTGCCTAGTGAAAATAGCACTTTAAATACTCAGATAGGCAAGGTTCATATGTTGAAATGCAGTGTATTGTGTGTACTTGTGTGTGTGTGGTAGGAAGGAACAGATTGATTGGAAAAAAAATTTTTTTCTTTTAATAGTCAATGCTAGATTAATAATTGTATCTTTAATTTATAGCTATATCAAAATCTCTGCTGTGTTATTGACTTGTATACTTTAATGTGAATGGTGCCAAAGGAGCGAAGCTCCTTTTTAAAATGATCCAAGTGCTAAAACTAAGCAGGATTTTAGCAAAGCAAAGCAAAGTACAATAAGAGGTGGGGGGGGGGAATCAAGCTTCCAGATATTGAACCAGGAAAAAATCATCACCATATGGATCTCAGTGAGAACAAGGTGTTTTATTTCATTTCTGGGAGTAGTCATTTTGAGACTATGTTGCCAGGTTCCTTAGTTATCTTACCGGTCCACCTATTCCATATTTTATTTATCATATACTGATAATTTGTTTTTATAATTTACAAAGTTCATCGAGAGGTCTTTCCACCATAATTCATCTCTTCTCTATCCCTACCTGCTTTTTCTCTTTCTCTAATTCTTTTATTTTCTCCGTTTACACTAGGTCTGTCTTTCCTTTACAGAGATATATGTCCTTCATCCTGATTCATCCAAGTCACATTCTTGACTATATAACTTGTCCTAGTTATATACATATTTCAGAATAATAATGTTCCTAGATTTGGGGATGTTTCATTGTTATTGCTTCGGCAAAATACCTTGTCTCTGACAGTTCTTGCCTGTTTCTGCATTTGCTTCAACATGTATTTGAACATTTGATGGGGGGGGGGGGAGGGAGGAACAAATTTTGACTGGTGCATAATCATGTTATCAGGAAGCATTGAGGAAACCTTAAATATTAAAACAGGCAAAACACAACAGCTGAATCACAGTGTATTGTAAAATAATTAAAAACAATCAGCTCTAAGGAAGTAGAGTCTGACAGTGGCAAATCTCTAACAAACTCTGAACAGTGCTTATGATATGAATTCTCCTGGAAGCAGAGGGAAAACTGAAATATTTATGTATTTATTTATTTGTAAAAAGATAGCCGTTTGAGCAACCCATGAAGTCACTGTGAGTTTAGTAATCCAGCAGAGGGCAAAGAAACGTTCTGAATAGGCAAAAGAACAATGTGCATTGCGGTTTTCAGACTCCGACAGCTTTGGGTATTGAGCTGAAAGACAGGTGTGAGAGATCCAGAGAGTTCCTGTTATATTTTACAAGGTATGCTACTGAGGCAAATGGAAGTGCTTCAATTTTAAGACAACTCAACAATGCGCTCAGTCAGTTGTTTGTTTCTTGTTCTTTTTTTTTTTTTTTTTAAGCACACCGGTGTTATTCTTCTTGAAGGACAAAAAGGAATTGAGAACTGAGCAAAACAGTACAAAGGGTAATGAAGTAACAAATAATAATGCGATACACAAAGAAGGAACACAGAGGTGGGGAAAAGTTCTGACGATGTTAAATTATAATGAGCGAAGCCAACAGCAAGCGGCAAACACTTCATCGTTATACCAAGTCGGAAGACTCCTCAGGACTGACATAATATAGCATTGTTCATCCATCCTTTGTAATGTAAAATATAAATAAGCATTTCTCCCGTTGCAACATAATGAAACAGCTCTGATAATAATGAACATTTGATCGGAGAATTGCCTGAACACAGAGGCATGGTTTGTGAGGTCCAGCAAAATAAAGAATAAAAAATTGAAAGACAATAAGAACCCGATGGCAGGGAAATTAAATTACGGCACACAGATCAAGCTGTGAAATAGACATACTTTGCTTTAAGATTAGAATGAGATCTTGAGCTGTTTGCTTCTGCTTTAGGCTGGGCAAAGAGATCTGAAATAATCTATGGAGTTGTAGGACATTGTGAGCTAAATATCCTTCTCTGTTTTTCTTAAGAAATTTTTTGAATTTAATGAATGCTTTAAAAATGTTTCTAGAGCATCTGTATGCTAGGCAAAACCCAACAGAGAATTCAAGGCTCTCAGTATTCTGTTCCCACATGGGAGTTTTGCAGACAAGTCTTCCACAACTTATTTCTATTCAGATTCGCTTCAGAGCACCAAGCCCAATGGATAGCAAAAAGCAGGAAGGAAAAAGAGTTGAGCAATTTGAATTTCTGTGCTACCAGTACCCAGTTATTTCTGTTTTAAAGTACAATCAATGCAAACATTAATATCTGTCTTCTAACCAACTGCTATATCCACAAACATGGTAAGAACCATGGTTTATCTTTCTTGAATTGCCCAGGATTCCAAGCTATATTTTAGTATATTTCTCACAGAAGCTACCACTTAACCATCTTCTTGTTTCCAGTCAGTTCTTGGGAGCTTGAACTTGGAGTCCACTCCAGTAGAAATGTTGCATGCCTCAGTCACAGAGTGTGATAAGCGACTTTTCCAGGGGGAGAAATACTTTATCTGTCTCCCAACTTCTAGAGTTAGCAGTTGTCTCCTTAAGGTTTCCCCCCATCATTTAAAGCATTTTCAGCACATGTCATCATCGTTCACATTTTCCCCCTACTGTCCAAGGGACTTATGTTCTCCACTCCCGACATATAATACTTGAAATCTCTTCTTGGTAGTTCCATCAGAATAATTTTTTAAATATATATATATATATATAATAAAATAAAAAAATCCTCAAGATTCCTGGCTAACTGCACACTATGTCAAACTTCTTATGTACCTCCACCTTCTTCTGCCAGCAATTGTTTCATTCCAGTCCCCGCAACTCATAGATTCAACACCCAGGCATAACTCTGGGCTTTTTTTTTCTTCTATAAAGCTGTCATGATTGCCCCTGGTCAAAATTATTCTGTACTTTTCTGCAGCCCCAACAGCACTTTTCACAGTCAGGATTATTCTCCACATTGTTGTCTGCAGTCAAAGTCACTCAAAAAATTCTTATGGTCCCAGCAGCACTAAAAATACATAACAGCTTCCTTACAATAATGGCTGTGAATCGCAGCATTCCTCGCCTAACATAAGTAGTTAAAATAGGGTGGATTTTTTTTTGAAAAAAGTTGAAATGAAACTTTTTAAAAAGTTCAAGTGAGAAATGGGGAAAAGGTTGAAAAGGACTCCCCTACCGTCTAACAATATTAAAGTCTGCCTCAAATTTACAAACGTACTCAGCCACATCAAACGCGCCGGCTTCAAACACACGCGCCGGCTTCAAACCCGACAACTTCAAACCCGGGAGCTTCAAACACACGCGGCAGCTTCAAATGCGGAAGCTTCAAACACCCTTATGGCAGCCATTTTGCTCACGCTCAAAAGAGCACAACCTTAGACACCTTAGGCAGACACCTTATCCACTAGGCTACACAGAGTCTTTGTTACAAGAAAAGAATTATTGGAATTTGTCGACGTTAAATTAGCCCATAGAGGGAGCTCACACCGTCCCACAAATGTACAGTAATTGGAACATACTGTAATTTAAAACATATTTCTATTAAGATCTCTATAGAGAGGCTACCAGAGGTCAACGCTGAGAATTCCTTACTTCATACCAACCTCTGAGTGCCCATAAAATTTCATTCAAATTAGACCCATTGACCATGTACTTTGTAACTTCAACCAGAGAAGAAGAAGAGAATTTGGTTGTATATTCTCCAACATAAGCACTGGTTCTTATAATGATTATTTGCATCTGATGTCGGAACATGTAAAATCCGTTAGAAGACTATAACAAGAATAAAGTTGTAGTAATTGGGATTGTCATGGCAATGCTCTCAATCCATGTGATTCTGTTAAGACGTCTATAGTAGAGCTCTTTTTATAGCTTGCCTAGACTTGCTATTGTGTCTTGCCATGGCCTATATTGAATACTCCACTCTTTTTAAAGCATATATATAAAGCAGTATGGTTGATATTTAAAAGATCAACAATAAAATTGAAACTATTCAATGTTAAATTACCTTTCTTCCAGATAAAGACAAGGTAAACAAAATTCAAATTTCCCATGGAGGTACCAAATAGAAAGAACACTCAAGTGAAGAAAACAAAGAGTAGGTAGGAAAATTTCATACTAACATCTTGCTTTTGAGAGGGGAATTAATAAATAAACCAATTCAGCAATTCAAAATCTTCTAATTCATCTGGTCTATGCAAAACTGAGGTGAGATGAAAACATCAGGTCACCTGTAGGAGAGATTACATTTAACTGAAAATGAACATGGAACACAACAATACATTTGTAAGTTGAAGTGAAAGATCAACAAGACCACTGTTATTGGTTTTAGGGCAGCTTGCACTACACTTCCATCAGTACACTGAAGAAGGAAGAATAATGGTGAAAGCAAGACTTCTTGTAATACTGTAAATGGTGTTAAAACCATTTGAAGTTTCATGTGCTCTCAAGCTCTGGCTATCTTATGTTCATATCCTGCTCTCCATACTTTAATTTATATTTTATTAGATCCGTTTATCTTAACTTTCTTAATTGATTAGCCTTCCTGAAATCTCCATGATGGAAATTTCTCAAGATGTCATATGGATAGATAACACAACAATACAAGGAGAATCTGGAGTTTTAGCATTTCCACTAAGAAAAAAATATGGAAGGAATGTGTTATTCATCCATTTAAGAGCCTGCCTTAGAATATTGTTAAGGAAAAAATGCTTGAGAAATCTAAATGACAAACTCTTACATACTGACTGAATCAGAGAACAAAATAGAGGTTTAGCTATGTCTTCAGTACTGTGATATATATATATATATATATATATATACACACACACAACGAATAGTGCTGAAAAGCATAGTTTTGTCATTTCAAGAATGATGTAAGCAGGAATTTGCACGTCCTTCATTTTGGATGTTACCGCCACACCTTAATTTACTACCTGCTTTCCAAGGCCCCAAGTTAACCAAATACAGTTTTTTGTGGGGCTTTCGGCCTATGTGGCCATGTTCTAGAAGAGTTCCTTTCTGACATGGCCACATAGCCTGAAAGCCCCACAAAGAACTATGGATGCTGGCCATGAAAGCCTTCGACTCCACATTAACCAAATATACCTTGTCCTATTGAGTACCATTCTTGTGTGCAGAAGGCATTAAAAAGTGCTACAGCTTATTGGTTTGCACGGGCATCAGCTTTCCAAGTCAATAGCAGGAGATGCATGAAGCAGATCAAGAATACAGTCTTTAAGCCTACAGGATTCAGTATGACTTACTTCTAAGTAGCCATGCAGTTTCTAAGTAACTAGGATCCAGTGGGGTTGTCCCACTGACTTGCCTTTTCCCATCAGTAGAACAAGTATAGCACAATTCTCCTCCTTGCCACCTACCATCTGCATGATCCACATGCTCTTTAACTCATTTCAGTTTACAGTCTGCATCATATAACCCTAGCAAATATTCCAGAGAAAGGTTTTGGGTTCTACAGAGGTTTTCAGAAAGGAAAGGTAAGAAAATTCTATCATACTAATGGTTGACTGCTGATCCAACATTGGATTTAGAGTGTAATATTGAAATATATTGGTGGCCCTTCTCTCCTTTAGCTACTTCTTGCTATGGCTTGAAATAAAGCTTCACCAAATGCTAGGCTATCTTTGAAAATACTGAATATGATCAATGAGTTCTCACACATTATAAAACTGGCAGTGGTGTGGGGCAGAGGATTGTATATGCTCTTTGCTAAAAATTTACAAGGGTTCACTGCTCTTTGGTGACATGTTTACCATTACCTGCTGATTCTTCTAAATGCCATGTTCCCAGTTTTCTATTTTGCTCTCAAGGTCTTCTGCCTTGGTTTGAACTTTACTATTGCATCTAGGTGACTCACAGGAGTTGGGAATCAGTCCCAACTAGTGTAGAACCAAAGAATCAGTGGAACATATGTGTTCTTACCACGTTTCTTCCAAGTTCCCACTAAATTTTCCATAGGGACTACTCTTTCTGTGATTAGCATGTTGAATTACTTGCCTCGATTGTTTTACAGAGGGGCGGGTAAGAAATAAACATTATATAATAATATAATTAGGTCTTTGTTTACAATTTGGGCAAAAACTCATTATGTCATCATTTGTGAAGGACATCCAACAAATTTCATTTACTTTTATACCCATCTAAAATCCTAATATGAACATGCTTGGTTAAACTGACATATTTCACCATGTGTTCTAATAAGACCTCTTTTGGGGAATACTACAGCTATCAGTTAACAATTATCAGATTCCCATTACTAAAATATTTTCTCTTTATTCAGTTGTGAATTTTTCAAATACCCTTTGAACTGCACACAAAACATTTTGTATTTCTTTTGGAACTAAGCTATCTATATTTCTTTCTTCCACTTCCTGATGGATGATATCTGATGGTCCAGAGTTTGTTTGTTTGTTTGTTTGCATTTGTCTCCTGATGAAATCATTGGCTTAGATTCAAGTGCTACTCCAAATGAGAGCAGAGCCATTTTTGATTCAGTTTAATTTACATCACCATCAATTTACCATTCAGTCATGGATTTAATGGGTGGACTGTGGTTAGGACTATCACTTGGGTTGAGACCTTGTATTATTATGTGAGTGTACAAATACTTTTCTGCAGCTGTTTCATCTTACAATCCTATGAGACATTTTGTCTTATTTGACATCTCCCAGTTGCTATTAGCTTCAGTACTTAGATGTTTAAATGCTCAAGCCTATAGGAAAAAAGTATGCATTTTATTCTTAGTTGCATGATCTTCAAGATGAATAATTTTACCGCTTTTGTTATTGCTGTGCTTAAAATTCTACTGCAGACTACATAAAGAATAAAATTATCAGAGTAGCTTAGAAAGAAATAGTGGAGGTAAAATAAAATCAAGGAAATTCATAGCTATGTGAAAAATAAGTAAAGCCTGGTCTAAATCCTATTGTTAGTCCCACCTAGAGCAGAAACATTGAATCAGTTGGGTTTTCCCACATGTTGACTCACTATTAAACAATTGATTCAGGTGGTCTTCTCTAGTTGGGACTAACCAATAGGATTCCAATTGTACAATTGTGCTTTCTTTGATGGTGTATATGACTATTTGTTGGTGCATTTGATTAACTGGGATTGTAGATACAGTCACCATGCATTCTCTGTTGTTTGTTGCTAACTGCCTTCATGTTGACTTAAACCTATGGTGATACTATGAGTGAGAGACTTCCAAGTCATCTTATCCTCACCTTCCCTGCTCAGGTCTTACAGACTCATGGTCATGGCTTCTCCAATTGAATCTATCCATCTGGTATGTAGTCTTCCTCTTTTCCCATTGCCCTCTGCTTTGCCAAGTATTATCATCTTTTCTAGTGAGTCCTTTCTTCTCATGTTATGGTGAAGTAAAACAACCTGAGTGTCATGATCACCTTGGCTTCTAGGAAGTGTTCAGACCTTAATTTGGTCTTGGAGCCATCCATTTATCTTTTTCGCAGGCCACAGTATATGCAGAACTCTTTTCCAGCACCACCTCTCAAATGAGCTAATTTTCTTCCTATCAGCTTTTTTCACTGTCCAGCTTTCATAACTATACATTGAGATGGGGGATACTATGGGGGTATACCATCCTAAATTTGTTATTCAGTGGTATATCTTTACATTTCAGGATCTTGTCAAGTTCCTTCATAGTTGCCCTTCCAAGCCCAAGTTTTCATTTGGTTATCCAATTGATTCCCCATTGTACAATCAAACAATAAGCAGGCACAATGTGCAGGCACAATTAATTTGTACAACGTTGGTACTGAGCCAAAGGGTGAAGTAGCATGACTGTCATGTAATTATATGAATGCAGACTTACAAGTTTGACCCTGATTTTATTGTCAAACAACAAGATGTTATATGCCTTTACTCTGTTAAAGAATCAAGAACTTATGTCTTTAAGATCACATTAACAAAATAGAGCAGAGCTCAAGCATTGATTATTCCCATTAAACAAACAAAACATTGATTCACTTGGGTTTACCTATGTATCGACTTACCATTCAACAATTGATTCAATTGCTTTAATATAGTTGCTAATTGCTAATTGCTCTAGTCTAGTGTTGTTAACTGCCATCAAGTCAACTTTGACTTAAGTCAGCCCTATGAATGATAGTCCTTCAAGTCCCATGATCTTTGACCACCCTCTTTAGGTCTTGCAGTTTCAAAGCTGTGGCTTCTTTAAATAAGTCTATGCATATGGAATACAGTCTTCCTCTTTTCCTGTTGCCTTCCACCTTACTAAGGATTGTTGTAAATTCTAGTGAGTCATGTCTTCTCATGATATGGCCAAAGCCCAACAGTCTCATTTTAGTCATCTGGACCTTTAGGGAGAATTCAGGCTTGATTTGCTGTGGGACCTATTTATTTGTTGATGGTTTTTCAGTAGCCCACAGTATCTGGGGTTGCCTTGGTTCTGCCTGGAACGAAGAAGCAGAGAAGAGGAAGAGGCCTGGTTTGGCTTGTTTGGCAGTGGGAAAGTAGTTGTATATTGATCAACTATGGCCATCTTCCACAGAAGGACAGATCAGTTGATAAGTTCAACTCAGGGTACCCAGTATATGGGTAACTGGCAACATTGCTCTCCCCAGTTCTTCAAATAAGGGTTCAATGACAGAACTTTCAACCCCACACACATCATTATCTTCATGTTCCTCCTTCAAAATGCTGGTATTCCTAGAAACATCTGAGCCAAAATCTGATTGGTATATTTTTAAAAAGTTGTTTGTTATTGTGTGCCTTCAAGTCAATTCCAATTTATGGTGCCCTAAGGTGAACCTACTACATGGTTTTCTTGACAAGACTTGTTCAAATAAGGGTTTACCTTTGCCTTTCTCTGAGGCTGTGAGAATATGACGTGCCCAAGATCATCTAGGGTGGTTTCCATGGCTGACCAGGGATTCAAAACCTCTTCTCCAGAATCATAATCCAATCCTCAAACCACTACAATGCATTTGTATAATTTTACTGACACAGGTGGTTGTACTTTTTTGGCTATTGTATTGGAGATGCATCCATGGCTGTATAAACAGAGATCTATAAGTGTAACAATTTGAAATAGGCTCAAATTCTACAGTTAGTTCCAACAAGAAAGTCATTGAATCCACTGGACTTGCTTATGTGTTGACTCACCATTCAATACTCGATTCAGTAAGTCTGTTCTAGTGGGGACAAACTAATAGGATTCCAGACCTGCATTTGTGCATTTTTAGATGGTGTGTAACTATTTGCCAATGTTTTTAAATACACCACTTGTTTCACTGGGATTGCAGAAATCATTTTGTGCATTCTCCATTGAACAACACAACACTAAGCCAAGTACCATGGCAGATACACAACTAGTTTTGCAATGTTGATACTCAGCAGGAAATCATCATGTAACTACATCAATGTAGATTTACAAATTGTATGCCTAATATAGGCAATTGACCCTTAACTTTTTGTGATATGTAAAGAATTTATTGACTAGAGTGTCAATACAGTTTATCTTGAAGACTATATTAATAAAATAGAGCACAGCTCAATAATTAAGATTATTCATATTCACTAGCCAAAATTATATAATTGTTAGTCATGTATAGCAGGTTTTTTTTCAATGTGTATGGAATTACTGAACAGGGGCACACACTCTTTTTTAGAAAAGTCAAAAATATTCCTGCAGTGTTTGGCAGTTTTTTTGAAAACTCCCCATGTCATCTTTCTTTGAACAAAATCCATTAATGACAGATATAAAAACAAACAGACAAAGTTGAAATATTTTTAGGTCACTATTCATGATGAAAGCACATCTGATAATCCATATAAAATGCAATGAGCAATCATGAGAATACAACAGTAAATTGCCATAAAACAACTAATGAAAGCACTAAAACCAACGATAAATCCATAGCAGATAGACGATATAGCATTATAGCTCTATCAACAAGATTTAAAACCATTTCAAACCAACAGCATCATAAAATGACCAGGAAAAAATAAGTATGGAAAAGTAAGTTTCAAAACCTGCTGAAATGCCTGAATCAAAAGGTTCATTTGTACCTCAATATATAAAGACTGAGCAGTCTCTCTCTCTCTCTCTCTCTCTTTCTCTCTCTCATATGTCAACCTGACTAATGTTTCCAGAAGATATAAGAGAAGGATCTGAGAAGCTATTTGTAACTCCTGAGCATGTTTATGCAATTGATGAGGGCACTTCTCAAGTAGTTTGGTTCCCAACCATTTAAACCCTAATTTATTTGCAATCAGACTATTAGAAGACATTGAAGTGTAGGTCTTTTCAATTTCTGAGACTTTTTAAAAAGTGGAATCTCTAATCATCACCCAGATCCTTATTGCTAAGCTTGGAAAAATCGAAGAAAAAAAATTCCAGCATTTAATGGGGGAGGCTTTAGTTCTTAGAATACCAAGAATTTGCCATTTGTAGCTCTGAGCTACATTTGTTCAAAATGAAGACCTGGTTTCTAAAATGAAGGTCAGACAAGAGATATCAGATTGAAGAGTTTCTTGATTAAGAGAGAAACTTTGAACCAGCTTAGTTGTTAGAATGGGTCCCACTCAAAAAATAGATGTGGTTGATTTGCCAGTTATCTCAGGTTTCAGTTACAAACTGATAAGAATTTACCACATTTTGCTGATGTCAAGAATTTGGGACATTTTATAATTAACCATTATCATGATGTACCAGATGGGGCAGTAGGTTGTTTCAAAGAAATGAAAGAAATTTGGCTTATTTGGGCACAGAAATTGGGGTTTAGTAATCCATATTTAAAGCTTATAGTTTAATCATGTAAGAAGTGCAGTTACAGCTGGATTCAATTAGGAAAGCATGGGAAAAAATGCTTTTGGGATGACACCATCAAGAATTCCATTCCAGAAATTTGGTCAGAAAATTCTAGGAGTTACAGTTAAAACTTTTCCAAACTCTTTTAGTTGCCGTTCAATGCTTTGCTTTAAAACCTCTGGGGAAACAATACTTCTCATGACTGGTCCTCAGATTATTTGAAGTAATAACCCAATATGATCTGAGAATGGCAGCAGCTTGAGAGCAGCGAATCTCTCCATCTGAATCTCTCCATCTGTTCTTTAACTCACATAATTCCAGACATTAGTCCAATCTTTGGACTAAATTTCTCAAAATCCCCCAATCAACAGGGTCTGTTGCCATGCCAGAGAGATTTGGGAGATTTTAGTCTAGAAATTAACTTTCCCAACTTCTGCTAATTGGCCATGCTCATTGGCCATGCTGGCTATCCAATAAAAGGTTCCCTAGTTCTGCAGCTCTTCCCAAAATGATGAATCCTGGCACTAGAATGACTGAGAGGAAGGAGGAAGCTGGTTGAGTAAATACACAGATCCTCTGGAAAACCTTTACAAGTCTCAGAGCATCAAATCAATTAAGCCTTGCAAATTTAGAGCAAGCTATTCTTCTTCTACTGAGAGCCAGCATGGTGTAGTGGTTTAGGCATTGGGCACTGATTCTGGAGATTAGGGCTTGAATCCTGGAGTGGCCATGTAAACCCATTTGGTGATTTTGGGCACATCACACACTCTCAGCCTCAAAGGATGGCAATGGCAAGACCCCTCTAAAGAAACTTGCCAAGAAAACCCCATGATAGGTTCATTTTAGGGTCACCATAAATCAGGAATGATGCGAAGGGACACAACAACAGCAAACTCCTCTACGAGCTACGCTCGAGATTTGCACACAGTCCTTTCCTTTTTCCTGGAGCTGAACCCACCAAAACTAATGAACCTTCATCCTTGTCACCCACCTGTAGATAACCCATGAGATCTGGCAACCCTCCCTCCCACATAGTCCAAAAGTAGCAAAATGCCTTTCCCTGTGCTGTTAACTTAGAAGTAGTGAGGGTTATTTCAGTCCAGGCTTATGTTCGGTTGAAATCTAATATGTGTGATGTGACCCATGCACTGGTGTTCAGAACATTTTGGTGTCAATTCCTGCCCAGAGATGCCAATTGTTTCAGAATTATGTAACAGGTATGGGGGCCATTAAAGACAATGATTTCCCACCTTTCTCTTGTTAGGAATTTGGAAACCACTTGCAGTTTGGGCTGTTTCTATCTATTTGGCCCCAACTGTGGCTTCAATTGTATGCTTGCAATATAAAGCTTTTTGAAAACCTTGTTTCCAGTAATATGAGCTGACCACAAAATATAACTATGAAGTCCTTTTATTGACCACGCTAAGTAAAGCGGCATCATTTGCCGATATGTTTTCTCCTCTCTCTGTATAGATTTCAGATTGCCCTCATAATCTCTTGCACTAAAACCTACATTTTCTTATGTCAATTTTCTTGTCCTACATACAGCTCCTAGTGTGAAGAGGTTCAGTACTTACATCTAGTTGTAGGATGTGTAAAATAAGAGAAAGAAGAAGATGAGGTACAAAAGGCACTGTGACCTTGACAGATCTTTCTATTATTAGGAAGTATTTCCCACAGTAAAAAAGATTTAAGGGTGAGAGAAACTTGTATTTCCTATTATTCTTTTTTATATACTTATATCTTATATTGCTAGTTTTTGTCTTCTTGGATAGGCTTTTTTTAACAGCATCTTCCCCTATGGTTTCCCCCACTCTTCCTTCCATGAAATAGCAAAAAGGAAACATTTTTCTTGGATCTAAAAGCTTGGGAACAAAACTACACTAAGAGAGTTGATCCTTAGGTTGGCGTCCCAATGTTTTCCTTTTCTCCCATTGAACAAAATTGAGTGGGACATGTTGAATCAGGACCACTGGCCAAGAGGAGGTGGCTTCACTCATATCCTGCCATCCCTCCCCTAACTTAATGAGACCTGGTACTTTTTTCAGAAGCTTTTATTACCTGCCGAGGGATGGATAGAGAAAGATACAATATGAATGGTTCCATGTCTTAATAGTTCTGGGGATGCTTTGGATCAGGATGACACTATGGGGTGATAAGTCCACTCTTTTGCCACCTTTCAGCTGCTTCTGCTACTTCTCTGAAATGTACTGCTTTTATTGGTATTATTCACTTTTTCTGTGTTGTGTTCCCCTATCAAAGATACACCGTCCCATGGAGAGATACATTCCTATCCCTCTTTGTTGGGCTATGAAAGAATCTTACAAACTTTTCTTATTTTTCTCGAATCTGCTTCAACTGTGATGTACTTTAAGAATAGTTTAATCTGTTGCTCTTATTTCATTGTTATTTCATGTCATTACTTTTTGCTATTTTCTTGATTCAGTTGCTTGGTCTGTAATCCTGTTGGCACACTACACCAGCAGTTGCATTTTTTTTTTCCTAAGGCTGTGCTGTGGTGGTGAGAGACAGCAGAAAAATTCAGCTACCTCTGAATTCAGCTGACAAATTCAGCCATGCCCATATGAGCCAGAATACTTTGGAAGTAGCCCAGAGTATTCTAGCCCCAAAGCTGCCCCAAACTCCCCCATTACCTGGGCACTCCACAACAATGCCAGATGGCCGATCATGCGCGTGTCCGACTGTGCAACCCACCACTGTCAGTGTGAATCTCTCCCTCTGAGGCTGAAAATGAGGTACCTAGCATTGCTCACATTGCTGGGCACCTTGTTCTGACCTCAGAGGTAGTAATTTGTGGCATGGCAGCTGGAACAGGTCGTACAGCAGAACACATTGTAAACAGATGCCCAGCATTGCTTAGGAGGACTCCAGATTTTGTGGGAAGATCTGGAGCAAAAGGTGATTTTTTAAAAAAAAAAAAAAAAAGAAGAAGAAGAGAGGAAGGGAGGGATATGCATGCATGTACATAGGAAGGATGTTTCTTTTTGTTATTGACTGAAAAAGGTTTCATTTAATGAGAGAATCTCTGGAAAGTCTGCTGCTGCTAATGTTATCATAGGCACTGAGAGCTTAACTGGGAGTCATAGCTTGAGCCATTGTTGACCAAGCCAAACACTTCAACTTCCATGGAAACAGATGAACTTGATGAATTTCCTTTTCAGCTCCACTAACTCGCCTTTGCTGCATCTTCATTTGAGGACTCCTATTCCTCCTGGATTAATTATGAATAGTTATCTACTGATATCTACAGTAATACATATTGCTACCAAGCATGCACCAGCGAGTTCTGTAATGGTTTGTGTATACACTTGAAGTGTAAAACAACATGCTCATTCATAAGTCTCACCCTATACATTTCTGAGCTTGCTCTTAGATTTAATGATGCAATGGGACAGATATAAGGCAAATAGGAGATAAAGAATTTGCATTGAATATGTGCACAATAAGATTAAAACCCCGCCTGAAAGCAGGCACATAAGTCTTTGAATTAAGTAGGGTTGTTGTTGTTGCTGCTGCTGCTGTTGTTATGATGTTGTTGTTATCCATATTCATATTCTTTGCCTTAATTCGTTTCTCAGGAACTTACAGGTAAGTATAGTCGCCTTTTCTGCTTGGTACCAAGAGAATAAAAACTTAAATCCACCTCTTTATATTTTTACTGACACTCTTGAGAACATAACAAAAATCCCTCAACTTGACAGGGCTCTGAAAACCTGATTTCCTCCCAACCTTCTGTAGACGAAGGATTTGCACACTACATATGGGTCCTACCTTCCATGAATCCTTTTAGATGTCTTGTTGCCATGCCAACTGTAGTACTCCCTTCTTGTTCTCCAAAGTACTTGACATCTCACAGTTCTTCCTATACAAATGAGTTTTAAAGTGGTTGATGAGTTGTCCCTGTGGTGTCCCCTGATCAGGGCTGTTTCCAAGTCAAGTCATCCAGTGGACAAGAAAGTAGAACTCCATACTCAGTTCCCTGCACTGAACGATGCCACTGTCAGTCTATTCTTTGGCACTCTTTCACACTACTGGCCAGGCAATGGTACTGAAACTACCATCCCTGCAGGGATCTCATGAAACAAATTCCCAAATGGCCCAAAAGATCAGGCTTTTGAGACATAGATACCAATCAACTGTCCTTCCCTTAGGATATTTTCTTTATAGAACTATCTTCGTTGTTGTTGTTAACTCCCATCAAGTCAGCTTTGGTAAATGGCAACCCTATGAATGAAAGACCTCCAGGTCACCCTGTTATCAACACTCTTGCTCAGGTTGCGCAGACTCAGGGCCATGGCTTCCATGATTGAGTCTAACCATTTGGAATGTGGTTGTTTTCTTTTCCTACTTCTGACAGGCATATATAATTGCTAGAACCTGGTCATCCTTTGTGTTCTCATGTATCCCTTACTGACTTTGGGAGATTTTTCTTCTTCTTATCTGGTCTTCCTTCCCACCTATCTGCTTGCCTTCATTGGATTCTGGCCTTAGTTGGTCTCTTGACCAGCTGGGCCTTCCTTTAGACCAGGAGTTCCCTCATTAACATCTTCTTCATCTTTCTCTCATATCACCATTTTAAACCAGATATCTCTGTTTATTTAGCATCCAACAGAGATCAAGCACTTTGTTGATAACAGTTCCAGAATCCCACAAATAGCACATCCAAGGGCTTCGCAGGCTGCAGAATTTTGGGAACTGTAATCCAAGCAGCAACTTTTTAATTCCTCCACTTCCGTACCTGAATACAAAGGTGGCTGGAAGCGAATTACTTGTTACTGTCCATGCCTTGCTTTCTGGCTGTGTGGATTGTAGTACAACACAGTACAAGCAGGGATAATATGGAGTTTGAGCTCAGAGTCAGCCTCACTCCATGCCTATTTCACAGGTTCATTTTGCATTGAGTTTTAGATAACCTTTTCCATAGTTCTGAGCTGGTATTATTTAACCACATATCTTAAGAATGCTGTGAGGAAAGGAAGAAATAGACTTTTTTAAAAAATTGCTAACTGGTTTGTGTTATTTTAAATTTTCTTATTAAAAGGCCAGCAGAACTGCTACCACAATAGACTAGCTGCGATCCTTTTGTCCAGCATAACTACACTGGCATAGGGGCAGTATGGCAAGTGCCATGACAGGGAAGCGTAGTAGCATCAGTCACATCATAGAATCATAGATTTGGAAGAGACCACAAGGGCCATCCAGTCCAACTCCTTACTATGCAGGAAATTACAATCAAAGCATCCCCAACAGATGGCCATCCAGCCTCTGTTTAAAGACCTCCAAAGAAGGAGACTCCACCACACTCCAAGAGAGTGTGTTACACTGTTGAACAGCTCTTGCTGTGGGTATGGCTCCAATGATGGAGACATGAATAGCAACAAAATCTGTCTCTGTCAGAAAAGAGCTCCCTGAAGTCTCAGGTGTTATTCCAGGTTTGTTGTTCACATTATGGAACCACATCTATCCACATCTCTGCGAGTTCTGTTGCTCACATATGCCAGCACTCGAATAAAAATGGAGTGAATGATGCAGATGTATTTGAAACATGTTCAGGGCATGCAGAGTTTTATTCCAGTTTATCCTGGGTCTATTCATATTGTTTATTTACACAGCCGACAATGCAAATCTTTTGGGAAAATTTGGAGGGGGGGGATGACATTAATTAACCCAGGTTAAAGCAGGTTTTTTGGCATACAAACCCCCCACAAACTTAATCAGGTGCATTCAATATGCATGTGATTCAACCCAGATTTCTTCCTGGATTATTTCCAATACCGAGTAACTCCTAAGAAACTGGCAGGACAGCCATGACACAGACAACATCCTCTGCTGTCCCCTCACGTTTGCAATGCACCACTCCAGAAAAGCATCTTACTCTGAATCTTTGTCTGCACTGGCCAGAATACTCTGGGGACAGCCCTGAACATCCTGGCCCCACAACTGCCCTGACCTTCCGCCATTACCTGATGCTCTATTCCCATGCTGCCACGGCTGTCCGCAAGGGTGTCCCACTGGAGCCAGCAGATGTGCCCACTGGCACCATAGGTTGCTTGCTCCTGGGATCAGAAAGGGGCACCCAGAGACAGTCCCATGGCTGGGCACCTCATTCTGACCTCTGAATGAGCCACCCATGGCTTGGCAGGATGCCCATGGAGATAGCTGATGTGGAGTAGGAACAGAGGGCTCCTTATCTTCCCGAAAGATCCATTGTAACAGGAATGCTGTTTTAGTTCATATTAAGGCTGTTTTACCTTAGTTCTGGAGAAGAACGTGCTGGACATCATCCTGAGTCTTCACACCAGAACAAGGGTTTGGGACATGTATTGTCCAAACAGAACAATGCCAGAAAGGGAGGAAAGAAAGGGGCATTTTGACCCATCGGACAAGGCCTAAGTCAGGGGTAGGCAACTATGAAGAGGCTGCCATGCCCCTCCCTGGTGAATTTAGACCTTACTTAGAACTTACACCTCTATGCATCTGTTCTGAGAAAAATAAAATCATCTTAACCTTTCTCATGCTTCTTAGTGCCCTCTAGGGGGCACAGGGAACATTTGCTATATTGTTTTAAACCAAATGGTTTTAAATAGTTTTTTAAAACAATCTTTCTTTGAATTGCATTTTATTCTTTTAACTTAAGGTTTGTCATTTTAATATTTTTAATAGTTTAATTCTGTTTTAATGTTAGGCTTGTGTATGTTTTTAATTGTATGGTGGTTTTAAATTGTGAGCTGTTTTGAGTTCCATGGGGGGGCAGAACAACAACAGTCACAACCACATTCTTGACTACAACCTGGACAAGGCATTTTTTTAACAAGAAGCTGTCAAAAAACACTACCTGTTTTTTTTAAAAGGCCTCTCTTGGGCCTTTAATGGCACAGGGAGGCAAAAAATGTGGCAAAATTACATCCATGCCCCAGAGAGGATGTTTGAAGGCATACTGGTGCCAAAAAGTGGTGGTGGGGTTCTCCCCTGATCTTGGGGGGGCCTTGGGCCTGCATGTAGCTCATGGGCCAGATTTTTCCCCACCCATGCTTTAAGCATAATATGTCAGCATAAAGCAAAATATATGCACCCACTGAGAACAATCTAGCAACAGTGTTGATATTTTCAAAGAACAAAGAAAGCTAGTTTTCCTTTCAGTTTTATTTGACTGAGAATATTAGCATTGAAAACACGTCATTTCCAACATGTGGCGACCCTAAGGCATACCTATCATGAGATTTTCTTTAGAAGATTTGTTCAAAGGAGCATTTGCCTTTGCCTTTCTCTGAGGCTGAGAGAATGTAACTTGCCCAAGGTCATCCAGTAGATTTCCATGGCTGAGCATAGACTGAAACCCTGCTCTTCAGCGTCATAGTCCCATAGTCAAACCACTACACCATGGTGGCTCTTCATATTAACTGTAATTTTTTAATTTAGCTAACAGCAGCCACTGAAAAGGCTCTGTTCAATAATAATAATAATAATAATAATAATAATAATAATAATATTTATTTCTTACCCGTCCCTCTGTCTGAATGATCAGGGTGGGGTACAACAATCTGTCTTCAATAGATAAGCCTGGGTGGGTGGTAGAATAGAGAGAAAGCCCTCACCCACAGATTGCAAAACATGGGCAGGTTCATATGGGGAGATATGGCCTTTCAGATAATCTGAACCAAAGATGTAATGTTGAGTGATGGTGTTGCCTATATGAGCAGAGATGAAGTGAGGCCAATAGAGATGGGTTTGGTGTTGTTGTCATTTTGCTAAAACAAAAAAGCCATAGGTTATTATTGTTTTCTTTCTTTAAAGTTTGGAAATCCTTCAAAAGTGGATTTGAATATGCTTTCTAATATTCCACAGATAAAAGCGGGACACATGTCACCAAGAAACATCAATGTGTGGTCAAGATGGCAATGAAGAAGAACAGAAAGCTAGAAGAGGCTGTAGCAGTTTATTTTTGCCAAAGTCTACTGGACAGGGGGAGATTCCACTTCTGTCGCTCCTCTCTGCACTGCTGAGTTAATTGAGCAAAAACCTTTGTGCTTTGAACTCAGTCTTCAGCCATTAAAGAAAGCAATGGACAAAGGGCAAAAGTGGGAGGAAGTGAGAAAAAACATTTTAAATGTGGTTGAAAAAGTGGGATGACAGATTAGGACTGACCTTGCCAAACTGGGACAGTAGGAGAATATACAATAAATCCAATAGTTTCTTGGTTTCGAAACCAAGTGTTTTCAAAAGTGGTTTCTTGGTTTCAAAAAAATGTAATTCTGACAGTAATGCACCTTTATGTAAACCCTCTTTATGTCATAGAATCATAGATAGACACCAGCAACCAAATCTCCTCTTCTCATATCTAGTTGCATCCTCACTGACCTTCCCTAGCCCACAACCACCACTGCTGCAGTCTCAGGACAGGTTGTTCTGACATTCTTTGAGCATCGCTTCATCACGGCAGCCAAAACTAATCACAAGAATATTACCCGATGACAGGTGCATTTATTCTGTCAATTAAATCAGATGGCAAAATCGAAATGTGCCCCAAATCTCCCTTGTTTGCATTATCCATATTGGCATTTCTTGGCTGTGGTTCCCAGCTAGTTGGAAGTCATCCAGGCCCTGCGCTGTCACTTTGCAAGACTATGCCAGAAAGTTTTCCTGGGCTTCAGCAGCCACTACAAGGAGACCAAACAAATGAGTCCATGGAGGAGAGATGTGTGCTACTAAGATGGATCAAAAGGAGACGAAGAAGGGGAGAAGGATCAGATTGCCTCTTGCTTTGGTTTGGTTGATTTTAAAGATCACGGGAGAGTGTAGCTCCCAAAACAAGAGAAACAGAATTGAGAGGGAAGGTTTTTACATCATTGTTCCCACTGCACTATGTACACATGAGACACAAAATGCACAACCCTGCCCTCGTTATAAGTCTCTTTTGTAGGAGAGAGTTTCTCAGATGTAAAATTAAAAAAGAGGCTCTGATTATAATTATTCACTCCATCTGCTTCCCCCAGTTTTAATTATGAAGAACGAACAGGGCACGGGGGTAGGGAAGTGTCATGAACCAATTGCAACCAGCGGCTCCAAAGAGGCATCTTTGTGAGTGACGTTGATGGCTAATTAATATGTGTGGGAGGGCTCAGCACCAGGCAGGCAAAGGGCTCTAAAGAATGAATATATATGTGTATGTATATGTGTGTGTGTGTGTATACTCGCTATATATATATATATATATATATATATATAAATAATCATTTGGGAGAATGATTTGACAAATATAGTTGGCTTCCGTATCTGCAGATTCTGCATCCACAGATTTGACCACCTACATCCTGAAAATATTTTTTTTTAAATAATAAATTCCAAAAAGCAAGTCTTGATTTTGCCATTTTATATGAGAGACACCATTTTGCTACACCACTGTGTATAATGGGACTTGAGTATCCACAGATTTTGGGATCTTCAAGAGGGCATGAAACCAAATCCAGGTAGATACCAAAGGCCCACTGTAGTACTCAGTTTGCTTGGAAATTTGTTTGTGGGGGGGGGGGGGTAGTGCAGTTTTGTCCTATTTTTCAATACCTTCTTGTTGTTCTCCTCAGCAGTGACTTTGGCTGCTTCTGCACTGCAGAAATAATGTGGTTTGATACTGCTTTAATTGTCCTGGGTCAATGCTAAGGAATTCTGGGAAGTGGGATTTGTTGTGACAGCACAGCTCTTTGAGAGAGAAGGCTAAATATCTCACAAAACTACAAATCTTTGAATTCCATAGTATTGAGCCATGGCAGTTAAAGTGGTGTCAAACTGCATTATTCTTCAGTGCAGATGCAGCCTTTTTTCATATCCAGTGGTCACATGGCTCTACTTATCTAATCAAGTAGTGCAGTATACAAACCTCTGACATATTCTTGCCTAGGTTTGGGTGTCATAATAGAAACTGGAATGTTGCTCTGTGTTGCTACACTGATAAGCCCTCCCTCCTGCCCATAATGGAGATATCTTATTAAACGCACGAGCTGAGATCCAGCATCAAACAGAGAACATTTATGTTCACAAGGTTGGGAAGCAGTAGCACAAGAGGGCTTTGTATTAAACTGTGACCAAACATACAACCAAATGTGCATAGGCTGCGAGGATATTCACAGTTTGGTACTTAATATGCACAAAGCTTGTACATTATTTTATCAGAAAATGTGCCGAAAATGCTGTTTTCTGTGTTAAAAAAATGCTATTCTCAGTGGGGCAGAAATCTTTAGATTTCACAGAGAATGAGTCCCCAACTACACTATTTTCTTAATGGAGCACAGCATATTCTGCACTGAAAATTACATTTCTGTGTAGAAATATTAATTTCTATGAGAATACCATTTCTGTGTAGAAATATTATTTTCTTTGCAGAAAAATCTCTTTCCTGCACAGGTGCTGTTGCTATGTGTTCAAAAAGTGTGAATTTTGCACAGAATAAACCTCCAATTGAGGCTTGTGAATTTTCTCACTGTGGGAGGGAAACTGCTAAAAATACTCATTGCTTCCTTGGAGAACAAAATTCGCAAAGAAGTGCATCCCTGCTGCGAGCACTGAATAAATCATCACAGGGGGAGTTTTCCTTATAACAAAAGGTTTTACACAGCTGATTCTATCTCCATAGGAAGTCCTTCCATTCATGATGGATACAGGGCCAACTCTCCCATTTGGCAGAATAAAACAACTGCCTAGTAGTATCAGGGCTCTGTCAAGACACCCAATGTACATCAGGCTCAACTGGTGCACATCAGCACTCCCGAGCCAGTTTCCCGATATACATCTGGATCGATGTACACTGGACACTTCACTGACTCCCTTCCATAGCAACTTCATGTCAGCCCAGCAGTGGATACAAACATTGTAAAACTTATCATTTCTGCTTCCCACAGATGCAAGTCTACTTGTGGAGGCGCAAGTCTCATAATCAATGACAACCAGTCTTATGATGTTTCGATGGAATCTCTTTTCTTTTAATTTCAGTCTATTTTGTGTTCTACTCTCTGGAGCAGCAGAAACCAAGTTTGCTTCACCTTCTACATGACATCCCTTCAGGGATTTAAAGATGGCAATCATATCACCTCTCTGTTTCATTGCTGGATGTCTGACCTTTGATTCCCACTCTCACCTCCACAAAAATATCAGCATTTTGTTACTCTTTCAGTGGGATCCACAGAGTTAGGCACTGGCGTCTTAATTTACAGTTGCCAGGGAGGTAGCTTGTTTTATTCCAGTGAAGTAAAAGCAAGAGGCAAAGGTGACACCTAACAGTTGAACAGATTTATTATGGCATAAACTTTCATGGACTAGAGTCCACTATCTCTGGAAGCTTATGACATAATAGATCTGTGAGTCTTTAAAGTGCCACTAGACTCTCTGTGGTTTTTATTTACAGTAACCCTACATATACAAGGAATATAAGAGGGATGTAATGCCTTAAAACTGATGTATGAAAAGGCTCTTGGATTTTTGGGGTACATGGGAGCCACACTGGAGAAATCATATCACTTCCCTGGAAACTGATTGCTATCATTCAGTGGGGTAGAAAATCCATTGTGGGATATAGTCAGAACTTTAAAAAAAGACATCTGAGGTCAGGTCTATACTTGCCATAATACTCCAGGCTGCCCCAGAATATTCTGGCCCCCAAATTCCCTCTATACCCTGATCTCTTTTGCTGCAGTGATTAAATGCAGATTCTGCAGCCACAAAGTTGTGAGTTTAATCTCAGGGCTCCAAGGTTGATTCGGCCTTCCATTCTTTCCTAGATTGACAAATGAGTATCCAGCTCTGCTCAGGTCCTGCAAATTCATACCCATGATCTCCTTTAATAGAATCCTTCCATCTAGAATGTGACCTTCCTCTCTTCCTGCTTCTCTCTAGCTTTCCTAACTTTAGGGCTAAACAGACTGGCAAAGAGAGGTGCTTTCAGGCTGGCTTGAAGGTGTAGCATTTAGATGACACATGCCTTGAAGACAGCAGGAAAGTGCCCTCTAGACGCCTTACGCAGAGAAAAACCATTTCAAAAAGAAGACTTTTTTTCCACTTCTTCCTGACTTGAAGCCATGTCATGTGGTCATGACATAAGCACTCCAGCTGCCTTGGGAACTGGTGGTGCAGTTGGTGGGGTTTCAATGTGGCTTTAGAAAAGGCAGCTTCGAGCCACTTTTTCCTGCCCATCCCTTTATTGTTTGTTCCAGTGAGACATGCCTCCACATGATGTGACCAAGGTATGACAGCCTCTGTCTACTCATCTTAGCTTCCAGAGAGATTTCTGGTTTGATCTGCTTTAGGATCCATTTGTTTGACTTCTTGGCTATCCATGGTAACCTCAACACTTCTTCAGCCCTGCATCTCAAATGAACTAATTATCTTCCTATCCGCTTTCTTAACTGTCCAGCTCTCACATCCATACATGGTAATAGGGAATACATTGGCTTATATGATTCTAACTTTCAGGCTCAGTTGTATGTTTTAACATTGTGGAATATTTTTTAGTTGTCTCATAGCCGCCCTCCCTATTCTTATTACAAAAGTTTTTTTAAAAAATTAAACATTACAAATATAAGTAACTACTGATATTACTACTCAGTCATGGATGGCTGCAATGTGTCAACATATTCATTCTTCTTCTTCTCAAAAGTAACTTTCTAAGCTCTATATGCTTCCAACAGCAGGCAGAGACTCAGGTTCCAAGCCAACAGAAATATCACTGTTCATCGCAATGTATTGTGAGTTCCAAGACACTATTCCCTTTCTGAGCTGTAGGAAGAGCCCAGGCTGAGGAAAGGGCGGGTTTATTATTATTTTAAGCCTCAGTTGATCTCCAACACAGCCCCAAAGCATTCTCCTAATGCAGATGGAGGGTTTAAATGAGAGGGAAATGATAACGCTGCAGTTGAGAGACTTGGGGGGAAAAAGAACGAAAGAAGAGACCTTGATGTTTGATAGTTGTAATAACCTGCCGAGTGTTCTAATGGCTCAGGGATCAGGTGCAGAACCACGGCAATAACAAGTGCTGAATAATTATCCCAGCCATATTCTGCCGAAACAAACCCCCAAAGTACAGATTTTATAAGGAGGCTTCTGCTGCCTCTCCGAGATTCCCCGAAATGTTAAATCACTGGATTGGGAGCACTTCCAACATTAGTACTGCCCAGTTAGAAAGAAATAAAGCCCGGAATCCTCCAGTGGCAGTTCTAATGTCTTTGTTAATTATGAATTATGGGTAAACATGCCGATTCACAGAGGTCACTCCTGTCAGCAACAATACTTTTCAAGAAGGATCTTTTTTTATGAGGGCCTGTTTCGTTCAGCAATCATGTATTTTATATATTCATAAAAGCCCAGCTACAAATCCAAACAAAAACAGATCTGGGTTTTTCCTCTCTTGTTTCAGGTGGTCTATTTTTTTCCTCTGGGTTCCTGACTTTCCCTCCCTTCCTCGCTGCTTCTTGTGTTTAGTATTATTGTCTAGAGAGTCCCAGATCATGCCTCCATGGCAGGAAACAGCTGTACAATTCCACAGGCTGGGTGGAATATGGTAAAAAAAAAAAAAGAGGCCAAGGTGAGGCCAATCATCAGACACTACACTAACAAGGAGGTGGCACTTTCTAAAGAAAATTAACTAGCCAACAGACCAGTCATCTTTCTTGCCAGCCATGGCAGAGCTTTCGGCTGTATACCATCAACATGATTAACCCCACTTACATGGTAATGGCCAGTCCCAAGCTCTATCCCAGAAGGGCACAGGAACAGGTTTAAAATGATATTATGAGTGCATCTCGCCCACCAAAAGCAACTGGCACACAATCATTTTAATTAGATGGTAGCGACTGTAACACATTCCGCTCTGGCAGTGTCTTTGTCACTTTCCTCCCCACAATTCCCTCATTGGCCCCTACGAAGAACTTTTGGAGGCTGAATTTGGATATAATCAGAACAACAGACTAAAGTTAGGAATGATATATGTCAGTTTGCTGGGCTTGGGGGGAACCCGTGGAAGGATTCCCAGCACCCCAGGTATTGGGAATAGTCGCTTTTATCCCACAACTGGAAGTAAAGGCTGCCATCCTATGTACGTGCATTTGGGAGTAAACCCCATTGCACACAATGGAATTGAAGGGCCAAATCCTGCTCAGGTTGTACATTAGCATATCTCCTGGGTATGCCAGCATAAGAAGTTTAAGGGCATTGCTCAAAGAGATGTCTTGAAGATCCTTTCACAATACCTTTCTCCCAGTAATGCAATGCCAGCTGGACAGCTGCCCCATTGAACTCTGTTTTTGGTCACTTATTGTCCATGGAGGTGAGCCTAGGGACCCTCTGACTTCTGCCCCCCAGCAGTGGGGAAGAAAGCAGGTTTTACCATTTTCTGGTGTCTGCTACTTCCCTAATTTCCCCATAGCATAATATAATATATGGATAATAAATGGGTTTGCTTTCTTGGTCAATGAGTGGCCAGGGTATTGGAGCTGCTCAGGGAGCCATCCATTTACTGTAGAGCAATTAGATAAGAAGGAGGAAACTTCCCCTATGAGACCACAAGTGTAAGTAGGTAACCAGTGGTTCACAATGTCTCCCCCCCCCCCCACAAGATGTTCTGGATTTCAATTTCCATACTCTCTTGCCCTTTTTTCGTGAGTTCCCCATGTGAACAAAATTATGTTTTTACCATATATGGAGCAAAAAATGACAGATGCCTAAGCTGGGTTCAAAATATGTAAACTGAGACTATTTTTATTTTTTAAAAAAACCTGGGTTATATGGGATTTATAGTTTTGGACTGGCCAAATTCATCAGAAATCTTTGGAAGTGATAAATACTGTAAATCCCATTGATAATTAAACTTTTGGAGTAGCCCAAGATCACTGAAGTCTTAAGGATGAAACCCACAATGTTGTTGTAGTATGGCTGCCTATATAGTCAGCTTGGTTTGAGTGTTGGACTAGGATTCTAGCAGACCATGGTTTGAACCCCCATGAAGCAGTGGAAACCCAGTGGGTGACCCTGGCCAAGTCACACTCTTTCAGTCTCAGAAAAAGGCAATGGCAGACCCGTCTAAAGAAATTTTGCCATAGGCTCACATTATGGTCACCATAAGTAATAATAATATATATATATATATATATATATCCCCACCCCTATACAATATGCATAAGCTGCTTGATGGCACACTACACAATACAAAGTTACATGTAGGTCCAAAATATAGGATGTGGTCTGATCCTAGATCATTCAAAATTTTGGAATCTAGATTTATTGTATATCCCCTCAATTCTGTATCTGATGATATCTCTGTTACTATCCCTACTGCGGATTTTATAGGTTGAGTATTTTCCTTCTTCACCATTATGGTACTTTTGCTTGGGGAAGACAGCTTGTGGGGAGACAGTATATGATGCCTGTATTTCAGTTAGCTCAAAACTATCTTTGTTAAGTCATCGTTGTCAGGTAAGATGGACAACTATTCTGCTTAGTTCTACATAATAAAGTGAAGTCATGTACATTTTAGCAGGTAACAGATGGACTAATTAGAGCCTGAACTATTTTGAGTATAGCTGATACCCAGGTCTGAAAAAGGTTATGGAAAGGATCAAGAACTTGACTTCACACTGACAAGTAGATATTTGCTAATGGAAAATCTTGTCACCCCAAGAAATTGTTAGCATGCAGTATATGTGTGAGGTTGGGAGGATCTAATTAAAATCCAGAGAGAATACAGTAGGATGGCAGGTATGATTTTAGGATTTCATTGGACTGTCTGCTTAATGGACATGGTGTTGTGAAATAGTTAAAATATGGGCCAGAATGCTCTTGAGAATTATGATGGGGGGTTACACTAGTGTAAGCATTCTGGGTGATTTTGTAAAAAGAGGTATCCAGTACCGTCTTGCACAATGTTTTCCCCAAAATACAAAATAGCAGCTAGATAGCACTAGATGCCACTCTAAACCCTCAGCCCAAATAGCCACTGATTGGCTAGATGCATTATTTTCTAGGAGTGGGCTATCATATTGCCCTTCATTCTAGACCTCCTGCTCCCTCTCCCCTCCATTGTGCTGGGCGAGCTTCATGTTTACGTCTCAAAGATTGCCTCATCTCTCTTCATTTAGTCAACTCAATGATGGCATGGAAGAGGGTCAGGATGGTACCCACTGATCTCACCTGTACAGACATTGGTGGTTCTGTACCACACATGTATAGAACATTGTTAAGGTCCTGGTTTAAATATGCCAAAGAAAGAGGAAACAATCATGGAGAGTGCTGTAATATTGTGTCCGAGAAAAATGTACTGTGGATGCTGCAATGATACGGGGCAGGCAGCAGCAAAAGCTGCTCAGGAACTGGCAGGGCAGCTTTCACTTCTGGGAAAGATGGTTATTGTTGCTGTCCCCCTCCACTAGTACATCCCAGGCCAAAGAGGCCATACTACAATGTCAGTGAGACTTCCACTGGTGTCACCAACAATAGTCCACCCTTATATCTGTACATCTTGTATGAGAGTCAGTGACAACTATGTTCAGAAGCTTAGTTGAATGCATGGATGGTGATTTGGAGACAAGTGAGAAGATCCTGGTCTGTCATCATATGGTCATCATGAAGTTGCCATTGCCTTACCCTAAGGCTGAGAGCATGAGACTTGCCCAAGTTCACCCAGTGGGTTTTGTGGCCAAACTGGGAATCAAACCCTGGTCTCCAGAGTCATAGTACAACACTCAAACCATATTGTGTCTTATTGTGTTTAGATGCCAGCCAGCACAAGGAATAGTTGTAGTCTGCAAATTTTAATCCATAAAAGTAACTTTTCAAAGCTGTGATGTCAGAAGTACAAAAATAAAACCGGCACTCCCTGAACACTGAAGTCTATAGTCCAACGAGAAGGTATGTTTAGTAAAGTTTTTGTCAAAGTGCTTCCCCAAGTACTGGAAAGCATCTGTTTGTCACAACACATGATTTACCTCATCTATGCACCTTTCATTTAGCATGCTTCATTTAATGATTGGCCACTGGAAGGTAAGCAGGGGCTAGCAACATCCGATGCCTGAAGCACACAACTCTGAGCAAATCTTATTGTTCATGTGGTAAGGATAACTATAGGGAACACATATTGCCCTTAACATCTACTTTGATGCTACTACATTTATCAGTATATGAGTTCTTGTAAAGGAGAGCCTTAAAAAAACTACATGGCAGTGAGCCTTAGAATCACCAAATGCTTAGAAAAGGTACTGGATATATTGCCACATGAGCAGTGGTGCGGTGCAGTGCAGTGAATAAAACAGTTTTACAATGGGAGGCAGAAGGGATGTGTCCTGATAGCAGGGCTAGAATATACAATCCAATCAACTGGCATCAAAGAGTAAAGTGAAATGCTGGGTCCCCACTGATATCAGCAAGATTCAGGGTGTAGTCTGCATATAGCACAACATAAAAACATGAACTGAGAACAATAGATATAACACCACATTAAAGATAATTACTACCGGTAGAGAGATAACCACCCATAATCTTTATTAAGACCAAGAGATAAGAGTGTCAACTGTGTTAATGAACAGTAATTCAGCCACCTCAGATTCTCGCTGTACTTTGAACACTTTTTTTCTTATTTATAGTGACCATAAGGTCAGTTGCAAAAGTCCTGGGAGCCAGTTATGTCCCCCCTCCCACTGGTTGTCTGTCCTGTCTTGTTTATGGCCTTTTAATGTCTTGTTTATGGCCTTCCATTCTCTTCTGTCAACACTAGCTTGCTTGGCCCTTGTATGATGGGAACCTCTTGTTGCTATTATTTTTGTGTCCCTTCAAGTCATTTCCAACTTATGGCAACCCTAAGGCGAACCTATCATTTTTTCTGGGGCTGAGGATGTGTGACACTCAACATCAGCTGGTGAGTTTCCATGCTGAACAGGATATTGAACCCTGATCTCCAGAGTTGTATCCCAACACTCACAACAAACTGCTACACCATGCTGGCTCTCACCTAACATCAAGTGATGGCAAAATTAACATTGGGTGATGTTTACATGAAGGCCAGCATGGCATTGTGGTTTGCTTGTAGGACTACAACTTTAGAGACCAGGATTTGATTCCCAGCTCTACCATGAAACCCATTGGGTGACCTTGGTCAAGTCACGTGCTTTTAGCCTAAGGAAAGGCAATAGCAAACTTCCTCTGAACAAATCTTGCAGCAAAGTGTATTTTCACCTTCTGTTGCTAAAGGAAGTAATAGAAACAAAGAGGGAGCAGAGTACATGGATCAAATAAGAAGGCACTGTGGCATCTTTGCCTATCTGCTTCCATCCCTCCTCTCTCTGGCTGCATCTACAGTGCAGAAATAATGCAGTTTGACACAGATTGCAGTTTGGCCGAATGCTTTGTAGTTTTGTGAGAAATTTCTCCTATTCCACCCAAGAACTCTGGTGCCACAACAAACTACAAATCCCAGGATTCCATAGCATTGAGGCAAGACAGTTAAAGCAGTGTCTAGCTGCATTATTTCTGCAGTGCAGATGCAGTCTTTCTCTCCCTTTCTCTAACACACACACACACTGCTGTTTGGTGCTTGGCTTGACATGGCCACTGCTAGTTCTATCCATGTGAACCAGCAACAGTTTTGTGGTGGTATCATGCAGGATGACCAGACCAATTGTCTTCCTTTTTCAGGACATGTACAACATTTCTACCTTCTGTACAGGAGGAATTTCAAAGTGTCCCCCATTTTGAGCATGACTAAGAAACATAATTTATAGTAATATTAGTGTTTTTAGCTTTTATTTCATAGTTCCTATTTTTTTTCTTGAATCGCCTACTTTTTGCAGTGGCTTGTCCTCCTTTGTGGTTATGACTCCTGGTCACCCTGAGTCTTGGCCTTTCTGCCTCTCGCTTTATTCTGGTTCTCACCCAAAGAGGACATTTTGCCTTCCAAAACTGCCAACAGAGGTATTTGATGTTGAAACTAAACATTGGACTAAAGTCCACAGTTTGGATTCCACAAAACATCTTCCGTTAGCCAGGGAAGAGCCATGTTTTCAAAATGGATGGCTGAGTTTTCCCATACGCATCGCATTGTCACTCTCCCCTTCCCCAGCTGTTCACTTTCTTGGCAGGAGCCTGAGTTGACAGTGCTTCTCTTGGTATTCTCCTATTCTTTCTGTCTCCCCGTCCCTTGTCTCTCCCTCCATTTCTACTGACTTTGCTGCCTGTGTCTCCATCTCTTGCCATAGCAACACCTGCAGGTGAAGGCAAAGCTCATTCCCCATGTGCTTTGCCGGCAGTGAAGAGGCAACTAATCACTCGACAAGTTGTGAAGTGCCATCATGCTACCCATGATCAAATTGCAGACGCAAGCACCCCTGACACCCCCATGTGGCACAGGTGTTTAACCTGCTTCTGCGAACATTGTTGGAGTGGGGGAGAGCTTTCAGGAGGGAAAAGCTGTTGTTGGTTCCTCATCATACATTGTTTGCCTGCAGTGTTTCACACAGAGATGCAAACTCTCAACAGCAGCACATGTGAGCCATAACACAAAATAGTATAGTCAGGAATGAGCTCCTTCTGCAATTCTGTTTTCAAAGAGATTGACTGTTTGTGGCCTTCCAGAAGTTGTTGAGCTGCACACACATCTCACCAGTCCCAAAGGCTGGAAATTTCTGTGCAACATAATCTCAAGGTGCACACATTGATTGAAGTTGCATACAATTTCCAAAAATTACATTTTGGACTTTCTGTCTGAGTCCCCAACTAACGTAGCTATCGGTCATGATGGCTGGGGAACCTCATCAGTCCTCTAAAGCAATTTTTCTCACATTTTTTCCAAAAAAGATGTATTTTTTGATAACTTTCGCCTCCCAAAAAACCTGACCAGAATTCTTGAAAATAGATGAAAACACCCTCCTCCATAGTATTAAACCCCCAAAGTTCTCCCCACTCCCTATACTTACTTCTGTCCAGATGTCTTCAAAAAGAGGATGGACAGCGAACTCCTGGGGATGCTTTAGCTGGAGAGCCTACACTGAGCAGGGGCCTTGACTAAATGACTCAGGAGGCCCTTTCAACTCTATGAAGTTTATCAGACAGGAGGAATTTCTCTTAATTTAGAACAGAGCCAATTGGAGCCAATTCAAATTCATGTGAATTTACTAGTTTAGCGAATTTACGTGAATTTTAATTGTGTTCGAAATGCGTTCAGAATGACTTCCCATTGCCCCAAAATGACTGCTCATTGCCCAAAATTGCGTGAGATGCTTTAATACGGAATAACGTAAAACCCATGATTGCATTTGGAATGACTTCCCATTTGCCCAAAATTGTGTGCGATACTTTAATACACAATAACGTGAAACCCCATGATTGCGTTCAGATTGCCATTAGATTATACTTCCAATTTCCATTGTCTGATAAACTCCTATGATTCCACGATTCCATGTTTTCACCATTTGTTGTTGTTATTGTTGTTGTTATTGTTGTTGTGTGACTCTAAAACATTTTTGACTTATCACAACCCAAAGGTGAACCTATCATAGAGTTTTCTTGGCAGGTTTCCTCAGAGGAGGGCTGTCATTGCCATCTTCTAAAGCTGAGACAGTGTGACTTGCCCAAGGTCACCCAATGGGTTTACATGGCCAACTTGCGATTCAAACCCTGGTCTCCAGAGTCCTAGTCCAACATTTCATTTCAGCCACATCTCGGCTCAAATAACAACCAAGTAGGACACATTCCTTCTGGACACATTTTTTTAAAGATATGGCTGAAAACACAGGTAAATTTGGTTTCATTGTAGGGGTGGTCCACAGTGGGGTCAGGGGCAAAAGATGGTCCCTCCTCCACTGGAAGATGCCCAAGCCTGTATGAAATCAAACCATGTGCACAATGGTTTGTTTGGTTTGGTTTGGTTTGGTTTGGTTTTGGTTTTGCACAACCAAACCTTTCACTAAAATAGTTTCAAAATGCAAAGAAGCACAAAAATATGCTCAATACGTTAATCCAAATCTCATCCAATGGGCAAGAACAGTTGAAATGTTTGTTCTCATGAGGAAATTTATATGAAGCCAAAAAAGATTCCAGTTACTAGCAACATTTCCCAATGATGTGGGGTGGAGTCAGGGGGGTTGGCATATTATAAAGCTACACTTCTCCTAAAATATTTTGTTTGCCACCAGGAACACCATCTTTCTCATTCAGCAACAGGCTAAGTTGCGATACGGGATCTGTGAGTGAAATTAACACAAACTGCTTTTCCCCTTCCGCTTGATAATTGCTTAATTTTTCATTGTGGTCGCTTTTCATCGTTGCAAATGGATAGATTTGTAGTTTTTTATGTTTTCAAAATGCTATATTTCCCCCTTTTAGGACTTTAAAAAAGACAGAAAGGAGCCCAAACCAACAACCTGTAATTATGTTTGTGACAGCAACCTAATTGCATGCCACACTGAAAGCGAACCCGGTGGGGAAAATAATTTTACCCAATTATGGAAAGTTTTAATAAAAGACTTACATGTAAAGTTTTGCATTTTTAATGCATTCTGCAGGCACCCGGGTGCTATTTTGCCCATTCTTTTGCTTATCATTAAAGCCATGTGAGAAAAAGAATGAAATACCTGTTATATTTGGCTTTATTGGCAAAATGGTGTTTCACATGCACACCCAAAGTGGAAATATATATATATATATATATATATATATGTAATAAGAAGAGAACATGAAAAAAAAAACCTTCAAAGATAATTGAATGCAAAAGCCTCCCCACTGATGAAATAACCATTGATTTCTATTGAATATGCATTCTCCTTGTTTATTATTCTACCATGGGAGTTACATATTTTAGCACATAACGCAGCCAGAACTTACAGTGTGTGTTTTTCTTTAATAAAAAAAGGAACATATTTATGTGATATATTTTAAATAAAGTGTTATTTAAATAGATGTATCAATTTCTCAAAAATGTACTATAACAGGAAAGCTAACAAAATCATATGATGAGCAAACATTCTCTCTAAATGGTGTGTTAGTTGTCCCAAAATTATTTTAGCTTCCCCTGGAATTTTCACTGAATTCCTGAGCTGCCTTGTGTATTTTCTAACTAGAAAGAAAATCAGAAACTGCATAAGTAAATTGCAAATAAAGATGTTTCTCCTAAACAAGTCCCATCACAGTGGTCTCCAAATGTGTTTGATTATACCAGCCAAGATCTTGCATTGTCAGATACAGCTACAATAATGGAGCTCCATCGTTGTAGCTACTTCTGACAACATGACTCCCCCTTCCCCCAAAAAATCTTGATTTCATAAGCCGGGCAGAAGCTCAACAGAAGAGTTTCTGAGGCACTCTAGCTAAGGATGATAGGAAATGATCGCTGCCCTGATCATAGGGTGCTTTGTGGCAGGCAGCTGGGGAGACCCTTCTCCAATTACTTGTCTCAACATCACCTGAAGCTAGGAGAGTGCTGCACTTTCCCAGCACCCCAACTGGCATTATCTCAAAAACCCTTCATTTGGGATCTTCCCTGGCTTAGAAAGTGGATTTGTAAGGGTGCATACTAGGATTGTGGGGGGCATTTTTCCATATGCCCTTCAGCCTCTTATAGCTTGATTGGAATATTTTTCTCAAACAGACGTGATTTATAGTTTTTGGTGGAGCTTTTGGGCTATGTGGCCGTGTTCTGGAAGAGTTCCTTTCTGAAGTTTCGCCAGCATCTGTGAATCTCTCTGAAGAAGCCAGCCACAGATGCTCCACAAAAAACTATAAATTACGTCTGTTTGAGAAAAATATTCCAATCAAGCTATAAGAGGCTGAAGGGCACATGGCAAAATGCCCCCCACAACCCTAGTATTAAAAGAGATGCCTCCATGGACTGGAAAATTGGGAGCCACACTGGACCCCTAGAGAGAGGCTGGATAGGGACCTCAGAATATGCTTTTCTCACCTTCACCATAATAGATTGAACTTTGGGGAACTCTTTGCCATGACAAATAATGGAAATTTTATTTTCAAAATCCAGTGTACCTTTGAATTTCAGATGCTGGGAAGAAAATGCAGAGAAGGGCTATTGTTTTCATATCCTTCTTGTGGGCTACCTGCAAATATTCAGCTAGACACTGTTCATTTGGTTTGTTTTATAAGAATGTAGGCTGCAGATGCCTGTTTGCTCTAGCTGTGTTCTTTGTATGTCCTTACCAGAGTTTAGAAAGTTCCTTTTAAAATGTAATTACTTTCCACTTCTTGTTCATAATATTTCTAAAGTAGTTGACTGTCATTACATTGTAAAATATTGAAAAATTGGCTTGTAGCATTGTGTCTTCTGCTGCTTATTACTTATTTGCTACTTTCTGTTGCTTTCTTTTTCATAGGTTCATAGAATCATAGGTTCTTAGAGTTGGAAGAGTCTGCAAGGACCATTTAGCCCTGTGTCTATGTAGGAATATATGATTAAACACTCCAGAAAGATGTCTATCCAATCGAAGATTGATCAAACAGTCTTAGAACTGAGAAGAGAATGTTATTTAACAAGGAAACTAGGGGCACATCCGGACTTATTGAAAAGTCTCCAATTTTGTTCTTTCCAGTTTTAAACTGGACTAAAATAAATTGACCTGAGATGCTGGTATATTAAAAAAAAAACACACACACAAAAAACGATCCCACTGAGAACTGACAGAGAATATTCGGAGATAAACAAAACGTAGCCATATGTTAGGAGTGCTTTCATTGTGTCTTCCTGCATGGCAGGGGGTTGGACTTGGTGACCCTTGTGGTCTCTTCCAACTCTATGATTCTCAGATTCTCTGTGTATGGATCTCTAAACAAAAATCAAAAAGCACAGGAATAAAATCCGGGACTTTCTGCCCTTTTAAATTAGTACAGATGCAACCTAGGTAACTAGGAGACGTTATGTGTTAGAGCTATAAAATAATGACATCCCCACTCATGTTGTTTTGAAATTTAACTTTGAAATGTAACTTGGTAGCAACCTCTTTACCAGAAAAATACAACAACACAATAATGGTAGCTACTGACTGCATGGAATAATGAATCTGTGATTTGGGGTCTCTTTAATGTTTGGACTAAACTCTATTAACTACATTGACATGGAAACCCCCAGTTTTGTTCTGTGCCCTCAAATATTTTTTGACTTAAGGCTTCCATAAGGTAAACATATGAAGAGGTTTGCTTCACAAGATCTGTTCTGAGTCACTTTGGACTCTCAGACGTGGGAAATTGGAAGTATAATCCAAACGCAATCCAAACGCAATCCTGGGGTTTCACGTTATTGCGAATTAATTCTTCTCACGCAAATTCGGGCAAAAGGGAAGTCACTCCGAATGCAATCATGGGTTTCACGTTATTGCGAATTTAAGCTTCTCACATGATTTCGGGCAAGGGGGGTTATTTTCGGGTAATGGGAAGTGATTCCGAATGCCTTCCGAATGGAGCAGGGGTTCAGGTAAATTCGCTAAACAAGCAAATTTACATGAATCCGCATTGGCTCCATTCGGATTTGGGAGAAATTCCTCCCGTTTGAAAGAGTCCTTTGTCATCAGCTTCCTCTATGACTGAGAGAGTGTGACTTACCCAGCATTTCCTAAGGCTGAGCCACAGTCTCCAGAGCCACAGTCCAACATTCAAATCACTAAACCATACTGACGTTCAGCCCCCAGCTGCCACTGCCAAAAGAGAATGACACACTACAAGTAACTTCTATCTCTTGCTTTTTGTAATATATCACATCCACATACTGGTTACACATAACCAAACTGTATGGAGCTGTCTTGAAATTGTGAAGGCATTTCATTTGAGAAGGCACCCCTATATTCATTTTCAATTCAACATGAAGCAGAATTTTGGATGGCAAATGTGGAGGGCCAGGAACTTTAGCCTGAAGACAATACCATTTGGAACACATCATTGCCAGCATTTTCTTGCTTTCTGCTCTCTGTAGCCCTTGGGATCCATTTACTCCTGAAAACAAACAAACCATTCAAAGGACTGGGCCATTTTTCCCCTCCTGTGTTTTTCAGAGCAAAGGATGCCTGATGAGGCTGTGAAAAGCCTGTGACTATTTGGAAAACATTTACACAAAAAAGCAACAGCCACCATGCGACTTTCAGAAACTGCCTTGTGATGAAAATCTTCCCATGTATATCATGCAAAGATTGTTTGATAATGTCATGTTCATAACCTGCTACTTTCCCCAAGAGGAAACTGATGAAAGTTTTCAATCTGGCACAACAAAGGATGATCACGGCACCTGAATACACTCTCACATGCCGGTGTCATTGCAATGGGGGGGGGGTGTGTTGAGGTTTTAATGGCATATTTGGAGGGATGTGATTGTGATTTGCACTGCATGGATCTCAATGCATACCTTGGTTCCAAATAAAGGAGAAAATATTGTTTAAAATAAAATTAAAAGAGAGAGGAGATGACAGAAAGAGATAAACCAGACTTTTCAGAGAGGGGGGGAAAATAACCCAACATCATGAACATTAAGGAACAAGGAAGTGATTCACTGCAGGTTTTTGAACACAAGTCGCAAGGACATAAACAACCCAAGATGGGGACAGTACAAAGAGAGATTTTGCAAGAGAGGAAGAGAAAAAGAAAGAAGGGGAAGATTCATCTAGTGATCACAGCTCCAAGTCCCGGAAGGGGGGCTGGGAAGTGGTCACAGGTGATTGTCATGTGTGATAATTATTATTACTGTACACCTGCTCCTCCGCACTAATTAACTTTGGATATGCAAATCAAGCCTATTGCATCATGCCCCTGCTCTCCTCCCCTACAGATAAGAAGATGTTCAGCTGCTGGGTTTAATTAGGATAATGAACGGCAGGCCCACTGTGGCTTGGCAGGGGAGGAGAGGGAGGGAAGCTGTAACTGACCTTTTCTCCCAAAACGGTGACATTTTCTATAGCTTGGGAGCTCTCCGAGTCACCCCCATGGCTGGGACGTTGATAGGAGCGGATTGATGAGGTGTCATTAGAGGAGAGATGCCTCGGCCCCAGCGTTTGCTGGGAGCATACAGCAGGTGTTCCGACAAGGACACAGGCTATCAGTGCTAGATGCCAAACAATTCTCTCGGTTCGGTAAAGTTGAGCATGCCAGCCTTTCCTCCAGAAAGGAAAATAAGCCTGTTTTTGTTTTTTGTTTTTTTGTGTTTTTCCCTCCCATACCCGCAAGCCACTGGAGAGGTCATCCCAAAATTACATTTCAGAGTTACTCTTCATCTGCCATCAACAGATTAGAAAGATTTGCCACACCACTCTCTCTTCCCCCATTGGGGAGATGCAAAGACAAACATCATCAAGTGCTATTTCCTGTGCTTCTTCCTTAAAGGTATGGTTTTCAGCTGTCGCTTTGCTCAGCTCTGGAAAACAAGGTTGAATGGCTGAAGTGATACCAAGCAGCAATAGGAATCCTGTGGCCCTCTGTTTCTCTGGCCCCTTGGGGGGTTTTCTGCTGTCTTGGTAGATGATCCTGTTGAAGCTCTGGTTGATCTTAACAGTGGGAAAGTGACCAGGGCAGTTGACACAATTGCTCCCAAATGTCACATCTCATAGAGCCCCTAAACCAGCCCCTTGGTTTTCTAAGGAGCTGGGAGCTATGAAATGAATGAGACAGAAACTTGAGCAACATTTGCAGAAAACTCAAAGTGAGATTGATCGAAAACAGGTGAAAATCTAGCTGAAAGCTATGGTGGGGCAATAAAGGCAGCAAAAATCTGTCATCACACTTCCATTATCTTTCTGAGAGAAACAGAAATAAAAGTATTCTTTTCATCAAACAGATTTTTCCAGCATGATAAAAGGCATGTTTTTATGACTGTCTCCCTCAAGAAGAGAATGGAAACATAGAGAAAGCTCCTAGGAGATTATCAGACACAGACAGGATAGGGATGGGATTGCTCCCCTATCCTTATCCCATCCATGTCAGCGATTGTGCAAAAGCCTTTCACAACATAGCACTGATCCTATCATTCTCCTTTCATTGAAGTGGCATTGCATTAACACAGACTCCCATTAATGCAAAATTCTGGGCAATAATGACAGGATCAGTGCGACATCATTTGAAAGGCTTTCGTGCAATCCCTGTCACTTGCACTTTCCGGATGGGATAATGTCCATGAAAGCACAACGTTGTTTGAAAGTCCTTTCCGCAATTGTGTGGAAAGAATGAGACAATGATGTCTTGTTCCCTGTGTCATAACCTCCCTAGTGCCCTTTCTATTACAGCTTTGTTTTCCCATGCAATAAGCTTACAAGTCTATGAAAACTTATACTAAAGCTTCTTTCAGCTGGTCTCATAGATGGTACAAGAACCCTTTGCATACTTCGACCAATAGGCAAAGGCATTCTTATTCAGATAGGCTTTGGGCTGTTCATTTGCCTTTGTCTTTTATGTTTCTGAAATAGGTTTTATCGGGGGGGGATGGGGGAATGTTTTGATAATAATTTTGTGTTATGTTTTATATTTTATATTTTTCTTATTTATTGTAAGCTGCTTTGGCCATCCTGCATCGTGGAAAGGTGGGATATAAATGCAATTGGTTAATTAATTCATTAACATTCAAGTGAGAGAGAAATATGTTGCTTTCTAAGAGAATCACTAGAACAATAATCAAAGAAAGAGTTTAGATTCCCTCTTTACATTTGCCTATTCATTAAAAATTGTTTTCTCTTATGTATAGCTAAACAAGGCTTATTTGAATTTCAAACTGCAGGCCAAGAGAAACAGACACGGCACAACAATAACTGCAATGTAATCTTTTTTGTGTGTTTCTTCCTTCTCTCTCATCATTTGCTTGGCTGTAACCATCTGTGCCTTAGCCTTTCTCTTTTTCTCTCAATACTAAAAATATGGATTTATGTGGTCATAATGCCACATTTGATCACTCCGTCACTTTTCCTGCTGTATTGAAAGAGTGGAGGCAGAAAACCACCTTCCCAGTTAGAACAACAGTGCTAAATAATCTTGAAACTAGCAATACACAAAGGTGGAAACTTTTTCCCACTTTTCAACATAGAAAGTGAAAAAAGAACATAAAACTGCTAGATAGATTCTAACAAGAGGAATGGGTATGTTTTCAATAAGGAACATTAATACAAAGAGGGGAGGGATAAGCCTTCTGTCCTTTAATCACAAACTGGACTAAATTCCCTTCCTCCTCATGGCATTTAATGACTGGATTTCATTAATAATCCATTTTACTAATTGTAGCATGAGACTATTGTTTCTGCCAGGTTTGCTGTATTAAAGGGAAATGTTAAAACCTGGATGTCGCTACAAGCCCATCTGAAATAACATTTTTGTTTACTGTCCAAATGTCTAGCATTGTGGAGAGTGACCCAGAACTCTTAAATCTATAGTGTTTGCATTCCTGTGTTAGGTTTGCTGCTCTGTTTCTCTAGATGCCTAAACTTTATTTCTAATGCACAGCTGAAGCTTTAAGTGACTGCAGTGCTAGAAATGTTATTTCTAGAAGGAAATTCTTTTTCACAGTGAAATGCCCTCATCCTCCTGCACACCTCCCCCCTCCCACCCCCAGTACCCTGTGTGCCTTTCAGTCATTTCCAAATTATGGCAACCTAATGCAAATCTATCGCAGCATTTTCTTGACAAGTTTTTTTTTTCTCCAGAGGGGCTTTGCGTTTGCCTTCCTCTCAGGCTGAGAGAGTGTAATTTGCCCAAGGTCAACTAGCAGGTTTCCACAGCTGAATGGGGATTTAAACCCTGGTCTCCAGAGTTACAGTCCACTATGCCATGCTGGCTCCTTCATACCAACAATCCCTGGAAAATCTATCCCACATGCCAATTCATAATAGGCTCTCCATCACAATTCATGCTTATTATTCTCTCTCTTTTTTTCTAAACCCTCCATGACACTGCAGGAGACACATGGCATGTGGTATCCATTCACAGTACATAGTTATACAATCAGCCCTCCGTATCCTTGAATTCGTTATCCACGGAACCAAGCATCCACGGCTTGAAAACATTTTCAAAATACATAAATTCCAAAAAGCCAACCCTGATTTACCTGTTTTATATAAGGAATGCCATTTTACTATACCACTGTATATAATGGGTCTTGAACACCCACAGATTTTGGTATCCACAGGGGGTCTTGGAACCAAACCCCAGTTGATACCAAGGGCCCATTATACCACTGTATTCCACATGTATATTCATAACAGTGTACTATGAAATCCTGAGGTTTGTAGTTTGGTAAGACATTAGAATTCTAGTGGTTTTATGGGAGTTTGCAAAGGGAAACCTCAGCCTTCCTTCCTCTGAAACAGCTTCTGGGGCAAAGAGGATTTTCCTCCCCGGTTTCCCTTCCCTCTCTGGAGCATGTGTGTGTATGCACTTGTGGAAGTGACAGTTTGGAGCATGCACAAAAAAGTTATTTCTGAGCTAGCAATGGGATTTATCCTCATCTGTCTGAAACCCAAATTTGCTTTTGACCCACTTTCTTGCCCAAATAATGTGCTTTTAACCCCCTGTTGTGCTCTCTGTGCTATAAGCATTAGTGAATTTGCTTGATTTTCCAGGATGCCAACACTGTAACCAACTTTGGGATGGAAGCACGTGGGTCAATGTGTGGAAAAGTCCATAAAATTATCATTGGGTAGTGTTGTATGTCTAAATACTCAACAGGCACTAGATCCCATCTGATCTTGAAAGCTGAGCCTGATTAGTACTTGGATTGGACACTGCCAATGAAAACCCAGTGCTGTGGGTTATTTTTCAGAGGAAGGAGCTGGCAAAACTGTGCCTGAACATTGTTTGCCTAAGAAAAGCCAATGAGACTCTTGAAGGTGTCATACATCAACAGGCAACTTGAATGTACATAGACAAAGACACTGGAAATAAGGGGCCCCTAAGGGAAAGCCTGCAGCCTTCCCTTTTAGAGCCAGATTGGGTCATGGCAACCACATGCCACAGTCCTGATCTCAGAAAGCGACTCATTTCTGCACCATGGAAAGGGCGCCGTAGCTGCCGTAGCTGCCGTAGCTGTGGCTTCCTTTGGCAGTGCATCATGTAGATGCAGCGGCAGAGGAGTGCTGTGCCACCGCACGCCGTGTGGTGTACGCCATCACACTGGCCTGGGGGCATAGTTGGGGCATGTGTCATATGGGCGCCACATCCCAACTCCACCCACAGGCCAGCCTTAATGGTGGGTCTGTACACCCCCTAAGTTTCATTTGCCCCATGGGAATTCTGAGCAGCCATGCAAGGTGAAACATGATACTGATATTCTCCCTACCTCCTGTTAACCACACTAGATGAAACAGAGAAATCATTAAAACAGCAGCAAGAACAACATAACCAACAATAACAATAACCAACAGCAGCAAAGCAACATAAGCAATAAGAACAATTTTATTAATTTATAACCCTCATTTTTCCCAGGGCTGGGATCTATTTCACAATACAAAGTTACAGTAGTTTGATACCACCTTAAATGTCATGGCTGTGTCCTATAGAATTCTAAGATTTTTTTTTTTACTTTTTTGAGGTGTTTAGAATTCTCTGCTGGTGATCGCAGACTACTATTCTCAAACTATAAATCCCAGGAGGATGGTGCCATGGCAGTTAAAGTGGTATCAAACTGCTATAATTGTGCGATGTGAAAGAAACCTCCATCTGAGTTTCCTTTTATTATATCAGAATATAAAGAAACAGGGGGGAGAGGATCCAACTGGAGCAGACCCATTGAATCAATTATTAAAGGGGGGGTCAGCTTTAATTCAGCATCCCACTGATTCGATATTTCTGCTATAGTTGGAACTAACAATAAGATTCAGGCTAAGAATTCGAGTGATATTATGTTCCATTATTTTATGTTTGGTTTGATCTGGCCTGTCTTCAAGTTCTCTTCCATTTTATTGTGTCTGGGTAAATTCTGACATTAACTCTGAAACTGTAGCACAGGTGTGTTGAGAAAACACCCATTCAAAAACTGAAAAGCAAACCAGTCTTGATGTAATTGTTTGCATGATGATATCACAGGCCATACTATGCAAAATGGATAGAGGTAGAAAGTATTTTGATATATTAGTAAAAATGGATAGAGGTAGAAAGTATTTTGATATATTAGTAAAATACTGCACACAAAATCTTAATATATTTCATGCACAATCATGTCAGGTGTGCGTATGTGTGTATCTGCTAGGATGTCTGTGTGTTTGCAGGGTTTTATTGGTGTAAATGAGTGCATATGCATTTTGGTAACACTCTGTAAAACAAGCATCTTGATCCAATCATGCACACAAAAATATCAAGAATATTTTTGTAGTGGCTTAGTGATGCATAGGACTATAGAATTTACTTGTCAATCCAGTGTAGTGTAGTGGTTTGAGCAATGGACTATGATCCTGGAGAGCAGGGTTTGAATCCCCACTCAGCCATGAAAATTCAGTGGGTGACCTGGGGCAAGTCACAGTCTCTCAGCCTCAGAGGATGGCAATGGCAAACCCTCTCTGCAAAAACAAAATCCTGTGATAGGTTTGCCTTAGGGTCACTGTAAGTCAGAAAGGATTTGAAGGCAAAACAACACACAGTTGCCTTTTGTTACAACTGTACTGAGGCACATATGAGGACAAAATATGCAAAACAACTTTAATGTGTTGCAAACAGTTTTCAAATAATGGAAATTTTTTAAAAGAAAGGAAAAGTAGGCAACTTTTTTAGTACTGGATTGATTTGAGAAATAAGAACAGATAATTTGGAAATATTTTTTTTAAATGGTGCAAATTTAGATCTGGAAAAAATGAAGACATCTTTGCATGAACTTCATAATGAAATAAGTCAGAAAGGCAGATTTTATGGGCCGATCTAGACATGCCAAAAGAGGCGCGTCTAGGGCTAAAAAATCCGCCTTTAGGGTTAGGGAGGGCGTAGCTTTTACACCCTCCCTAGGCCTAAAGCATATGGATGCCGCCATTTTAAAATGGTGGAGTCCATACGGACATGTTTTCGTAGCGTCATCATGTGCACAGCTTTTAGACACGCTGCACACATGATGATGCTTTTGCACCGCGGGAGGGCACAAATCGCGCCCTTTCCATGGCACAAAAAAGGAGCTCCAAGTGGCCCCTTCCTCCTTTCAGCCCCACTTCCGCAAGCTGGGTGCAGTGGGTGCCCAGGGCGCCTGCTGAACCCCACTTGGAGGCCGCGGGGAAGTAGCAGTTTGCCGCTTCCCCACAGCCCCCAGAAGCGGCGAGATGGGGCCGCAGAGGCTGCCGGTGTGGCAACCTTGGCCCCATCCCACTGCTTCTGGAGGCGGGTGGAGATCGCCCCTTTTGGGCGGTCTAGATCGGGCCTTTATGTATTGCAAAACTGTCATACTTTGCAAATATCATGAAATGACATGACTTACTGGAAAAAACTATAATGCTTGGTAAAGTGGAAAACACATAATAGAGTCGTCCCTCCACATTTGTGGCTTTGACATTTGAGGCTTTGATTATTCAATAGTTTAATTCAATTTAAATTGTCATTTTGGTAAGTTTTTAATTGTATTGTACTTTTAGACTGTAAGCTGCTTTGAGTCCCAATTTTTGGAGGGAAAGTAGGGTACAAATAAATATCATCATCATCATCACAACCACAGATTTGAATAATGTATTATCTCTAGGAATCTCTAGATCCTCCAGTGTGATTCTGCTGCATGCTGGAAGACCTAGAGATTCCTAGAGTAAACATTTCTCTAGGCATTTGTAGGTCCTCCAATGTGATTCTTTGCTCAATTTCTGCCAGATGTTGATCACCAAGTTACTCTGGAGGACCCAGAGATTCCTAGAGAGGTGTTCTCTCCAGTTTTTTTAAAAAGTAAATAAGAGGTTTTTTAATTGGTGTTTTCCCATTTCCTCCAAGGCCTTGCACCCCAAACTCCAGCAAATGTGGAGGGTTCACTGCACAGACAGATTGATTCAGTCAAGAAAGTCGCAGCCGTGAGTTTGCAAGACCTGAGCAGGGCTATTGATAGCAGGGTGACTAGGGGGTCATCATAACGAAGTCAACTTGATGGCAAATAATAATAACAAATAACCTTTAAGATCAGCCATAGGAATTTTAAACATATATATTTTATAAATATCACTGAGTCCTAGTGATTATGACTGTTTTATCTTCTCTTTTTAACATGCAGTAATTCAGCTACTTCAGAAAGAGAAGTGAAGTCTTGGCTATGGACAGGTTATAAGCCTCAAAGCTTATGAACTGCTGAGTTCTAGATCTTTAAAGGCCAAAAACATCCCTTCCACCCTCCCACTTCTATTTGTCTAAAGAGCTATAAGCAGGCCATAAAAATTATGGATCACAGAAATAAGCAATTAGTGTTATCTTCAATTGCTTTATTGGCAGTATTCACTCGTTAGAATAGAGGCAGCAGTAAAACAGATTGCAACATACTGTATAATGGCATATGGGGTTTTACATTATAATGCCCCTTCTCTGCCAAAAAGCCCGTATTTTCATTTGACTGCATGGAACATTAGCACTGAGCTTCCAGTACTAGAAGCGGGTAACCCTTTTGCTTTGTGCCTTCACCTGCCAGTTTTCCCCTTAAGGCCATGAGGAAGTTTTTAAGATTTGAGTGTGTCGAAGAAACCATGCCAACAGAGAAGCAATAAGGGAGTTGTGTGACTGCAAAATATCAATGATGACCAGGCACAAGAAGATGGTTAAACAAGGGCCACTTTATTGACCTAATTAAGGACATTGGCATAGTGGTTTGTGTGTTGGATTGAGACTCTGGAGACAAGGATTCAATTCCCAGCTCAGCCATGAAACCCACCACATGCTCAGCAGAAGGCAATGGCAAAACCTCCTCTGCACAAATCATGCCTAGAAAACCCTATCATAGGTTCACCTTAGAGTCACCATAAGTCAGAACCAAATTGAAAATGTACTACAACAACAACAACAATAAACAGTCCTGGAAGACCACAAGAGTTGGAGTGGTGTGTCAGCCCCTGGCTACCTCCCCAGCCTTCCTTTGGCCAAAACACCTCACCAAGAGGGCAGTCCGTTTGGCTGGGTTACTCCTTGGCTGGATATCTGCTGGAAGGCAGACCTAGGTACTCCCACTCAAGCCCTATAACTTTAGAAATGGGAGCAGAGCCCCAGATCCAACTCAGAGACAGAATCTTTCTCCATCTTTGGGCTTTGGAACCCAAGAAAAGTAGTTCTGGAGCTCTACTCTACACCAAAAGCTGTCAAAGTTGTAAGGGAACACATGGGGGCCCAACCAGGCTTTATTTCATTTGTGCTTTTGATCACGCAGATGGTATCATGGCACAGTACACTGTACACAGGAACCCCTGGTCTCTTCCTATTGGGGGGCATCAAAGCTGGGTTCCTCTCCTGCAACACTGAATGGGGCAGGCACCTATGCAGGAACCCTCTTGGCCCAGACAAAACTCATGCAACATCCACCAGTAGCTGACCCCAAAATCATGCTCAGGAACTGATAAATGCCTAGAGAAGTATTTTCTCTAGGAATCTCTAGGTCCTCCATCACAACTTTATGGTCAACTTGCAGCAGAATTGTGCTGGAGGACCTCGAGATTTCTAAAGTGAGCATATTACTGAAATCTATGAATAATCAAATCCACAAAAGTCAATGCTGCAAATGAGGAGGACTGACTGTAGTAGTAGTGGTAGAAGTAATAAAATAACCCAAAGATGGAAAATGATAAATGAAGTGTCAGTCAACAGTTCTAAAGAATCCCTGGTGTCTGTGACCATTACCCTTTGGAATGGTGGAAAACCCAAATAGAATGGAATGCTGATACAGAAAACCCATATAAATCCTTTATAGCACTCAATTCTTAACTGTAGCAAAGGGGGGGGGGGGTTGGTTGGGTGCATTTAGCTGCTATTGTAGCTCAGTTTTGAAATAGAAGCCTAGACATTACAAAGCTATGCTGGCACCAAGCTGAGCTTTCTTGTCTGCATTAGGTTCCAGGCTCAAGGGACAGCATGTTTTGAAAATGTCATGGTGCTCTTTTGTAACAGAAGGTGGTCTTGCTAAGTCAGGTGACAAAAGGCAACAGAAGATAACAGGAGAGAAAAATGGCTCATACCTCTTTCTTTCTTCAGCTCACCGTTAATGCTATTTTTTATTAATCATGCCTGCAATACAGTACACTGACGATCACCTTTGACAGTATAAAGAGCATATATATATATATATATATATGCACAGTCACTGAATGCTTTCCAGTTTCATGTAGCTGGAGAGAGAGGATTTAAAGCAGTTTCCCTGATATAAGAAATGGCAAATAGGTTGGGAGATACATACATACATATTCATTCCTCTGCCAAAAGATCGTGCTATGATTTTTTGGTTACACCCATAAAAGAGTTTCCTTTTGCATAATGATGTACCAGAAGATAGACTGGCCATTTCAAACTTGCAATACAGGTACAGGCATTATTTTTAACATAATAAGAAAGGAAGGCTGTGTGTGATCAATGCCAGATGAGAATTATTTCAGCCAGGAGACTACTCCTGCGAATCAGTACAGAGAAAAAACACATGTATTTTCTTACTTCTATTCTTTACTAGCCTCATCTCACTTTCCCCTCCTTTTTTAGGCCTCTGGACTGTCAAAATGTAGATTGGAAGCTCCTTGGGGAAAGGGGCCTGTCTTTTCTGTTTATCAAGCTGCTTATTAAACTCTGCTTATTGAACCTGGCAAATTAGCATGTATGCTTGGATGAAGATGATGATATTAGCAACAATAGGGCTGGAATCCTGTTGGTGAGTTGGGTATGCATAATTTCTCCTATTGAAATGGCTGGGCATTTTGTTCAGTACAGAAAAAAAAAACATATTTAGTTCAAAGTTGCCAGAGCACAGTTCCAAAAAGACTGCCACTGCTCATGACTACGTTCTTAGACATACATGGATCTGCACTGAACAGTGTATACAGACATGCATGGATGTGTGTTGGACATCACACACTGGTGTGCATTGATGTGCATTTCACAGTGACAAACATGGACGCACATGGATATTCATTGTTCATTTCTATATGCATGTGCATTTGGTTTAGCAGTGTTGCAGTTCACAAATGAGGTGATATTACACTATTATTATTATTATCATCATCGTCGTCGTCATCATCTTATATCCTGCCTTTCTCCCAATATAAGGACACAACTGCCACATAACTCTGAGAGTGTAAAGTTACACTCCACCACCTCCATGTGGGATGTCAACCAGCAATTTCTAGACAATTTGCCAATCCAGATCAGCCCAATGATTCCTTTCTGACACTGACATAGACCAAGGCCAAGATCCTATTTGAGGGCCAATGGAGCATAAATACCCAGTGTTTTGTTGCTGGGCTTCTGGCTGGACAATGCAGCTTGTAAATACTAGAGGGCACCCCAATAAGCCACCAGTGGTTAGAAGAAAAGAACAGCCACTATCCTCCTGGATCTTTTCTAAGTTGGTGGAAGTCTAAACAAGTGACTTAGGTCCAGACTATTTGAAAGACCATATCTCCCCATATGAATCTGCGTTAACTCTAAGATCTTCAGGGGAAGGGTTTCTCTTGGTCCCAGCACCATCACAGGCTTACGTGGTGATGATGCACTACAGAACCTTCTCAGTGGTTGCTCCCAATTTTTCAAACATCTTTCTGCAAGAGGCTAGGATGGACCCCTCCCTGCCTTCCTTTTGCTATCAGACAAAAACATGTCTCTTCATGCAGACTTTTACAGTGGGCCTTTGTTATCCGCTGGACCTTGGTTGCAGGACACCCCCCCACCCCCACCCCCATGGATAACAAAATCTGTGGATGCTCAAGTCCCATTAAATACAATGGCATAATAAAATGGTGCTCCTTAAATTAATAATAATAATAATAATAATAATAATAATACTTTTATTTCTATCCTGCTTTTTGTAAAAACAATCATAGCAGTGTACAGCAGATAATATGTATATTCTATAATATATATATATATATATATATATATGAAAATCAAGGTTTGCTATTTGGAATTTTATTTATTATGGTTGATCATTCTGGTATGATTGTCGATGGTGCTGTGGAACTCTTTATGGCCTGAGTGGTATAACAGTATGAAGATTGGCACAGTGCTGCTCCTTGAACAATATGCTATTAAAACAAGTCACCCTTTTAAAACACAGCCCCACTCCCGGAGATTTGCACATGAAGAGATTTTCTTCAATTGAAATCACTTTGAATGTTCGAGACCTTCCAACTAAGATTAACATCATTCCTGAAACATAAAGTTAAAGCAGAGTGGAAGTTGCCTGAAGTTATATATCGGTTTATAACAAGGTCAGAATTAGATAACCTTACCAAACAATCACTTATGTGGCGTTATTGGACCTGTACAATATGTAGGAAGGACTGAACGTACAAGAAAAAGAGAACATGGAGAAGATTTTTGGATTCATCAACAGGTGCATGTTATTGATGGGTCCTTCAGAGCAGCCTTTGATACTGGAATTGTTTGCTACATCTCAGCCAGAGATATTTGAACAAAATTCACCCATTGACATATTTGGTATGTACACAGATGTGGGTGATACAAGATACAGCTGAGAATAGCTCCTGTCCAATTTACCTGACAACTTCTAATGAAAGTCAGGTGTTTATTACAGGATGGCAAAAAGGTCAGCCATATACAAATGATACCAAAGTGAAAAACTTTATCCAGTGGATTAAAACACAAAAGGAAGGCATCTCATATGGAGAGAATGGCCATGGATGGATATTACCCTTTTCCACCAGTCCCAGACACTTTTTTGAAGTATTTGGAATTTATACTTTTTGGGAATATTTTCAAGCTATGGATGCTTGAATCCATGGATTAAAAAATAGTGAATAAAGAGGGCTGACTGTAATATGTAATTGCACCCAAGGAGGCTTCTTATTGGGATGGGTTTTTTTTTAATGGTTTACAATTTTTGTCATGTTTTTAATTATTTTATATTTTTAAATTTATTATATTAATGTGATATTTTCAGTTGTATACTTTTTTGTGGAGGGTCATTATACAAGAAGGTACTATGTACCTTCTTCCTCAACAATTCCAAAGGTACATACACTGATGTTAACAGGAGGTTAGACCAGTCTTTGACACCAACAGGATTCCAACTGTAATACCCCCCCTCAGTGGAAGATGACCAAGCCACCACCAATGTTGTCTCTTTTGAGGCATGCATTTAAATTCCTGTGGGGATTCTCAGCCATAGATCTTTGGTAGAGCAAAAGCCTGGGAAAGGAACCTCCTTGAAACTGGATAACTCCATGACTGTCACTAATTAAAACTAAAAAGATTACATTAAATATAGATTAGCCCTCATATACTTCACTGTCCAACTGAGGCACTGCTACTACTCTGTTATTAATCCACACATCTGTACCTTGTTAAACCTCTCACACATTGATTATGACAGTCAAAATCACAACACTTTGGTAGGAATACTATTGGTATTTTACATATGTATAAGTTCTCCTATATAAGGGGTCAGAAATTCAATTTAAGGTTCCAGAAAGTTCCATATCACTTTGCATGCAGATGTGTATTTGGCTGAGCATTAGATTACACATTGAGGTACGCACTTGGTTGCACATTGGATTGTACATTTCATAGTGGATTCAGTTGTGCCACGTTGCCATTCAGTGCAAGGGCTGCATAGCACAATCAGTGCACAACTCCACATGGGGAGATGTATGCTATGCAACTTGATGTAGGAACTCACCCTGTGTTTCCAGCAAAGAAAGAACAATGGTATGAAGACACAGATCATTACCAGATTGCCTTCAGATATTTTTATCCTTGTGGTAAGCTTGGCATAGGTTTTCAGTATTCCATTTCACAGTTTTCAGTCGAACTCCTCCAGATGAACATCATCACCCGCATCTTTGATGCCTAAGCACCAACATGACAGCATGGCCTTTTTTGACAACAGTAATATACTGCTGCTAACATGTACATAGTGTCGTGTTGACAGCAGGACAGTGATGAGCAAGCATTGGTCTAGACAAGTGCCAAACACTGATGTTCTGAACAATGTAACATCCTTTGCAAGTCACAGGCGAGAGGAAAATAAGATTCGGCAAGATTTTAAAAAGCAGTCTGAGTGCAGTTTACACAAACCAGCCCTGCTAATGGTTGCATTTGACCTCATACACACATGCACACCAAAACAAGCAAAAGACCTTTGCTTTAAGATTTGAATGATTTACACAAAGTAACCTCTCTCTCTCTGTCTCTCCTTCTGTCTCTCCCTCTGAGATATATCTATGAACATGCTTATATCATATTCAAAAGAAATCTGGATTATCTGAATTTTCCCCCCTGTTTGAATTATATACAAAGTATACTGGATTAGCCAATGGGATGAATACATATGTTGAGAAAATGGATTTTAAAAGGTAGTTATATAATTTCCCCCTTTTTTTATTCTCGCACATGGGGAGTGGAGTATTTCAAAATGTTTCCACATGCACACTCGGTGAGATTGCAAAAGTTTTTGCATGTTTTCCATTTTGTGGGATTTTTATTTTTTTCCATTTTCCATTTTGTGAGACCCATTCTGTGAAAAGATCATTGGGTAAGGTGGAAGAAGAGGAGAAGGAAGAGAGGAGTGGATGGAATATTTTTGGTCTATTACACATATGTAAGCCAGAATGGTGTAACAGTTTGATTATTGGACATTGACTCTAGAATGAGGGTTTGAATCATAGAATCATAGAGTTGGAAGAGACCACAAGGGCCATCCAGTCCAACCCCCTGCCATGCAGAAACTCTCCATCAAAGCATTCCCGACAGATGGCCATCCAGCCCCTGCTTAAAGACCTCCAAGGAAGGAGACACCACCACCCTCTGAAGGAGTGTGTTCCACTGTTAAACAGCCTTACTGTCAGGAAGTTCCTACTAATGTTGAGGTGGAATCTCTTTTCCTGGAGTTTGCATCCATTGTTCCGCGTCCTAGTCTCTGGAGCAGCAGAAAAAAGCTTACTCCCTCCTCAATATGACAACCCTTCAAATATTTAAACAAAGCTATCATATCACCTCTTAACCTTCTCTTCTTCAGGCTAAACATCCCCAGTTCCCTAAGGCGTTCCTCATAGGGCATGGCTTCCAGACCCTTCATCATCTTAGTCTCCCTCCTTTGGACATGCTCCAGTTTCTCCACATCTTTTTTGAATTGTGGTGTCCAGAATTCAAAAAAAAAAATGTGGAGAAACTGGAGCGTGTCCAAAGGAGGGTGACTAAGATGGTGAAGGGTCTTTGTGATAATATAATAAAGTTTCCCTATGGGTGTGATTTGATTATTTTGCCCAATGCAGAATTGCCATATTCATTTCAAAGTTGCAGAAGTGGAGTTGTGTGTGGGAGAGTGCTATTGCACACAGATATGGACATGCATTTCACAGAGCTGTGCATAGCACATAGCACAGTGTCACAATTCATGAAGGGACTTTGTGGAACCACTGCATAACACAATTGGCCCATTCTAGACGGGCAAAAAAATGCACATTTAGGGCTAAAAGCCCGCTTTTAGGGTTAGGGAGGGTGTAGCGTCTACACCTTCCCTAGGCCTAAACCGCATGGACGCCGCCATTTAAAGATGGCGGCGTCCATATGGACGCGCCCCGGAAAAGCGTCGTCATGTGCACAGCGCTTAGATACGCTGCGCACGTTTTGATGCTTTGGCGCCATGGGAGGGCGCCAATCACACCCTTCCCGTGGCGCAAAAAAAGAGCTCCAAAACGGAGCTCTTTTTTTGCAGCTGGTCTTTGCCGCAGCCTTTAAATGGCCATGGCAAAGACCCAGGGAGAAAGGGGCCACAGTGGCGGCCCCTTCCTCCCTTCAGCCTCGCCGAGGGAAGCGGGGTGCAGTGTGCGCCCAGAGCGTCTGCTGCACCCCACTTGGAGGCCGCGGGGGAACTGGCAGTTTGCCGGTTCCTCGCGGCCTCCAAAAGTGGTGGGATGAGGCCTCTAGGGCTGCCCGTGCGGCAGCCTAGGCCTCATCTTGCCGCTAGAAGGGGAGAGTATGGACCGCCCCTTTGGGGCAGTCTAAAAAGCCCCATTGAGATTAAAGTTACACTTCATTTTCTTATTGTAGAATCTCAATTTACAGTTGACATAGTTTTCAAAGACTTTCTCACAGAGGGAAGAAAAGTATAGATATTATTTGACACTGCTCTAAATACCCTAAAGGGACCAGATACCATCTGATCTTGAAAACTAAGCAAAGTCAACCCTGGTTAGTACTTGAACAGAAGACCACCAAGTAATACCAGGTGCTTTAGGCTATATTTCAGACAAAGGAACTGGCAAAACCACCCCTGAGTATCCCTTGCATAAGAAACCCTGCCTAATTCCCACTATGGTGTAAACTGGATTGTGATTTGAAATGATCTGGTTTAAATCACCATGGTTCCCACTCAGTCCGGATCACTGAAGCGATTCAGAAAGTGGGGCCATGGTTTTTGCTCATTTAAACCATTTCAAAAAGATGCTGTTAAAATGGGTTGTTTTGAGCCTGAATCATTTTATTTAGAAATAAATCAATTCAGCCTGAGTGGGAACCAGGAAGATTTGAATCTGCCCCCTGGCACAAGTGGGAATCAGGGAGGCGGATTCGATTCCGCTTCCTGTGACGGGGGGAGGGGGGCATCTGTGATGGCTCTGGCCTTCTCCCCATCACTGGCCTCTAAAAGTGTCCCTTGCCCCTCTGTACCAGTCTGTCTCCTCGGCCTCCTTCCCGTGCAACCTGCTTTCCAGCATCCCTGGCTTCTGTGCAACTCTCCTTCTCTGCGACTTCGTCTGCTGTGATGGAATCCAGCACAAACATAGTGGGAACCACGCTGGGACCAGAACCGTTCGAAGAATTCAGATCTGGAAGCAGACTATAAGGTAAGTGGGAATTAGTCCCCCTATGAAATTCATGGGGTCACCAAACGTGAACAGGTAATGTGAAGGACACACACACACAAACACATAACATTGAGAAGAACTTTATTGAAGAATTAAATCCCTAGCACATTTTACATCACTCATGAGAATGCTTAGAACTTTTCTGCTTGTTGTATTTGCATTTCCTTAGTTACTTTGCCTACCCATTTCCCATTTCCCTAGAGCAGAGCCATTGAGGGTTATATCAAGTCCTTTGACTGGCAATCAATATTTTTAACCAATTGTTAAGCCTAATAATATTAGTTGTTTCTGACTTTTGTGATGAGGATTTGAACATTTAGAAATGTTCTTTTCATCCATAACATTTGGAAAAGTCTATGCCAAAAATGCACACATTTTCCGTACAGAACACAAACAATGATAGTCTTGCAAGCAAATACAAAATACTGTATGTCTGAAAAGGAAATGCAAGAAGGATTTGGAGCTAAAACAGAAAGCTAAAAAGAAAGCTAAAGCATAATAGAATAAAATATGTATTGCCTTCTTTACATCTTTTCCCTTGTTGGCTCCTTTAACAAATTAAAGTTAAGAAGTGAGTGCATATATTTATAACACATTTAAAAAAAAACCTCTTCCTACCCCCCAGGTGCAACCATGCATTACAGATCAAATTACTAAAATTAGCTACAACAGAGAAGTGGCTGTGCACTCCCCAGCTGTGGAATGTTTCCCACCCTTCCTGCTCTACTATCTGAGGCATGAGATTCACTCCAGTACACCTGAGAGGATTGGCCTTGTTTCCCTCCTTCTTTTGTTTTTTTCATTGTCTAATTCTGATCATAAAACTCAACAGAGGCTCTCTATCAGATAGGTTAGATTGGAACTGCAACACAGGTTGTGTAATCTGCATGGAGCAGATAAACTCCAGTATTATGAACTACTAATGATTTATGTAGGCTTTTTGGGGTTTCCAGACAGTATTTTTTTTTGGGGGGGGGGTGATTTCAGGACCTCATGGATACCAAAATCCATGAATGCTCAAGTCCCAGTGGCATAGTAAAATGGTGTTTCTCATATAAAATGGCAAAAATCAAGACTTCCTTTTTAGAATTTATACATATATATTTAATCTTTTCAAACCATGGATGGTTGACTCTGTGGTTAAAAAATCCTTGGACATGGAGGGGCAACTGTATAAGACTTCCTCAAGATCTCTAGGCTCCTGTGAGGTTTTACAGCATCCAGGGACCCCTGGACCTATGCAAATCCTGTGATGTCAGGTCAGGTCTTGTGAGATTTAAAAGTTTGCTTGGGCTGCTTCCACAATGCAGAAATAATCCAGTTTGACACCACTTTAACTACCATGACTGAATTTTTAGGAATTCTGGGAATGGTAGTTTTGTGATACATTTAGCCTTCTCTGTCAGAGACCTTTGGTGCCACAACAAACTACAATTCTCAGGATGCCATAGCATTGAGCCATGCTAGTTAAAGAAGGTACAAAGGCAGACCTAACATTATACATAGAGAAAACAAAAATATTGACCATGGAGGATGCAGATAAATTTAACCTAGATAATAAGGAAATCAAAATAGTTAAAGATTTCCCATACTTTGGATCAAACATTGATCAGAATGGAGACTGCAGTCAAAAAATCAGAAGAAGATTAAGAATGGGAAGGCAGTTATGAAAGAACTAGACAAAATACTAGCTGTAAAGATATACAGCTGAACACTAAAGTTAGAATCATCCAATCCATTGTATTTCCCAATACCATGTATAGATGTGAGAGTTGGAAAGTGAAGAAACCGAAGAAAGCAGATAGAATGCAAGTTAATACATTTGAGATGTGGTGCTGCAGAAGAGTGCTGTCGATTGCCAAAAGACAAACAATTGGGTCCTAGAACAAGTCAAGCCTAGACTCTCCTTGGATCCCAAGATGACTACATTGAGGCTGTTGTACTTTGAGAAATACATGAGAAGCCATGACACATTAGAAAAGACAATGATGCAAGGGAGAAGACTGCATGCCAGATGGGTAGTCTCAATTAGGGAGACCACGGGCCTGAGCCTATAGGACCTGAACAGAGGGATAGAGAATGGGGGTCTTGGAGATTTACAGAGTCACCATGGGTCAAGTTCGACTCAAAAGCTCCCCATCCTTTTTCTGAATGATTCCTCTGTTCCTCCAAATCTTCCCAATATAGCTTATTGGCGAAGGTATGAAAACAGTCACTACCTCACCTGTTCTATTAGTGGAAAAGATTGGCTGGATCAAAAGCTGTTCCACTTGCAGGAAGCAAATGATACAAGCCCATGATTCCAAGGAGCTATGTTTACTCATGAAACTCTGTGAAGCATCATCAACTGTACATCTACTATTGTATAATTTACTATTAAATGCTGTCCATTTTGGACCTATCACCCTGTGTTTTCAGGAATGTGTATTATCCACCAGCATTTATGGGTTTCTCACTGTAGACATTACAACACTTGATGTCTATAGTGGTTACTAGATGTCCTGTTTTTCAATTTATTTATGATATATAGACATTTTATACAACAGGATATGTTGGTTAGCATTCTTTGAGTGCATCTTTACCATGGCTCCATCCAAGCAAATCCTGATATTTGTTGTTTCTTGAAGAATTTAGAACCTCAGAGTTGTAGCTCAGGGGAGGGAACTAGAGTTCTTTAGCAAAGAATTCTTAGTACCCCATCCGACTACAAATTCTAAGATTCCTACATATGCGGTTGTGATATCTGTTGTGAGATGAAATTACTGTAACAATTTAGTATATATACATTTTGTGGTTAACCTCTACAGTGACGGCATAATAAAAAAATAATGATAAGGGGTCTGCACACCAATAAAGTCTTCATTCCTTTTCTCCTTCCATGTCTGCTCCAGACCGAGGATGTCTGGTATGTTTTTACAGTTTCTTTTATAAAGGAATCCACAATGAGTAGCAGAAGTTCATAGTTTTAAAAAACTGCAAGTGGGGGTTTCTTGAAAATGCACCCTTTTTTCTGGATGCATCCACAGCTATCTACTCATGCACAGGAACTGGAGCAGGCCAACAAAATGTTACACACACACACATCCACCAGGGCAGATTCCTCACCCATTCCAAGTAGTAATACAGTAAAATTGAAATAAAAATGCAGAACTCCTGTGTTGCTGCTAGTTGAGCTGGTGAGGGTTTCCACCACAGATACGCATACATTGGTCAGAACACAACTGTTATACATGTATCATGGTCAGGTTCAGTTCACAGATGCACAAGCAGAGTTATTGAAGCATAATTGTTATGTATGCAATTGTCCAGTTTGTCTGGTGCTTAGCTATTTTGGCAATGGTTTCAATTTACCATTTGATTCACTAGGATAATAAATAATAATAATAATAATAATAATAATAATAATAATAATTTTTATTTATAACCCACCCCTCTGACCAGGCAATCGGGGCAGGGTACAACATAGTTTAAAACAGACTTAAAAATTAATACAGCCCAATTAAAAAATTAATACAGCCCAATCACAGAGACAAGGTGAATTATAGCTTCATTGCCTTCTGATTGCCATTGTGCATTCCTTGTTGCACATTGGGACAATAAGCAATCACACTGGCAGGTGACACATGGGTTTGTACAATGTCAGCATTCACAATAAGGATTGTGTAGACAATCCACAGCATAACACTGTGGGCAAAGATTAATGCTTATATAGCTGCATTACAAAATTCTTAGAGGACACTTTTGTACAGACAAAATATCTCTGACATGAATGCTGTTGTTAATCCCAACTAAAGTACACCCACTGAATTGATGACGTTCAACAATTGTTTCAGTGCATCTATTTTAATTATGATTAATCAATACACTTCAAGTCTTCTTTTCCTTTTTCAAAAAAGATTTTGGTGGCAATTCTAATTCCCAGCTTTGAAATCACACCTCTATTAAAATAATTCTTCGCGCTATGGAAAAAAGGAGAATGTATTGATTGTCTTTTTTTTTTTCAAAAAAAAGGGGGAGGGGAAGGCAAAATATTTTATTGATTCTGATCCTTTAGGGCCCTGGGCTGTGAAGAGAAAGAGGAATATTCAAAGGAGTTCTGGTTCACTATTCCAAATTATGGTGAATGGCTCCCTAGCTGTCATAGTGCCAAATATGAAAACAAAGGGCACAATCTTAAACTAATTAAAGCCCAAGCACCAAAGAAAATTAAGCAGAATTTCTTTGCATAGAGAATCATTAGCAGATTTTTTAAAAAAATTATCAATATGCAATTAACATAGAAATTGCCACAGAAGAAACCCATGAATGATTCATATTGAACAGTGTCTTGTTTGTGACACTAGCCAGTGCGAGATGTTTCAGCAAAAAGCACTGCACCTCCCCCAGCCCCTATAATGTACCTAATTGTACAATACAATGCCAGGGGTGGGGAATGGAGGGAGTGTGATGCATTCCCACACCCCAGCTGGTGAATGGTTTCAAATATGCAGCCTGCAAAGTAATGATAGCACTTAGCATTTTCAAGGAGGGCAAATAGTGCCTTTGGAGCCCAGCATGCTCAGGCGAAAGCGATGCTCTTTCCCAAACTGTTCACTCTAGAGGAGCTCCATGGATCCAGAGGAAATGAATTCCCTTATAATTGTCTCAAGCACCACAGACCAGCACCCTGAGCTGCATATACGGTTAAGCCAAAAGCAAAGGGATCTCACATTTTGCTAAATGGGAAAGATTCAGAGGGGAAGCTTGAGGATGCAGGAAAGGTAATTGTCAAGATCCTATTAGATTTGTGGCATGGCACAAATATGTCTGTGGGTATGTCTGTGCAATGTGTTACCATTATGCAGGTTGATCCTGCAGTTCCAAATCTTGGGCTCCTATCACTCACCCTGGCCTTCTACAGTGGGTCCATAGTATCCATTGGAGTTTGGTTCTAGGACCCCCTGTGGATGCCAAAATCTGTGGATGCTCGTTTCCCATTATATGTAAGGAGGTACTAAAATGGTGTACCTTATAAAAATGGCAAAATTGAAGTTTGCTTTTTGGAGTTTATATTTTTATGGAATATTTTTAAGACATGGATGCTTGGATCTGTGGATAAAAAAATCCATCCATACTTAGTAGGTCTGGCTGTATTCTCAAAACCTTTGTGTATATCTGGCACTGAAAATGACTACTGTACTGCACAAGTGGCTGTGATGGTCAGTAAGTTCTGTTTGCGAAAGTGTGATAAGTATTCCCTTTCACTCCTTAAACTAGAACAGTCACACGCATTTGTAGAAAGTAACACTAGTAATGATTTATCAAACAAAGTAAGCATCTAGCCTAACACTTGTTCCACACACAGAGAGTACACAGTAACCCTTTTGTTTCAAAACCAGAAACATTTCCCACTGAACACTCCCAGTCAAGATCATGGCCCAGACTTGGTCCTGCCATGCATAATTATTGCCATGCTTGGGCATATGTGTGTTAATGCAGGATGGTGGGTTATCCTATCTTACTGGTGATGCTGAGGGAAGAAAAGTTGTCAGATATCTGGGATCCAAGCCATTTGGGGCTTTAAAGATCAAAACCAGCAGTTTGAATTCTGTCCAGAAATGGAAGAGAAATTTGAGGACTGAATTGGGAGGGGGCAGAATTCTTACTGAAGAGAGCAATGTGCTTATTTTGCACTGCTCATAGCTATGCCCTTGTTTACATATAGCTAACAGTCCTTGTAACTTGTTAATAGAAGAGGGACAGGATAAACTAATTTATATCTTACTTTTTGCAAGAAAGTTCAAGGTGAGAAAATTTGTTTGAGGATGCCAACCCCTTTCAAATTGGTTTTATCTGTCCTATATTGTCTCTTCCATCGTTCTATAAATTTGTGTGTTACACTTTGAGCCAAATTCACTGTTTGGCAGAATCAAGAAGTAAAATTTTTTGTGGATTTTGTTGGTTCATAGAAAGAAAATGAAAGGGATCAGTTGAAACTTTATTGGGCTGAACAGTCCTGAGGAGTGTAGGATTATCCCACTCCCTAAGACTTGTGAGCACATGCACACTTTGCCTTCTGCATTTGTTCCTTTCAGAGGCTTTCAAGGGGTTTCCATGTAATAAAGTACAGTTGGTCCTCTGTATCCACAAATTCTTTATCCATGGATTCAAGCATTCATGGTTTGAATTCTTTATTTTGTCATTTTATGTAAGGGACACCATTTTACCATGACATTGCATTTAATGGGACTTGAGCATCCACAGATTTTGGTATCCACGAGCGGTCTTGGGATCAAACCCCAGTGGATACCAAGAGTCCACTTTATACACAAAAATGTATATATTTTAAATGGCAAATGGTTAAAATGCACATAATTAGGGGGAAATATGCACAGAAATGTGGTAGTCAACAGGGGAAAGTTGTATAAATTAAGAAATCTGTACAAGTGATTATGTAAATTATGAGGAAAAAATCCTAGATATAACTATGTATACATTTCTGTGTGTATAGAAAATGCAAATTCTCTCACAGCTTGATCAAAAACAAGAATGAGAGACAAAGGTATCCAATGAGATCAAAATAAATATTTTCATTTGCCTAATATTTAAATGATTTGTCAAATGCGTGAAAAAACCAACTCCCTTCCCTCCACATAGAAAACTAATGTGTCAAGGAGAAGATATGCGACTTTTCCCCTTACATGTTACTTTTCTATGTACAGGAAAGCATTCCCTATGAGAATCTGTTCACAAACAAACCTTTTCATCATACTGCAAACAGAATTGGTATTGTCCAAAACAGAAGTTAGCACTGAGTTTTGTACAGACAAACTTTTTCCACCCTTCATCTGCTTTCAACTCAATAACAGACCAACCATGTTTCATCTCTCCTTAAGTGAAAGATCTGCTCATGCCTGTAATAATTTTATTTGCCCTTCGCTGGACCATTTCTATTTCTGCTTGTGTCTTTGACATAACGTGACTACAAGTGAACACACACAGAGCTTTCAAGGTGAGGGTGTACCATTGATTTCGATTTGTGTAATGCCATTACAATATCTTTCCACTATATAATTTTCCTGACTTCATCTGTCCACTACTGCACATCTAGCAGGTATTTTAATTGAGTGGACCGTATCTCTTCTTAGACCTTATTCCTCAGAGGTTATTATAATTAATTTACAGTTTGAATGTTAACACTGAATTACATTTTCTCCAGCAGTTGTCAGTATGTAAGCCCTTCTGGATTTGGTCAGAAGGCATTCTACTGGTGAGACTTTCAAAACTAGTCTTCTGCATTGTCCAAAACCAGTCTCTGGAGGGCTTCCCAGACCTTAAAAGGCAGGTTTGGGACCACATAGAGTGCCATGACTACTGTGATCCCCAAAAGGCACAGTTCCCTCTCTAGCATCAAGAAGCTGAATACTTGGAAACACTGCAATTAAGGGCAAAGTAAGCCAGTGTTTAGTATATGAATGGAATAGGTAAAATCCACTCATTTTTAGTGTTAAGGCCAGGAAAAAAACCAATACATACCACATAAAAGGAATTTGGAAAATCTACTCATTTCTAGTTTCTTCCATATCCAGCCACTTTGCATCATCATTTTAAAATATGTTTTAATCGGCTTGATCAATAGAGTCATCAATTAATCTTTAATCAATTTGAATTGGTTGTCAAAATGCAGGTGACAAGAACTAGATGTGTGTGGGGTTTTTTACATCTCAAAGGATGTCCAAAGTAGAATTTAATGAATAAGCATGCCCTTCAGTCCTGAAAATTTAATCAACTATGGCTACAATTCTGTACAGATTTACTTGAGAGTGCGCTCCACTGTACTCAGTTGGGGTTGCTTTGGAGTAGATCCGTATTGAACAGCACTGCAAAGCTTTGAGTTTCCACAGAATGTAACCAAGACAACTTTAGGGATTTCCAGTCCATTTCCAAGTGAAATGCAAAAGGCTGATCTTACCGTTTAATGCCCACAGGAACTTCAGATTTTAAAGTACCATCTGCTCCCCCTTGGTCTGAGATCTGCTGATTGTCAGGGATTTAGAGACTCCATCATATTTCCACTGGTGATGACCTGGGAAAAGCAGCACTTTGAAAAGTTGAAATTTTTAATAATTGCAATTAGTCCCAGCATCTCTCAAGGAGCAAAGGAGGATTCTGGGACGGCAGCCCAATAAGAAACATTTCCAGGGTCTATGTGAAGGCATTTCTGGTGGTGGTGTTCATCATATATAGAATGTTCTCCTAAGCAGTGAATGATTCCTGTCATTTCTGGTGGTGTTCACCATCCTGATTTCATTACTTTCAGATATAGTGTTAAGACTTTTATATTTGGCCAGTTTTGATTTATGTTTTTTTAAAAAAACACTTAACCTGAAGTTACTGTTTCAGATCTTTTCAAAAGTTTCATCAGCAGTTTCAATCCACTCTTTTACTGCCTCACATTTCTTTAACAGCCACTTTGTAATCTGAGAATTTTACAGAACTGTAAGGTGGGATTTTATTCTTTAAATACATTCATTAAAGCTGTAAGCCCTAGTTATAATATTTTGCTTGGAAAATTTTTCCTTCTAATGTTAAGTAATGTGCACAGTAATTTTCTACTTCACTATGGTCTGCAAAAGATTCCACCTGCTAACTGGTACATTATATGGAGGAGTTGATATACATAACATTACTGTTATTGTGGAGTCGAAGGCTTTCATGGCTGGCATCCATAGTTTTTTGTGGAGCTTTTGGGCTATGTGGCCATGTTCTAGAAGAGTTCCTTTCTGACGTTTCGCCAGCATCTGTGGCTGGCGAAATGTCAGAAAGGAACTCTTCCAGAACATGGCCACATAGCCCAAAAGCTCCACAAAAAAACTATTACTGTTATTGTTGCTGTAAATTAAATAATAAGATCTGGAATTCATTATCACAGTTACAGGTGTGTAACCTAGAGTTAAGTATCTGTAATTGATTTGCATTCACAGTCTGTATGTATTCACGGTCACGACACTGTTGCTATAATCATAAAAGAACCCAAACCCTGGTTTACCAGGCAGCAGCTGCTGTGAGCAATAGAGGTCTGTTCTCCTGCTGATCTGGGTGCAGCATATTAACATTGCCACATTTTTTCTACCCTGTTTCCCCGAAAATAAGACATCCACAAAATTTAAGACCTACTAGAGTTTTTGCTGAATTGCTAAATATAAAGCCTCCCCTGAAAGTAAGACCTAGCAAAGTTTTTGTATATAAATATATATACAGTATACAATTTATTTTTATTTATTTTTTTTGGTTCAACAATAAATGTGAATTCTTCATGGAAAAAATAAGACAGGATTTCTGTTTCTGATTGTCACACTGGAATTCACTGGAGAGAGGCAGGGGAAACATCAATATGCTGTGCTCCAATTGACAAAACAATAGATCTCTGTTGCTCACAGCAACTGTTGCCTAGAAAAGCAGGATTGGGGACTGGAAGGCCAGGAGATGATACTTAGATATACTAAGTTACTATGTAATTAAGTAACTAAAAAGCTGATCTAGGATTACAACCAACACTTTTTTTTAAAAAAATGACATTTTTGTATTGCTTTTCCATAATACATTTGGAAACCCTGGCAGCACAGTGGCCAAATGCCTGTACTGCAGCCACTCACTCACAAACCATAAGGGTGCAAGTTCAATACTAGCCAGGGTTCAAGCTCAACTTAGGCTTGCATCCTTCTGAGGTCGCTATAATGAGTACCCAGCTTGTTGGGGGCAATTAGATTACAGTTGTAAACTACTTAGAGACTACTTAGGTGGTACGAAGTGATATATAAATAAAGCTGCTATTGCTATATGATGCCTGCTGTGTTTACAAGTTTCAGACAATAAAAATAGCTTGTGAGCCTGAATACTGTTGGTGCCTTACACACGTGTAAGTTCCCTGCAGAAATGGTTGGATGTTTTTATCTGATGTGGAACATCAGTTCAAGACTGTAGAAGCTATGTTGCACATAACAAATGCAGATGCACATCACATATCCATTTGCATTGCGTATTGCATATGGATGTCCATTGTAAATGGATCCATATACATATTTGTCTGTGTATATTTCCTATTGTGTGAAGCTGCTTCTGAAAATGGAGGGTCCATATTTAGGTATTACGGGGATTTACCCATCAGTGGTCCTTTCATATTTCCCAATTATAGCACTACGATTCCACTTCAACTGACTTGGCAACATCCTACAAAATGTGAAGTCTAAGGCTTTCAGCCAGCATCCATAGTTTTTTATGGGTTTATGGGCCTATGTAGCTGGGTTCTGGAAAACATCTTTATTGCAGATGCTGGCAAAACATCAAGGATAAACTCTTCCAGAACATGGCCACATAGCCCGAAAAACCCACAAAAAATTATCCTATAGAATCCTTGGGGTTGAAGTTTAGGAAGGAGTATTTATAATTCTCAGAAACCTCTACTGTCTCACTAAACTCCAAACTCCAGGAGTCCATAGGACATTGCCAAGTGCTATAACTGTATAATGTGAAAGGGCCTCATTGATTTTGTCTAGTTCTATTCTGACTGCAAGCTATACTAGTCCATCATTTTTATCTCTCCTAAGTAGTGCCTCTGAACATACTTTAAAATATTGCTTATATTTTATGTTGAAGTCAAAGATGGATTAAGGTCCAAAAAACATAAACTATTATTTTAATCTTCTGATTAATATATTGCATCAAGTAGTGCTGCTGTTCCTGGAAGGAGACTGTCCTCATGGAGACTGTTATGAAGTGCTCCACCTTCTTGCTTTTCTTACTCTTATCCAATACTAGCTTTCTTCAAGAACTGACCCACAAGAATGGCCCCATGGATATTATGACCCATGTTTGCATGTCTGAAGTCTCTGTTTACTGCTGAATTTTTAAAAAGTTTTTTAAAACTTATTTTACTACTTCCCTGCGTTCTCTGGAGCATGCTCACGTGACTGGTATAATGACAATCTGTCTCTCCGCTAACATTTCTCTCCTTTGGTTATTTGTTTGATAAAGTGAGGAGCTTCCCTTTTGTTGCCCTTCACCAGAGCTTAATGTCTTTACTTTGGGATCAATATACTTTATGAATAATTTTATTTCCTTCTATTTTTATGGTCTTTTCTCCCTCATTATCATACTGAGTTTATTAGCTAGTGCTGTCAGTATCTTTACCCTGTCATATGTTCCTGAGGTACAGTAAATATCACTTGTGTTGTAATTAATATGCACACCCTCTGCAAGTAATTAAAGCACAGACCCCTTCAACCAGCTGAGCTTCCTACACTAATTCCACCTTATCTTCATAATGAACTTATTGCAAGCTGAAACTACCAGTGAATATTGTTCAGTAAGGATAGAAGAACGAAATCTAATGAGACGCAATAATATTTGTGAACATGGTTAATATGAAGGGGGGGAATGAATTTAATTAGCCTTAAATCTAATTAAATTGCCTCAACACTCAGAATCTTCCCCTTTTGTTCCTAAAAAAAGAAAGGAAGGGAGATACCTCTATTCCTGCTTCAGAGAATGTGCCAAAAATAATGACCAGAGTCCAAAGAACGGCATGCCTAATTTTCAAATCCACGTGAGGCATAGAGTGATTGCTGCTTCAACAGCTCCAGTCTTCAGGTTTTTGGGGAATGTCCCACATCACGTGATCATAGTTTGGCAGAAAATTCAGGTGTGCAAGGAGACAGGCACTTGGGGGTAAAGTTATTTATTTATTTGATTTATATAGCAAGTACATTTCTATACTGCTTACCGATGTATTAAGCTGTTTATAAAGTGTAAGCTAATTGCCTCTAACAAGCTGGGTACTTATTTTAGCAACCTGCGGGAGGATGCCAGGCTGAGTCCACTGTGAGCCCCTGGCTTGTATTGAACTCAAAACCTTGTTATTTGTGAGTGAGTGGCTGCAGTACAGGCTTTAACCACTGTGCCACCAGGGCTATATTTATTTGGTGCTTTTGTCCAAAATCGTACTCAAAGCGGCTTACAGTATAATGCAAGACAGAATATCTGGAACATGATTCGGTGCAAAAGCTTAAAAAGCATTAAATCATATATCCATTTAAAACACTACCTTAACAATTACTGTAAAACTATATATATATATATATATATATATATATATCGTTGTTGCATGCCTTCAAGTCATTTTTAAATTATGGTGACCCTGAGGCAAACTTATAATGGGGTTTTCTTGGCATATTTTTTCCAAGGGAGTTTTCCATTGTCATCCTCTGAGGCTGAGAGAGTGAGACTTGCCCAAAACCATCCAGTGGGTTTTTATGGCTGAGTGGGGATTCAAACCCAGAGTCATACTCCAGTGCTCAAACCACTACACCATGCTGGATCCTATTAAATATATATTATATACTAAAACAGTACACATAATTACACATCACTCTGCACTGGTTACTTAAGGCTAAAGGCATTTTTAAACAGGAAGGTCTTTACCTTCTGGCAAAAAGACAGCAGAGAGAGAATTGATCTAATCTCCCTGGGGAGGGCATTTCAAAGCCTAGGAGCAACCACCAAGAAGCCTGGGAGCATAGTGGCACAGAAAGAAAGCCTTCCTACAAAGATTGCAAGGTTCATATGGGGAGATAGGGACTTCATGCAATCTGGATCTAAGTTAGAAGTCAAGACCAAAGAACAAGAAGGACCAAGGGAGAACAAACCACAAAACAAGATCTAATAGTAAATCAGAGGTCAGGCTCAAAGGACCTGTCAAAAATGGAAGGCAAATAAGGTTGGGACTGAAGTTGAAAATACAAGAGTTTAGGAAGAGTTTGTTATGTAAACACAGGAATTTACAAATCTGCCTTATGTTGAGTCTGACCACTGACTGACCATTGGATAGATTGTGAGTGATGGTATCGGCCCCTTGGACAGTTCCTTTAAAGTTCAGCCTAAAATCCAGAATGAATTTATTGCAATGATGACATAAAAGAAACCAGATGTCCCTGGTCCCATGTAGTCCAATATTTTCACACAAAACCCTAGAATCATAAAATCATAGAGTTGGAAGAGACCACAAGGGCCATCCAGTTCAACCCCCTGCCATGCAGGAACTCCCAATCAAAGCATCCCCAACAGATGGCCATCCAGCCTCTGCTTAAAGACCTCCAAGGACGGAGACTCCATTACACTCCGAGGGAGTGTGTTCCACTGTCGAACAGCCCTTACTGTCAGGAAGTTCCTCCTAATGTTGAGGCAGAATCTCTTTTCCTGCAATTTGTATCCATTGTTCCACGTTCTAGTCTCTGCAGCAGCAGAAAACAAGCTTGCTCCCTCCTCAATGTGACATCCCTTCAAATATTTGAACAGGACTATCGTATCACCTCTTAACCTTCTCTTCTCCAGGCTAAACATCCTCAGTTCCCTAAGGCGATCCTCATAGGGCATGATTTCCAGACCCTTAGTTGCCCTCCTTTGGACACGCTCCAGTTTCTCCACATCCTTTTTGAATTGTGGTGCCCAGAACTGGACACAGTATTCCAGGTGGGGCCTGACTAAAGCAGAATAGAGTGGCACTATGACTTCCCTTGATCTAGACGCTATACTTCTATTGATGCAGCCTAAGATAGCATTGGCCTTTTTAGCTGCCGCATCACACTGTTGGCTCATGTTCAACTTGTGGTCTACTTGGACTCCTAGATCCCTTTCACATGTAGTTTCATTCAGCCAGGTGTCCCCCATCCTATATCTATGCATTTCATTTTTCCGCCCTAAGTGCAGTACCTTGCATTTCTCCGTGTTGCATTTCATTTTGTTAGCTTTGGCCCAGCTTTCTAGTCTATTCAGGTCATTTTGAATTTTGATCCTGTCCTCTGGGGTATCAGCTACTCCTCCTAATTTGGTGTCATCTGCAAATTTGATAAGTATGCCCCCAATTCTGTCATCCAAGTCATTACATTGTATATTTCATTGTATTGTCGTCATTGTATATAATGACATTGTATATGTCATTATGTTGTATATTTCTTCTCTTTCTTTCTTTCTTTCTTTCTTTCTTTCGTCATGCCTGAATAAGTAATCTGTGGCCTGAAATAGATCCTTGAGTCTCAGCCATGAGGTGTCTCATACAAATTGTGGGGTTCTTTGACAAGTGCTATGTGATATGGTGCTACGGATGACCCGAAAGCACTACTATCTGGGTGTCACTTTCAAATCTTCAAATTTCCTCCAAAACTTGGAAATGTTACTTCTTTGGACTGAAACTCCCAGAACCCCTCCAGCTGGTCCCTAGCTCTTTCCCAGAACCTTCAGCCTTGGATTTTGCTTAGAGTTTTCAATAGGAGGAGACAAGCATTTTTGGTACTCTTTTGAATCTGATCCTACTGAACTTTGAAGGACTGGTAAGAGCAGTAGGGAGAGTGAGGCAGCTGAAGAAAAACCCTAGCATTTTACAATCAGAGTTAGAACAAATTAAACATGGTTGACTTGAGCTGTTTGATGGAAATTAAGTCACACTAAAAAATTCTGAAGCAAATTATAGCAGCCCAAATTTTCCAAAGTGTGGTATTTGAAGTCAAAAGTTCTCAAAACTGAACCAATTAAAATAGTTTAAAAAAACTGTGACAAAGCTTTGGCCTTTACCTACAGAGATGAAGTGACTAGCATCTGCCCCCCTGGGCTAGCAGCCAAGTGGTTGGCTACACTGCTGTTCTCCTCTTTCCACCCCTTCAGTGGCTTTCTCTTAATTTGCCACCACCATTATATACTTTAACATGCTCCGGTCTGCTGTACTCACAAATGACAGTGAAAAAAATCTTTTAAATAGTTATAAAGAGAAGCTCTACCAGTCTAGTTACAATTTAAAGGTGTCTGTTAACTTTTTCATAATTCTCCAGCCAGAATGGTTTTACAGTCCAAAACCAGCGGCAACAGTGGCTTCCATGTTTCTGGGGCAGTAAATCAAAAGTTTTCAAAGAAACATTATGCTATACTTGGTTCTGAAACTATTAGGGGGAATAGAATTCAGCACCTTGGATAGCTCCTTCAAAGTTAAGGTTGTGGAAGCCAGCAGCTAAAGCATCTCCAAGTTCTGAAGCTTGATATGAATGCATGGAGGATTAAGACAAATGGAGTCACACACATTCAACCTCCACACTTTCTTTCATTCTGAAAGAACCCACACATATACTCCTCTGCCTTTGGAAGTTCCTTTCCATAAAAGGATGGAGTGCTCTTGGAGAAACAGATGGTGGTCAAGCAAGGCTCATACAAAACTAAGACATGAACCGATAGGTTTAAATTACAAGAAGAGAGTTTTCACCTAACCAGTAGGAAGAACTCCTGGACAGTAAGAGGTATTTGACAGTGGAATACACCGCCTTAGTGGGTTGTGGACATTTTTCAGATGACTGTACACAGAGGTTGGATGGTCATCTCTCAGAAGTGTGCTGTGTATTGATGCCTGAGAGGAAGTTGCCCTAGATGCCCCTTGAGATCATTTCTAACTCTATGATTCTGTTATTCTATTATCTCTGCCAAGAACTGCAACTTGAAACACCTTTCAAAGAGAGGTTAGTGTATTTCATTTTTAAAATGTTATATCTACATAGATATAGATATAGATTCTTATTACATACTTTAAATAATAATAATAATAATTTATATTTCCTGCCTCTCCCCATGGATCGAGGCAGGATTCCAACAGATTAAAAACAGTACAAAATCATCATTAAAATGTACATACATTATTACATACCAGTTAAAATCTAAGGACCACATAACTTTAATAATTATCCATACTAGTATCGCTTTCTACCTAATTAGCTAGTGTCGTTCCTTGACCATTCAAACTGTCATATCAAGTCAAATAGTGCAAAGTCATACATATATCAACATATATGTGGATATTTATGCATATCTTTTCCACATGTTGTTTTAAAACAACAAAAGTTTGTCCATATTACTTGACTTCCTATCAGTTCTACTTGGATTTGAAGTAAATTAAAGTACCCCTAACCCTAACCCCAACCTTCAACTCAGCCAATGATGCTGGTCTACACAGTCCAATAGTGTTATGTTTCAACTTGAAAGCACACAACAATAATCATGTTAAAGAACAAAGTTCCCTAGCCAGCCTATATTCTAACCATCCATGCATGCCATAGCATTTTCTAAGTGAGGAAAGAAGACAAAAGCAGCTGTTTTTTGTGCCGTGGAAAGGGTATGATAGCTGCAGTGCTGTGGCTTTAAGGCAATTTGTGGTGCTTGATTTTTAATAGATATGGGACAGGAATACAATTAACTGAACTCTACAGTTTTTTTTAAAAAAGTAGTTTTTTCACACCTCCCGAAACTTGGCATAAGAAAAAACCACATGATACCACAGTTTTTTTCTGTAAAAAGCTCGAAAATACACTTGACTCAAATATCTGCATATTTATAAAACTTATGGAAAGTTTCCAAGAGAAGAAAATGTACACAAATGGCTCTATTTCAAAATCCCACCAGCTAAAATGTGCTAAAATGTGCATAGTTGCAAACACACACACGCGCGCATGAACATACTTTAATCATTTGTGTGAGAATTTTGCACAGAATACATCCCCAATTACAGCATTTTCTGCATAGGAAAGAATATTTCTGCACAGAAAAGTTTTCTGTTTTCTGTGCAAAACAACCATGTGCAAATTTTATGCAGATTAAAATCTGAGCAGTGAAGATTAGGGTTTCTTTTTGTCAAGATTTCTCAGCACTACATTTTTTAAAAAATATTTTTTGAACATTTTTTCCATCCCTATGCAGAATCACTTGCAGAACTCTCCTTGCCTAATCATGAAGTGAATATATCCATTGTGTGGCTACTGCAAAATACAACAGCCAGCCTAAAGGACTGTATACCAGCCTATGCCACCAACAGGATGCCATGAGTTAAGGACAGGAAGAAAATGCAGGCACAGTTTAGAGAAACTCAAGGGAACTGACAGATTTCCACATCTGTATCATAGATTTAGAGAGCCAATATAGTGTATGAGAGTTGGACTAGGACTCTGAAGACCAGGGTTTGAATTCTTGCTCAGTCATGGGACCCATTGGGTGACTTTGGTCAAATCACATTCTCTCAGCCTCAGAGTGAGACAAAGGCAAAGCTCTTCTGAACAAATCTTGCTGAGAAAATCCCATGATAGGCTGGGATTTCTTGAAATTACTTGAAGGCACACAACAACACTCATAACTTTGAACATCATGAGCTGGTGAAATCACATTCTGAACTATGTAGTCCCAAGACAGATGAACAAATGATCACTTGGAGTAGGATTCTAAAGGCTTGATCCATTGATGGAACGATCTTTGTTTATGTGCTTTCAAATCTTGCTGCAACACAGGTTTTTGAGGAGGCATGAAGAGGTAAAAAGTGCTATTGCACTAGTACACAGCTTTTCGCACAATGTTAACTTTAGTCATTGGTAAGTAGGCTCTAGAAATTAATGCTACACACATAACCACACCACCAATTCAGGGAGAAAAAACTTGTATTGTGCTTATTAAAATATGGATATGATTTAGAGGTCAACTATGGCAAAGCTTTATCTAGCACTATGATGCTATTTGGGGGATAGTTTCTGCAGTTCTATCACAGATCACCTTTTGGAGATAAAAATTTTCTTATCTCAAGAACCCAGTACCTGTCTGAAGAACTAAGCTTATCAAAAGATAAGCTTATCAACTCGGTATTATTACCACTTCAGCCAACTGTGTATCTTGGCCCTGAGTCAGCATCAAAGAAGAAACAGAAAATATCTTAGAGCTATTCCTTGTAATCAGCAATTCTACATATGCATTTTGGCTTTCAAGTTGATGCTAAACCCCATTACCATTACAGCAAAATTCTTAACACCTGACGTTATCATCCTGTTCAAACAAACCAAGTCCTTTAAATCCTACATGAAGTTATGTATTGTTTCATACTCACAGCAGTGACAATCACATTTAGGGGATCTAGCAAGGAATAGAAAAGAAATGTGTTGGGTTCAGATTTCCCAATGAAAATACCAATTTTCATTACCAGAATAACACTGAGAAGAGGAGTCAAACAAAGTGCAACTCAGCTTGGAAATCTACACATGTGATGCTTGCAAGATGACTGAAGAAAAAATGTACTGCCTCATGCATACATTTGAAAAATGTACAAAACTAAAAATGCATGTTATTTTAAAAATGTATGCAAACTTGTTTTCATCAATAGGAATGTTGCGTTAAAAATCTTGGAGCAAATGCACACAGAAACATGCAGAAATTTCCATTAATGAACAACTTGTTTATTTAGATTATACTTGTTCTAATTTTGCAAGATGCCTTGAGTTCCAGTTTTGGGGAGAAAGGCCAAGTGTCAAATAAACAAGTCAGGGATGGGGATTGTGTGCCCATCCAGTGATCATGGAACTGCAAGCTCCAGTATCCTTACTGCCACAGACAATAATGAGGAAATCTGGGAGTTGTAGTCCTTCAACATTTGGGGAGCTACATGATGCCCACCCATTGAGCTTTTTCATAGAATCCTACACCCAAAGAGTTCAGACCTACTTGGATCACTTACAGCCTGAACAGCTATTTGAGAGTCCATCCTCTTCTTCATTTTGGTGGGAATGATGTTGATGGGAATACTAATACTGTGACACCATTGCAGTTTCTTGCTCACCAGTTGAAGACCGATGGGGTGTTTTAGATCATGTATGTGAAGCACTTTCAACACTTAACATCATATAAATGATGATGATACTGATTATGATGATGTATTAGTGATGTAAATCCTGATTTGGTTCACCCTCACATGGCAAATGAGACATTGAAAAATATTTCCTGCTTGCTGCAACACTGAATATTTTTCAAGCTGGCAATGGAGTAATTTCATACATTTCCATAAATGCACAAACTCAACATTGTGATAAATGTTACCCTCTTTACACAAACTATTATCAAGGGATTCAATTGGATGAGTTGTCCATGTTTTTGATAAATCAGCCTGTGTATGTGTGTGCATGTGCACACACATGCACACGTGCTTGCTGTGTGTGGATATCTGTGCTTAGTTACAAAAAGAAGAAAGATGACTACTTTGGATACAAATTGCAGAAAACAGGGGCAGTACTGGAATCTCATTCATGCTTTAGTATTTCCACCTTCTATATATGTTTGCAAAAGGTGAACAGTGAAAGAAGCTTTCAGGAAGGGAATCAACTCAGCTGAAATGTGGTGCTGGCGTAGAGTTCTACAGATATTATGGCACTCTAAAAAGATAATTAGAAGGGTCCAAACAGTAAATCAGGTGTGAATTTTCTCTAGACTATATAGAAGCTATTGTAATTTGGATACAGGATGAGATAACAACTGTTATATCAAAATTACAATAACTTCAGTAGACAAGCCAGTGTGGTATAGTAGTTTGAGCATTGGACTATGACTCTGGAGAGCAAGATTTGAAGCTCGGCTCAGCTATGGAAACCCACTGGGTGACTTTGGACAAGTCAGTCTCTCAGCCTCATAGGATGGCAATGGCAGACACCTCTGAAGAAACCTGCCAAGAAAACCTCATGTTAGGTTCACCCTAGGGTCACCATAAGTTGAAAATGGCCTGAAGGCAAGCAACACACACACATGAGGTGACAGCACTCTTTGTAAAATAAGATAATGATAACACTAGGAAAAGATGAAAATCAGACAGTAGATCAGTTCATTCAATAATGGAATCCACAACTCTGCGTCTGAAAGATTGGAGCACAACTGATAATGACCAAAATGCTTGTGTGCTTTCAAGATATTTCTGAGTTATGTAAACTGGGGACTTGGAAGTCTTCCATTCATAGGGTCACCATGTTGAAGCCAACTTGATGGCCAATAATTACAAAGAAGAAACAGTTCTTTGAGTGCAACCCTGACAGCCATTGTATTTGTTGGAATATCACAGCCACAAGATTCGTCACAAAGCAGTGGTACCATCATTCCTTGTTCATGTTTGGATGCAGCAGAAGTTCACAGACACAACCATTCCCTTATTGTTGTTTGTTGTTAACTGCCTTTGAGTCAACCCCAGCTCTTGGAAACCTTATGGATGAGACATCTGCAAGATCCCTTGTCCTCTACTGCTCTGCTTAGGTCCTGTAAATTTATACCTGTGACCTTCTTAATAGACCTTATCCATCTAGCATGTGGTCCCCCTCTCTTTCTGCTTCCCTCCACCTTTCATAGCATTATTGTATTTTCTAGTAATTCATGCCTTCTCATGATGTGGCCAAAAAAAAGCGGCCTCAGTTTGATCATCTTGGCATCCACAGAGATTTTAGGCTTGATTCTAGGATCCATTTCTTTGTCATTTTGGCTGTCCACAGTATCCTCAGCACTCTTCTCAAGCACCATATCTCAGATGAACTGATTTTCTTCATCGCGAAATTCTTCACTGTCCAGCTCTCACATCCATATATGGTGATGAGAAATACTATCGCTTGGACAATTCTAACTTTAATGCACAGTTGTATATCTATACTCTTCAGGACCTGTTCCCTGCTTCGTTCAAATTAAGCACACAAATTAAATAAATATGTCAGAGACTTGCCTTCCTTTTTCAAAGGGTTTGCTTCTCAGATTAGATCCTGTGATAACACTCCTCGGAAGTTCAAAGACAGGTGTATTAATGAGGGGAAAATTGCTTTCCTGGGGTCATTTGTGAAAATGCCCCTAATGTCCACACTGGCTTCAGTGGGATTCATCATTTGGATGAATTTTCCAATTCTTTCATTTAACTAGGTTGCAGTTGTGTTGGAGGCTGCCTGCTGTTTCAAAAGTAAATGACTTTTCTCTTTAATAAGTAGCACCTTTCTGTCTCCACATTCGGTGCCTGTAGAATCATTATCACATTATTCACTGTAGCAGACGAAAGAAAAGGGGGGGGGGGGGAGAGAGAGAGAGAGAGATTTTTTTTCTATTTTTTAACAGAGTTCTCACCTCCTCTGTGATAAGTAAGATCTAAGGTAATTAAAATAGTTATCGTTTACACTGATGTCACCTAACTCCCTAAAGGAGCCTTCTCCAAAGCTACAGGTAAGCGGGCTTTAATTGTAGCTTAAATGCTAGTCGTCCCATAGGAGAGAAAGAAGATGCCTGACCAAACAGCTTCTGTGCTACATTCTTCCCTCTTGCCACTAGTCTATGCTGTTGCATAAAGTTCAGGATGTTCATTTCACAGCTCAGGGTGACAAATATCATTGTGAATCTCTCTTTCTCTCTGGGATGCTTTTCTGTTCAAATTTTGTGCACTGTTCCTGGGAAAACACAAGGATGCCCCTGAAGAGTAAGACTATAAGTTCTTTCTGTTTGTTTCTGTTTTGGACTCCAAAAAATCAGCATGCTCAGCTATCACACATCTTCCACTCCCTATAGATGTTCAGTAGACATTCAAATTATTAGAAGGCTAAGCTGCAGCTGAACTACAGACATAATGCAGTTCGATACTGCTTTAATTGCCGTGGCACAATGCTACAGAATCCTGAGATTTGTAGTTTGTGGTGGCACTAGAGCTCTGACTGATGAATAAAAATCTCACAAAACTACAAATCCCAAGTTCTATAGCACTGAGTGATGACAATTAAAGTGGTGTTAAACTGCATTATTTCTGCAGTGCAGATGCAGGCCAAGACTAAACATTTGGAAGAACTTGCTGACAGTAAAAGCTGTTTGATGGTGAATGGTCTGCTTCAGAAGGTTGTAGAATGTCCTTTGTTGGAGGTTTTTAAAGTGGTAGAATCTCATTCATTGGATGGCTGATGATTGATTGATTGATTGATTGATATCCCACTTTCCCCCAAAATTGGGACTCAAAAGCAGCCAATTGTCAGAGATTGTTTAGTTATGGTTTTCAGAACTGTCAGGGGGTTGGAACAGAAGATCAATGGAAACTCTTCCAACTCTACATTTGTATGATTCTAGATTAACTCAGAGCTTGGCAGTAAAATTTTACAGGCAACATAGTTGTATGTAATTAACTACGTGCTTTACTGCAACAAGGGTGTAATAAAGCTACATTTTAAAAACAAGATGTAACAACACCCTTGGGGTAGTTTGACATGTAATATTTCCAAGTTACTCTTGAAATTAGTTTTCAAGGAAATTATCAGGTATTTAAAAGACATTGTGCTATACTCTTAGTAATCTTAAAGTGTGGACTTTTTTAAAATTACAAAAAAAAAAAAAAACCAACCCAGGAAAATAAATAATAATGCATTACATTTAAAAAGTAGTTATCCAAGCTTTACACTGGCCTTAATATGCAGGAATATGTGTCTATGTATACAGTGGGTCCTTGGTAACCACTGGAGTTTGGTTCCCGAACCACCAAACCCCCATGGATCCCAAAACCCATGGATGTTCAAGTCTCCTTAACTGGACAGTAAATGGTGTGCCTTATCTAAAATAGGAAAATCAAGGTTTCCCTTCTGAAATTTATATTTAAAAAATATTTTCAAGCTGTGGATGTTGAGTCCATGGATAAAAAAAAATCCTTGGATAAGGATGGCTGACTGCATTGTAAACGAATAATGAATAGTTTTTTGTGGAGCTTTTGGGCTATGTGGCCATGTTCTAGAAGAGTTTCTTTCTGACGTTTGGCCAGCATCTGTGGCTGGCATCTTCAGAGAATGATAGCCTGGAAAAGGATTGGAGATATATATATATATATATATATATATATATATCCTGTGTGACCCTGGGAAGGAAGGGATAATTTGCAAATGTATTATTCTGTTCCTAATAGCAGTCCTCAGGGTGGGAGGATGTGCAAAAGAGGATTAATGTCTGCTAACTGGTGCTCATTGTCTGCTGGGAATCCCCTGGCCTTAGGCTGTTTCTCATTTGCATAGGTTGTTTCTTGACCTTGCTGTCCTTCAGGACTGGGAGCCAAGCCTTGTATACTCTCAGGGTTTCCTCTTTCCTGTTGAAATTATCCAGGTGTTTGTGGATTTCAATGGCCTCCCTGTGCATTCTGACATGGTAGTTGTTGGCAAGGTTCAGAATTTCAGTGCTTTCAAACAGCATTTTATGCCCAGGGTGGTTTATAGCATGTTCTGCTACTGCTGATTCTTGTCTGCACACTGCATTTGGTGGTCCCTATGTAGACCTGTCCGCAGCTGCATGGAATGCGGTAGACTCCTGCAGTGGTGAGAGGGTCTCTCTTGTCCTTGGCTGAGTGAAGCATTTGCTGGATTTTCTTAATCGGTTTGTAAACCATTAGAAGGTTGTGTTTCTTCACCACTTTCCCTATTCTGTTTGTGACTCCTTTGATGTATGGTAAAAAAAAAAAAAAAAGGAAGCTCTTACTGTCATAGAATGAAAGAATCATAGAATCGTTGAGTTGGGAGAGACCAGAAAGGCCACAAAGGTTCCTCCTAATGTTGAAGTGGAGTCTGTTGAGGTGGAATCATCCATTCTTCCATGTTCTAGTCTCTGGAGCAGCAGAAAACAGGCTTGCTCCATCCTCAATGTGATGCCCCTTCAAATACTTAAAAAGGGCCTTTTATATTACCAATTAATTGTCTCTTCTCCAGCTCCCTAAGTCTTTCCTCATAAGATATGGTTTCAAGACCCTTCACCATTTTGGTCATCCTCTTCTGGACACATTCCAACTTGTCAACACCCTTTTTGAATTGTGGTGCCCAGAACTGGACACAGTATTCCAGGGCCTTCAAGTCATTTCCAATTTATGTTGACCCTAAAGTGAACTGATCATGGGGTTTTCTTGGCATGCTTCTTCAGAGGGGGTTTGCTATTACCATCCTCTGAGGCTATTTTGCTATTGCCATCCTCTGAGTCCTAGTCCAACGCTAAACCACTACACCATGTTGGCTCTTTTAAAATTAGTGGTCGGAATTCACATGGAGGCTTACATCCTCATAAGTGGACTTACATCTGCAGGAAATAGGACTGAGCCCTTTCATAATGTCCCAGTTTAGCAAAGGACTGCTTTGAGGTTGCTATGTAGGGAAGCCAGTAATGCATAATGGGACACATTTGTCCATATCCTGTTAGACATCTTTGCAATTCACTAATAGGGTTTCTTAGCTTCTACATGTAAGGTAACTCAGTTATATAACTAAAGGTGCATCTGCACTGTAGAAACAATCCAGTTTGTCACCTCTTTAATTACCATAGCTCCATCCCACAGAATCCTGAGATTTGTAGTTTTTTGAGGAACCATCACTCCTTGGCAGAGAAGACTAAAGACCTCATAAAACTACAAATCCCAGGATTCCACAGGATGGAGCTACAGCAGTTAAATTGGTGTCAAACTGCATTCTTTCTACAGCATCCTAAGTTATATATATGTTTTATAATGTAGGGTACAATAAAAAAATTCAGCTTTTGTTATTATTTATTTATTTTAAAAACTGGTTTACTTATATGCCGCCCTGAAATTTTTGGCTATAGAGTGAGATATAAATATTTTAATAAAGTAGATAAATATGTAAAAGAAGAAACACACTGTATCATACAGAAAACAACTCCAAATGACTTCTGTGTCAAACTGGAAACACTACAAACCTCATTTACAATGCAATAAAAAAACTGACTTCTTGTTACTGTTTGTTTGACTTTTAAAAATCTCTTAAAAGACTCCTATTCTCATTCTTAACTATTCTTTGTATCGGTCTTTATCCAAAGAGGCCACATACGTTTGTTCAGAGTTTCAGATTTTCAAACTTTGAGATGGAAATGCCCTAACTTTTTAATAAAGTACACAGAAGAGTCATATGAAAAGGTAATTGTTCTCTGTCTCTTCATATTGCACCCTTTAAATAGATAATAAATAAATCTTGGGTTCTAAAGGAATAACATTTGTATAATTTTTTCAGTTCATAAGGTTTTTGGGGAGCAAAACTTAGTGTACTGAAGAGGCTAATCACGAGGAATGAAAAAAAATCAAGACTTACACTGTTACATTTTTAAGAATTATCATTACAAATTTTATCAATATTAAACAACTTAACAGGTGTTATATAGCATTGGATTAAAAAGCATCTGAATTCCCCACTGATACCATAGATACCGTAGATCTATTTATGTTATTCTGTATGAATGTCCACATTTTTGTCAAGATGACCCCCTTTAAACCACTTTAATGTTTAGTGTTATAGTGTTCAGATTACACTACAACACGGATTAACATTTAGTGTTGTAGTGTACAGATTTTTTATATTTCCAAGCCATAGAAGGTGGGGAAAACTTCAAGCTAATTTCTTACAGGACCAGTGTAGAAGAAGTATTTCAAGGAAAGATGGGAGAAGGAAAGAAGACTGGGGGTACCTTCGATGTCAGTGGGTCAATGAATCTGTCTTGCATTTTAATCTTCATTTCAAAGGAGTTATCTAAACTGTTCATGACTAATCCCCCAATATAGATCCAGGATTTTGTATAACATCTCAGTCCTTCGGCTTCTTTTCCCTCCCATTTAGTCCCATTATTGCCAGTTATAATCCACTATGTATGCCAACACATAGTCCTGGAAGTTAGATCCATCAAGGAATCAATATGATCCTTATATGGAAAGAGCTTTCTCTGTATGAAACTGTATCTGAAGCATAGATGAAGAGAATCATAAGCAAAGAAATAGAACTTTCTTTCACTTGAAGGAGCACCTCTTTGGAAAACATTATAAATGCATTGTCTAGTTTGAGCTTGCAAGGACAAGTGGCTCTAGGCAGGGCTTGAAAATACAAGCGGCTCTTGTCTTCCATCTACTGATCTTTTGATATTTAGAAGTTGGGATGCTTTGACTTGGAGTTCCTGCATGGCAGGGGGTTGGACTGGATGGCCCTTGTGGTCTCTTCCAACTCTATGATTCTATGATTCTATGACTTATTCTTTTTAAAAATTGGGATTTTATTTTAATTGTTGGCATCATGTCAGGATGTCTTAAGTTAGACTTGTTCGGTGGGAATGTTTCTTCTAGGTCATGTGGACAAGCCCTTTGTCTAAATAACATGTTGTGATATAGTCAACTTGTTGTTAACTGCCCTCAAGTTGACTTCAACTCATAGCAACCCTGTGGATAAGACACCTCCAAGATCCCTATCCTCTACTGCTCTGGTTAAGTATTGAAGATTCAGACCCATGACCTCCCTAATTGAGTCTATCCATCTAGTGTGTGGTCTTCCTCTCTTTCTACTGTTATCAACCTTGCCTAGCATTATTGTCTTTTCCAGTGAATCTTCCTTTTTCATGATGTGGCCAAAGTATGACAGCCTCAATTTAACCATCTTGGTTTCTAGGAGCATTTCAGGCTTGATCTGTTCAAGGACCCATTTGTTTGGTCTTTTTGGCTGTCCACGATATCCTCAACACTATTCTTCAGCACCACATCTCAAATGAGTTGATTTTCTTTTTATTTGCTTTTTTCACCTTCCAGCTCTCATATCCGTAGATAGTGATAGGAAATATCATGGCTTGGAGGATTCTGACTTTAGTTCTCAATGATATATCTACACACCTTAGGATCTTACCTAGTTCTTTCATAGCTGTCCTTCCCATTCCTAGTCTTCTTATTTCTTGGTTGTAGTCTCCATTCTGATCAATGTTTGACCTAAGGTATGAAAAATCTTTAACTATTTTGATTTCCTCATTATTCAGGTTGAATGTATGTAGGTCCTCCATAGTTATTATTTTTGTTTTAAAGTCGCCCCTTGGAACTTGTGAGGGATCTATTCCAGACCACCACCACCAACCCTGTGAATTGCAAATCTTGAACACATTCAAGCCCCATAGGCTTGAATGGGGCACGCGCATGCCCCATTAAGGTTAATGGTGGTCACCCCTCCACGGACTTTCAAGTCCTTGGATTTCAAGCCTGTGGACTTGGAGGGGCAACTGTATTTATGTTCCTGCCTTTACACTTTCTTCCTTGACCTTCCTCTTTAGTTGTTACAAGTCCATGATGTTTTCCACTAATAGTATACAGGTAGTATCATTTGCATATCTTAGATTGTTGACATTCCTTCCTCCTATCTTCACTCCTTCATCTTCTAAGCCAGGCAACTACTGAATCAAAAATCTGTAGCTCTTTTATTCTAAACCTATTCTTCAGTTTCCAGGTGTGATGACGGCAGGGTCCCTTTGCCTTTAATGGTTGTGTAGAAGAGGACATTTCAACAAGTTCTGCTGGTTTAAGTGCCCTCTTCTGCACAACTATTAAAAAGGACTTGGCATCTGGCAACCCTATCTTCCATTACTTCCTTGTGGTTCAATTTTATGTTAACTGGGTACCTGCAGGAATCAATTTTAAAAAACAAGACTGGGGACCCTTTCACACTGTACAGATATAGCACTATGATTTCACTTTAACTGCTATGGCTGTATCCTATGGATTCCTGGGTTTTGTAGTTTGGTGAGGACCTAAAGTTCTCTGGCTGAGAATTCTAAGACCTTAAACTGCAAATCCCAGGAGGTCACCATAAGTCAACAGACAACTTGAAGGCAGATAGCTACACAGAGAGATCTATAAATGTGAATTGTGAAAGAGTCCAAGATCTTTCCAGACTATTCGGGTTGAACAGATCACCAGACCAATTGGTCCAATAAACCAATCAGGTTTAATTTCCCAGGCATCCAAAATACCTTCCTTTATTAAAGAAAGGTTGCTTTCTCTCCAGATGGTTGACAAAGAGTAAAGATCAGACTAGGATGGAGTCCAAAGGCCCTTTCACACTACATATAGCACTATGTTTCCATTTTAACTGTCATGGTTCCACGCTCTAGAATCCTTGGATTTGCAGTTTAAGTAGGGATATTTAGACTTCTCACCCAAAGAAGTCTAGTACTTCTAAGAGCTAAGTTAGCCTTGGGATGTTGTACCTGCTTCTACCTTGCAGGATGGGAGGTTCAGCCATACCTTTTGTTACAAATGTGTGTACACTGAGATACTGCTTGGCTACTCTGGCTTTACTTGAGAGTTCACAGTCTGGCCTCACTCTTTAAAGGGGGATAATTGATATTACATAATTATAGAACTATTATTCCAGTTTAAATGCCAAGGTTCCTTCCTATGGAATCCTGGGTTCCCAATAGTTTGGTGAGGCACTGCAGTCTCTGGCTGAGAATTCTAAATGCCTTCCTCTAAACTCCTATTCCCAGGATTCCATAGGAGAGAACTAGGGCAATTAGGAATGTCAGCACTATAATTGTATAGTCTGAATAGACCTGTGGGTCTGTCATGCTGTAGAGCTTGGTTCAAAACATACTGCCAAAATAATCCAGTTTGAGACCGACTTAATTGTCCTGGCTCAATGCTAGGGAATTCTGGGAACTGTAGTTTGTTGTGGCACCAGAGCACAGAGGATGCTAAATGACTCACAAAACAACAGTGCCCAGAATTCCCTAGCAGTGAGCCAGGGCAGTTAAAGCAGTCTCAAACTGGAGATTATTTCTGCAGTATGTTTTGGACCATAGTTTACTTGTTCATTGCTGTTGAATTTCTGGATTCCCTCCAACAAACCATCCTTCATCTTTCAGGCAAGAAGGAGTGAGTCTTCCAACACCACCACGATATCTTACCAACACAGACGTTATCCCTTTTATAGTGAAATATTATCATTAAACATCTATTTATACCAGTCCAGACAACTGCAGGCATGGTTCAATGAAAATCTGTTGGCTGCAACTGTGTTGAAAGATCTTCAGGCAAACAGCAGCTATAAGAAGAAAACACTGCTCACCAACATTCAATAGTTAAAATAATTTTCTGTGTATTGTTTTTTTTTCACCCATCTCCCCCCAACCCAGCCCCAAAGACCCAGTGAATGGCTGAACAAAAAAGAAATCTCTTTTCTTATCAAAATGTACTTTTTCTTGTACCATGAACACATGCTGGTTTGCTATTGTAGGATTTCTTATGAGAGTGTCGAAATTGATTTTTCCTTTCATATTTAGAAGTAACGCTACTGTGTGCACATTTCTGAGCCTGGATCTCACTGAAGTTGGAAACTTATTCCTGGACAGTACCACTTCAGACTGCTGCTGGTGACTCACATAACTGAATGTTCATTCATGCAGATGGACACACACACACACACTCATGTATAAGTCTAGAAATTTTAGCCAAAAAAATGATCCAAAAAAACCCAGAGTCGACTTATCCACAGGTCAGTGTAGGTACTGTAAGTACTGTACTTTAACTCTTATTTATTTTTGTTTTCTTTATGTTCAGCATCAGACCTACCTTTGCATTTTCATCTTTGACCTTCCTTATTAACCGTTCCAATTCCTGAATATGTTCTGGAAATATTATGGTGATTGCATTTCTTGGGTTGTTAATGTTGCTTCCTCGAGTCTTAACTCCTTTTCTGTTTCTAAAAGGCTGTGCAGATCACCTCTAAGAGCTGGCCTGCAGCTGCCTCCAGCGGCACCGGATCCAGGCCATGGCAACCACATGCTGTGGCCCCAATCTGGCTTTTCCAGGGCGCAAAAAGGAGCCACAAAGAGTGGCTCCTTTTTGCACCCTGGAAAGAGTGTGATAGCCACAGTGCCATGGCTTTAAGGTAATCCTTTGGGGCTGTGTCATGTAAACACAGCACCAGATGATCGCCATGATGCTGCGCAATGGGTGGAGCAGTGCGTGGCATGACACCACCGTGGACTCTTTCAAACGGGGAGGAATTTCTCCCAACTCCGAATGGAGCCAATGCGGATTTATGTAAATTCGCTTGTTTAGCGAATTTACATGAACCCCTGCTCCGTTCGAAATTACTTCCCATTACCCGAAATTAACCCCCTCCTGCCCGAATTTGCATGCGAAGCTTTAATTCGCAATAAGGTAAAACCCATGATTGCATTCGAATTGGCTTCCCTCCTGCCCGAATTTGCATGTGAAGAGTTAATTTGCAATAACATAAAACCCATGATTGCATTCGAATTGACCTTAAATTATACTTCCAATTTAGCCTTGTATGAAAGAGTCCCCAGGGGACGGAGTTGGGGCATGCATCATATGGATAGCCTGGAGCCAAGCCATATAGGGCAATGTAGGGTATCAGCAATTGTGCAGATGGATAAGAATTCTATCTAGCCTTGCCCACATGGCTCTGGCCTCTCCCCAAGGCCCTTAAGCCCCAATTTAGAAATCAGCTTGTGGGCTGACAAAACTTCCCCACCCTTATGACCTGATGTTGAGACACTGTTGTCCAGTCTTTCTGTGATACACAAGCATCAGTTCCTTTCAGTTCACATTTCCCCAAGTAGAGTTATGTGGTTGCTGCATTCTTGGCTGGTACATAATCATTTCATAGAATCATAGAATCATAGAATCATAGAGTTGGAAGAGACCACAAGGGCCATCCAGTCCAACCCCCTGCCATGCAGGAACTCCCAGTCAAAGCATCCCCGACAGATGGCTATCCAGCCTCTGCTTAAAGACCTCCAAGGATGGAGACTCTACCACACTCCGAGGGAGTGTGTTCCACCGTCGAACAGCCCTTACTGTCAGGAAGTTCCTCCTAATGTTGAGGTGGAATCTCTTTTCCTGCAGCTTGCATCCATTGCTCCGCGTTCTGGTCTCTGGAGCAGCAGAAAACAAGCCTGCTCCCTCCTCAATATGACATCCCTTCAAATATTTGAACAGGGCTATCATATCACCTCTTAACCTTCTCTTCTCCAGGCTAAACATCCCCAGCTCTCTAAGTCGTTCCTCATAGGGCATGGTTTCCAGACCCTTCACCATCTTAGTTGCCCTCCTTTGGACCCGCTCCAGTTTCTCCACATCCTTTTTGAATTGTGGTGCCCAGAACTGGACACAGTATTCCAGGTGGGGCCTCACCAAAGCAGAATAGAGAGGCACTATTACTTCCTTTGATCTAGACACTATACTTCTATTGATGCAACCTAAAATAGCATTGGCCTTTTTAGCTGCTGCATCACACTGCTGACTCATGTTCAACTTATGGTCTACTTGGACTCCTAGATCCCTTTCACACATAGTTTCATTCAGCCAGATGTCCCCCATCCTATATCTGTGCATTTCATTTTTCCTCCCTAGGTGCAGAACCTTACATTTCTCCGCATTGAATTTCATTTTGTTAGCGTTGGCCCAGCTTTCTAGTCTATTCAGGTTATTCTGAATTTCAATCCTGTCTTCTGGAGTATTGGCTACTCCTCCTAATTTGGTGTCATCTGCAAATTTGATAAGTATGCCCCCAATTCTGTCATCCAAGTCATTAATAAAGATATTGAATAGCACTGGGCCCAGGACAGAACCCTGTGGGACCCCACTGGTCACTTCTCTCCAGGATGAAAGGGAGCCATTGTTGAGCACCCTTTGAGTTCGGTCAGTCAACCAGTTACAAATCCATGTAATGGTTACCTTGTCTAGCCCACATTTTACGAGCTTGTTTGCAAGAATGTCATGGGGAACCTTGTCAAAGGCCTTACTGAAATCGAGGTAAACTATATCCACAGCATTCCCTTCATCTACCAAGCTGGTAATTTTATCAAAAAAAGAGATCAGATTTGTCTGGCAAGACTTGTTTCTCTGAAACCCATGTTGGCTTTTTGTGATTATGGCATTGGCCTCTAAATGTTCACAGACTCTCTGCTTAATGATCTGCTCTAGAATCTTTCCTGGAATTGATGTCAGACTAACTGGACGATAATTGTTGGGATCCTCTTTTTTCCCCTTTTTGAAGATGGGCACAACGTTTGCCCTCCTCCAGCCTGCTGGGACTTCTCCTGTTCTCCAGGAGTTCTCAAAGATTATTGCCAATGGTTCCGATATTACATTCGCCAGTTCTTTTAATACTCTAGGATTTGTCATTAGGATTGTGGAAATAGCCTGAATGATAGATTTATCATCATTTGCTTGCCATTGAACATTCCTATTGTGTAACTGGACAATAGGTAAGCACATAGGCAAATATTTGATCTGTTGGGCTATGATAGCATTTACAATAAGGGTGGTGTGGCCAAACCACTAAGTAAAATCCATAGATGTGGATTTATGCCATGCAACCACAGTTAGTCCTAAGGCTTTAAAACAAGGATGGGGAAAGTAGATTCTGTGAGCCACAAATATATTTTGAAAATTGTCCCTGAATGCACCCTAGGGAATGTAGGGTGAAATTTTGTCATGTGTAGGCTTGATAGGGACCAGTTTTAAAAGAGAAGGTGAGCCAGAAGTTGATTTCTTGTTCATATGCTGTTGAAAAAAAGGCATTCAGAGATGGCAAAAACATTTATTCTCTTCTGTAGTGGGAGGCAGCAGGAGGCAGCATTTCAAAGTTTCTAAACTCCAAAATTTGTCTACATACCCTTCAACTGTCCATTCTGGCAGTGGCAGTCCCAATTAATCCTCTGTTATTCCATATCTTCAGCTACTTTTCAAATGTCCCCATTTCTGTCTCTCCTCCCCTCACTTTCTCCCTTTGTCCTCAACTTGCTTCAACGTGCTTCAAAATAACAAACTATGGCCTGAGGCAGACCGCCAGTTTGCAGCAGCCTGGGGCCAATTCTGGGGTTTGGGAGTGCGCAGCATCCGCACACTCCCAAACCCTACTACGTACTGGTGACATCACGGGTGTGCAGCCCCGTCCACACAGAGCATGCATCAATGACATCACATGCACACCATGTCCAAATGGCGAAGCGTACACGTGACATTTGCTGCACTACCTCGGGGCACTTATGGCAGTCTGGCGCCACCACCGAAAAGAGAACCAGAACAGAGCTCATTTTTCGGGCAGATTGTTGTTGTGGCAGTGCAATTGCCACAGCAAAGATCTGGAGAAGAAAGTCTGTAGTCTGTACTGGCCCTACATTACACTCCATTAATTCAGTAGGGAAGGGGGGAAAGAGGGACAGAATCTTGGCCTTTCCAGTAGGCTTATGCAAAAGCAAAGTGCCACAGTCTCTCCTAGCTTGTTTGTCCTCCATCATTCACAGCTTTTGCCATCTTGACCACACTCTGTTCTAATTTGCACTGCAGAAATAATGCAGTTTGGCATTGCTATAACTACCATGATGCAGTGCTATGACATTCTAAAATTTGTAGTTTTTTATGGCACCAGAGCTCTGTGACAGATGAGGCGAACTATCTCATAAAACAACAAATCCCAGAATTCCATAACACTGAGCCATAGCAGTTAAAACAAGGTCAAACTGCATCATTTCTACAGTGCAGATTTTACCTCTGATACTGCTTTGCCTGGCGTCTCCGAGTTTTCATCTGTGAAATGTTGGAGAATCACCTTAGGGTCACCATAAGCTAGAAATGTCTTGGAGGCACACAACAACAACAACAACATGTGCCTTAGATCCTTTTGCATGATTTGCAACAACAAAAGTGAAATTGCAGTGTGGCATTCCATTTGGCACCAGCAATTAAAGTTGGGAAGCTCCCCTGGGTTTCACTGGCACCCCAAGCTATGCAGAACTTTTTAAGAGCACAAATTAGCAACATTTCTCAAGAAAATGTTTTCCAATTTGTAAAATTATCAGTTCCTTTTTTTACTGACCTGTCTCTTTAGAACATTAAGCCAATGCATCACAACTAATATCTTTCCTTCACTAATTATTATTAAGTGTTACTTATTCTCCCTTAACCAGAACAAGTTTTCACTTCCCAGAATTAATCATAGTTCTGAATAAATCAGAGATGAGAGGCAAGAAAAACGGCTTGGGGTGCTGCTTCCATCTATTTCATATGGCACTGTTCACACTTTATGATGCCATGATTCATAACCATTTGTAAACCAAAGGCCATATTTCCTAGTAGTTAATCTTCCAAGGGGCCATATTGCACAAGTGGGAGGAGCCAAAGCAAGAGGTAGGTGGGCTATTCACTTTCTTTCTTTAACAGTGTGTCTACAATGTAGAAATAATGCAGTGTGATATCACTTTAACTGCCATGACTCCATCCTACAGAATCTCATTTGCTGAGGCACACTGGCAGAGAAGGCTAAAGACGTTGTCAACCTACTGTTCCCAGGATTTCATAGAATGGAGCTACACCACTTAAAGTAGTGTCAAATTGCACTATTTCCAGAGTGTAGGTGCACACAGAGACACCCACACATCCATTCATATACATGCACACAGACACTCATGAATCTCCATACAAACCCACACATAGTAGATTGAGAGGTTGGAGAGATGCACCCTCCCTAACAATTAGTTCATGGGGTGACTCCAAATTGGCATGTTCTGTTTTGGATAAGCTGATCATCAACTAAACTTCCCTATATCAGAAGAGTGCTATAGATGAATACACTAAAAAGTGACCTGAACTGCAAACAGACTGATTTAATATTAACTAACAAAATGAACTTCAACAGGGAGAAATGTAAGGTACTTCACTTAAGCAGAAAAATTGAAATGCGTAGATATAGGATGGGGGATATCTGGCTTAACAACAGTACAAGTGAAAGGGATCTAGGAGTCCTAGTAGATCACAAGTTGAACATGAGTCAACAGTTTGATGCGGCAGCTAAAAAGGCCAATGTGATTCTAGGCTGTCTTAATAGAAGTATGGGCCCTATACAAATCAAAAAGGATGTTGAGAAGCTGGAGAGTTTCCACAGGAGGGGTGACCAAAATGGTTAAGGGTCTGGAAACCATGCTCTGTGAGGAGAGACTTAGGGAGCTGGACATATTTAGCCTGGGAAAGAGACTGCTAAGAGGGGATATGATAGCCATTTTAAAGTATTTAAAGGGATGCCATGTTGAGGATTGAACAAGCTTGTTTTCTGCAGGTCCAGAGACTAGCACACAGAACAATGGATTCAAACTACAGGAAAAGAGATTTCACCTCAACATTAGGAGGAACTTCCTGACAGTAAGAGCCATTCAACATTGGAATGCACTCCCTCAGAGAGTGGTGGAGTCTCCATCTTTGGAGGTTTTCAAACAGAGGCTGGATGGCCATCTGTTGGGGGTGCTTTGATTGTGAATTCCTACATGATAGGCCTGGATGGTGCTTGTGGTCTCTTCCAACTCTATGGTTCTATGGGGCGGTACAGACCGCCCAAAAGAGGTGGTCTCTACTCACCCAGAGAAGCGTCGAAAAGGGGGTCAGGGCAGCCCCAGAGGCCCCATCCCACTGCTTCTGAAGGCCACAGGGAAGCCTGAAAGCAGGGTGCAGCAGGCTCCCTGGGCACCCGCTGCACCCCACTTTCCTCTGCGGTGCCGAGAAGAGAAAGGGGCCACTGCCATGGCCCCTTTCGCCTCCGGGTCCTTGGCGCAGCCATCTAAAGGCCACGCCAAGGACCAGGCACAAAATAGAGCTCTATTTTGGAGCTCTTTTTTGCACCACAGGAAGGGCACACTTGGCGCCCTCCCGCAATGCGATGTTGTCTGGCTCACACAGCGTTGTCTAAATGCTGTGTGCGCCATGACAACATTATGGCACACCTGTATGGACACCGCCATTTTAAAATGGCGGCGTCCATATGCTTTAGGGTTAGGGAGGGTGCAAACGCTGCACCCTCCCTAACCCTAAAAGAACCCTTTAGAGCCCTCTTTGTGCTCATCTGTATCGGGCCTAAGATTCTAATACATCATTAGGAGATGTTACAGAGAGGCGGAATTGTCTCCTTTCATTCCGAGATTTTTCATGCCTCGGCCACAGTATTCTCATCTGCTCTTCATCTGCTCTTAACTTGTTTTACATTCTGCTAGGAGGAAAATGTAATAGTTTATTTAGGCCTAAATCTGATTGCTAGTTCCTAACAAGAGCAGAGCTGCTGAACTGATGGGATTTTTACAATTGTATTCACAATTTAGCAATGAATTCAATGGGGTGACTGTGGGTGCAAATAGCTACTGAATTTCGGTCGCACACACACTCCATACTATCCAAATGTCCTGATTTGACAAGGACCATCTCTATTAATTCTCTGTCATCCCACTTTTTTGACTTCTTTGAAAACATCCCATTTTCTCTCTCCTCCTCCAATGTTCTCCCTCTCTCTTTAATATACTTGAATTGCTGCAAAAAAGAGTTCAAAGTGCAAAAACTGTTTGCTCAACAATAGTTACTCAACAAGAGGAGATGAGAAGAGGGGGAGGAAACTTGCGCTTCCTGGTAGGCATAGAAAAAGCAAACTGCTGCACTCTCTCCTGCAGCTTTTATTTTCTTTCTCATTAATTACTTTTGCTATCTTGATGACACTCTAATGTTGCTTGGTGTAATGCTCCAGACATCCCCTGATACGGTTATCAGTTCAGATACAGTTTGATACAACATTAAAGCACCAGCATGAGTGGACATGGTATGCAATGACACATATAGCACCGGATATCAGGGGTGAGAATGACACGTAGCCACAGCCATGAGAAAAGGTGTGGAGAGAAGGAAGCTTACAAGATAGAGCAATGATATTCCTCCCCACCATTCTGCATTTCTGATGGAAACCAAAGGAATGCCAAGGGATGAGTTCTGTCAGATCTAACAAGACCAAAATCCCTTTTTGGTGACTGGAGGGGGCTGTTCTCACATTTTGGGGAATCCAGATCTTGTCTAGGTGTTGTAAACTCTATGAAACATCACTGATCACAATCAAACCTTCTCATTTCCCAAATACCTATACAAGCTCTTCATTTACACTCCACTCTCTGAGGAAGCAGACTTCAGTCTATGTAAGTTCTTTCAGTTAATTTCAAGGGTGCTACAAGATCTCTCTATATACTGATTCTACAGACTAACAAGGCTATACTGTATCTTTGAATTCTTTACTTTAGAAACATTCCCAGGTTCCATCAGAAGTAATCAAACTTTTGGTCTCCCACTGAACTTTCATGGATTAAGGGTATAAATATCACCCCAACAAGGGGGCTTTACAGACCGCCCAAAAAGGGCGGTCTATAGCCTTCTTTTTTTTATTGCACACCATCGCCGCAGCAAGTACATGGAGCGGCGAAGGTGTGCAATGAAGAAAAGGAGCGCTGAAACCCAGCTCCTTTTTGTGTCACAGTTGCGACACAAAATACACTGCAGGCCCTTTTGGAACATCGCAGCTGCGCAGCGCCATATAGATGCTGCGCAGCTGTGATGTTGTCACTGCGTGTGCTGTGTGAATGGTGCTGCACAGCGATGATGCCCCTGTCACGTGCTAGGGTTGTGGGGCATGTATAAGCTCCGCCCCGAGGCAACCCTAGCATGTGATGAGGGCGCCCCTTAGTGCCCATCTGTTTCAGGCCAATGAAATCTTTTTCTGACAGTTGCTGCAGTCAACCTGCCCCGGCTTGCACCATGACTGTTGTTCTCAGACTTTGGTCTGAGTTCCTTTGTTTGCCCCACTTTTCTCCCAAAGTTACTCATCCAAATTTTGCAGCTTGAGTCTTTCTGTTGTCTGACTTTCCACAGATTTTTTTCTTCTTCAGGTAATTGCACCCTTCTTCATTGGTAATTGCACCCTTCTCCTGAACCTCTAATTCTACTCTCCCATTTCGCTTCCCTGTTTAGTTTGCTGTGTATGTTGGTTGTTCAGATGAGTTACCTGCATGTGTGTGCTCTTTATATTTCTTTAATAAAAGTTCACATAGCTTCACATGACTGAGATCTCTTTCAGTTATTAATAGTATAGCTGGTGCTGGATCATGCATATTGTGTTTCCTCCTCTTGCCTAGCCCAGTTGAATGTTCCCCAAACTAAAGATAGATTGCTGCTTTCAGTGGAGGATCTACTCATACCACACATTTAGGGAAACATTGGGCACATGTGTCCCAGCTTTCATCTGTGAAATGCTGAAGGATATGACACACACACACACACACACACACCGGCCTCCAAATGCATTGGTATGCTGTTGGCCAGCTTAAAATCATTCCTTTGCCTTGGATATTGCTGTTTAATCATGCAGAATGATTTGCTTGGGCTGAATGAGGTGTGAATTCAAGCCCTGTTCTATACATGAAGTAGAGTGATGTGGGGAAGATTAGAGGTGATAAAACAAATTGTACCAATTCAGGCAGCATGGGGTGGGGAGCACTTACATTTTAAATGCTCCCTGCAGAACGAAAATTAGCACAGCAGGGAATCAACTGGGCAAGAACATTTGTCCCTAATGTGCCAGTGGTTTACAGGGCTTTTTGTGTATTTTTTTCCCCAAAGATTGGGTTGTTAGTTGTATTCCAGGGAATATTTGGGAGAGGGGGGGGTTAAAAATGCCATTCTCCTATCTGTTTTCTGAAGTGATATATCCCACCCTTTTGCCTTAAGGTTCTTCATATTTTATTAATTGCCATTTTAGACTTCCTAATCACTTGAGCTTACAAACAGTGTACCCATCACATTAAAAATATAAAATGCTAAAAATAACTAGAATAGGAACATCATAAAACTAAGAGGAAACCAGCCAGAAAAGAGATGAGATCAAAATGTCTGCATGGGTCTGCCCTTGAAGACTACACAGAAAGGTTTCCATTTGTGCAGTATACCACTGATTGTTGGCTGGCAGAAATGTCATATAGGAATCATAATATGAGTTTAAAAGGAACTGCCAATATGCTTCCAGTCCAATTTCAAGTTGGTGGTGATCTCATGTAAACTCCTTGGGATTTTGATACTTGAAAGACTGTATCTCCCTTTATGTATCTGTCCAAGAACTGAGGCTTGCTTGGCAGATGTTCTCTTGTTTGCTTCTAGTAAGACAAATACACAGCTATGAGACATAGAAGTGGGCCTTCTTGGCTTTGGAATCACATCCGCGAAATGACTTCCACTTGGAGGTCTTACTGGTGTCAATTTCAACAACATGTTGAGCACTGACTCTTAACCAAACCTCTCTTGGCCCAGATATCCGTGGTGTGATGGTCTGAATGTTGGGCTACGTCTCTGGAGACCATGGTTCAATTCCTAGCTCAGCCATGAAATGCATGGGGTGATCTTGGGCAAGTCACACTCTCTCAGCCTTTTTAGGGAAGGCAATGGCAAACCTCCTCTGGACAAATCCTGACAAGAAAACCCCATGATAGGCTCTCCTTAGGGTTGCCGTACGTCAGAAACAACTTGAAGACACAATAACGACAACCATCCTAACTTGACTGAGTTGTGTATTTCTGTTTTAGAGTACACTCTTCTGAAATTGTTTGCAATGGGTTTAGTTCAGTTTAAAGTATTGTAAACTCTTCTAAATGGTTTGAAATTGTCCGGTGATGTTTCCTTGCTTGTACGCACTAGGTGATCTTTGGATATACATACAGACTATATGTATTTTAAGTAATATATAAATAAGGGGGGGAGGGCACTGCAATTGTTCTTTAAATTGTTCTTTAAATCTTTGAAGCAAAGCAAACATAACATAAGCACAGGGTGAACCACTTTAGGCAAGGAATTCCACAAACACAATGCCACTATTGGAAATGATATCTACATATTTAGTGGGGCAAATTCAGGACAGCATTGGATAATGACCTTAAAGTTCAAATAGGTAAATATGCAAATAGTAGTAGTAGCAGCAGCAGTAGTATAACAATAATAACCGGTATTCTCTATCAGCTAATTAGTCTGCATGTGCACTGCAGAAATAATACATTGTCAAACAGTTTTTCCCATTCAAATGTTTAAATAATCCCCTACCTGAAAAGCTCTCGATATACAACACACTAGTGTGTCAAGGATAACATTGCCAGATTTTCACAACAGAGTCAATAATCAGAAAGCAGTTATGAAGAAGTTTTCTGTTCTTGCTAAATAACAAATGAAAATATTGATTACAATTATACTAGATGTGTATTTCTCTGTAAAATTAACATAAATTACACAAGGCATGTCCTTCTATCTTTATGAAGAGCCCACTCACAAATTACAGAATTTTTGGCATTTCATTCAGTCTGAATAAAAGGAAAGGTTTTCCAACCCTCAAAAAAGGAAAATCCTTTTTAATAAGGGACACCTGTCAGCCCTATAAGGGCCAAGCTTTCCAACCCTCAAATAAGTGACATCCCTTATTGTAAGGGACATCTATCAAACCTAGTTGAGGACAAAGCTGCCACAAATTTTTCTGTCTCATGTACCATTATTTCTTTATTTCTTATTTTTACTGTATTTAAATCATCCATTTGCTGCCATTCAGCATTGTTAATTTAACAGTTGTTAGGTGGATTTGTAATTGGTTGACAGACCAAGCCTATGGAGTGATCATTAGTGATTGCTTTTCATCCAGGAATGGTATGACTAATGGGATGTCTCAGTGTTTTGTTATTTAACATCTTTATAAATAACATAGGGCTTTACAGACTGCCCCTAAGAGGCAGCCTGCAACTGCCCCTTTTAACGCCATATCGGGGCTGTGGCAACTGCATGCCACATCCCGAATCTTGCGTTTCTGTCGCAAAAAAAGAGCCACAAAAAGCAGCACCCTTCTGCACCATGGAAAGGGTGCCAGAACTGCCCGAGCTGTGGCTTTCTGGCACTTCTTTGGCAGTCAAAGGATAAAGCAATGGCAACTGGAAGACAGAGCAAGGAGATCTCTACTGTTAGGACTTTATTACACAGGGGAAATTGAGGGTTTAAAAAGGCATTTTCCCAGGACAGTTTGTGATTGTGGCAAAGATTTCCCCACAACGTCACACTTAGAGAGGACTTATCCTGAGAATAACCAGGAATGCTCCAGCAAGAAATCATTCATGGAGAAATCCCATGAATGATTTGTTATTGTCAGTTCTTCCTGAGATAAGTCCTCTGTAAGCGAAAAGCTTTTCCATGATGATGTGACTGTGCTGGGGAAATGCCTTTTTAAACCCCCAAATTTCCCCCAGTCCTTAGAAAGTTCAGTCCATTCCCCTGAACACTATAGATCTTTAACAGGGAACTATAAGTATTTGACCAAACTACATATTTCAGGGTTCCATTGTCATTGTTGTGTGCCTTCAAGTTGTTTCTGACTTATGGTGACCCCAAGGTGAACCTGTCATGGGATTTCTTGGCAAGATTTGTTGAGAGTAGGTTTGCCATTGCCTTCCCCTGAAGCTGAGAGCATGTGACTTGCCCAAGGACATCCAGTGGGTTCATGGCTGAGTGGAAATGGAACCCTGGTCTCTAGAGTCCTAGTCCAATGCTCAAATCACTATGCAGGGCATGGAGTAATTCAGTCAATAAAACTCCCAAAAAATAATTGTATGGAGCTAGAAACAATGAGGAAAGGCAATGCATTCTACTTCCCCCCTCCAATAAAACCTACTGGCCCTTGAGCAATTGATCTGTAATTCCCCCTTTCCCAGTTCGGTATTTCCAGTTACACTGGTGTGACAGCACATTCTGTTTGCATCATCATACACCACATTCATTCATTCCTCTCTCTCTCTCTCTCTCTCTCTCTCTCTCTCTCTCTCAATATATATATATATTGCAAGTCTTTCCACTTAAGGTCACAGAAATTATAGCAACAACAACAGATGTGTGCTCTCATTAATAAAAGTATAATATATGTCTAGCCTGCTCTCAAAGAGAAGCCAGAAAATTACAGATTATATCTGCGACTGCAGGGGGAAAAAATGACTCTGTAAGTTAAATGCTCTATTATTAAAAATGTCATCCTGTATGAATTTCATAAATAGCACAGACAAGAATGAAGTAACCATTTTAAAAAGTCTAGAGGGGATTCCATAACAACATTTAAATGCATTACTACTCAAACAATTTGATTGGATTATAAAATATTTAAAAACGGCAGCTGTACTTGCAGTGTTTAATATTGGCTATTTTGATTTCTGGAGCATCTTACCTAAGTTTACTAGTTATCTCATTTGAATATAAATATATATCCAGCTCCCTGACATACGAAAGCCCAGGATATTGACTTTTCATTTACAACATTCAGACACAAAGGCAATGATAAGGAGTAAAAGCGGAGATGTTGTGTGAAAATAGACTGGGGAATTCAGGGCAATCACATCGATCAAAGGTACCCATAAATGCTTTGGTGCTCAAGTACTTTGCTAGAGAAGATCTTCTGAGGCTATTTAGAGAAGTCAGGAAGACATCCTTGCCTAGCTTGAAAAGCTACTGTCAAACAGAATGGATGTAATTATAGGCCAATGCCATACATAAATGCATAGTGGTAGGATCAGGCCACCAGCTGACTATTTCTCAGTGATGGATGATCATATCAGAAAATTCTTTTTTAAAAAAAAAAATGATAACATTCTAAGCCAGGATGGATACAATATGGGGTACAAGCCATAAATGGTCCATGACATACCTCACCTAGAGTTTTTGGTGAGAGTATGAAGCATGCTAGAATGCCTCTTTATTCATGGGATAATCTCATGATAATCACATCATTGTGTGATAATCTTCATGTTATTGTATGAGATTGATGGGACATATCACTTTCTTGCCGGTCTGATAAAGTCCAAACTCTATTTACTTGTCTGTTCTCCCTCATTAATAACTCTGGACATCTTGAGTTAAATTTGATGTGGGTCTCAATTTTCATCTGTAAAATACTGAAGGCTATGTGTCCCTGGGGGGAAAATGAGGAAACCCATTTTTTACCTGAGAATAAATAATTGCAATTATTCTTTCCAACAATATTATGCAGCTGCTCTGGATTGTCCAGGAGCACAGGAATAGGGAACAGCATCCCAGATGGCTGCCATATTACCCAGAATGGAGTGGATTTACTACCACATGACAGTGGATATATTAGCCCTCCTTTGCCCTGACTGTCAGTACCTAGAGAGGACCATAGCATTCAGCCACGGAAGTTAAAGTGGTGTCAAACTGCTTTATTTTTGTGGTGTGGATTCATCCTCAGTCTACAATGGACACATTGTAGCTTCCTTAATATTATTGTACACATTAACAAAGAGACTTTTAATAGAACTGGTGGATAACATATTTGGAGAATTTTTTTTTATTAGAAAAGCATCAAAAAATCTTTACATAAATAAAGCTAAATATCCTGAATCCAAGCAGATCTAGCCCTTTAAGAAGCATAGCTCCTAAATTATGGAGGAATCATCTTCCACTCAGATTAACTAACCTCCATCCTAGATGGGTATAGATTTCATAATACTAAAATAAATGCACCACCACCTTCTCAGAACCTTGTGGTGTGAATTCCAGGAATGTGACAGTTATTGCACACTGAAAATAATTTGGAACAGGTTTCAATTCCCGTGGATGGCATTTATTTGGGTTTTTTTGAGGCTTCTGTCAGTTTCCAGGAAATGTATCTTTGATTTGGCTAAGTTTAAATCAAGGGTCGGGACATTTGCAAAAGGGTGGCATCATAAAATAGGACGTAAACTTCATTTATGTGGCAAAAAAGAAAAGAAAAGAGATGGACCTTTTGCTTGGTTAAAGGTGGGTTAGTGGTGGAAGGCATGCCAACAAAGCTCTTAACATTTGGCTGCCATTATTGCTTTTTTAAAAAGAAAGAAAATAAATGTGTAGACTATAGGCCATTCTGTGCATAAAATAATGTCAGGTGTATACTGTGGCCAGCACTAATCTTTCTCAGTTCTGCTGCTGCAAGAATACAAACATTTCTCCTTTCATATGTCTAAAATTGTTGAGACCTACATATCCTTCAACTGTCCTGGTTTGGCAGGAATGATCCCAATAAATCCTCAGCTGCCTTTAAAATGTCCCAGTTTCACTCTCCTTCCTTCACTTTCCTCCTCTACTTTCAGCTTAGTTCAATTGCCGCAAATAATTTATTCATTTTTCCCAGCGTATCTTGACCCTCCGAATACCTGATATTGTAGAAGTCTGCAGATTGCGCATTACAAGGGAGTATAGTAAAGTAATAATTATCACCCGGAAGTTATTAGGGCATATTGATGAAATTTTGTCATTGTCATCAGTGGTCCCAAAGGGCCTTTTTCTGTTACCTACGGTCAGCCACAGAACACAAATATTACATAGTCCCCCATTATCTACAGTTTTACTGTCCACAGTTTTAGTTTCAGTTATGCAGAATGAATTGTTGCCCCAAAATATTACTGGTACACGGTTCACTGGCTGTGTTCCCACTACGTTTAAATCCAGATCTTGATCCTGGTTAATAATAATAATAATAATAATAATATTTATTTCTTACCCGCCCCTCTGTAAAACAATCGAGGCGGGGTACATTCCCACTGAATCTGATTTCAGACAGTGATTCAGAAAGGGGGGGGGCATGCTTTTTACCAATTTTTGCACATTTAACCCACGTCAAAAAGACGCTGGTAAAATGGGGCATTTTGGGGGCTGAATCTATTTGTTTAGAAATAAATCGATTCAGCCCAAGTGGGAACAAGGCAGATTTGAATCAGAATCAAATCTGCCCTGGTTCCCACTGGCAGCCCGGCCCGGTGGGCAGCTGGTATGGCCCAACCTCTTCTGGCCCCAAAATGCCCAGCCCAGCCTCCTTACCGGCTTCTTTGGCCACTGACTGACTTCCCTTGGCTTTTTAAAAAATTTCCCACAGCTGGGGAAGCCGGAAGGAGGTCATAGAGAAGCTGGAAGCCTTGTGACCTCCTTCCTGGCTTTTCCCCGGCTTCTCTGCGACCTCCTTCTGGCCTCTCCAGCCATGGGAAAATTTTAAAAAGGCCACAGGGAAGCCGGTCAGTGGCCAAAGAAGCCGGTAAGGAGGCTGGGCCAGGGATTTTGGGGCCAGGAGAGGCTGGAGTTGGGCTGGGCAATCATGCTGCCCCCCCCCCCCACTGAAACGATTTCTGAAACCGGTGTAAACATAGTGGGGACCATGTGGGGTTTTTTGTTTCTTTCAGAACCAGTTTCAGGAATCAGTTCAAGCAATGGATTTTCTGGTAAGTGGAAACGTAGCCAGTACTATCCATGGTTTCAGGCATCCACTGGGTGTCTTGGTACATATCCCCCATGGATAACAGGGGATAGCCATATTTTCTTTTACCCTTAAGGATAGTGTCCTAATACAGATTGGTGGCACTAGTCTTCTGAAATGTAACCGAGCATAGCCAGGCATTTCCTCTTCCTGTTCTATCCTTTCCTCGGAGAGACAATAATGTTCTTGGTTAGCTTTTTGAGAGGTGAGTCCTCTAAGCCTTCCACTACAGGCTCCAGCTGCATGGTCACAAAAACAACAAGGCAAACTAAGGAGGTCATTGCATAAGGAACACTGGAGACAAATTTGGAAAGTCTCCTTTGTAATGGAAGGTCTGGTTCTCAAACGTTAGCACAGTGCAGACTGTCCGACCTTCTCCTGAAGATGGGCTGGTAATATAAAGGCAGATGCATTATGTTTATTAATACTTGTCTCCTCAATGGAATCTGAACAGCCAAGGAGACCACCTCTCTGATGGGAAGACGTCAGGGTCTTAACCTGAAAACAATTATCGGAGTGCTTATACCACTTCTGGCAGGCACCCAGTTGCTCTGTTGAAAAACCAGGGTGATTTAGAGGACCTTTCTCACTCTGTAGACTAACCAGACCTCACATTTTTGGAATCCTGCACCTTTCCAACTCTAATTTATTATTAAACCCAGGCTGATATTCTCCATTGGGATTGTGTGTTGTGAATCTGTACATGGGACTTACACATTCATTGGGTTATGCAACCATTGTTATCAATAGCAATGCTGTGCAACTGAATGCATAATTTAATGCACAATCAAATGTCCACAAGGTGCATCCATGTACAATGTGCATTGAATGTAAGTGCAAGCGTGTCCATGTCCAGGCAGAATGGTGCCACATGTACAATATTTTGTTAGCTGCTTTGAGTGCCATTATCAGGAGAAAGGCAGGAAAAAATTGTTGTTGTTGATTATGATGATGATATCCACAGGTGAGAAAAATCAACTAAGATTCCACAATAATCATAAAGTTGGAAGAAGTTGAACTCAAGTTCAACCCCTTCTCAGTGCAAGAAGGCCAGCTACAACATTCCTAGCAGATAGCTGTACAGCTTTTTTATGAAGGCATCCAGGAAAAGAAATCCCACCACCTCTCTAGGTAATTGATTCCATTGTCAGTCAGCCCTTAGTGTCAAGATGTTCCTTCTAACAAGTGATCAAAATTTACCCTTCTGTAACTTAGAACTATTAGATCTGATCCTATCTTTGGACATCAGAGAACAACCTTGCATCCTCCTCTCTGTGATGGCCCTTTAAATAATCATAAAATTTAATCATGTCACCCCACAGCCATCTCTATACCAGACTGAACACGCCCAGCTCTCCCAACCTTTCCTTGTGTGTTTTCTTCTCCATACCTCTTACCATCCTCGTTGCCCTTCTTTGAATCTACTCCAATTTGTCTGTATCCTTCCTACAGTGAGGTGCCCAGAGGTGAATGCAGCACTCCAGACTAGTGCAGAATAAGGGTGAGACTGAAACTTCCCTTGTCTTGGAAGCTTCCCTTGTTTTGGAAACATGCAAACTAAAATATTATTTGCCAGAGTTGACAATACAGGTTTAGTCTCCCTCATCCAAAATGCTTGTGATCAGAAGGGTTTTGCATTTTGGATTTTTTCTGATTTTGGAATATTTGCATATACATCATCATGGAGATGGGACCCAAGTCTAAATGTGAAATTCATTTGTGCTACAAATGCACCTTATAAATGCCTGAAGGTGATTTTAAACACAATATTTTAAAAATAATTTTGTGCATGAAACAGAGTTTATGTGCACTGAACCATCAGAAAGCAAAGGTCTGACTATCTCAGCCACCCATGTGGACAGTTCTGGATTCTGGAATATTTTGTCATTTGGAATTCTGGATGGGGATACTCAACCTGTACTGGGCTATGTGGATTCAATATAAGGCAACTTCCTACATTCATGCATGTACACTTTCCCTGACTATTCACCTCTTTGTACACATCCTTTGTCTGGAGAATGCACTGCAACATTCTGATGTATCAACCATTTCAGTGTCTCTAATGTGTGCATTGGTGGATCTGAATATCACTGGGATGGTGAAACTGTTCCAGCTTTCATGTAAATTTAAAAGGTCCTATTCAAGATGCTAAATCCTAGCCCCCAAAATATAGTCAGTATCTTTTAAGTTAAAAACCAAGAGAGGTTCCCATGTTTCACAGACAAGTCAGAAGCCATTTTTGGCCTCCCTCTGCTTATGCATTTAACCTGTTTTCCATCCATTTTCTTTTTCCTTTGTGATTTCCCCCTTTCTGTCTCTTTTCTAACCACAGAAAAGAGCATAATGAACTCGTAACTCATTTGAATATAGTTTATTAGTGACACAAACACTAATCTATTAATCAATTGAAAACAAGTTGGTAAAAGGAAGGGAACATTTTTAAAAAATACATTATTATTATTATTATTAGAAAAGGGAACACACACACATATGCAAGTGCATGTGCGTGCACACACACACACACATCTTAAAAGGAGGCCCCATTATCTCTACGGGTTTCTCCGCTGAAGTTAAAAATCTGAAAGATTTTCATTCATGTCTCATTAATATGCAAAATTATTCAAATGAGGCAGTAATTAACCATCTACTCAGTAGAAAACCTTTTCATGGTAATTTATGATAAACTCAGTTGCAGCTTTGATTGAGACGAGGAAGCGAGCATGCATACAAAAAAGCACCTGAAAAAAAATATTTTTAAACACCTAACTTATTGCTCAGCTAATTACATGGTAACCGTGTTCACAGTTTATTTCAAAGGCAGGCCTATGGGCGAAAATAATGCAGGCGTAACATCCTTTTGAGCCTGCCCTACATTTCATCAGAGAGCTTAGTTTCCTTTTTACATCTCCCTGCACCATCTCTGTCGGCAGAAAGCCAACTGTGCATCGGCATGGTGGTGCCCTTCTGAGGCTCCACTTCTCTTCTGTGGGCCTTTGTTGTGGGCACTGGCAGCTCAGGATCAGTTGGCATCACAAATAGAAATTCATTTGCCCATCCACTCCTGCATCTAATAGGTGCAAGTCTTTTTCTGACTCTAGAGCTTTCTCCGAGGCCTAAATACCCTAAAGGCACCAGATCTTGTCTGATCTTGGAGACTAAGTAGGGTCACCCCTGGTTAGTACTTGGATGGGAGAAGGACAATGAATGCCAGGTACTGTAGGCTATATTTCAGGGGAAGGAGCTGGAAAAACCACCTCCGAGTATTCCTTGCCTTTAAAAACCCTTTAAAATTCATTGGGTCACCATAAGTCAACAGGGGACCTGAAGTCACACAGAGAGAGAAATTCTCCAAACACAGAACCTTCCCTCTCTGTTTCATAGAAATCACTGGAGCAAAGGGAAAAAGAAGGGGTGGTGGTGCTGCTGGTGGTTTTCCTTTCTTTTTCTTTGAGAAATGTTTATATTAACTGTCTGTGAAATGTTGGAGGATATCTTATGGTGACTCTATGAATAAGAACTCCAAGATCCTCAGTCATCAATGGCCCTGCTCAGGTCTTGCAGACTTTGGGCCCATTCCCACTTGCGGAAAAACCCGCATTGGAACCGGGCTGTGCTCTGCTTATGAAAGCGATTCTAAAAGGCCCCTCGTTCACACTATGAAAAGGGACCTTGTTTGGAACCGCTTTCTTAGCCGGGAACGTTTGTCGTTCCCGCTGGAGCTGCCATGTAAAGTGACAGCCCTTAATGCCCCATCCCCTTCCCACAGGGGGATTTTTTTTATTGGGGGGTATTGATCGCAAAATCAATCTTGTGCATTTGCGATATTGTGCATTTGTGATCTTGTGCATTTGTGATCTTGTGTATTTGTGATCAGTATAATGAAGAAAAAGAGAAAAAAAGGAAGGAAGCAGGGAAGGAAGGAAGGAAGGAAGGAAGGAAGGACGGACCCCCCAGGAGCAAGTGTGTGTGGTTTTTTTTCTTCTTTTTCTTCATTATACTGATCGCAAATACACAAGATCACAAATGCACAAGATTGCAAATGCTCTCCAAAACAAACAAACAAACAAACAAACCACGATTCTGACCAGCATTCCCACTTACTGGAAAAGCTCCAGAATCTTGTTTTCCAAAAAAGATCACTTTAAAACTAGTGTCAGGAAAGCCTGGGCTATTTGCTTTTAACCCGATCCTTTCCTCCACTAATGGATCAGATGAGGATCAGAAGTCGATTTGAGTGTGAACGAGGGTCATATAGCCCGTGTCACACTTCGAATCAAAATGTAGTGGGAATGGGGCCTTTGTGTTCTTCCTCTTGTACTCTCAGGGCAGTTCTGCTGAAATTTACTATCATTCAAAAATAGGAGGGTGTATTAGGGTTCCCAGAGTGAAAACTGGAGATGGCTCCTGTACCTTTGATGGAAAAATGGGAGAAGGGATCTCACCCAGTGGTTCCTTCTTATCTGATTGCCTGCTGGAAATTCCTCTTGTGCACACTTTCAAATATATAGCAGCCCCCCTCAGATTTTACTCTGGCACTCTAGTGCTATAGCATGAAATGTTGCTTTTTGAACTATAGATCCCAGAATTGTTTACAGCAAAGATGGGGAACTGTATAGGGCCAGGGGCCATTTTCCTCCCAGATCTCTTCCTGTCATCCATACCCCCTCACAAACACACACATAGGCACTTATACAACATACAGCAGAGGTTTGATTTGATACTCTAAAGACCACAGTTTGGATTCTTGATCAACCATGGAAACTGATTGGATGAAGTTGGACAAGCCACCCACTCTCAGTCTAGGAAGAAGGCAAAGAGAAATAGCTTCTTAACAAATCTTGCCAAGAAAACCCCAAGATAGGTTTGTCTTAGGGTTGGAAGCGACTTCTAGGCATACAACAGTAATATCAGATCTCCAGCTTTTCTTGTCCAAGCTAAATATAGCTGTTGCTCATAGAGCTTAGTTGTCAGACCTTTTACCATGTTGGTCAACTTTCTCTGGACAAGTTCCAACATGTCAACATCTTTCGAACTGTAATGCCCAGAACTGGATACAATATTCCAGTTGAGGTCTAACCAAAGTAGTACTATGGATTCCCTTGATCTGGATACTACATCCCTTACTGCAATTTCATATTTGAAGGGAAAAAAGAATCTGTCCCCTTATTGAATATCTATCACCAATCCACCTGCCCCAACACAAAACAAATAATTGATTAGGGCTGCCAACCTATGCCCTCTTCCCTTGGAGTATATCCCATGAAGCTCAATGTGAACTACTACTACTATGTAAACATGCAAGGGGATGTGGTGCTAGCAAAGGGAACATAGATGGCGTAATGAAGTCTTTTCTACAAGCAGGGAGAGATTAACAAAGTCTTTTTCTTATGTGAGGAGCATTAAAGGAGGTGACAAGGTTAATGCACTGTATACGTGATGTCATCCAGAATGGTGTTTTATTGTCATCAGTGGAGAAGTTCAGGACGGGGAGCATCCTTTACTGAGCACAGGGGAACACATTTCACAAACATTAATTCTTCAGGGAAAGGAATACAAGTAGAGGTTGGTCTCCCCCCAGCCTCCACTTTACCACCTTTGTAGTCACATTAAGGAGGTGAGTTGTGGGTGGCAGTGATAGCATTTGAATACATATTAGTTCATACAGCACTTGCAGTCAACAGTGATACCAAGGATCCAAAACTATGGGAGGGAAGAGAAGACAGGAAGGTATTCCCCCTTTCCCCTCCAATTTTTGAAATACCTTGATAACACTTTTTAAAAAAAAAACCAAAAAAAAAAACCCAAAACAACCTTCATGATATACTTCAGCCTGAACCAAGGGCTGAATCTTTTTCATGACTTATGTTGGTGCAACTTCTACAAGTATTGCTTTGGCGGGTGGGGAAATCCTAGGAAAGGGGCTGAGTATTTGCTGGCTGAGTTCAGAAAGAGAAGGAAAGTTGAAGTAGGAGAAAAACTGTGGTTTCCAGGACTCAAGAATAGGCCATTTTCACCTTCAATACTTAGAGAAAGTGATGGTTCCTTTCTTTATTAAAGCTAGTATTGTACTTCAGCTCTTGCCTTTATTTTTTTATTATTTTTTTTTTTGAGATATGTAAGTTTTCTTAGTCTCGTTCATACGCACTCGCCTCCCCACATACCACACAGCCACCATTTACCAGAGTTCCCTCTACATCCAGCCAGCCTTTAGGATGAGCACAGTCATGCCTCCTGGAATTTCGTACATCCTCTGGCATTGTTTTCCTTCGCTTCTTCCTTTACCTTCTGTGTAACATGCCCCTATATTTTATTCTTCTTTTATCCTTAATTTATCCACACATCATATCAAAATCCATAATTTTGGCTCCAAAACCTGCCCTTGGCTTATATATTAGGTCAACTCATACATATGTATATTCAGTATGTATTTAGGAAAGGAAGAAAAGGGTACGTCCATTGAAAAGAAATTTCTATATTGCATTCACACGTATTTTGTATTTTTTTTTAAAAAAAAATAGGGCTTTATGGTTGCATCCAAACATAACAGAATCATCTATATCTACTCTTTATGATGTTGCACGAGGATAGCTTCTTATGCAACAATATTTCTCCAGTTGTACATTAGTGCTGTGGGCAGAGCTCTTATTCTGCAAGCCAAATCATAGAACCACAGAGTAGGAAGAGACATAAAATCAAAGCACTCCCAACAGATAGCCTTCCAGCCTCTGTTTAAAAACCTCCAGTGAAGGAGAGTCTACCACATGCCAAGGTAATGTATTCCACTGACAAACAACTCTTACAGAGAGCAAGTTCATCCTAATTTAGGGGTGGAATCTCTTGAATCCATTACTCCATCATTTCATATAGACAAATGCTTCTGCAATGATGAAGAATGGGATGGGCATGTGGGGGATTTAGAAGGCTGTTCAGTAAGCTGTGGGGTAGTATATGGCTCAACCTAGCATAGGTCAGCATACAGATCTACTATGTTATGATGATGCAAAAGGATCTTGTAGCACCTTTGAGACTAACAGAGAGAAAGATATTCTAGCTTATGCTACAACTTCTTTCAGTTCGTCTCAGCCTCAAAGGTGCTACACGATCCCTTTTCATACTGATCTTCCAGACAAACTTAGCTAAGCCTCTGAAATTAACCCCTATATGATTGCAACCACTGATTGACTGACTGAGAAATAAGCAAAATAAATAAATAGCACAAAGGACAGACTGGGGCTACTTCATTGTCTCTGTGCCTTCAAGTCATCTGTTGACTTAAAGTGACTCTATGAATTTCATAGCATTTTCTAAGGCAAGTGGTGTTGCCACTTAATTCCTCTGAAATTTAGCCTACAGGACCTAGTTTTCATTTGTTGTCTCCCATCCAAGTACTAATCAGGACTGATCCTGCTTAATTTCCAATACCAGACAGGATCTGGCGCCTTTAGGGTATGTAGGCCCTGGTAATTCATTGCCTAGAAGCCAGCATGCTATAGTGGTTTGAGTGTTGGACTACTGCTTTATCACACTAGGGGGCAAACAGGATTTAAACAAGAGTTAAAAGAGAGTTAAACAGGAAATGTCGTGTGATAAACATAGGACATTAAATCCTGTTTGCCCCCTAGTGTGATAAAGCAGATACCAGGGTTCAAATCATTACTTGGAAATGGAAACCCACTGGATGATCTTTGGCAAGTCACACTCTCTGAGTCTCAGAGAGGAGGGGAAAGGCAAACTCCTTCTGAACAAATCTTGCCAAGAAAACCCTGTGACTGATTCATCTTCGTGTCTCCATAAGTTGGAAATAATTTGGAGGCACACAACAACAACAACAACAACAACAAACATCTTTGCCAACATGGTAATAAAATGCAGTAAATGAAAACAGCCAGTCAGATCCCCTTCTAACATCTCGTCAAAGTGTTCCAAAGGAGGCAGTCTCTTATTACAGCCTTTTTAGAAATCTTCATCTGTAGCTAAACTCCTATGAAACTATGGGATTTGGTGTTCCTTCCCCCCTCCCATTTCCTTGCCTAATCTTCCACCTAAATCTACCTCCCTGTAATTTGAAACCATTGTTTGTTTTCTTTTATCCTGGCCTTCATCTATTACAAGTCTTTGTTATTAGACATTTATCTTGTTTTTGTCTCTTTGGGAGAATAACCTGACATGAACTATACAACGGGTGTCTAAATTTCCATGCACACTTTTCAAAAAACATTTGCCCCATTGTTTCAGCTGTGGCCTCACAACAAAACCTTGTATCATTTCCCCTCCCACCCACCCCTAATCAGAGCGCCATGTAATTGTTTTGTTTAGGAAAATATTCCCCAGATCGGCATCTTGTTCCAAACAATTTTGCTCTTCTATGGTGCATTTGCCATCGCCTGATCTAATACCTATACTTACAATCTGAATCTTTTGAAACAGATTCCATTGTTCGTCATTATTTATTATGCTTCCTATTGTTTCCAGATGGTGCAAATGAACAATAGATTCATTCACTCCTCTGGAAAAAAAAATGAACCCAAATTAATGGCAATATTGGGCCGTTCTCCTTCCCATGAGAGAGTTGTAAAAGTTTTGCACTTCCTTTTCTATTGTGTCAGTGTGGCATACAACAAGTTGCAGTTTTAACAACACACCTGCCAGGCTCATCAACAAACAGCCTGGTTCTAACACTCATTTTTCAAACTGGTTAGGTCCTTATGTTATTATTGTATGACACTTGGAAGAATAGTGGTGATAAAACTTTTCAACTGATGAAGTTGCTTTCTGTTTGAGTAAGAGCCCTATTCCAAATGATACTGTGCTCTAGTTGGTAATATCTGTCCAAGATGCCCAAGAGACGGTTGTGAGTTGCACTTGGATTGGTTTGGGTTTTTTTAATAATAAATTTTATTGGTTAAAAACATATTACATTCTATTCAACAATCTTTTAACATACATCAAGATATATAGGTACAATGAGGTTTGTTGAAGTTTATTAATCTCTGTTGCTTTCTTCTTCTTTCTTCTCTCTTCTCATTTTTTCTTCTGCTTCTCTTAACTCTCACTCGAACCTTCTCCTTATGCAACATCCAACCTACAAATATCATTCTTCTCTTTCATCCATCATCTCCTTTTAACCATTCACCAATTCATCTATTCACCCACTCTTACCTTCTACATAACTTGCCTTATCCTTCATTCAAAACACCTCTCACACTAACTTCCTCCTCAACCCTTGACCATTTCTTTTCCCTATTTTTTTTAATTTCCAAGATATCTGTTTATCTTACTTGTTTTTATTTCCCTACTTACTATACTTCAATTTACTTATACATCGTTGTTACTGGAACTGAAAATTACAATTGTTATTTATCCAAGTAATTTATATAGTTTTACTGTTTTATTTTATTTGTAATCTAAGACTAGTTAATCATATAAATAAACAACACTAAAGAAAAATAAAACTAAAAACTATGAAGAATGTAAAAATAAATAAATAACTAAATTAAAATATTAATAGTAATAATAAAAGTAGGAGAAAGAAGAAAAAAGAAAAGAAAGAAAGAAAGGTTTGGTTTGGTTTTTTGAGATTCAGCAAGATCTGTTAATTGGGGCCCTCTGAAATGTGGTGCTGGAGGAACAACGTTTTACTTGCCAAAAGGACAAAAAAATTGGTCTGATCTCCCTGATCTCACAAATCTCCCTAGAAGCCAAAATGACTATAAATGAAGCCTTGTCTACATGGGCTAAAAGGTCCATCCCACCCAACCCCATCCCATCTTCCCACCACCACCCTATCTGGCATTGTCCTGTTTGACCCAGTTCTGGTGCAAACAGTCTAGACAATGGCCAACATGTCTCATACTGGAACTGAGGCATAGCATTGTTAAAATGGAGTAAAAAACTGTGCTGTAGATCTTTCAGGAATATCTGGAGTTCTCCATATCCATGCTGTGGTGGCTGTCTGCATAGACATCCCCCTGGGCTGCCCAGTGTACCCACCACCACAATGGGTTGCTCATTCTGAGGTCAGAACAAGGTGCCCATTATGTTACCATTGCTGGGACTTTCATTCTGACCTTGGAAATGACTGACCCATGGCAGTGGTGGATGTGCCAGGTGCCCGACACATCACTGGAATAATTGCTGTGGGGCAGAAATGGAGGCCAAGGTAGGGAAGAAAAAGGCACAGCTGTGGGGCCAGGATTCTCTGGGCTGTCCCTGGAGTATCCTGGTCAGTGCAATAATGGCCTGAAACTATCATATTTTGGTTGCATCATAGGATGGCATGATCCATTGGACAAGAAGATAAAGCTTGGTAAAGTGGGAGGCAGTAGGAGAAGAGGGAGACTGCATTGCAGGTGAATTAATTCAGTCAATGAATCTGTGTTCTGGAGCTTGCAAGACCTGAGCAGGGCTGTGATGATCAGGACTTACAGCTGCAGGAATTCAAATTCGGCATCTTTGTAATGCACTGGGACATCAACTAGGGAAAGCCAATTCACATCTGTACACTCTTGCCATTGTGCTGTTACACATCTTAGCAATTCACTAACTGGATTTCTTGCCATCTCTGCTGCTCAGCTAAATATACATACAGTTGTGTAGTGTGCACAGCAATAGAGTATTTTGCCAGCAATCCCATGGGAGCCATGAGGGGTGCAAGTGAACCCAAGCTTCTAACCTGGAGTTTTACATCTACTTTACATTTCTTTTCTTCCTTGTCTTCTGTGAAAATACGAAATGGTTAAAAAAAATGAAACAGAGAAAATGTGGGAGAGAGGCAAGGGATTCAGCTGCCCCATTCCTTTATTATAAAGTCATTTTTTTTCCAAATCACCTTTCTGACACATTTGTCCATATTGATTAGATGCTTTTAGAATGACATTGTCTGACCTGTCGAAATCTATCAATTGCTCTTCGGCTGATGCCTAATTCCCAGACTCCGTGCAGCAGGGCTGATATACATGAAAGCTTTTCTCTCCCTCCATCCCTCCCTCCCTCCCTTTGCTAAAAAAAAAAAAAAAAGATCAATATTCATATGCATATTAAATCTGCATTAGTATTGCTTTTCAATTTGGTCTTTTAACTGACCCTCCCTGATATTTCCACATGCAGAGACACACATCTCCTCTTTCCTTTTCCACAGGACTAAACATATCACTGGTAGTATTTCAAGCATACAGATGTGATACCATATTCCCATGATGTTTAGATGAGTTATTAGAAACTTGTTGCATATTAGGATAAATGCATATTCCCCGTGGCTTTCATTGTATTTTCATTTAGTGAGCTGCAAACTTGACTGTTAAATATGTTTGGCCCATTTCAATATTTTCCCCTTAAAACACACACACACATGCAGAGAGAGAAACTCCCTGTTTTGTAGAGAAAGGAGGCCTTAATTGTTCCCAAGGTATTGGATAATCCACTTCTGATGGGTCTTAGGTTGAACTAATAGGCAAGAAACTTACAGCTTAGCTGCACTGGGTTTTAATCGGGTAATGAGCCACAGAATTCTCAAGTTCAAAACTTGTCAAGACGAACAGATCATCACATTCAAAGTTGAAGCAAGCCTCTAAACTGATTTTCTTTTCTTTTTTTAAAAAAAGCAATTAATTATTACCCCAGAAAAAAGGAGATTTTTCCAAGCTGATTGAAAGCTTCCTGGGTTAATAGGCAGAAAACAATTATGAATTCTTGGAATAATTTGATCTGTTTATTTGGATTTTAACCCTCTTCTCTTTTTCCTTGGTATGGAGGAAAACAAGCAGACAAGACAACCATCAGAGAATGAACATATTATTAATTTAGGTGAAGTGAGCACAAGATAGCAAATTTTTTCCACCTTTCCATAGCACACACTTTGCTCAGGGCAGCTTATGTCCGGTCTTTGAGGCCAGCCAGGGCCAAAGTACTAAGCAAAGTCCATTAGACATGAGCCAATAGAAGCTCCAATCATGTAAGAAGCTTACCAGCTGGTTACAATTTTCAGACTCAGGCAGTCCAAACCAGTAGGATACAGCAAGAAAGCCAATGCATCAATCCAAGGGAGTGTACAGTAGTAGTGTGGTGAATTTATGATGAAAAATCCAAGGTTCTTTGGAAACACAAGCCAGGAATCAAGAGCACAAGAGTGCTGCTTCCTCCTAAACCAGTTCAGCCATGAAAACCCATTGGGTGACCTTGGGCAAGTCACACTTTCTCAGCCTTAGAGGATGGCAGTAGTAAACCTCCTTTGAAGGAACCTGCCCCCCCCCCCCCAAATCCTGTCAGAGGCTTGCTATAAGTTGAGGGCACACAACAACAGTTGTTGCCTCCTCCTCCTCCTCCACCTCCTCATCATCATCACCATCTCTTACCTGTCCATCCCCATGAATCATGGTGGGGGAAAACAACAAACCAACAACAGTTAAAAATACAACATCAGCTAAAAGTATGCATCTATTTAAAAGGAAAAATAAGAGCCATGTATGTTAAAACAATCAACGATTTAAATTCACCATTTAAAATTTACAGTTTAAAAATCAGCTAGATAGGTTTGTCAGAAGAGATTGGTCTTGAATGCTGTTTTAAATTCAAACAGTATATTCACTTGTTGAGTCTCTTCTGACATTTTATTCCACAGTCTAGGGGCAACTGAAGAAAATCCTCTGGCTGACTGTTGTCAACCTAGCCCTGGCTGACTGGAGTGAATGTCCACCAGAGGACGTTAGTACACAGCATGGATTATATGGGCGAAGGCCATCCTGTTGGTAACCTGGACCCAAACCATCTATATTCCATTATGGTAAGTATTATTAGATCCATGTCTCTCTGTTGTGGCTGCTGGGGAGTGTCACTGTCTGCCTCAGGCACCAGCATGTCCCCTGTCCTTCTCTTTCTTTGTCTGTATCATAGTCTGAACCAGGCACATCTCCCTGTCCTTCTGCTTCACTGTCTGTGTCAGAATCTGAACCTGGGTCCTGTGAACAAGACATGACAGGTTACAGCTCTGGATCTCCAGTCTAAACCCAGTTCTTAGTCCCAACTAGGGTAGCTCCATTTGAATCTATGAAATGGACATAGATGTTGATTTACAAAGTTCGAATTGTTTCAAGAGGTCATTTCTAGTTGGGACTAAAATGAATTTTAGGCTTCTGTCTCTCTCCTATATCTCAAGGGACATAATCCTATATCATAGTTATATAGTGCAAATCTACACATGAGGAGTTACATATCGGTCATGCCAAGCAACCCTTGTGTTGAATGGCAATACTGCACCAAGGCTGAACCAAGACACCGAATGCCCACCTGAAAACATGAATACCGTGTCACTCTGGATACAGAGAGCTTGTCTTGTTTAGGAAGCTATGCAGGGTCAGCCCTAGTAACTACTTGAATACACCAGATAGAGTTTGGGGGGAAAGTATATTCATCCAAGCAAAATGTGCAACTCACATCGCTCTGCAAAGTCCAATTGGGCAGCCATGGACAATGCACATCTATGCACAATGGCACCTCATGAACAACTCTGTTTCCACAACTTTGCATTAAATGCTGATGTTTTTCATCACGCATAAGTGTCCAACTCATTCTGTGAGAGAACTTGCACATGCATAAGACATCAGGAGCCCAGGTATATGTATATAATTCCCTCTGTTTCCAGTGTTCATACTGATAGGACCATTGCACTTAAGGTTACCAGTGCAATAAGGGATAGGTCTCCTGGTTGTGTAGAAGTGGGGATTTTAGCAAGTGTGTCCTACACAACCAATAAAAGACAGGAGCTCTTTCCTGTATTTCACCTGACAAACTCTCTTGTAGCTGAAACACACAGTAGAGAGAAGTAAGAGCAGGCTAGGAGGAATCCCAAAGTTTTGCAGAACAAGCAAAACAAGATAATAATCCTACAGGGAGGGATAATGCATCCTTTGCCATTGGCTATTTGGACTAGGACTGATGGAAGTTGTATTCTAACAATTTTGTCTATCTTGGGTTTAGATTGGGAGATCTAAGAACGTGCAGGAGTACACTTTGTCTTTAACAACAGAGTGTCCTCCGGATGTGCTGAACCTGCAAGTCCCATCATTCCCAAGAGTTACAGTCCAGCATATCTGGAGGGCAACAAGTTGGAGGAGGAAGATCTAACTATACTTCTTTTGTCCTTGCAGGGATAAGGAAGAAAGTCATCTGGAAAGACACCCCAGGACAATGTGAAACAAACAATGGTGATGGGCTGACTTCATTTGTCCAAATGGGCTTGGAGGACATCCAAAATGTTCAGGTAATCAAATGCTCCAATAAAGGTAAGTGCTATTTGCACAAGGGGTTAGTGTGACCCCAGGCTACGTGGGTGATACACAATGAATTTGGATAACTAGCTGCTTCAGATTTGTGGTGAGGGCTGCCAGGTCAACCCTTCAGCTACATTATAGAACTCAAATGTCCTTTTCAGAGAGTTCTCCTGCATTTTATTGTTTTTTTATTTTAGAGAGAGGGTACTGCAAATGTGTCTGGGTGTATTTGTAGCATGAATGCATAAATGTTTGGAGTAAGGCTGATATCAAAGGCTGCAATAAAGGAGGCCAGCCAGGCAAAGATATAAGCAAGAAGAGCCCTCCCTCCATCCACCATCTTGAGGGACAGAAAGGCAAGCCAGCTCCAACAGGCCTTGCCTAAAAAGAAGAAGAGCCCTCCTTCCAACCCATCTGCCATGGTCCAGGCCTCTGAGGGAGAGAAGATCTGCTGGACTTCCCCACCACCTCTCCCTTTTCCTTTTGTTCATGTCTATTTTAGATTGGAAGCCTGAGGGCAGGGAAATGTCTTAATTAAGAAATTGTTTGCCTATACCCTACCATTTCTCCTCAGCCAACCAGTGGCAGCCAACCATTGGCAGCTATGACCAGTGCCCTTGGGTAGCTGCTGTACAGCAGGACAAAACCTTTGTGCAAAGAGGTACTGGTTACCTCCTTGCACAGCATTTTTAAAAAATAGATACAGTAATATAAGCCCCAGTTATGTTTGCATAAAGGCACAAGAAAAATCCAAGAGATGCAAGCAAGAAGAATCTTCTGGCAGAATTCCACATTCCTGGCCCCCAAAAGTCCAAATTTTCCTGAACCACTCAACCAGCATGGCCCTGCTGGATGGAGAATTCAGACATTGTAGTCCAGTGAAATAACATACCCAAGCTTTGCTCCCACAAGGCATTCTTTTTCCAAAGATGCATATTTTTGGACAGTTAAAATATAATGTGTCAAGCACATCAGTAGATTTGTTTCTATACATCATTCCTGCAAACATTGGGGATTGTAGAGGGAATCCACAAATGATGGTGGCATTCTGTTGGATAGCTAGGTAAACAAATAAGCTGTTACTTTCAAAGGTATTTAAACAGAGGCTGGATGGCCATCTGTCAGGGATGCTTTGATTTGAGAGTTCCTGCATGGCAGGGGGTTGGACTGGATGGCCCGTGTGGTCTCTTCCAACTCTATGATTATATGATTCTATAAGTGTAATTCTTTGGGTTGGGGATGGACACCAGCACCCACTACAGGTACCCAGAAATATAAGAATGGTATAGAACACAAGAAGAGGCTTTGCTAGATCAGAAAGTTTTCCCATCTAGTGCTGTCTAGCTAGCAGCATTTTCTAAGGACTTGAACAGTGGGGTTTTTTTCTCACCACCTAAAGTGCAGCATTTTTTGTGTAGAGGTGCAGGACTCTACTTTTGATCTCTGTTCCCTCTGCATCTAAATGGGGTCACTTTGACGAACTACATTGGCACCTGCTGGTCAGCTACAATAGTATTAGCACAGTTTCTCCACCACTAGAGAGCTTGTCTGGTTAAGTAACTAAGCAGGGTCAGCCCTTGGAGACGACTGGTGGGGATGGAATAAATATTCATTATTATTCATTCCCAGGTCAAAAAACAGGATTCACAATAATCAGAAAAAACCCTTTGCTAAGAATATAAACCAGTAAGTATCTTGTGCCGGGATGATGTAGTGATTTGAGTATTTGACTATGACTTTGGAGAACAGGGTTCAAATCCCAGCTCAGTCATGTAAATCCACTGGATGACCTGAGGCATTTCACATTCTCTTAGCCTCGGAGGATGGCAATGGCAAACCCCCTCTGAAGAAACTTGCCAAGAAAACCACATGATAGGATAGCGTTAGGGTCTCCATAGGTAGAAAATGAAACACAGCAACAACAAAGGCACACAATAACAACAAAGTATCTTGTGCAGTTTTCCCCAGTATTTGAATGTCCTGAAGTGCTTGTGGAAGAATGATTCTGCACATACACAAACTTGAAAAAAACCACCTTTTTTTGCACAGAAAATAGATTTTCTATCCCCATAATTTCTGTGCAAAAAACATTATTTCTCATGGATGTGAGGGCGATCTGGCTGCAACATCTGTCACCCCATTGATTGCGAGGGTTGATTCGGCTGATCTGGCTGGCTAGGCGGGAGTCCCCTTCTTCCCTCACCACTCCATGTGCATCCCTCCCAAAGCTGCACACTCGGTGGAAGAGGACAACCCTCCCAGATACAAGGAGTGTACCATTCTTTGGTCAAGGGTATACGATAGCTGTGCTCCCCTGCTAGAACCTCCAAACAAGCTCAAGGTCCATTATTTCTCATGCAGGTGGAAGAGTTGTTTGTTGTTGTTGTTGTTGTTGTTGTTGTTGTTGTATTTGGTGGCCCGCCCACCCACAAAAACCCCACAAATGTTTTTTTCATGCAGAATAATTCCTCCACAATGCTTCTGGACATTCAAAAACAGAGAAATTACTGTGGAGGAACATTCATTTTCTCCTGCAATGAGAAGAAAACTATCATAATTATTCATCCTGATATGTCAGGACAAAATAGATGAGCATTTACATTCTCACACCAGGAAATATCAGGAATCTCCAGATGGAGATAGGAAAGAATCATGCCTGACACCCTGGAGTGCAGCTGCCAGTCAAAGTTGTTGATAATGTGTCAGTGGTCCCCCAAACTGTATTCTTTAAGGGATTTTGAACCTCTGCTCCCAGGATCCCACACTATTGGCCAATATGGCTGAGGCTTCTGGGAGCTGAAGTCCAAAATCTCTTAAAGGGGACCACTGAGCTAGGTGGACCAGTAGTCTGACTCAGTATAAGGCAGATCCCATATTCCTCTCACTCAAATTGTTCTTTTTGTAATGATTCTTGCATTACTGGTGCATCACTGAAATCAGCAATAGAAAAGGAGTGGGACAATTTGTTGGGCAGAACTGATGGGAAAACTTCCCTCAGATTGGAACTAAGTTTGCACATTATAAACTGGGAAACTTAGTATTCTAAACCAGTGTATTATGAGTATCAACTGCATCACTTCAGAGACAAATGGATCCTGCACAGCTGCCTCCATCTGAGCATCACTTATCAACTACTCATTGTTATAAAATTATCAGAATTGTATTTTCCAGTCCTGAAAGACTGTAGTTTTGCAAACTGTTGCTGGGAGACATTAAACACAGATCATTTCTACTGACTTGTCACTTAAATTTTATGATGTTTTCCTGAAAGCACTTTTAAAAAATCCTGAACTCATTTAAGGTTTTAAAGTCCCTAATATTTAATATCTAATGAAATGATTTGAACTTTTATTTGATTGTAAATTCTGTTTGCCATGTTGTCGTAGACAGGTGGCATAAAATATTCAATTTTTCTCTTCACTTTGGTGGCATAAATACTTCAGTGTCCTGCTGGTAAGATATATCAATCAAATCAAAGGTTCAAAAATGGGTTATTATCCAGGTGCAGGGATGAGTGCAAAACCCAAGGCATTAGTTCACAGTCAATCGGTAAAGAATGCCTTCACAGTCAATAAACGGCTGCTACATGTACCACTTGCAGAGTTATTACTGCAGAGTTCATAAAGAGGAACGCAGCACTTCTGACAGAGCTATAAGAGGCTGTGTTTTTCAGATTTCTTTTTTCAAACTGGTGCTATATTGCAAATAAAACAACAATGTTCCAGATCTATGTAAAGATGGACTTTTCACAGAGGACAAAGGCAAAGCACAGGCTTGCCACCATGTAGTGATTGACAAGACCTCAAGGTGATGACACTGAGACCCTGAAATGGGTTGGGACCTAAGTACATGAAGGAGGACATGTCCTTGTACAGTGGACCCTTATTATCCGCTGGGGTTTGGTCCCAGGACCCTTTGTATATTACAAAATCTGTGGATACTCAAGTCCCATTCAATATAATGACACAACAAAATGGTGTCCCATATATAAAATGGAAAAGCAAGGTTTGCTATTTGAAATTTATATTTTTTTGGAATATTTTCAAGCCATGTATGCTCAAATCCATGGATAAGGAGGGCCGACTGTATATACTTGCCCAAATACAGATATCTGCAGCAGAGGCCCTCCTCTGTGTTCCCCAATGGGACATTACAAAGTGGGAGGACATGAGAAAGGGTCTTCTTAGCTGTGGCACCCTGCTTGTGGAATACCCTAACCTTTGAGACATGACTGTTGCTAATATTGGCTTTTTTTTCCAGTGCTAAGCCAAAACATGTTTTTTTAATGAAAGTTTTCAGGAGCTAATTTACTTCAAACTGGTGTAGCTTTTAGAGTTGTTTTAACTACTGCTGTGTTAAATATGTTTTTATCATGTTTCAATTATTTATGGCCATAGAGTCATAGGATCATAGAGCTGGAAGGGACCCCATCGGCCACCAAGTCCCAACTCCCACTCAGTGCAGGAAAGCCAGTTACAGCATTTCCCAGGAGGCACATCTCCAGCCTCTTTCTGAAAGCATGCAAGGAAAGAGACCCCACCACCTTTCTCAGTAATTGATTTCACCGTCAAACAGCTCTTAATGTCAAAAAGGTCCTTCTAATGTTTAATCAAAATCTACCCTCCTGTAAAAAGCAGTAGATCTGGTCCTATGCTCTGGGGCAGCAGAAAACAAATATGCCTCTTCCTGTCTTTGACAGTCCTTTAGATAATTATAGAATGCAACCATGCAGGTCACATTCTTTCATCCTCAGAGGATGGCAATGGCAAACCTTCTCTGAAGAAACTTGCCAAGAAAACTTGTCTTAGGGTAGCCATAAGAATGACTTGAAGGCACACAACAGCAACAACATATCATCATCATCATCATCATCATCATCATCATCATCATCATTCTTTTCTGTAGCATCACACTACTGGCTCGTGTTCAATTTAAGATCAACAAGAATCCCAGTTGTCCTTTGCACATATACTGGAAGGTTTTGAGTTCTCCAGAATTCTTCATCAGATTAGACAGAGGAAGAAGGAAGGAAGGAAGGAAGGAAAGGAAGGAAGGCACTTTTGCCTGGACACATGAGCCAAGAGGTCTGACATTACCCAGTACAGACAATGCAGGTCATTAGCCCTGGGCTGGAATCAGCCAGTCTGAATGCCAATCCACTGGTTCTGGCCCAATCCCAGACCAAAGAGGCTTTAGCAAGGGACCAAAATACCACCATGGAGTTTCCTTGAAGCTCTGTGGTTACATGTGGCACACCACACAGTCCTGTGCACCCCTTATCTGCCTCTGCTATTGTGTCTTTCCTGAAAAGCCCCATTATGGCTTGTGACATCAGATGAGGTGCCTGGACATGTCAGTGTAGGCAGGTGCCTTGTTTCTGCCCTTACAGGCTGTGACAGGAATTTTCAGAGAAGACATGATGGCAGAGGCAGGTAAGGGGTGCATGGCAGCAGTAGCTTCATGGCATGGCAGTGGCCAGGCATGTAAACAGTCACCCATTGCAATGGGTCAGACCCATGCTATCCTACCCAACTCCTTAGGTTCTTTGTGGCATAATGAGATGCAGCTGAAGAACAGCAATAGCATTTACATTTGTATACCACTTATCAATGAACTCAGCACTCTCTAAGAGGTTTACAATCTGTAAGCCAATTGCCTCCAACAAGCTGGGGACTCATTTTACCATCCCACAAAAGGGTGGAATGCTGAGTCAACCTTGGAGCCCTGGGATCAAACTCACAACCTTGTGGCTGCAGTACTGTATTTCATGAAATCTTGCATCTTTTTACATGGAGACAAAAAGATGGTAAAATTGCCTCTGTGCTCCATAGAAAGTGCAAGGGGCATTTTACAATCAAAATGTTGTTGGTGGTAAGGGTTTAGTCCTCCATGGTCCAGTAGAGGGCATGTGTATGCCCTCAGAGTTTTGGAAGTTGCCCACCCCGGTGTAAACACTGCCCAAAGTCCCTTTCATGCTACACATTTATAGCACTCTGATTCTGGTTTAACTGTCATGGCAATGTCCTAAGTAACCCTGATCTGTAATTTGGTAAAGCACTGGACTTCTCAGACTGAGATTTCTAAGAACCTCTGCCAAAACTGTGAATTCCAGGATTCCATAGGATGGAAGCATGGCAGTTAAAGTAGAAATAGAGTTTTATAACTGTGAAGTGTAAAGGGGGAAGAGAAGGTGTAGGTAGAGAGGAAGGATGAGAATGAAGAACAAGAGATGACCATAGCACTCGTGGATTCTGAAAGCTCCAGTCAAACAAAGTAACCTTCCCAAGCTCTGATATCACCCAGTGGGAATGTCATTTCCTATGGGCCTTAAAGGACACAAATAGATAGCTCAGCAGGGGGATGATTTAGCACTGCAACACAGATATGTATCCATATGTCAGTCAGTGATATAATCATCACTGGGGTATGATGCCATCAGCCTGTGGCTTCCATGTCAATGGAGGTGGTGAAACCCCATAAAGATAACTCCCAAATTGCATGCATGCATAGCTATCTATGGCTGCATCTGCACTGCATAGTGTCAAAGTATTTTATTTCTGCAGTGCAGATGCAACCGATATCTATATGATCCATATCTATATCTATCTATCTCTGTGTGGTAGGATATGGTGATGATGGTCTAATTAATAATAATAATAATAATAATAATAATAATAAATAGTAGTTCCATTTGAAACAACCAATATTACCTGCAGATTTTGCATGGGCGGGGGGGAATTAACATGAACCAATGGGCATCTCTTTTGGAGTAAAATTGCTAACTTGAAATAAATGTTGTGCATTTTGGTTGGCCAATAAAGGCATCACTGTTTGGTAGATTTTTGACTGAAATAAATTATGTGTGCTCTCTAAAGAACATGTACTCCAAAGAAAGGAAGAAAACCACTTGTCTTAGCTTGAAGTGAGCCGTGAAAAAGGAACAGAAGAATGGGAAGAGACAAGACCCTTTGTCCTCTTGGCCTGTCTTTGGAGACCCACATTTGAATATCACATCAGACAAAGAGCTAACTACTTGCTGGTCTGTTACCCGTGGTGAATTCTTTGTCTTCTAAAAGGTAGGTGTTTGGGGATGTAGAAAATTACCTTGTCTGCACTTTTCATGGCTAGGCAGTATTAAAAAGACAGTAAAAATAGACAACTAACAAGGGAACATCTTTACAAGAGGGCAAAGAAACATTTAGATCTAAGTTTCTTTCTTTCTCTCTCTTAGCTACACACACACATATACACACATTCACACTCCAGGACATGAGTGATCAATGCCCCTGCTGTGCAAGACTCCAGCTGAAATCACACATGAGAGTGAACAAAACACCCTCTTGTACACTCTTTGGGACAATATGAACCAATTCCACCAAAATGCACATTTCCCTCCCTTCCTATCCAACTCGAGATGGGCACAAAACAGGAGGAAGGTGTGCCCACAAGTGTGTGGAATTTAGAGCTGCCAGTGTTGGCATCACTGCGATCACTTTCCTCAATAAGGCCTAGCATGGGCCCAGAGAGCCTCTGGATAAATTGTATTTTCCAAGGGTTAATTAAGCTGTCTTGAGCTTCTGCATGAAGTGTAGGGACAAACTGGCACTTGCAGTGTTTTCTGAAACCTGCTGTCGACATTATAGTCCCTGCTGCTTTTAGCTGTATCGATCGGATGCCTGACCTGTAAAATCCTTGATGGCGCGAAAGGCTGCAAGCTTACTGGAGCTTTCCATGGAAGCTTCAGGACAGCTTGTGTAGTCAAGTACAATTACCTGTCCCTCCAGGAGAGCCAATTAGTTCACAAAGAGCTGGAGCAGAACAAATGTTTTGTGTGTGATTTTAGATTCTTTACCAGGGGTAGGAAAAGGCAGGGGGGGGGGGAGAGAAGAGAGGAATAGAGCTTTGTTCTCCGCATCCTTTTGTTTCTAATGTTATGATTATTGTTCAACTTGTTTGGTGGTGTGTTTGTCAATCAGTCTGCAGATCTCCCTTTGGGATTTTTTTTTAAAAAAGCGCAAAGCCAGAGCTGTATCTGATGATGACGCTTGTGATCATGGTGCTAATGCTACTGACACTTTCATTCCTACTACAGTCATCCCTCTGCATCCACAGGTTCCTTATCCACAGATTCAAGCATCCACAGTTTGAAAATATTCAAAAAATATATAAATTCTGAAAAGCAAACCATGATTTTGCCATTTCATATAAGGGACACCATTTGGCTATTTTATTTTATTTAATGGGACTTGAGCATCCATGGATTTTGATATCCACAGGGGATCCTGGAACCAAACCCCAGCGGATACCAAGAGCCCACTGGACTGCTAACAACAAGAACAATAACAATAAGAAATTGCTGCAAATCTCATGATTAAAGATCTGGGATCTTATCAGATCATAAAGCAGCTTATTGGATATTTCGAAGGGTTGAAGATATTGACAATAACAGTCTTAGGATTCTCTGAGCTGACTTGGCCTCCAAAAAGTGGAAGACTCAGATATCCTCCAACAATTCAGAGATTAAAACAATGGGGCTTTCCACACCACCCAAAAGGGGCGGTCCGTACTCGCCCCAAGAAGAAGCAGGATAGGACTAAGGCTTCTGCACCGGCAGCCTCCATGGCCCCATCCCGCCAGTTCTGGAGGCCGTAGGAATGCAGCAAACTGCCGCTTCCCCACGGCCTCAAAGCAGGGTGCAGCAGGCACCCTGGGCGCCCGCTGCACCCCGCCACTGCAGCCCCTTTCTCCCCAGGTATTTGGCGCAGCTGTTTGAAAGCCGCGCCAAAGACCTGGCTCAAAAAAGGAGCTCCATTTCGGAGCTCCTTTTTGTGCCATGGAAAGGGTGCGCTTGTGCCCTCCTGCGGCGCTAGTGTGTCATGGCATGTGCAGCATGTCTAAACACTGAGCGCACCATGATAACATCATGGCGCGTCCATATGGACGCCACAATTTTTAAATGATGGCACCCATACGTGGTAGGGCTGGGGAGGGTCTAAATGCTGTGCCCTCCCCAGCCCTACTTGTGCCTTTTCTAGCCCTAAAGGCGCCTTTAAATGCCCATCTAGATCAGGCCAACGACATGTATTTTCAAGCTATGTCAGAGTGTGGTAAAGATAACAAACATTACAGATAAGGCATTGTTATTATTATTATTATTATTATTGATATCCTTCCTTTCTCCCAATATAGGGACTCAAGGTGGCAAACAGTGAATTTAAAACAATACAATTTAAAAGCAATACAAAAGCATTAAAATGCATAAATACTAAATTTAAAAAAAACTAAACAATTTTTAAAGTGAAAACAATTATGCATTAAAACTGATGATTTTCTGAAAGACTTGAAACCATTTATGGACTTTCTCAGCAATAACAAATCTAAAGATGTAATAATCTGTGATTATGGTTATTAGTAATTCTAGTAAGATTATTTAGTTGGGTTTGTAATGGTAAAATAACATATTTTTCCTGTCTTTTTTATTTTTCTTTTCATTACAGTTAGGTCAGAGCCCTATCATGTTTTAATTATATGATTTTTTTCCTTTCCTATTTCTTCTCTCTGTTTGTTTACTTTTAGTAAGTATTTTCTGAATGTATATGATTTTGATTTTGGTTGTATTTAGATTGTTAGTGTCCCTCCAGTCCACCTGCCTTGGTCCAGGCCTTAGAGGGAGAGATGAACTGTTAGACCTGATCCCCTTCCCCACGACCCTTCCCTTCTCCTTTTTAGATTGTAAGCCTGAGGGCAGGGAACCATCTAATTAAAAAGATTGTATGTACAGCACTGTGTAAATTTACAGCGCTATATAAATAAAGGTTAATAATAATAATTAACAACAACAACAACAACAACAACAACAAATCATTACACAAATGTGAAGTTGAAGGCTTTCACTGCTGGCATCCATAGTTTTTTGTAGGTTTTTCAGGCTATGTAGCCATGTTATAGGAAAGCTTATTCCTGATGTTTTGCCAGCCTCTGTGGGTGACATCTTCAGAGAATGCTGACATGGAAGTGAGTGGGGTATATATACTGTGTGACCCTTGGGTGAGAAGAAGAGATTTACATGTTAATTTCTGTGTTGGTCTGTTGTTGAATGGCAAGGCCAGAACACAGCCACATAGCTCCCCCAAAACACAAAAACTATATAATAAACAAATGAATTGCAAAACTGCTACAAAACATAGCTGTTTTGCTTCTCCCATCCCATAAAAAGAAACAGCCCCCCAAAGGTTGAAAATGACACCAAAATTTTCACCATTTCTCATTGCAGCAAAGTGTGGCTCATGGGGATTAACACAGGATTTTTTTAAAGGGGGCCTTTCCTTGGCATGATCACCCAAACATGTAGTACAGAGTGCAGAGATGTCCATATGGGAGTCTGTTCATGCTCTTTGCACAAGGCCAGGATTCCTTATCCTGCAAATTCTCTCTCCCGAATGAAAGTTCCCTTGAATCCTTAGGTTTCTGGCATTGCAGACATATATTTACTTTTTGCATTCTCTATATAACTTTGTTGGCCCTTCTCTTTCAGTGCCTAACTATTTCTAAATGTTCAACTGAAGTCTTGTGTTACTGCTACACTAGAAACTGGGGTGTGAAGGAAAATTTGAAGGGATGTCATATTGAGGATGGAGGAAGCCTCCTTCATGTGACCTCCTTCATGTAAGGACGTTAAATACTGCTAGGGTCATTAGGATTCGCATAGCACAATGTGACTGCCCGACAGCATTCATGTAGTTTTGGTAGACTTGCTGTACAGAATTACAGAAACTAATCTGACGGCTTAAGAAGATGGGCAGCATAACCCAGCTCAATCCCCAGCTGGCATGGCAGTGGGCAGGTGTTCACATGCCCACTTGCCACCGCAACATGAAGCTGCTGCTGCCGTGCACTCCTTACCTGCCTTCATCATTGCATTTTCTCAGAAGAACCCCATCATGGCCTGTAAAGGCAGAAACCAGGTGCCTGTCTACACCCACATGGCCAGGCATCCCATGCCATGGAGTTTCAAGGAAATTCTGCAGGAAACGGCATGTCTGCTTGCACCAGACTAGGGCCCCTTTGGGCAGGAATCAGTCCAGTACCATTGGATCAGCATCTGGACTGGCCGACCCCAGCTCAGGACTAATGTATTGTCCATACAGGATGACACAAGACTGGGGGAGCATGGATGTTTTGGCCCATACATACAGGCCCTGAGAGATTTTGCTAGATGGGCTGGGATTCATTTTACCTCCATTCATTCTTTCTGTTCTTCTTTCAAGTGGGAATCTCCCAATTTTCCTCCAGCGTTTCTGTGTTAGGTGAAATTGAGTGGACTTTCCTGTCCAAAAGAAACATGAAGAAAAACAAAAGAGTTTGGGTTTTTTTTTGTTTGTTTGTTTGTTTGTTTTTTGGTGAAACAACATGAATTTCTCAGGTGGGTTCTTCCTATTCCAATTAACTGTCAACATACATCTTGAAAACAAGCAAGTAACTGCCACACAATCATGTGCTAATAACTGTGGATAGGATGGACATTATCTGAAACAGAAACAGCTGTAGCAAAGAATTTGGTTCAGCATGATCTCTTCTCTCTGGTGGTCTGGACCAGTCAGACAATGAACTTTGACCCTCTTGAAGCCTTGGAAAGCATGATTTGTTGTCTTTGGGATGATTCCCCTCAGACCACCAAAGAGATCAGTGAACCAAAGCCCACAAAACAGATAAACATGCCCTGTCTTTTGTTCAGCATCAAGATGTAATATCTAGTGGAAGGAGATGAGGGAATGTTTCAGTTTGCATCATGTGGTTCCCTCTCCTCAGAGTAATGCCACTGTCAAAAACAGACAGACCATAAGGTTTTCACTGTCTCACAAGGAGGCAGCCTTTATCAGGTCAAATTATTTGGCCACCCAGCCCAATACAGTCTATTCTGACAGGCAGAAACTCTCTTGGGTCTCTCAGGAAAAGGTCTTTCCATCTCCAACTACCTAATCCTTTTACATCAGAGATGCCAGGGATTTTCTGAATGCAAAACAGAGGCTGTACCATTAACTATGTTTCCTCCCTCGAGGGACCTGTTCTCACCTGTAGAGACAGGTCCACATTCCTGCCATGTAACTTTTATAGAATGTTGCCCAGACCTTCAGAGTAAAGATTTACAAATAATGAGTTAATTGCCCTGAATTTATTTGCTCAACAGGGAGGGAATAGCTACAGTACATACATCCTGGTTCTATAATCATGCAGTATCCTGATTGGATAATCATGCCACCTCAATCCAACTGGAGAGGTGGGATATAAATGAAATACTATTAATAATAATAGTTATTAATTATTAATGATGATGGTGATTAATAATAATAATAATAATAATAATAATAATAATAATATTCCTCTGCACTCAGGCAACCAGGATGGCTTGCAATATTAAAAGTATACACATCACATCCCCCCAACCCTCCCTCCCATTAAATTATTATTATTATTATTATTATTATTATTATTTCATATAATTATGCAAAGGGATCTTGTAGCATCTTTGAGATTAACTGAGAGGAAAACTCTTGTAACTTGGTCTACTTCAGAGGCGTCCTTTGCTCAATTAGGCACAAAGGTGCTAGAAGATCCCTTTGCATACTGATATTCCAGACTAACACAACTAGAATGATGAATTCTACCCTCATGGTTGTATAATGTAGTTGTTATGATTACATGGCTGTGGCTTTACTAAACAGTGGTGGAGGAATATCACACAGTTCAGGTCCTGGTGCTCTATAGAAAACGCATTCTCTCCTGCGAACAGTCATTTCAAACATTCAGATTTTTTTTTAAGTAGCTTAAAGATACCCATGCTAGTTATTTCTGAGGGACTGGAAAGCAAACAGTTGTTTTAAAAGTGGTCACTACTTTGGTCACTTTGGTCTGATGGTCACTACTTTGGGAGAGTTTGGAAACATGAGTGTAACTAATTGCTTTCAAATGTAACTTTCTGCTTATAGGTATGTTGTAAATGAAAATAGTTATCATCTGCATTTCCATCTAGGAACATTGCTACACAGGCCAAATTAACCATACCCACCACCCCCACCACATCACCCTGTCTTCACAACATAGGGCCAAAGACCGGATTCAACTGCAGCAAAAGATGGGACTAGCACTGTGTTACAATGGTTCCACTCCTATCTGCAAGGTTGGTTCCTGAGACTGGCATTGGGGAAAACTCCTGCTCAACTCCATGGCCATTGTGTTCAACACATTTGAGATGTGGTGTTGGAGAAGAGTGCTGAGAATACCGTGGTCAGCCAATACTCTCTCTCTCTCTCTCTCTCTCTGGCTTTTCTTCGCTAATGAAGATTCTGGAAGGACTCATGATCCCCCGCTTTCTACAAGCGCATTGATGACTACAAAAAAGCCAATCCAAGATAAACAAGTCCAGTTACAGAAAGCACAGCAAAAAGTCTCCTTGGGTGATGTTTCCAAGTTGTGGTTCTTTTTGCGTTGTCATTTCTCTTCAAGACTCGTTCGGTGTGAGTTCTCAAAAGAGGCTGCAGCATTGTGGATAGTTGCATCTCCATGCCTCCCAATATGAGGCCAGGGCAGACCATTGTTGATGATCAATTTGGCCAAGCTTGAGATGTTGGTTCAGGGTGTCCTTGTATCTCTTCTTTGGGGTGCCCCTCTTACACTCACCCATGGCAAGTTCACCGTAGAGTACTATTTTTGGGAGGCGGTGGTCCTCCATCCTAGAAACGTGACCTGCCCAGCGCAGCTGCGTTTTCAATAGCATGGCCTCAATGCTGGTGATCCCTGCTTGCTCCGGGACAGCAACATTTGTCACACAGTCAGTCTAGTGTATATTTAGGATTGTGCGTAGACAGCATTGATGAAAGCGTTTGAGGAGTCGAAGATGTTGGCGATAGGTGACCCATGTTTCAGACCCATAGAGGACAGTACAATGGCTCTGTACACACTGATTTTTGTGCTTTTCCTCAGGTGTTTATTACTCCAGACTCTTTTGTGAAGCCTTCCGAATGCACTGTATTGCACTATATGCAATATTAATAAATAATAAATAATAAATAATTTATTTATATCCTGCCCAATCACAGAGAATCCAGGTGGGTTACAACAATAAAAATACAATTAAAAATACAACCAAATTCAAAATAATCCCTTCCCCAAACCCCCATCCCAGTTTTAAAACAGACAATAATAATTAACAAGATAAACCAATAAAATACAATGGCTAAAATTGGGGGGGGGGGAGGGGGGTTTGATGGACAGAGAGAAGCAAAATTAACAATCACATACATATATTTCTGTTCAGGGAGGGGAAGCTAAATTGGGAAGGCCAGCCGGAAGAGATCCATCTTAAGGGCCTTCTTAAAGGTTGTAAGGGTGGAAATGTGGTGGATCTCCGACAGACAAAAGACAAACAAATGGGTCCTAGAACAGATCATCTGTGAACTCTCCCTGGAAGCCATGATGACTAAATTGAGGCTGTGAAACATGGGCCACATCATGAGAAGACATGACTCATTAGCAAAGACAAAAATACTAGGAAGAAAAGGAAGACCACATGCCAGTTGGACAGACTCCATCAAGGAGGTCAAAGGCATAATTTTGCAGAGCAGTGGACATAAGCAGAGCAGTGGTGAATAGGGGGGCTTGGAGAGGTCTCATCCATAGAATCACCATAAGTCAAGGTTGAGTCAAGGACAGTTAGCAGCAACAACTCCCTCTCTCCTCCTCCTTCAGTAATCACACCTGCCAACGGTCTCCCAAAACCAGCTACTATGTGCACATTCAGTAACTGTCTATGGGAGGTGGTTTGCTCTGCGGTAAACACTTGTTCCCTCTTCCTTGTTCCTCCCAAAGTGCAAGTGTGAATATGCACAAAGCAGGCCACACTTCATGAGGGAGAAGGAGGCACAATCACAGCAACCAGCACTTTCCCAAAAATATGTTTATGCACAGAAGCCATCTGCTGTGTGAAGGTGATGTGTGAAGGCAACTTTGGCAGTGTAGGAAACAGATCTCGCAACCATGGATCACCAAAGAGGTAGAATCATAGAATCATAGAATCATAGAGTTGGAAGAGACCACAAGGGCCATCTAGTCCAACCCTCTGCCATGCAGGACCTCCAAATCAAAGCATCCCTGACAGATGACCATCCAGCCTCTGTTTAAAGACCTCCAAGGAAGGAGACTCTACTAGCTTCCGAGGGAGTGTGTTCCACTGTCGAACAGCCCTTACTGTCAGGAAGTTCCTCCTAATGTTGAGGTGGAATCTCTTTTCCTGCAATTTCTTACCATTGTTCTGCTTCCTAGTCTCTGCAGCAGCAGAAAACAAGCTTGCTCCCTCCTCAATATGACATCCCTTCAAATATTTAAACAGGGCTATCATATCACCTCTTAACCTTCTCTTCTCCAGGCTGAACATCCCCAGTTCCCTAAGGCGTTCCTCATAGGGCGTGGTTTCCAGTCCCTTCACCATCTTAGTTGCCCTCCTTTGGACCTGCTCCAGTTTCTCCACATCCTTTTTGAATTGTGGTGCCCAGAACTGGACACAGTATTCCAGGTGGGGCCTGACCAAAGCAGAATAGAGTGGCACTATTACTTCCCTTGATCTAGACACTATACTTCTATTGAGGCAGCCTAAAATTGCATTGGCCTTTTTAGCTGCCGCATCGCACTGTTGACTCATGTTCAGCTTATGGTCTACTTGGATTCCTAGATCCCTTTCACATGTGGTCTCATTCAGCCAGGTGTCCCCCATTTTATATCTGTGCATTTCATTTTTCCTCCCTAAGTGCAGAACCTTACATTTCTCTGTGTTGAATTTCATCTTGTTAGCATTGGCCCACCTTTCTAGTCTATTCAGGTCATTTTGAATTTTGATCCTGTCCTCTGGGGTATTAGCTACTCCTCCCAGTTTAGTGTCATCTGCAAATTTGATAAGTATGCCCCCAATTCTGTCATCCAAATCATTAATAAAGATGTTGAATAGCACTGGGCCCAGGACAGAACCTTGTGGGACCCCACTGGTCACTTCTCTCCAGGATGAAAAGGAGCCATTGTTGAGCACCCTTTGAGTTCGGCCACTCAACCAATTACAAATCCATGTAACAGTTAACTTGTCTATCCCACATTTTGCAAGCTTGTTTGCAAGAATGTCATGGGGAACCTTGTCAAAGGCCTTACTGAAATTGAGGTAAACTATATCCACAGCATTCCCTTCATCTACCAAGCTGGTAATTTTATCAAAAAAAGAGATCAGGTTCGTTTGGCATGACTTGTTTCTCTGAAACCCATGTTGGCTTTTTGTGATTATGGCATTGGCTTCTAAATGTTCACAGACTCTCTGCTTAATGATCTGCTCTAGAATCTTTCCTGGTATTGATGTCAGACTAACTGGACGATAATTGTTGGGATCCTCTTTTTTTCCCTTTTTGAAGATGGGGACAACGTTTGCCCTCCTCCAGTCTTCTGGGACTTCTCCTGTTCTCCAGGAGTTCTCAAAGATTATTGCCAATGGCTCCGATATCACCTTTGCCAGTTCTTTTAATACCCTTGGATGTAGTTCATCTGGTCCTGGAGATTTGTATTCATTTAGAGTAACCAGGTATTCCTGTACTGTCTCTTTACTTATTCTGTGCTGAAATTCCCCCACTCTGTCCCCTTCTTCACTGTCCTCAGGTTGAGCACCTTTTGCCTTTTCTGAGAAGACTGAAGCAAAGAAGGTGTTGAGTAATTCTGCCTTTTCTCTGTCCCCTGTTAATATTTTGCCATCTTCTGCACGCAGTGGTCCTACCATTTCCTTCTTCTTCCTTTTGCTGCGGACATATCCAAAAAAGCCCTTTTTATTGTTCTTAACTTCTCTTGCAAGCCTGAGTTCATTCTGTACTTTAGCTTTTTTGACTTTACCCCTACATGTGCTGGCTATTTGTTTGAATTCCTCTTTGGTGATTTCCCCATTTTTCCATTTTTTATACATGTTCCGTTTAAAACTTAGCTCAGTTGTAAGTTCCTTAGTCATCCATACCAGTTTCTTGAGACATCTCCCATTTTTCTTCCTCATTGGGACTGTCTGAAATTGTGCTTTCAGTATCTCCCTTTTGAGGAACTCCCATCCATCTTGAACTCCCTTCTCTTTTAGTATTCTTGACCATGGGATCACCCCCAGTATTTCTCTAAGTTTATTGAAATCAGCTCTCCTAAAGTCTAGAATTCGTGTCTGACTATGCCTAGCCAGACACATGCCTAGCCAGGTATTGTGGGAAAAGTGTAGTAAGAAATTATGTCAAACTGTTATGCTTCCATTCTTAAACTAGCATGATTGTGGTGCGGCAGCAAGCTGGTTTGATATAATCTTTACAGTAACCCCACAACTACTGTATTCTTCAAAAAGGAGTTTCCCAAGCATCCAGGAAAACCCTTCTCCGTCAAGAAATGAATAGTAAATAAATATTCTTTCCATACCTACTAAGATTATGGTACAGTGCACCTGCGCCATAGGTGGACTCACCATACATGGACTTCACGGCACATGGATGGTGAGCCCTATTAAATGAACGGCATGCACACATGTGGTGCAGCATGGCATGCTGCGCAGGAGCACATTGCCATTGAAAACAACAGGTCTTGAGGTCTGTTGTAATTCTTTTACTTAGGGGGAATCTGGAACAGATTCCCCCGCATGAATTAAGGATCCATAGTAACTTTCCCATTCCCCCTTATCCTGTACTCTTTTATACTATGTCAACTAAATTCAATACTTTGGGAGGGGGAATGAATAACATTAACAGCATTGTCAAAATGGGGGGGGGGGGGATATTTAAATATGCTAAGTAGATAAATATGCTGTTCTTTTAATTCCTATGGGTGGGATAGTACCTCCAACCTGCCGTAGTTAAGGCTGAAGTACAAATGTAACACTTCCAGTAACAATTTCTGAGGTACAACTTTTATAAAATGTCAAAAAAGTTCATCAGTAACTTTTACGATCTCTTACACAAGCTCCATATGCAGCAAACTCCATATGGCAAACTCTTCGGTCACACTGTTCATTATTCATATATCAGAGCTACATGTATATATATATATATAAACTTAATTATTGTCATGGGGAATATATTAAATATGACTCACTTTTACTGCAGCATCGATTTCTTCATGACCTCTGAATAAATATTGATCTCTGTGATCTTTAAATGTAGTCCAAGGGTTATTATATTAATGGCATATTAATAGGAAGTAGCCCTGACCATGCAATATTAATATATTTGCATTGTTATGTCCCACATCTCACCCAAAAAGGAGAGTGAGAGAGTCTGAGGAGTCTATCTCCTCTTTGCCCGAAGTGAAATTAAGAAGCTCTTGCATTTTAATGAGGCATAAGCCATTTTTGTCTGGCTCAAACTGAAATGGTGTCAGCATAGTGGGCAAGGTTATAAACTGAGATGCTATGAACTTGGTTGTGAGCCCATATTCTAGTTCTGCTCCTAGGTTCTTAGTTGAACAGAAAATATGTGTTTCATCTCTGTATGTTAGGATGCTTCACAGCCATTATTTTCAGTGCTGTTGAGTTCATACCCTCCACCTGTCTTGATTTGCCAGGGACAGTCCCAGTTAATCCTCTCTCATCTAACTTTTAGTTACTTTTAAAATGTCCTAGTCTCTCCCTTCCACTTCTTCCTTTGTCCCCTGTTTACTTCAGTTGCTTCAGTTCCCAGTGTAACTGCAGTTTGCATTCAATAAACTCAGTGGCAGGGAGATGAGAGGGCACAAACTTGCCCTTCTCTGTGGGCACAGGCAAAAGCAAACTGCTGCACCTCTTACCTTGTGGGTTCTTAGTTCTTTATGTTTGTCATCTTGACCACACTCTGATATCACCTGGGCACATATGTCCCAGTTTTCATCTGTGAAATGTTGGAGGGTACGGAAATCTGATGGATCTAATATACAATAACATCAAAAATTCACAGAAGAGTGGTACCTTTATTGAGCCAACCAAAAATGCACATCATGCAAGCTTTCAAAGGTCCACTGTCTTCTTCATCAGACAAAGGTGTTAAAAATTATATTTGCTGTTGTTGTGCACCTTAACGCCATTTCCGATTTATGGCGACCTTAAGACAAACCTATCATGGGGCTTTCTTGACAAGATTTGTTCAGAGGGAGTTTGCCATTGCCTTCCTTTGAGGCTGACAGACTGTGACTTGTCCAAGGTCAGGGGGTTTCATGGCCGAGAGAAGAATTGAACTGTGGTCTCCAGAATCACAGTCCAACTCAAGCCATTACACCTTGCTGGCTCTCCACATCACTACATCTCATGACCAATAACGAAATTATGTGAAACAATATGATTGACCCTGGATTGACTCTGGAATGACCGTGTGATAACCTTCCAATTTTCCCCATGTGAAAAAGTGTAGATGCATCCTTTATCTCCCAGTGTCCACATGTCCAAAGAATGGAGTAGCCTCTGTCTGCATTGAAATCCCTCTATACCATCTTACCTGATGACAAGAAAACTGGACTACAATTTTCAAGATCTTTTGCTGCGATTTCTCTCCCTGTGGCACCAGTACACTTTGACACAGAAGGCTAAAGACCTTGTAACACTACAAATTCCAAGATGCTGCAGGATAGAGCCAGCTGTAACCCAAGATCCAGCCCCCAGTCACTCATCTGTGACCCCGATATCAATTTAATATTGGAGTGGAACCACTGTAACTGTGTTGCAATGGCTTCATTCCTATCTACAAGGCTGGTTCCAGAGAATGGCATTGGGGGACTCCTGTTTAGACCCAAGGCTAATGCGCTTTGACAGCTGCCAACATGGATGGCTTTGAAGGTGATTCGATAGATTTGTGGAGGATAAAGCTGTAAATGGCTACCAGTCATGATGATAGCTTTATGTTATAGGTTGAATATCCTTTATCTGGAAATCCAAAATCAAAACTACCCCAAAATCCAAAATTATCTACATGGGTGGTTGGGAGAGTGGCACTTTTGCTTTCTGATAGTTGAGTGTACACAAACTTTGTTTTGTGCATAAAATTATTAAAAACATTTTATTATAAAAAATAAATAAATATAAAATTACCTTCAGGGTATGTATATAAGGTGTATATGAAACATAACTAAATTCCATAGTTAGACCTGGGTCCCATCTCCAAAATACTTCATTATATATATGCAAATATTCGATAATAATAATAATAATAATAATAACCCAAATCCAAAACACTTCTGGTCCCAAAGCATTTTGGATAAGGGAGACTCATCCTGTACCATCAGAATGAGAGTCTGCATGCTTCTCACTATCACTGATGGCTGGTGGATCTGATGCCAATAGAATGGTGAATCCACTCTGGGTTTTACTCTTCAGTTATTCAAGGCAATAGAACATTTTGGTGGGGAGGAGTCAGCACTTTGATAGCTCCATTAAAGCTCCAAATAAACCACAGAGCAAACTCATTTCCCCAGTGAAATCAAGCCAGCTGTTCCTTGCAGGTATCTGGCAGGGGTCTGGTTGACCAGTGTGGGAAACATTATGGTGGGCTTGATGGACCTTTGGTCTGATTCAGCAGGGTTCTTCTAATGCAGAAATCAGGAGTGCCTCCATGGGCCTCCAGAACTGTTTTGTGATCCCCAGGAATCAAATAAATCCCCCCCCCCAGGAGCTATGGGGACATTTTAAGCTCTGCAAAGGACTTTTTCTAAAACAGGAAGTGTTTTTGAATGGTTTCTCCTGGATCTAAAATAGATCGGAGGGGAGGGCACAAAAACATGGCAAAAATGCCACTCGTGCTCCCTAGATAAATCATCCCTAATATATAGGTCTGTGCTATAGTCTGCCCAAGTTCTGATAAATATATAAGGAAAGGAAGCACTTCATCCATGAGTCTGGCTTTTATAAATGTGTGATACAGTTCATTCCTGGGAGGCAAATCAGGACAGGGGTGGATGAGAGTTCCAGTTTCAGTTTTGTTTTGGATGAGATGTTTTCACAATTCACAAATTTCTTCAGAGGTTTATGGGGATAAAAACAATCTTATTTTATTTTCTTTCACGTAAACATTGCTGCAAGAGTTATGGATAGATTTGTCCATTCAGACAGAGGATTTTGGGTGCTTAACTCTCACTTTTATGTATCTGAAAATGTTTTTGTTGCCAAATATGAGTTGCTACTTCTTTTTTTCTGATGGACTCCTTGGCTTTAACAGCTACTCAGCAGCTAGTTACATTATGACTGGCTGGGGATTTTGGTAGTTATAGTCCAAGCTCTGGTTCTCCTTTGGGCTATATAGATTATGAAAGGTCTAATACATGCTGGGACCGTCCAAGCTATATATCTAGTGGACACTTGCCCCAAATCCTTGATAATTTGTTGCCCATTCCATATTGACAGACCTACACTGGTCTACATAAAAACAAACTGGGCTCCCCTGAGATATTTTCAATATCCAAGCTCTTCTTCCTTTTATTTTTCTTCCATTTACTTTTTTTAAAATACAAATATATAAAGACTGGAAAAGGAAAGGACAAAAAGAAAAAGAGGAAAGTGAACACTAATTCAGATCACATTAACAATATCCTTTTCTAGAACTATAACCATCAGACCTATCAGTGGCATCAGGTGGTTTCCATTGTCAATGAGGTCATGATTTCATGCTGAGTTTCACTTCAAGCTTCAAAGGAACTCTCCAGGGGGCTGAAATTATTTTGGGGATAGGTTTTTCATAACTAGGATGGCTCCATTAAAGTTTAGACTTGAACAGACTCACTGCCCCATTTACAAGAAAACCACCAGCTGCTGATGGGCCCGATCTGTAATCTATACGATTCAGGTGACACTGTTCTGTCTATTCCACCACCAATGTCTTAACTGGCAGCAACAATAAGGACATTAAAAATCCCTGACATAGGGTTAACCTACCTCCAAGAGGGGCTCCTTGGAATATCCAATTTTATAATACTTATTTTTTCTCTCTAAACAATAAAAATCTGGGTATGTTTAGTCTGGGGAAGAAATGGTTAAGTGGTGGCAAGATAGCCATGTTTAAATATTTGAAGGGATGTCATATTGAGGAAGGAGTAAGTTGGTTTTCTGCTGCTGCAGAGACTAGGGAGCTTATCAGTCAGCATTTTAAACCAGCTTCAGCCTCCTGGGCTGGAGCCAGGATGTGGGATGGAGGCAGGGATTATCACACACTAAATCACTGCCAAATCACCAGCCACCATCAGCCTGGGTCAACTAAGACATCTGAGAACTGTCATCTAAGACAATGTAATTTCCCCAAGCTCTAAATCAGTGGTTCTCACAACTTTTTATCCTTGTGACCATCCTTTACATCTATATGCAGAGGTTGTGGAGGTCCCCACTTGACACAGTATATGAATAAACATATTTTGTTTGTTTAATGTGTGTATTTTCATTCATACATTCATGTATATTAATATTTTAACATTCTATAAGGAAATAGTTCTCTGCTGCCACCAAATTCTCCTCCCTCAGGCAATGGCTCCAAGCATCCTCCTTGTCTTTCTTTTTCCATCCAGGAGGGGAAAAAATTAGGAAACATAGGAGAGATCAGGGACTCCAAGTCTCGCAGACCCCTTGAGCAATTCTCCTGCCTCGTCGTGGGGGTCCTGCCTCATAGTTTGAGACCCTCTGCTCAAAATGTATGCAATGCAGTCTCAATACAGTTTGCAATCTTGGACTAATGTGTATACTCACTTAGTCCAAATGGGGGATGCCACAGAGTAGCTTCCATTTTATGGAGGCAGTAGATATGATTTGGGTTTTCATTCAAACTGCAAAGGAGTTATCTATGGCGTTGAGCCTCTTCTCCCTCAGTAATATTCAACAGCCTGCATAGTTCCTTGAAACTTAACCACCACACTGACATTGAAGTCCCTAGCCCCTTCTTTTAAGTTCAGAGTGGCTTCAACACCTTACTCACATAGGAAGCAGCTGCCACTTGCTGACATCATGTGGGCCAGTCGACTTCCCTCTTCCAGCTACATCTCCAACATATATCCACTTGTACCAGCAGTTTTCCTCATATGAGTTTTTCACACGGCAAGAATTTCTCTCAATTTCAAAAGAAATTCAGCGAATTTATGTGATTGCGTATTGACACTGCATCACGTTTGGAATGGCTTCCCATTGCCCAAAATTGTGTGTGATAGTTTCTCATGTAATAACGTGAAACCCCACGATTGCGTTCGGAAGTACTTCCCATTGCCTGAAAATTCATGTGGTAGTTTCTCACGCAATAACGTGAAACCCCATGATTGCATTCAGACTGCCATTGGATTATGCTTCCAATTTCTCTCATCTGATAAACTCCATAGATAAAAGTCTTACTTAAACACATCAAACACACAAACACATCACCTGCGGCAAGCTGTATGTTTGTGTGTGTGTGTGTTTTTGCTCCCATGTATATGACATGAGGCTACCAAAGTGTTTAAAAACGATTGATTGTTGACCTTATTCTGTACAGATTCTGCTGCATGTTCAGAACCCTTGGAAAGGGGGTGAGCAAAAGGCCATCCTTTGAATTCCTGTTTGTGTTATTACCATCTAATGAATTTGGTTCTACAGCAGGTGTCAAATCATATCTGTTGTTTTGCAATCGACTCTGAATGGAAGATGTATTGCTCCTGCAAATGAATCTAATATGAATCTAATGAGCAGTAATGAGCAACTGTTTTGTCATTATTGAGGCAACCACTGTGATACTAATAAACTCACATTTCTGCTCTTTAGAAGAAAGCACTGGCCAGGATTTATAATGTGGCCTTAATGTCCCCAACGCCTGAGGCAAAAGAGCGGAGTGAAACCTCCCTAAACTGAGCATAATTTAGTCATTTTCGATCCAACGGTCCTCTTATTTTGTCTTATTAAAATGAAACGGGTTTTATGTCTTTCAAGCATTCTCTGCCTTGAAAGGGAAAGATGAAGGATGATTGTCTATTAAAGGAACATAAAGTTAAAGAGATGGGCATTCTGCCTTAATTTCATTTAATGTAAATATAATAATTGTCTGCCTCTGTACCCAATGGTCCTTTTGTAGCCATAAAGGCAACAGTGCGAATAGGCTTAGGAGGAGAACATTCCCGGGTTCTCAAGAAGGATGAATTTTTCAGAATGGAAGTTACTGGCTAGGCTAAGAAAAGCAAGTATTTGAAGAATTGGAAAAAGCCTCATAGACCATCAAGTTCAATCCTCCCTCAATACAGAAATCTAGCTACAACATCCCCAGCAGGTAGCTGTCCAGACTCTTTTTGAAGATGTCCAGAGAAGGAGACCCCACCACTTTCCTTCAGAACCTGTTCCATTGCCAAACTTCTCTTACAATCAAGAAGTTCCTCCTAATGCTCAGTTGAAATCTACCCTCCAGTAACATCAAACCATTATGCCTGGCCCTACCCTCCAGGACAGCACAGAACAAACCTGTACCCTCCTCTCTCTGGGACAGCCCTTGAGGTATTTAAAGAGACCAATCATGTCAACCTAAGTCTTCTTTTCACCAGGCTAAATGTGCCCAATTCCTTCAACTGTTTTCTCATTTTTTTCCATACTTCTCATGAGACTTGTTGTTCTTCTCTGTACCTTCTTAAAATTCCTTCTTAAAATGAGGCATGCAGAACTGAACACACTACTCCAGATGAGGCCAGACCAGAACAGAATATAGTAGGACTATTACTTCCCAATATTAGAAACTATGTTTCTATTTTTGTTGTTAACTACCTTTGAATTGATCCCAGCTCACAGTGATCCTGCGGATGTGATACCTCCAAGATTTCCTTTTAAAAAAATTAATACCTCCAAGATTTCCTATCCTCCACTAGTCTTCTTAGGTCCTGCTATTTCATACCCATGGCTTTCTTAATAGACTCCAACCATCTAGCATGCAGTTTCCCTCTGCTTTTGTATCTCTCCACCTTTCCTAGCATGATTGTCTTTTTATTAATGTAGCCTTTTAAAAAAGGACATTGGTCCCATCTTTATGCAACTTTCTATCCTGGGCTGTAGGCAAGAAAGGCATAGCAAGAGTAAGCACTGATGGCATCAGAGGCTAGCACAGCCAGAACTTTGAGGAGTAAGTTAACCATAGAACCATAGAGTTGTAAGGGATGCCAAGGACAATTTAGGTCACCAGTAAAGCACCTCTGCAAAGTGGACATCTAACTTCTGTTTAAAAACCTCCAGTAAAAGAAAACCTACCACCTTCTGATGTATCCTCTTCAGGGTTGTAGCAACAATTGGGGGGGGGGGGGGGGGAATAAGGGCATTGCCTAAAAAGGAATTCTGACTCACAATGAAATTTTGCTTTACTCCCAAAATTTCTAGCATTGTACATGAGCATTTAGCAATATACAGTAGATTAAGCATCCCAACAAAAAATATCCTACCAACTCCCAACAACAACATGTCACAAACTTACTAAAACATTGTATACAAACAAGAAAACCTTTTTATGCACACATACTTTGTATGCCACAGGACTCACCTGGAGATATATATTAAATTTCATTGTCAATTTTCACACAGGTGCTGACATCATACAGTTGTTCAATGTATCATTGGAGAAGGAAAATGTGGTAATCTTGCCTTTTGAAAGGTAACACCTGAAATAATTTCAAGAAAGCAGGTTCTATGCAAGTCTGATAAGAAACCACAACTCACTAGGCTTTAATAATACTTGACTTGAACAATATACATATACTTCCTACTTATTTCATGTACACAACTACTTTTCATGTGCAAAATCTTCACAACATATTTTATTTTATAATTAAAAGGTATTAACTGGGTATTAACTGTTTTTGGTCATTTACGGGCTCAACAGACTGCCCTGAAGGGGTGGTGGAATGCTATATGGTGGCTCAGCTATATGGTGTTCCTTCAGTGCTGCATTGTATGGACACAGCACTGGAAGAGTGTCATGATGCTGTGTGCAGTGTGGACTGGCATGTGGCCTCATGGTGCCCTGGGAGAGGATCATAGAATCATAGAATCATAGAGTTGGAAGAGACCACAAGGGCCATCCAGTCCAACCCCCTGCCATGCAGGAACTCCAGTCAAAGCATCCCCGAGAGATGGCCATCCAGCCTCTGCTTAAAGACCTCCAAGGACGGAGACTCCACCACCCTCCGAGGGAGTGTGTTCCACTGTCGAACAGCCCTTACTGTCAGGAAGTTCCTCCTAATGTTGAGGTGGAATCTCTTTTCCTGCAGCTTGCATCCATTGTTCCGCGTTCTAATCTCTGCAGCAGCAGAAAACAAGCTTGCTCCCTCCTCAATATGACATCCCTTCAAATATTTGAACAGGGCTATCATATAACCTCTTAACCTTCTCTTCTCCAGGCTAAACATCTCCAGCTCTCCAAGTCGTTCCTCATAGGGCATGGTTTCCAGACCCTTCACCATCTTAGTCTGAGTCTGAGCATGCATCATCTGGACACAATGCCCCAACTCCACCCCCAGGTCAGCCTTTCAGGCCGATCTGTAGAAGGGACTAGTCTAAATACCCTAAAGGCACCACAACCTGTCTGATGTTGGAACTAAGCAGGGTCGGCCCTGGTCAGTACCTGGATGGGTGATTACCAATTAATGCCAGGTGCTATAGGCTTTATTTCAGTGGAAGGAACTGACAAAACCACTTTGAGTATTCCTTGCCTAAGAAAATCCAATAAAATTCATGGGGTCACCATAAGTTGACAGATGACTTGAAGGCATATATATACACACGTTTTTGTCATTATCTGTGAAAACCAATTTTATAGTGACTGATGCCCAAAACCTTCTGCCCCCTTTTTTCCCTGCCCCCCCCCCCATGTAAATTTTCTTGCTACATACCTGGCCTCATTCAAGTGCTGAACAGTTTTGACTGTCAAAATTGATACCCCAAGTTTTTGGGCCCTCAATTTATCCTTCATATTTTCTATCAAAATGACAATAAAATACATAGGCTGGATGACCCTTCCATGACCCTTCTATGGCCCCAGAGTTGTTTAAAACACGTCTAGAGTTCTGTGTGAATTTAGACCCTATAGATCCTTAAGGCTGTGTTACCCCAGCCAACTAGGACTCTCTTTGTGCTAATTATAAATTCCCCTAAATAAAATACATCATTTCTGGGATGTTCTCCCCAGACTCCAAGCATGTAGGTTAACGAAATGTTCTCCCTCATGTTTCTCCTTTCTTGTAATGTGAATCCATTGGTTTGGCCCTAACCAAAACCATTGGCTTTGGGCTTTATCCTTTACATGATATCCCTTTACATGTTTGAAGATGGAGATCATGTCACTTCTCTGTCTCATATTCTTCAGGATAAACACACCCAGCTCCTTCAATCAATCCTCACAGGGCTTGGCTTCTAGACCATTTACTATCTTGGTCACCTTCTTCTGGAGATGTTGCAGTTTGTTGATATTTCTCTCAAATTGTGGTGCACATTCTTCTATCTGAGACCTGACTAAAGCAGTGGTGGTACTACTTCTCTACTAATGACATACACTGTAGAATATCATACTGTACCATATACTACAAAGCTTAGATAGTTGGCATGGTGTAGTGGTTTGAATGCTGGACTATGACTCTGGAGATCAAGGTTTGATTCCCAGCTCAGCCATGAAACCCACTTGGGCAGGTCACATGCTCTCTGCCACAGGGGAAGGCAATGGCAAACCTCCTCTGAACCCATCTTGCCAAGAAAATCTAATGGTAGGGTTGCCATAATTCAGAAACTACTTGTAGGTATGCAAAAACAACAAGTAAAGCTTGAAAATTCTGCTTTTTGTAATATACGCAGCGGCGACTGGTGGTTTCCTTGTCCATGGGCTGGCTATTATTATTATTATTATTATTATTATTATTATTATTAAAACACAACCAAAATGTACAGAGGACATGTGCAAAAATCCTTCCAAATAGCCTAATAAAAATTGGGCATGCTCCGTAACATAAGAAAGTTGAGTGTCAATTTGAAACAAAATACAGAAAGGGGTCTGCCTAGAAGCTTCATCTTCCTGCTAGTAGACAAGGATAAAGTGCAACATATTGTTGTCATTTCCACTCACTTTTTCTAACAGTGAACCTAGGTGATTGTATGTTGTTTATTTATTCAATTTCTATCACATATTTATCCCAGATTGGGACTCAAGGATAATTCAGTTAAGAGCCTTTCATTTTGGAAGCAAAATAGTGCCACTGCCAGGTGGTGTTTTTTTTTTATTATTATTATTATTATTATTATTATTATTATTATTATTATCCTTTATTTATATAGCGCTGTAGGTTTACACAGTGCTGAACATATAAACTTACAATTAGACGGTTCCCTGCCCTCAGGCTTACCATCTAAAAGACACGACACAAAAGGAGAAGGGAAAGGTGATGGGGAAAGGTATCAGGTCCGGTGGTTCTTCTCTCCCTCTGAGGCCTGGACCAAGGCAGATGGACTAGAGGGAGGGCTCGGCTTCATAATGCACAGTTAAAACAGGCCAGACAAAGTCACACATCTGGGAACGCTTCTCTAAACATCACCATCATCCTCTTGGTATCATCTTTGCATGCCACCTTCCCCCCCCCCTCAAAAAAAATATCCTGGGATTTCATGAGGGTGGTGTGATTTGTAGTTTTATGAAGAAGATAGAATTCTCTGACAAAGGATTTTGGCCCTCTGTTTCAGGGGAGTTGTCTAGAGAAATTTAAATACCTTTACAAACAATAAATCTCAGAATTCAATACGATGAATAGAATTCAATTTATAGCAGCTGAAGTGATGTCAAACTGCTGTAATGGCATCATGTGTAAACAAACACTCACAGAGATTTCAAGAAGACAAATGGCCAGTTGACTGAAGATGAAGAGTTTGCCACTGAAACAGTGGCTTTACTTTGTCTGATGGCAGAGCCAGGCCTGTATTTGTATGGTTTATTACATGCAGCAAATTTGTAAAATTTGCAGAGAAGGGGAATTTGGGTTTCAGTGGCAGTGTAGACATGAATAGGACTTTCAATAAATGAGAATATGGGACTATCACTCAATAAATTCTCATTGCATTTACAAAGTTGAATTTAGAAGGCTCTGGAATGAGTATGAATGCTGAGCATATAAGAGCAGCATCTTTCTCCTTTACCTTCTAAAGTTGGAGAAGAAATTCTGATGCAAATGATATTCTGCTCACGAGACAACTAAGTATAAAAGCCTGGAAAAGTTTATTTTTGGACTAGAAATCCCAGACACCCCCCCCCCCCATCAAGTTTACTCAGCACAACGTCTTCCTTTGGTATGTTACCAGATTGCAACCTACAGGTATATTTAAGGGAAGCATCTGCTCAACGTGTTTGAAAACTGCTTCACATGTTTGCAATATCCAGTGAGAACAATCAGGCTTATTCCTTCTGGATCCTTCCTCAGGTTAACAGAAAGCAGTCATCCAACAGCTTATAGAAACAGGACCTCTGAATGTTCGGAATCAGCTTTGCAGAGAAGATAGCCAACTTCCAAATTCCCACACTTCACTGCTCAGCTCCTTTCCTAGTATAAATAATACACATGATAATATAATAATTCTGCCTTTTTAAAAAAAGAGAGAGTAGACAGCTGGGGACCCACCATCATAGCCTGCAAGTAATGTCCCGAAAAGTGGTTCCAGCAGCTTTCTGAAGGCGAAGCACTAGCCCTCCATCAAAAATAATACTTGTGTTTGGTACAGCGCTTTCTCCCTGGGCAATAAAAGGAGACTTACTGTAGAGATTTGTTCGGAAGGTTGAATAATTCCGCACTGGGTACAGCTGTTTGTTTTACTGCACTATGCACTATATACACATTTAAGTACAGAACGGAGAACATATTGCTGGCATTTAAGGTATTATAGACACAGTCGTGTAATTACGAACGGAGGAACCAAAGGAAGGGAGAGCAGGAGGCGGTATTGCAAGAACTACCTCCCAATATTGTGAATTAGAAAATACCCAAAGCCCTGCTGGCTTAAAGCAGTGAAATGCCCATTTCAGAGGCAATTAAATTCCAGTCCATGGGTGTAGCTATGTTCATATGGGCTTGGGAAAAAAACAGTTTTGCTGCTGCTCTCCTTTTCTTGCTTTCTCTTTCTCCTCCACCATAGTGAGCTGAACCTCTGCCACGAGGCAGATGGGGTCTGGAGTTCTTTGTGGATATACACAAATTTAGCTGTTTCTTCTTCCAATCTCCCTTTAAAGTTTGATGTGAACAATGGTGTGAAATAGTTAAATTCAGGGCAAAGGAACTATTTACTGTGTGGAGTCGAAGGCTTTCATGACCGGCATCCATAGTTTTTTGTGGAGCTTTCGGGCTATGTGGCCATGTTCTAGAAGAATTCCTTTCTGACGTTTTGCCAGCATCTGTGGCTGGCATCTGTGGCTGGCATCTGTGGCTGAAGATGCCAGCCACAGATGCTGGCAAAATGTCAGAAAGGAATTCTTCTAGAACATGGCCACATAGCCCGAAAGCTCCACAAAAAACTATGAGCTATTTACTATTTGTTTATTTCATTTGTATTCCTTCTTTCTTCCTTCTCTTCTAAAGAGAAACAGTATCTTCATGCAACACAAGATTAGTTTATTGTGGTGTCGGGAATTGAGATGATAGGTCTGCCAACAGTGGTCATCCTTAGAGTTCAGGGTGTGGAACTTGCTGTGGTTGGATTCCAGCTTCCAAAAGTCGTACCCATAAGGCCAATGGTGTGGCAAACTGGAACTAGTAGTCCAAACACATCTGGGGAAGCACATAGTTTTCTTCTCTTCATTAAAGCTACTGTCCATTTCCAGAGATCTGGGGAGAGAAGAATGGAATAATAATAATAATAATAATAATAATAATAATAATAATGGTGCGGAACAGCAACAGATTAAAATACAGCACAACAAAATCAGTTAAAACACACAACATCAGTTGAAAGCTCACACCAATTTTTAAAAGAACAAATAAGACAAATACATATACCTGTACTATTAAAACAATCCATATTTAAAAATTCATCTTTTTTTTAAAAAAAAATCACAATTTAAAAATCATCTGGGAAGACTTGCTGAAAGAGACTAGGCTTTAATGATGTTTTGCATTTGGACAGTGTTTTCAGCTATTTCTTCCATTAGGTTGTTCCACAATCTATGGGTGGCTAAAGAAAATAATATCTGGCTAACTGGAATAAATGTCCCCCAGAGGACTTGAGAGTATGGGATAGATTATTTGGAAGGCAATCCCATAGGAAAAGGAATGGGGGGGGGGGGGAACCCAACTTCCTATTAGGAAGAGGAAACTTTTCCAACACTAATTTGTCTGCCATAGACATCAAGAAATTGCAAAGGATTCTGGGAGGACGGAAGCTCTCTTGAGCTTTGCAAAACCCTTTCTATATCCCTTAGGGCTTAGCATCTCTCTCCTCTTATTGCTGCAACAAGATTCCAAATTAAGTTGTAATGTTCCTTTTTAATAGGATTGTATAAATAACCCAACAAAATATTTAATGAGTGGAGAGGACCATCATAACCCATCATTAATTTAATTACATCAAGGGTTTTTTCTCTTTCTCTCCAATATGCTTGCATTTCACTCCTGATTTTCTATTGCAACAACAATTGTTCCCATGACCAGTTTTATAGACTATGTTTTAATCCTGTGCTGAATATTTTGCAGTGATTTTCTTTGAGGAGGGATTCTGCTTTTTTAAAAATACCCAAACCTTATGGGATATTTCTATATTCAACATGAAAACTGGGATGCATGTGGTCAAGATGGCATAATTTAATTTTAAAAATAAATGAATAAATAAATTAATAATGAGGAGGAAAACACAAATTAGGAAAGGTGCAGCAGTTTGCTTTTGCCTCAGCCTACTAGGAAGGATTCTGCCCTCTTCTCTCTGCTGAGTTAATTGAGTATAAACTAGTTTTGCACTTCAATTCAGTTTGTAGCCATTGAAGTAAGCCAGGGATAAAGGGAGAAAATGAGAGAAAATAGGACATTTTAAATGCAATCAAAAAGGTGATACAACAGAGGATTAACCAGGACTATCCCTGTCAAATCAGGACAATTGAAGGGTATGCAACTTAAAATTTATTTCCTATTTTATTTTCATATTCATAAGATAATTTGAAAAAGAAATAAAATATGGGATACACTATGCACTAGTAGCGGAGATTTTTTTATTTCAAAATCTCTTCTCCTACCGCATACAGGTAGTAATAAAACAACAAGAAAAATCTCCACTGATGGCTAGAACTGTCAAATCATGGAGTTGGAAGGGGCCCTTTGAGTGGATGAGGTCCTTAACTAACCATTGACTAGTTCTAATGGCTGATGGTGGTTTTAGCAATGGGAATACAGTAGTTCTTTCTGCCATGGTGGTTTAGCCTTTGGAGTGAAGGTATTAGGAGAAAGCTTAGAATAGCAGCAAGACCAAACTCTTTATTAACATTCCTTCATATCTCTTCCTAGCCTCAAACTGCCAAGCTCAGGTGAAAAGCATCTTACAAAGTCACTAATATAAACTGAGTCTTCCATACTGCTTACTTTGGCCAAGATACTAACAAGAACTCCAGAACCCATCTGCCTCGTTGCAAGGGTTCAACTCACTATAGTGGAGGAAAAAGAGATAGTAAGAAAAGAAGAACAGCTCTTTTAGAATGCCATCTATTCCTGATGATATATTTCTCTTCAGTGCTCTGAGCACAGAGACATCGTTTTTTTATTTCTGGTTGACTGTGCAATATGTTCCCTTGCTGGTTATAGAGCATCCCACTCTTGGTTTAAATTTCTGTTTGACTTATCGTATCTTGTAGAAGAGGTCTCTTGTTCTTTCTTTGTTGTTGTCACCTTCAATTTATCTTCATTGATTATTATAGTAGTTTTCCTTTTGCCCACGTGCAAGTTATTAAACAGGTACATTCGGGAACCTGACTCTTCTACTGTCACCTTTTATTTTTACTTTTCCTTCTTGAGTGTCTTTAACTACTTGCCTGTCCTTAACTTCTTGAAGAGTTTGCTCTGTCATCCATTGAGGCTTCTGTTTCTTTTTGGTTGCAAATAGCATTCCTACCCTACAGTGTCCCTTGCTTCAGTCCCAAGTTCTCCTGGCTTCTGGCCAATTAGGCTTAGTGGTGAAAATCTATTATTATTATTATTATTATTATTATTATTATTATTATTATTACATTACCTTTAAATTCTGTGAGGATGTTCTTCAGGTTGTGTTTTGGCATGATGGTTGGTTTAGTGTTCTTTTTTTAGCTTTACTCTAAGTTTGGATATTAGTATTTCATGGTCTGTGCCATAATCTGCTCCTAGTCTTGTTTTTGTGGAGAGAATGGGGCGGCATCAAAATAACCCACTTGTGGTTCCCATTCATGAATGAATCAATTCAAAATGATTCGGTTCCAGCCAGCCGAAGGGGAAATTTGAATCAATTCTGATCTGCTTGTGGTTCACACTTGCACGGAATCAATTTATCTTAAAAGAAGATGAAAAACTCAGCATCAAAAAGATGCGGGTTAAATGGGTCTGCTGCCCAGTACCTCTTTTCTGCCATCAGCATAGCCTCTTGCCGAGGTGAGGCTCCTTAATTATTGTAATTACATGATCTCAATCATGAGGCCAGACACATGAAATGGTGCCAGAGCCTTCAAAATGGGAGTCGACACACCCCAGACATTGACGGAGATGAGAGCCATGATCTTCCGATGCCCAAGGCCCCCAGGTACCTGCAGAAGTAATTGACTGAAAAGTTTTCTTTAAAAAAACAACAACTGGTGGTTAAAATGTAGAATCCCAATATCATGGAATCCCAATATCATGGAAAAGTAGTGCCATTGGTGGTCACCACAAACGTAGCCAGCCAGCATGGTGTAGTGGTTTGAGTTGGACTGTGATTCTGGAGACCACAGTTCAATTCCCTGCTTGGCCCTGCTTGGCCACTGGGTGATTTTGGGCAAGTCACAGTCTCTCAGCCTCAGGGAACGCAATGGCAAACCTCTTCTGAATCTTGCCAAGAAAACCCCATGATAGGGTCATCTTAGGGTCGACATAAGTCCGAAATGACTTGGAGGCACACAACAACAACATCAACAACATGCTGGCCTCTTTGTTCTTCAGGTGGATGCTGCTTTTTAGAGGCTGCATGAATTTTCCCATTTACTTTTCTCCCACCACCACATTTTTAAACTCTGATGTTCCTTCCATCAGTTTTATAGAGAAATCTATACTATTCCTGAAGTATTTACAAAAATTGCTGGTGTGCAGCAGATGCCTTGTAAGCAGAGGCATTCTACCACCCAGTTATGGATGGAAGCATAACTCAGTGATAGAACACCTCATTGGTATGCACAAGGTTTCACGTTTGATCCCTGGTATCTCCAGTTCAATTTTTTTTAAAAGGAAATATAAAGTAGCAGGTGATGCCCTAGGGTACTACTGCCAGTCGAAGCAGACAAACTTATCTACTTGAACAAACAATCTGTTTCCACAGGATAAATGCTGCTTTTGAGATATTATGACTTATATACCATTTAAAAACTTTTTTTTTACAATTATTAATTTATTCATATGTCAAGAATACATAGTTAATAAAAAAAATGATGAAGGGTCAAACTAGATGTTAATTATAGTGTGCATTAATTTATTTTTATTCTCCTGCAATGGCATTTCTTCAGAGATATGTGCCTCAGCAATTATGCTAGTGAATTATTATTATTATTATTATTATTATTATTATTATTTATATCCCACTCTTTCCCCAGAACTGGGATCCAGATCAGCACACAACATTAAAAGAACTAAGAATTAAGCCCATGTTTCTGGCCAGTCATAAAACAAAGCTAAATGTAAGATAGGAAAATAAGGAAAATTATATACATATGTCTTTGGTATCTGCTGGGGTTTGGTTCCAGGACTCCTTGTGGATACCTAATCTGTGGATGCTCAAATCCCATTATATACAATGGCCTGGTAAAATGGGCTTATATAAAATAAAAAAACTAAGGTTTGCTTTTTACACGGAATATTTTTAAGCCATGGATGATTGAATCCATGGATAAAAACCTGTGGATACGGAGGGCCAACTGTACTATGAGAAACAAATGTCTTTCACCACTAGAGGGAGCCTCTGTGCTAAATAGATGCCAAGCATGTTGTCAAATTTGACCCTTGACATCTTTCAAGAGTTTAACCAACAAGTACTTTTTGTAGTTTAGTTCACTTTTTTCTGCTTTTGTTTTAAAACACATAAACAAAAAAGACACTTAGAACTTTGAAGTCAAAGCACGTCACAGAACGTTAACAATTGTCCACTTGGGGCGAGAGGGAGGGGTGGCATAGAGAGGAAAAGAAACCCCTCATCCGTCACCACACTGGTAAATTACAGCAGAGCACCATCCATATTGAGTACGCATTCTTCTAGACATACTACATTAACTGACTCATTAGCTATTTCCAACCATATGGACTTGGGTTTGGGTGGGTCACTTTGATAATATTCCGAGGTGAGGCTCCTTAATTATTGTAATTACATGATCTCAATCATGAGGCCAGACACATGAAATGGTGCCAGAGCCTTCAAAATGGGAGTCGACACACCCCAGACATTGACGGAGATGAGAGCCATGATCTTCCGATGCCCAAGGCCCCCAGGTACCTGCAGAAGTAATTGACTGAAAAGTTTTCTTTAAAAAAACAACAACTGGTGGTTAAAATGTAGAAAAGACGCTAGAAGGAAGAAACAGAAATGCCATCATTGCTGCATGGATGTGATAACCTTTCTCAGATGCAGCTTTTTGTGGGGAAGGGGGTGTACTTCATTGCTTCTCCTGTTGCATGCTGATGTTCTTTATACAAGGTTGTTATGTCCCCGGTGTAAATTTAGCAATGGTATTTTAAGCACTCAGGGGCTAAAGGGAAGGATGAGGATAGGAAGTGCTGAAATGTCAGTGTTAAATACCACAAGGGTGTCACACACTAGGCAACAGTGTGAGAAGTTACAAGTCACTGGCAACCGCAATCGCTGTTGCAAATGTAAGTGTGAAACGGCAACGTTTCAAGATAATTGAACCTTTCGGTTTATCACCAGCTCCATTCTGAACCAAGGAGCAAGTGTGTGTGTTTTTAAAACAGAATAGATTTCTTTTTTAAATAGCAAGGTTGTTAATCTAGGTTCTAATGTATTCTGCTTGGATACAATAAAATGAAAATGCCACATCCGGACAGCTATGAACTCATCAGAACAAGTGTGGACATTAACACTGCCTTCTCAAAGGCTCTTGGTGGCCAGCCTTGCTGTCCTACAGACAGCCTTTCAATCTCAAAGAGTTACTTAGGGCCAAAGGAGATGGCCCAAAAGGGGTGGTGTGACGCTGCCCCTTTAAGCACTGGATCAGGGCTGCAGCAACCATATGCCACGGCCCTGTTATGGCTATTTGCCGGCTCAAAAAGAGGTGGCAAAATGATGTTTCTTTTTGAGCCAGCAAAAGGGTGCCCTTTCAGTCACCGCAGCAGCTTTGTGGCACTCCTGTGGTGTGTGAGTTATAAATGCCATGCTGCCAGAGTGCTGCAACACTGTCTGTTGTCTGGTCAAGCAGGTGGTGTGACATTGACTTGAGAATGGCATCGGGGTGTGCATCATCTAAACACCATGCCCCCCATGCTGCCCCCAAGCCGGTGCTTACTGCTGGTCTGTTTGGGACCTTACTTACAGGAGGACACATAACAGATGAGGAGATGGGTACAAGATCTTGCCACAAACCCAGATGCCAACTGTGCCCACACACTTGGACTTGGGAAATGTCATGACAGGACCTAATCCCATAACCCACAATATTAGAACCACTTTCACATGTTCATCCTCCAAGGTGATATATGCCATCCTCTGTCAACAATGCTTTTCAGCACTCTACATTGGGAAAATAGGCCAGTCTGTGCACCAAAGCATAAATGGGCATAAATCTGATATTAAGAATGGGAATAAAAAGTTTGTTGCAAGAGCACTTCGATCTTCATGGGCATTCCATCTCTGACCTCAGGACAGCAATCCTTGAATAAACAAACAAACAAGCCTATATGGAAAGATCGGATATAGAAACAGCTGAATTACAATATATCCACAAACTCCAATCCATTAACATTGGATTGAACAGAGACAATGGCTTCCTGGCACATGACATATATTATAGCAATGGCTTTCTAAAGGTTTTCTTTAGAAAATTGTAGCGTGCAATCACTCACACAGGATAGCAGTTCACACAAACACAGCATACAGAACTAACCAACATGGAAATATGGAAAGGGGATAGTGGAGTTTTAGGGGTTTGCAGAGAGTCAACAAGGCATAGTGGTTTGAGTGTTGAACTATGACTCTGAAGATCGGGGTTCGATTGCATGCCCGGCCATGAAACCCACTGGGTGGTCTTGGGCAAGTCACATTCTCTCAGCCTCAAGGGAAGGCAATGACCTGTCTAATGAGCAGACCATGGAAAGCTGGAGCAGCTCAGGCTTAGTCAGAGGGTGACACAGAACATACACAGAGTGCAGGAGTGTATGCCAGCTGTGTGCACAGAGATTAGACTTTGAAACCATATTTACACCTAAAAGTAGCCCTAGGTGAGAGGCTATCTGGTCAGGTGACAAAGGCTGGATGTCTTCTCTCAGGAATCAGATTAATCGGATTCTCCCAGGAATGGGATTCTGAACTACGTGCTAGCTTTAGTTTTCGTGTAACAAAAACAGTGATTGGATTGGGACATCCTTGAGATGGGACATCCTTGAGATGGAAGGATGTGCAAACTTGGGTGGAGACACAACAGGAAGTAGGCAGGGAAACTGGCTTACTGATTTGGGTGCAAAAAGATCCTTTGACTCTTGTTTTGATAGGAAATGCAGATTAATTTTCGAAAGGAAGAGGCACTTTAGACTGGATGTTTTTGTTTACCTGGATGTCCACATGCATCTGGGGGAACAGGTTCCTTTTTTTCTGGGAACCTGATCTGAAAGGTCATTGATATCTTAAAAACATGCTACCTCTAGAAAATATGAGGCTCCCAAAATACAACACAGGGTATGAATGAGTGCTTAACAAGCCTCATGAGGATGCTCTTGGCCAATTTTTCAGATATCCTTTATGGTGCCAAGCCTGCACAAACCACATGCAACCACTCCCCCCCCCGCGCGTCATTCATATGGTCCCCCATGCACTCACTCTGGCCTCAGGCAACATTTCCCCTCTTGCTTTTGTCCTTCAATGGCCCATTTTAGACGGGCAAAAAAATGCGCATTTAGGGCTAAAAAGCCCATCTTTAGGGTTAGGGAGGGCGTAGCGTTTACACCCTCCCTAACCCTAAAGCGTATGGACACCGCCATTTAAAGATGGCGGCGTCCATACGGAGGTGCCGCAAAGGCATCACGTGCGCAGCGTTTTGACACACTGCGCACGTTATGACACTTTTGCGGTGCAGGAGGGCGCCAATCGCGCCCTTCCCGCACTGCAAAAAAAGAGCTCCATCACGGAGCTCTTTTTTTTGCAGCGGGTCTTTGCTGCGGCCTTTAAATGGCCGTGGCAAAGACCCAGGGAGAAAGGGGCCGTGGCGGCAGCCCCTTTCCCCCTTTAGCCCCGCCGAGGGAAGCGGGGTGCAGCAGGCGCCCAGAGCGCCCGCTGCACCCCGCGGCCTCCAAAAGCGGCGGGATGAGGCCTCGGGGCTGCCCGTGCGGCAGCCTAGGCCTCATCTTGCCGCCAGAAGGGGCGAGTATGGACCACCCCTTTTGGGCGGTCTAAAAAGCCCCAATGTCTCTCTGGCTTTTCTTCGCTAACGAAGATTCAGGAAGGACTCATCCCACGCTTTTAACCACTGGTGGTGCAGTGGTTAAATGCCTGTACTGCAGCCACTCACTCAAAACCATAAGGTGGCGAGTTCAAGGCCAGCGAAAGGGCTCAAGCTGGACTCAGGCTTGCATCCTTCCGAGGTCGCTAAAATGAGTACCCAGATTCTTGGGAACAAGTAGCTTACAGTTGTAAACCGCTTAGACACTCCTTAGGCAGTATGAAGCAGTATATAAATGAAGCTGTTTGTTTTTTTGTTTGTTTCTACAAGCGCGCTGATGACTAAAAAGACCAATCTGAGATAAACAAGTCTGATTGCAGAAAGCACAGCAGAAAGTCTCCTTGGGTGATGTTTCCAAGTTGTGGTTCTTTCTGTGTTGTCGTTTCTCTTCGAGACTCGTTCAGCGTAAGTTCTCGAAAGAGGCTGCTGCATTGTGGATAGTGCATCTCCATGCCTCCTGATGTGAGGCCAGGGCAGACCATTGTTGGTGATCAATTTGGCTGAGCTTGAGATGTTATTTCAGGGAGTCCTTGTATCTCTTCTTTGGGGCGCCCCTCTTACATTGACCCGTGGCAAGTTCACCGTAGAGTACTATTTTTGGGAGGCGGTGGTCTTCCATCCTAGAAAATGTGCCCTGCCCAGCTCAGCTGAATTTTCAATAGCATGGCCTCAATGCTGGTGATCCCTGCTTGCTCCAGGACAGCAACATCCGTCACATAGTCCAGTGTATATTTAGAATTGTGCATAGACGGCGCTGATGAAAGCGTTTGAGGAGTCATAGATGTTGGCGATAGGTGACCCATGTTTCAGACCCATAGAAGAGAATGGACAATACAATTGCTCTGTACACACTGATTTTTGTGCTTCACTTCATGTGTTTATTACTCCAGACTCTTTTGTGAAGCCTTCCAAATGCACTATATGCCTTTGCTAATCTGTGATCAATCTCTTTATCAATCTTGGCGTCTGAGGAGATGATGCTTCCCAGGTAGGTGAACTGCTGAACAGACTTAAGTACAGATTTGCCTATGGTGACATGGGGGTGATAGTGCTCTTCCTGTGGTGCAGGCTGGTAGAGGACTTCCGTTTTCTTCAGGCTGACTTCCAGCCCAAAGAGCTCTACAGCTGTTGCAAAGCAGGATGTTAGGTGCTGCAGAGCTGCTTCTGTATGGGCAGCAAGGGCAGCATTGTCAGTGAAAAGCAGCTCACGGACTAGATAGTTTAGAGTCTTTGTGCGAGCTTTCAGATGTCTTAAGTTAAACAAGCTACCATCAGTACAGTAACGTATATAGATGCTGTCATCTTCTTCAAGATCTGCTGTAGCCCTTTGGAGCATCATGCTGAAGAAGATTTTAAATAGAGTTGGAGCGAGAACACAACCTTGTTTCACACCATTAGTTATCAGAAAGGGCTCTGAGAGAGCATCGCCATATCTGACTTGACCGTGCTGGCCCTCATGTAGCAAGATAATCATTTTGAGGAATTTGGGGACACATCCTAGTCATTCCAGGATCTGCCACAGACCTTTTCTACTCACAGTGTCGAAAGCTTTGGTAAAGTCGACAAATGTTACATAGAGTCCTTTGTTTTGCTCTCTACATTTCTCTTGCAGTTGTCTAATTGCAAATACCAGATCTGCAGTGCTCCTATTAGCTCTGAAGCTGCATTGGCTGTCAGGGAGAAGTTCTTCTGCAATAGCAGGAACTAATCTGTTCAGGAGTATCCTTGCAAGATCAATGACCATCCTTCAATGACCATCATTAAAATTGAACTTATCACCTCATTATCATATCCCATCAGTTTTGCATTTCATGGCTATTGATACAGTCTGATCACAATGGTCCTTCCTGGGCACCAGTTCACTTCATGCATCTGAAAATGTAGATCATAGCCTTGTCTGCACTGGCCAGGATATTCCAGGAGCAGCCTGAAGTGTCCTGATCTTGGATCTGGCCCACTTGTCCATTCATTATCTGGCCCTCTGTTTCCATACTGGAGTGGAGTGGAGTACTGCTGAACCACTTGGCATGTCTGCTGCCACCATGGGTCACTTCCTTTTGAGATTTGCAGACAGACAGACAGATGTGAAAATGCTGGGCTCTGGATTTTCTTGGAAGATCTGGAGTGAGAGATCTGTTGCTTTAGTTTGCCTTAAAGGTGTTAATGCTGCAGCCAGAATGCTACTTGGGCCAGTTATAGGGAGAATGTAACTCCCTTATTATAAGAGCTGCATTAGCTACCAGTTTGTTTCTGGGTGCAATTCAAGGTGATGGCCATGATTTATAAATCCCTATACTATGTGAAAGATGATATTTCCTCATACAAACTTGCCAGAGCTTTAAGATCAGCAGAGGAAGGCTTTCTCTTGTTCTCACCAGCATTGCTTGGTGAGGACACAAGGGATAGCCTCCTCAGTAGCTGCTCCCACATTTAGGAACTCCTTTTGACAGGAGGTTAGGCTGGCCCTTCCCTGCTTTCCTTTCACTTGCCAGCAAAAACATTTTTGTTCAAGCAGACTTTTAATAGTAATCACTCTCAGGGAGGCTTCTTATTGGGATGCATGCTGTGTTTGTTTATGTTTTCCACTTTTGTATTTTTAAACAAAATGATCTGAATTGTTTCTAAATTTGTATTGGTAACTTAGACAGCCAGTGTGCTGTAGTGGTTTGAGTGTTGGACCATGACTCTAGAAGACCAGGATTCGAATCCTGGCTCAGCCGTGGAAGGCTACTGGATGAACTTGGGCAAGTCACACTTTCTCAGCCTCAGAGGAAGGAAATGACAAACCCCCTCTGAAAAAATTTGCCAAGAAAACCCCATGATAGGTTCACCTTAGGGTCACCATATGTTGGAAGTGACTTGAAGGCACCCAACATCAACAATCTGTGAGCCTTGGGTCCCACTCGGAGAGAAAAGTGGCATATAAAATAAACACATACACACACGGACACACACAGAGAGAGATAAATAGATAGAGTTTCTTAACTATTGTATGTCTTCAATTTTAATTTTACACTGTTTTAACTAGGCTATTTTAATTGTTTTTAAAGTGTTTTTATCTTGTGAGACACCTTGGGTCCCTTTAGGTGCCATAAAAATGAAATTAAATAGATATAGATAGATAGAATAAAGGAGTGGGCTTGACGCTGTAAGCCAGATAAAATAAAGCAGTGGGGAACCTCTGCCCCACAGACCACTAGTTCACCATCCATGGTATCAATATATTGTAGATGGCTGAGGCCAATTTAGAGATGAGGATTTTTCTTTGAAAATATGGGAGGCATATTGTTTTAGCTTCGTCTAAATCTTTTTAGGCAATTGAAATATCCAGCTTCATGAATAAGAAGCAGACTCCCCCTGTCCCCCATCCTCTCTGTCGGGAGAGAACATAGCTTAGCTCACACAGAGGCAGCTTCGCCATCCATTCTGCAGAGACCTTTGAGATCCACAACTGACATTATGTGATGACCCAAAAGCCACCATACTTCACTGATGACTACAGATTGTCATAAAGGCATAAGCTGTGCTGGAGGTCAGAGCTATTCTTCAATGGCATCTACACACACTAAAAGATCAGGCTCTTTAGAGAAGCAAAAAAGTCTGAGAGTACAAAAATAGCAGGGCTGCATTCAGAAAGAACAGAGACCACCGAGAGTGGGGTGGGGAAAGAGGGCTGAGGATTTGATTTTCTCTCTTTTCAGGTAAAAAAAATGTGGATGGATCTTCCTCAACTTTTCCTCCCCAATGTAATGAATGATTCAAAAATATTGGCTGGGTATTTTGTATCATAGATAGAAAGGGTCTGAGTGTCATCTTGGCTGTATCTGATCAATTAGTCAGATTGGATCTGATCAGTCATAGGAGTTTGTCAGATGGGAGGAATTTCTCTTTATTTCGAATGGAGCCAATTGGAGCCAATTCGAATTCACGTGAATTCGCTAGTTTGGTGAATTTATGTGAATTCCAATTGCGTTCAGAATGTGTTCCGAATGACTTCCCATTACCCAAAAATGACTGCCCATTGCCTGAAATTGCATGCTTTAATACGAAATAACGTAAAACCCCATGATTGCATTCAGAATAACTTCCCTTTTGCCCGAAATTGCGTGAGATACTTTAATACGCAATAACGTGAAACCCCATGATTGCGTTCAGATTGCCATTAGATTATACTTCCAATTTCTGTCATCTGATAAACTCCATACGTGCTACAAGGCTAAGGATGTTGTGTTGACCCAAGGCATTTTGCTGCCTGAGACTAGAGACAAGATGATATCCCCTACCTCACATACACACACACACCAAAAGCCTTTCATATCCAGAAGGAAACTGGATTGTACTTTTGCATTTCAGTTTGGTATTGGTGATGGGAGAACAGTGTGATGGAGTGGTGTGCCTGTTGAATTAAGACTCTGGCTGTGTGTGTGTATGCACATCTTCTTTTCACTTATAAACCTATGAAGATCCTATGAATTTCATAGGGTTTTCTTAGGCAAGGAATACTCGGAGGTGGTTTTGCTAGATCCTTCCTCTGAAATATATCCAACAGCACCTGGTATTTGTTGTAAATCTCCCATCCAAGTACTAACCAGGGTTCACCCTGCTTATTTCCCAAGGTCAGACTGAATCAGGAGCTGTGTGTGTGTTTGTGTGCATGTTCCTTCAAATTGCCAACCTATGGTGACCCTATAAATTTCACAGGTTTTTCTTAGGCAAAGAATACTCACTGATGGTTTTGCCAGTTCCCTCCTCTGGAGTATAACCCACACCACCTGGTAATTGTTGATGGTATCCCTTCCAAATACTAGCCAGGGCTGACTCTGCTTAGTTTCCAAGATCAGACAGAATCTGGTGCCTCACTCAGTCATGGAAAATCAGCATGTAACCTTGGATAAGTTATACTCTCTCAGCCTCAGAGGAAGACAAATGTGGCCACGAAAATGTTGTTATAAGTTCACCTTAGAGTTGTCATAAACTGGAAACGATTTAAAGGCATACACCAACAACATTGTGCTTGGACAATATCCTCCAGGACATCTGAGGGCATGAAACTAGTTTCGATAGTATACTTATGTGGCAGAGATAGAGAAGAATGGTTTGGGGGAATCGAGAGGAATGGCAAAGTTGCTTCCGCTGTCCCCCAGCAACTGCTGCCAGAGGCAGAGGCAGTTGTCTCACTCAGCTTAACAGTAGGGCCAGTCTGGTGACAATTTGTATTTGAATTGTGGGAATTCATTATCTCATGAAGGAGGGATGGTGTTTAGCTTTATTTAATCTCCTTCTAATGTAGGGGTTATTTCTCCTATCTGGGCAGCTTAACTCCATATAATGTATCTTGTTTTAATTGTGCAAAACAGAACAATTTGCATAATTAGAATTATGCTGAATTCATATACAGTACCTTGAATAAGGCAAATTGTTGACTTTTTTATTCCATTATGTTTCAGCCTTCATACTACTTTTTATAGCTATGATCAGTTTGACCAAACTGAGAGTAGAGAGCCAGCGTGGCATAGTGGCTTGAGTAGGACTAGGACTCTGGAGAGCAGGATTTGATTCCCAGCTCTGCCATGAAAACCTACTGGGTGAACCTTGTGCAAGTCACACTCTCTCAGCCTTAGAGGATGGCAACTGCAAACCTTCTCTGAAGAAACTTGCCAAGAAACCCCTGTGATATGTTCGCTTTAAGGTTGCCATAAGTCAGAAATGACTTGAAGGCACACAACAACAACAACAAAGTGTTACTGTAAGTTGGAAATGACCTGAAGGCAGACAACAACAACAAAGGGTCGCTATAAGTCAGAAAGGACTTGAAGGCATACAACAATAACAACAACAAACAACAACAAAGGGTCTCTATAAGTCAGAAACAAGGCTTCTCAGCAAATCTGACTTGAAATCCTCTTGTTTCTTGCACTCAGTCGCTTGCATTGGTCACTTTCTATTCCTTCCTACCTCATGCTCATAATGCACCCTTCCATTGCTTCTTACATGTTGCTGCTTGTACCACATTCTTCCTTTGCTCATACCTGAATGCCAGGGCCAGACTTGTTTTTCACAGAACAATATCACAGAGGAGTGCCTTCACATTTCCCATCATATCTTGGCTTCTACAAGGGTTAGAAACCTACTTTGAAAAGGAGGAGGAGGAGGAGGAGGAGGAGGAGGACTTGGAATCCAAGCCAGATGATGATCTACATGGGCACTAGAATCCTGGAAAAGCCCAGCTGAACTGGGAGTACGACAAGTATTCTAGAACTATAGACTGTCTTCCTGTTCGTGGAGGATAGAAACTAAAATTAAAGCTTATTAGTTACGACGGCTATACGGAGCCTCCTAATTCAGAGGCAGTATACCTTTAAGTCTGCATATGCCCTGCAGAAATAATGTAGTCTGACAGCACTTGAACTGTCATGGCTCAATGTTATGGAATTCTGGGGTTTGTAGTTTTGTAAGTTTTTTTTAGTCTTCACTGTCAGAGAGCTCTGGCACCACCACAAACTACACAGCCCAGGGTTCCATAGCATTGAGCCATGGCAGTTAAAGTGGCATCAAATTGCATTATTTCTGCAGTGTGGATGCAGCTTAAGTAGTGTTTCAGAGAGGCAGTAGGAGAGAGCTGTTGACTTCATGGCTGTGCATCTTTCTGGAGTTGTGGTTGTTGCTGAGTGCCTTCATGTCGTTTCCAATTTATGGCGCCCTTAAGACAACCCTATCATGGGGTTGTCTTGACAAGATTTGTCATTGCCTTCTCCGAGGCTGAGAGCATGCATTTTTATGAAAGCATCTAAAAATCAGGTGAAAAAAATCCCTTTCACATTGACTAGAAAGGAAGGAGATCCACCAAAACTTCCCAATGTTCTCATTGTAATTGATGATTAAAGATGCAATCCCAATTTTCTCCATTCAGAAGTCAGTCTCATTAAGTTCAATAGAGCATACACTCAGGAAATTGTATATATTTGGCTTTCCTGAACTGATGCTGGTTGGAGATTTTGAGACGTGTGGTCCAATATACCTGGAGGTCACCAGGTTAGGAAAGGTAAGCATATAGGACTGCAAAGGAAGGCTGCAATTTTCTACATACTTACATAAAAACTACAGTGTAAATTAGTTCAAAAGGAATATATTCCTCTGTCAGTGTTTATAGGGCCTGGCACCTAAGATGTAAATCCCATTGTGTATAGATTTAGGTTTCTTTTCTACTATATTTGAATTTGTGTAATGTAAAAATGTAAAATAAAATATAAATCCCATTGATCTTAAGCACTATACATTAGCCACCAGCCACAGTTGCACAGTGCATCATATTCAGAGACTTTTAAATTTTTAAAACTTTTTAAAATTATAAAATTTTTAAACTAACATTTGATTATGGAGTGTCTTATAATAGGAGCTCTGTGCTGTGCTCTTTAAAGCATCATGGTTTAAATGTTGGACTACAACTCTGAAGACCAGGGTTCAATTCCCAGCTTGGCCATATAAACTACTGGGTGACCTTGGGCAAGTCTCAGAAAAAAACAATGGCAAACCTCTGAAATTTTGCCAAGAAAACCCCATGATAGATTCCCCCTTAGGATCTCCATGAGTCAGAAACAACTTGAAGGCACACAACAACAAATTACTCAATAAAGTCAGAAAGAAAATGAAGGCACACAACAGCAACAAAAAGTTGTGATCTTTGTTTTTATTGTTATGTGTGAAATGATGTTATGAAATGGCATGATTGTTATGTGTGAAATGATGTTATCTGTGAAATCATTTTACGCTGTTTTAAATTAGTGATTGTATTAATAGAACAGTTTATTTAATTGGCTTTTAACTTTTGCATTACCAAGTTTTTAACTATTCTTTTTTTTTAAAAAAAAAACCAACCACCTTGAATTAGGAATTAAACAGGTTTTGTTAGACCAGACCCAACTGAGTCACTTGGAAATACCCAGTTTGCCTTAAAACTGAAATCTCCATTCACCAGTCTTTGTCAACAACTGACAAAACAAACCTCTTCTAGTTCTCTCTTTTCACTTTCCTTTCCTGTTTGCAAACATCAGACTGAACTCTTTCAGTCCACTATGGTTCAACACATACTGTGGTTTAAACAACCCAGGGACAACAAAAAAGAAAAGAAAATTAGAAAAAGAAAAAAGCTAAAGATTTGGGGTTCGGTTTCAGGACCCCCCATGAATACCAAAATCTGTGGATGTTCCAAGTCCCAGTGAATACAATGGATACTAAAATGGTGGCCCTTATATAAAATGGCAAAATAAAGATTTGCTTTTTGGAATTTATATATTTTAAAAATATTTTCAAGCTATGGATGCTTGAACCTGTGGATAAAGAATTCTTGCATACAGAGGGCCAATTGTATAAAGAAAAATATGAGAAAGTATAAAGATGATTTTGGATTATCTCTTGCATTGTTACACATTTATAAAAATATTCATATTTTCCCCCCAATAAACTACTTTTACCCTTCTTCTCTTTGTAATTCCCACTATAGGTAATTTCGTTCAGCAGAGATTTGATCGAGATTTAATCATATAGTGAAACAGTGTCGATAGGGGTGTGATGGTTGACATCCTCTCTGTTTTTAGTTCTGTTTTAAAAGTATCATTAAAAAAACGTCCTTTTAATAGCTTTGTTGTTTAATTGGTTTGTTTTAAACTATAGGGTGTAACATTTTAGCCAACTGTTCTTTTAAATTTTGTAAGCCACCTTGGATCCTTTGGTGGGAGAAGATGGGGTACAAACCGAATAAATAAATAAACTCACCATTTCTGCATTTCTGAAACTTGGCTTTGGAACTTGGAAGTGGAACTAGTATTTCTGGGGTTTACGCTTTATAGGTCATAGCCGTTACTTTGAATAAGTGCCTGGAAACAAATCAGTGAAGCTGTTTTAACAAGAGAGTTATATGCTCTCTATAACCTGCCCATTATGTACTGCTGCATAATTCATGCTGTATTTTGGGATCCTCATGTTTAGATGTCTCATATCTGGAGACAGTATGTTATTGAGAGATCGATGCCTTTTCAGCATGGTGCAGTGGTTTGAGCATTGGACTAAGACAATGGGAGACCAAGGTTCGAATCCTGGCTTGGTCATGGAAACACAGTCAGCAATGGCAAACCCCCTCTGAAGAAACTTGCCATGAAAACCCCATGATAGGTCCACCTTGGGTTCACCATAAGTCAGAAGCGACTTGACAGCATCCAACAACAACATATATTGAGTCCCTATAGTGGGAAAAAGGTGAGATATAAGTAAATATAACAACAACAACAAATGCCTTCAAATCAACTGCTGATTTATGGCACTTATGAGGTGGTTTTGCCAGTTCCTTCCTATGCAATATGGCTGACAGCATCTGACTCTTATGAGTGGTCTCTCACCCAAGTACTAACCAGGGATGACCCTGATTAGCTTCCAAGATCAGCGGGGATCTGGTGCCTTTCAGGGAATGCTTACATTCAAGTGGAATCATCGCCCACAAACCAATGGAGAAATAAATAGAAATGGCACGGGTAGGCTTTGGCGACAGGAGACTTGAAGGTGTACACCCAGAAATCCCAGTTTATGGTCTCCTTTATGGTCTCCCTTTGAGCAATGGCCTAAGACTCAGGAGACCAGGGTTCAAATTCCGCCTTGGCCATGGAAACCCACTAGGAGCCCTTGGGTGAGTCACACTCTCTCAGCCTCAGAGGATGGCCATGGCAAACTCCCTGCCCTGAATAAACTTTGCCAAGAAATCCCCATGATAGATTCGCCTCAGGGTCATCGCCCATGAAACCCACTGGATGATCTCTGGAAAGTCATACTGTCTCAGCCTCAGAGGATGTCAATGCCCCCTAAAACCCCTCTGAAGTAATTTTGCCAAGAAAACCCCAGGATAGCTGAAGTGGGAAACCATTTGAAGGCATACAACAACACATTCATCCATCTACTTTCTTTCCTTCCTTTTTCTTTCCTGTTATCTCCTTCCTTCCTTCTTTCCTTCCCCTTTCTTTCTTTCTTTCTTTCTTTCTGTCCTTCTTTTCTTCTTTCCTCTTTCTTTTTCTTCCTCTTTCCTTCTTTCTTGTCTCCTCTTTTTTTCTTTCCTTCCTCTTTCTTTCTTTTTGTCCTTCCTACCTTCCTCTTTCCTGCCCTCCTACCTTCCTATTTCTTTCCCCCTCTTTCTTTCCTTCCTTCCTCTTTTTTCCTGCAATCTCGTTCTTTCCTTCATTTTCCCTTCCTCTTTCTTTCTTTCCTTGTTCTTTCCTGCTATGTCTTTCTTTCCTTCCTCTTTCTTTTCTTTCTTTCATTCTTTTTCTTTCTTTCTGTCCTTCCTTGCTTTTACCTTCCTTCCTCTATCCTTCCTCCTTACCTTCCTATTTCTTTCCTCCTCCTTTTCTTTCCGTCCTTCCTCTCTTTCCTCCTCTTTCTTTCTTTCCTGCTATCTTTCCTTCCTTCCCTCCTTCCCTTCCTCTTCCTTCCTCTTTCTTTCCTGCTATCTTTCTTTCTTTCCTCTTTCTTTCCTGCTCTTTCTTTCTTTCTTTCTTTCTCTTTCTTTTTTGCATTCTTTCTTTCCTTCCTTCTTCCTATATCTCTCCTTCCTTCCTTCCTTCCATCCTTCCTTCTCTCTCTCTTTGGGGTTTCATTCAAACAAGGGATGGGGCGGGGGCGGGGTCTTGCTGCCCTTCCTTCCTGGGATTGGCTGCCTTGGGGAAGGGGGTGCCTCCTGCGTCCAATCCTGGGGCGCCTCCTTCCTCCTGATTGTTAGGTGTGGTCCCTGCTGTGTCTGTCTGGGGAGTCAGTCAATCATTCATTCCTGGCCACGTGACGTTACCAGGAGGCCAGAAGAAGAAGAAGAAGAAGGGGTCTGTTGTTGGGGGGAAAGGGGGGGGGCTGCTGGAGGAGAGGCTGGAGTAGTAGTGCTGCTGCTGCCATCCTTGGCCCAGGGAGGGGAGGAGGAGAGGAAGAAGGAAGGAAGGGAGGAAGGAAGGAGGCAACAAAGTTGCCAAGAGGGGAACTCACTCAGCAACACAGAGGAGGAGGAGGAGGAGGAGGAGAGGGGTAGCAGGTGGCTCCTTGCTGGTTGCTCTCCTTTGGGGGGAAAAGTGGGGTGGGGGCTTCTGAGGAGAAACTGGAGTGCCCCCCTCAGGTAAGGAAACCAGGGTCACACTCTCTCAGCCTCAGAGGATGGCCTCTAAAAAAACCAGGGCCTCAACTTTTTGGCAAAGGGGGGGGGACACTGGGTCAAAGGGGTGTGCTAGTGGTGCTGTGCCTTCAAGTCATTTCCTTCATGGGCTTTTCTTGAGGTTGTTTTTCTTTTCTTTTATCCTTTGCCTCTGAGGCTGAGAGAGTGTGACCTTCCTGAGGGCACCCAGTGGGTTTCATATATCAGCTTACCCTAAGCCACAACTATCATGGGGTTTGGCAAGGTTTCTTCAGAGGTTTTTCTTTGCCCTGGCCACACTCTGAGGCTGAGAGAGTGTGACTTGCCTGAGGGCACCCAATGGGTCTCCATGGCCAGTGGCCTGGAGGTGAACCTATCATTGGGGTTTTCTTGGCAAGGTTTCCTCAGAAGGTTTTTATTTTATTTTATTATATTTTATTGCTCTGGCCACTCTCTGAGGCTGAGAGAGTGTGACTAGCCAGTGGGTTTTCGTGCCTGAGTGGGAATTCGAACCCTGACTTCCAGAGTCCAACACTCAAAGCAATACATCATGCCAGCTCTTTAAAGGGTTGCTAGGCTGCATCCACACTGGAGGAATAATCCAGTTTGGCACTGCTTTAACTGCCCTGGCTCAAGGCTATGGAATTCTGGGAGTTGGAGTTTGTTGTGGGGCCCAGAGCGGAGCTCTGCTCCGCTCTGGGCCCACAACGGAGCTCTGCTCCGCTCTGGGCCCACAACAAACTCCAACTCCCAGAATTCCATAGCCTTGAGCCAGGGCAGTTAAAGCAGTGCCAAACTGGGTTATACCTCCAGTGTGGATGCAGCCCTAGATTTCTTTTTTATTTTTCCCTCCCTTTTCCCCATTTTTCAGAAGGAAAAAGTGGGGCCTGCAATAAAACCTTGCGGCACATAGTGTGCTCCTCTGATGCCAATGCTGGCAATGATGATGTGAAGTCTGGGAAACCAAAATCCTAGAAAAGTGACACTTTTTGAGAGGCAACGTGGAGAGATTTAGTAAGCATACTTTGAAAAGGATGGATACAGAAAAGCATGCTACTCTTCCTAACAGCATCCTTTTTAAATCCCACAGGAAGGTGAGGATGCCTCCTAAAAGGAAAGGCAAAAACAACCTCCCTGTTCCTCTCCAAGAAGGACTAATTCTGAAAGATACTGAGAAGAGGGAGTGGAGACTTGGTCGCATGATTGCCCAGGGAGGATTTGGGCTGATCTACTTAGGTGACGTATAAAGTGTGGTCACGGAAAACACTCCCCTCCAAAAAGAAAGAATAATAATAATTTGGTATAAAGAAGGAAGAGCTATTCCACATTATGCTTACTTTAGAAATATTTTACTTTAGAAATAGATTGATGTTGGCACCTGGCGAGCGAATGAAATAGTGGAAAAATGTGTATGATGGGAGCGGAGATTACAATCCTTTCAACTAGTTACATACCATATATACTCGATTGTAAGTTGACCTCATGTCTTAAGCTGAAAGCAGGTTTTAGGGCCAAATTAAGAATTTTGATATGACCCATGGATAAGTCGAGGGTAAAACGTAGAGTCGTGTTGCAAAAGATCTAAAGGATGAAGCAAAGGAAAGCAATATTAAATAAGTTAGAAAATCCCAGCAAATATAACTGTGCTCACACTAAAGGCTGGATGAATGAGAGAGTAGAGGATGGTCAGTGCTTTCAGGACAGATTATGTTCCTGCCTTTCACCAAGGGCTGGTTCCTTTTAAAATAAGAGTTAAGTACAGAATTTACATTGACCTGTGGATAAGTCAATTCAGGGTTTTTTGGGGTCAATTTTTTGACTAAAATTTCTAGACTTATACATGAGTATATACAGTAGTTATACAAAATTTAGTACTGGCAAAAGAGATAAAAGTTGTTCGCAGCTTACAGAATGTGTTCAGTTTATAAGCATCAGAAGTATTGTAACACATACTTCTTGTCATTCAAAATTTCAAATAACTGCACCTGAGTTTATAGATTGACAAGTAACTTGCTAAGCCACTGCTGTTGTGGTTCAGAATTGTTCCTTTATTTCCATTAATAAAACAATTATGAAGAGAGGCCCAAATCACAGCCATAAAGCCCTATGTTGGGAGAAATGGGGGATATAGGAAAATAAAATAATAACTAGTCCCTCATTGTAATTACAATTAGAAAAATGTTGTGTTTGTTTGTGTGTTTTTTTAGCTTTTGCTTTGTCTAATGAAGGGTGAAAAGTAGCATTTTGGCAGGCTATTTTGTGCCTGATGCCCAAACAAAGATTTGAACTAATAAGCAAAACCTTGTGCACTGTACCACATCAACACTCTGATCAGCAAATAATGTTTTAAAAAAATAAGGTTGTGTTAAGAAAAATGAGCAAGGGCAGTTAATAGTTCTGCCCAGCAACCATATTAATCTGGGATTTGGAATAGCTATGAAGAAAGGGCTTTGGATGTTACCATATGCACCTTGACTAGGGTCCAAAACGCACTGCAGAAATAATCCAGTTTGAAACTGCTTGTAACTGGTCTGGCTCCATAGTAGGGAATTTTGGGAACTGTAATTTTGTGACACAGCCTTCTCTGTCAGAGAGCTCTGGTGCCACAATAAACGACAGTTCCCAGGTTTCCCTAGCACTGATCCAGGGCAGATAAAGATAAATCTTAAACTGGATTATTTCTGCAGTGTGTTTTGGACCTATGACATAGAAACAAAGCAGCAACCGATATATCTATTTAAACATTGATTAAATAAATTCTGTGTCACTGTTTCTAGTTAGTGGCCTACACAGGAATGCCAAAAGCAACCTTATACCGAGTAAGGCCATTGGTCCATCCATACCCCATTATCAACAAAGACTCCCATTGACTTTTCAGGATTTCAAAAATCTCAAGACACTGGACCTATCAGGGGTCTCAATGGTATGAGTACATTCTGGCAACTGTGTCTAGAGAGAGCCCTTTGCTGTGGTCATTTTGTGCAATCCAGCAATGATAATCTTGCAGTGCTGGAAATTGGACAAGTACATGGAGACATGGGAAGTTGGATCAAGAGTGCACCCTTTGACAACATTTTAGTCAATTGTGCTGAAAGTGCTAAAGAATTTGGAGGGCCAAATACATCAGGGGATGAAAACATTTTTCATGCCAAAATCAGGCCTGAAAGCAGACTGTAAGTGATCCAGGTTGCTAAATGGAACCTCCACATTCAGAGGCAACTTGCCACCTTTTGCTGAGGAGAAGCAAAGTGGAAAGTCTGTTGCCTTCATGCCTTGCTTCTGGGCTTCTCAGAGGCAACTGGGTAGACGCTATGTTTGGACAAGAATCTTGGACTCTGTAGTCATTTTGTGCAATCCAGCAATGATGCTCTTGCAGTAAAGCTGTGTTCTGTGATACATTTAACTTGTGCATATCACCATGCATATGTCTACAGTAGTTTCTTTTGTATGATATTTTATATTTCTGGCTGTTTTGCATAATTTATTCTTCTGCTAATCATGATGAGGGGCTGTGCTTAATACTACAGCCAGGCCCCTGGACACTGTAAATCATAGTCTGTCACACACACTTCAGATATTTCTGAAGACATGCATGCTTCATGTTTCAAGATGTTTCAAACCATTACAGTATGCTGGAGATGTGATCAAACCATTACAGTATGCTGGAGATGTGATCACATCTCATAAAGTTGCTTTGCTTGCTTTGTAGGGACTTCATGTACTATTGCCAAACTGGTGTTTGATCCTATGCTTGTTATTTTAATTTTTATATTGATGCTCATGATTTTACTGATGTGAGGTGTTGGTATAGTTATTCTATGATTCTATGATTCTATTAGAGTTCTCAAATTCCTTCAAGCACATCTTCATAAACAAAGGCCTAGAAAGTCTTCAGTTTCAGACCTTACAGATGTTGTTACATTGCATATTGCCATAGTAGTCAGTGGTGAAGTAGAGGGTTGCAGTCCAGCAACATCTGGAAAGGTATTTAATTTCCACCTTGATTTAAGTGGAAGCTATGATTCTCAAGAAGCTGGATCAGCATCCAATGGCTTACCTTAGGTTACTTCTGTTCCAGTACACAATTGTGACATCCTTAAATAGTCCTGTAAGAGTTGTTTAACAGTAGAATAGACTGCCTTGGAGGATAATGGACTTCTTCTGTGGAGGCCTTTAAAGAGAGGTTAAATGGATATATTCACTGAGTGCTTTAGTTGTGTGTCTCTGCATAGCAGGGGGTTGGACTGTAGGATTCTTGTGAACCCTTCCAACTCCAAGATTCTATGATTCTGTGATGCCTACATATCTTACAAGGTTGTGTGGAAATGATCTAATTTGATCTCTGTCTCTTAATATCATCACATCTTGAGCAACTGATTCAAAAGAGCAACACCAAAGATTCATGTCTCTGTGTTATAGGATTTCACAGAAGTTTTGTTCTTGGGTATCCCAACAGAGGTGCAGAAAGTGATGTGAGAGAATTCACCAATGTGTTTGCTAGGATATGTATTCCTTTCTTAAACTGCCATCAGGTTGTGATAGTAACTGTGTTGTGGAAGATACTCCTGAACTTGTCTCTTAGTTGGCATCTAGGTCCTGTTGAAACTGGCATGCCACATTCTGAATGGGCACAGAGACAGGATAGCAGATGGTCAGGAGCTGAGCTGTGCCAGAAGTCACCATGCATAGTGCAGTTAAGCATTCCAAAGCCCAGAGGGGCATCCAAAAATGCCAAAGCGCATCACTTTTGCTCCTAAGGTTAAAGTCAGCTCTGAAAGTCAAACAACTGTATCTGTAACCAGAAGAGACAACTTTATTCTTAACATCTAGGATACTCATTTGTGAATACCTTGAAATAAAATATTTTCAGCATTCTTCTGAAACTGTTATATGTTTTAGAATGGGAATAAATTAAATATGTAAATAAGACACTTAAGAGAATTTAATCTAGGACAGATTTGAGAATCATGCATCTCTCCAGATGTGGTTGGACTGCAGATCCCAGCAGCATTAACTAGTATAGAAAAGATGAGGAATGTTGAGAGCTGCACTCCAACAACATATGAGGGCCACCCAATTCTGATTCCTGAGGAACAGCATACTGTCGACTAATGTCAAATTATAATAACATTAGGTTTGTAGATGCACATTTTTAAGCTTCTATATATGGCTGTAAAAGCTGGACAGTGAAAAAAACCTGTTAAGCGAGTAATCTCATTTGAGGATGGTTCTGTGGATACCATGGACTGCCAAAAAGACAAATAAATGGGTCCTAGAACAAATCAAGCCTAAACTTTCTGTAGAAGCCAACATGAGTAAGTTGAATCATAGAATCATAGAATCATAGAATCGTAGAGTTGGAAGAGACCACTAGGGCCATCCAGTCCAACCCCCTGCCATGCAGGAAATCCAAATCAAAGCATCCCCGACAGATGGCCATCCAGCCTCTGCTTAAAGACCTCCAAGGAAGGAGACTCTATCACCTTCCGAGGAAGTGCGTTCCACTGTCGAACAGCCCTTACTGTCAGGAAGTTCTTCCTAATGTTGAGGTGGAATCTCTTTTCCTGTATCTTGCATCCATTGTTCCGGGTCCTGTTCTCTGGAGCAGCAGAAAACAAGCTTGCTCCCTCCTCAATATGACATCCTTTCAAATATTTAAACAGGGCTATCATATCACCTCTTAACCTTCTTTTCTCCAGGCTAAACATCCCCAGCTCCCTAAGTCGTTCCTCATAGGGCATGGTTTCCAGACCCTTCACCATTTTTGTCGCCCTCCTTTGGACACGCTCCAGTTTCTCAATGTCCTTTCTGAATTGTGGCGCTCAGAACTGGACACAATATTCTAGGTGGGGCCTGACCAAAGCAGAATACAGTGAAACTGTCATGAGAAGAGATAACTCATTAGAAAAGACAATAGTGCTTGGCAAGGTAGAAGGTAGTAGGAAAAGAGGGAGACCCCACTACAGGTGGAGTGACTCAAGTCAAGAAAGCCATGGTCCCAAGTTTACAAAACTTGGACAAAAGTGTTGACTTATAGAGAGGTCTTTCATTCAGACGGTCTCTATAAGTCAAGTCAACTTGACTGCAATTAACGATAGTCCCATTTAGAGTAGACCCATTTCATAGTCAGAATTTACATGTGTTTTGACTTGCAACTCATCAGTTGGTTCAGTGAGTCTACTCTAGATGGGAGGAATAATTTGATTTAGGCTGGAATGATCAACATATTGCCTTCTAGTTATTACTGTTACCCTTAGCCAGTTGTGTGGAATGCTGGGAGTTTGAGCCAACAACATCTGGCTGTCTGGGTAATTCCCATCCTGATCTCGGATTGCATACCAATTACAGCTATTCATTTATGGAATATACAAACAGTGGGAAGTACCGATACATCAAAATTAACACCCCATCCTGTCTTTCTCTTCTCCCTTATTCACTTTCCATTCATTTTCCACATCTGTGTCGGACTGCTTTTGAAGATGATAAAGAAACTGAAACTGGTTTTATTTTCATTTGTTGGCCCAGATTCAAAGTCCTGGTACTGATGAATAAAATCCTTAATGGCTTGAGTCTATGTTATGCTAAGGACACACATAAACCATAACTTGCCTAAGCTTCAAGTTTGACGTAGCTAGTCTTGATTTCTCTTTCATTATTGTTGGAAATATTGTTGATGCAGAAATAGGGCCTTCTCTGTGGTAACCCTGCAGTTAGAATCAGTTGCTACTTTGGATGAGAAACCTTAGAGTTCCAGTTCCTCAGCCAAAATGAGTTTCTAGAATTGTGGTCCAAAATAGAAAATTATCTGATTTCTGGTTAATTTGAAATAATATAAACCACATTACCTTGTCCTGCTTTTCAATTGTCTGACAGAGATTTTCCATTGGTCTCCCATCCAGGGCACTGATCAGCTTCATGACTATTTAGTTCTGCCCGGACTCTGATGTTAGCCACTTTCAAGCCATTCACAGTGCTAACTTATATGGAACTGTGGAGTAGGTGAAAATAGGAAGGAAAGGGGAAATGTATGAAAGCAAGTGAGAAACAAGCAATTGCTTTGTAAAAGAAGAAAATATGAACAAAGAGGTGGGGGAGAGAATCAAGTTCCTCATTTGTTCCTTCTGATATTGAAAGACGTCTACGAATCATGGATACCACAGATACTGTGAGCTCAGGGGGAAATTGCTACTCTTCAAATTTTCATAACCACTGGATTTTTAAAAAAACTCACAATAATTGCTATGCTTACATGCAAGCACACACACACACAATTCCACTTTCTTGAGGCCATCCCTGTTTGCAAAATGAGAATCTGGTGCCAAAATTGCCAGCAGTAACAATGAGATCAGCTGTGGGCAGAAGTTGGGAATGCTATTTAATTGCCAGTAGCCTGATTTTTACTCTTCCCACTGTGTAAACTTTGCCTACAAAACTGACTCCCTAAGATCTACTGCAGACACTTCCACCATTATTTGAAGAGATGATAGTAATCAAAAACAGAAACAGAAAAAAAATCTGATGCAAGTGAAAAGTTGGCAGGCTCCAACTGGCAAGCAAAAACGGCATGTTACTTTGTCGGACTTCTGGGTGCTATGTTGGTGGGTTGTAAGTAAATAGAGAAGGAAAAGGCAATTTCCTCCAAAAGTGTGTTCCAATGTTACTTTTGCTTATTAAAACTAATAAAAAGCTGTAGGAGACTGCTGTAGCTCTGTAGCAGAGCACATGCTTTGCATGCAGAATGTCCTAGTTTCAGTTTCTGGATAGCAGAGTTAAGGTAAGACTAGTTGGCACAGATAATACTTGGATGAGACAGACCAGTTATCTGACCCAGTATCATCTAGCTAGCTAAATTTATTTATATTCTGCCATTTTTCCCAGTTTGGAGAAGATGACTTGAAATAGTCTGCACCCCCCTAGTGATGCCACAAAAACCAGTGTTCAAAGGGATCTTGTATCACCTTTGAGACTAACTGAAAGAAAGAAACTGGTAGCACGAACTTCTATAGACTTGAATCTACTTTCTCAGGTACATGGAGTGCAGGATCCAGGGACAGACCCATTTCTCAGCATTCAAATAACATGTTTTTTCAATCATATTTGGCTATTTTCAAATATTCTTTACAACTCTACCCTGGTGTAGCAAGAGGAGGAAGGGAAGGGCTTAATGATAAGTAAATAAGAGCTAAGACTGGAAAGATGAGGTGGAACCAATCGTTGAAGGCAGTCCTCTCAGGATGGGCCAATTGTGGGTCACATCAAGGGACTCTTAGTGTTTACCATCCTGATGTCATTTATTCCCCATGGCTGGGCAAAAAGTGAGGCACAAGTAATGTGCCTTCTTTGCTCTACACTACCTGGAGAACAATTATATTGGGCTGTGGAGGATGAGGAAACTGTCTCGTTGGTTGTCAGTTACTTGTACATTGACTCACAGTTAATAGCATCTGTGTTAGGAGAACCATACAAAGGCTACAAAGGGAATTTAGGCAAATAAATTTGGTGTTCTGCTGAGGGACCTTCCTCTTACACCTTCCTATTCTAAAATAGTTGCCTGATGTGTATGTTCTCCCTAGAATTTTGGGAGATCTTAGTGCTGCCAGACCTTAGTGCTGTCACATTCAGTGAATGGAGATTAGCAATTAGTAATTTCATGGACCACTATACAAGGATGTGCCACTGCTGGGTCATTCTGCTTCATCTGGAATTGATAAACTCCCTTCATCTTGCATTCTGGTCACAATGAACCCTAAAAAGGCTAGTTTAAATGGGTGGAACAAGACTTACTGTTATTGGTGCTACTGATAGCTGGAGCAGGAATGGGAGAGGATGCTAAATTACATCACTGGATTATGAACTTGGTTTTTAATCTGCAGGAGTAGACATATATGAATGGGAGGGATTTATCTCAAAAAGTTACCATAAGGAAACCAAAGTAAATATCAGTATATGTAAATATCTCAAAGGAGTTCAATAATTTCTTGAAATGTTTTTTGCTAAAGAATGACAAATACATACTTAAAACAAATCCATAATGTTTGAATGGATCATATCACATTGTATAATCTGAACAGGGCAGGGATCCTTCTAATTTTAAGATTGTATGTACAGCACTGTGTAAATTTACAGCACTATATAAATAAAAGTTAGTAATAATAACAATAACATTGTATCATTCTGTTCAGTATCAGATGACACCTCAATAACCTTTTCTCCCCATCCTCCTTCCATTTTCTGTCTTGCAGCTTCCCCTCGCCTTGATATTCCAGTGGAAGACAATGCAGTGCATGTCATCAAAGTGGTAATTATCATACCTTCAAAAAATTAAGATGTTATGGGACAAGCATTAAATATCCTCATTAAAGCATTTGGTATCTTAATAATAATTGATAATTGGGTTAATAATTCCTGTTCCTTGTGGGCTGAGAGGCAAGAAATAAACAGTGAATGAATACCAAGTTTTCATAGTTAGCCTCTAGCTAGGATGAGAACCAAATTTGGCAAGAATTCCAAGATAACCAAATTAGCTTGCATCACATGTATGTCAGTGGGACATGTTTTTCAGTGGAAGACTGAGCAGGTTAATTGATTTTGGGTATGTGTGTATTTGTAAATATTTTGTGACATTCTTTTTCTGTTGTTGATGCCTGTTATATATTTAAGTGTTCATTCGTACATGGTCTCTACCTTCATGTAGCATCCCATAGTTTCCCCTTGCTTCATGCCATTTAGGGGATTTGGACTCCAGTTTTCATAATCTCTGACCAATGGCCTTGCTGGTTGAGGCTGGTATTGTAGGTCACCACATTGGGAAAGGCTATATGTTGAAGACTGGATACTGGAAGCTATTGTGAACTTGGTTGACAGAGACCTCAGACAAAGCCCTGGTTGGATACATCAGAAGCTGATTCAGTTTCTGCTCTGTATTTTGACTGAGCTCTGAAGCAGGAAATATCTAGTAAGTGTGGAAGTGGCCTTTATATTTAAACTATTAGAGATTTGTCAAGTTTTACAGAGGAAGATGTTTTCCTCCTCTCTGTTCCCTAATACAGTTGGGCCTCCATATCCATGGATTCTGTATCTACAGCTTCAACCATCTATGGCATGCATATATATATATTATTTAAAATCTAAAAAGCAAGCCTTGATTTTGCTATTTTATATGAGGAACATCATTTTACTGTGCCATCGTATATAATGGGATGTGAGCAACCACAGATTTTGGTATTCACAGAGAGTCCTGGAACCAAACCCCAGCAGATGCCAAAGGCCCAGTATATGGAGACTAGAGCTAAAAGACAGTGTTCTGCCTTGTAGAACCCAAGAAGAGCCACTGATAACCAAGCCAGCCAGTATATGCATAGACCTTCTCTGTGTAATTTTTCTTGGCCAGAGTTATGTTGTTACTGCTGCTGTTAGTGCTACACAATGAAACAGGGAAACACACCTCAAGATTATGGGTGAGGGTCCTTACGAATGAGATGTATCGCGTATGTTATTGAGATGCATCTCAAGTCTTAAATACTAGACAATGTTCTAGCTTCTTGAGATGTGCCTCCCATTTCTGTTGTGGATTTCATTGGATGCTGCCCAGTCTGTGCTTGTTTTGTACTTTTGCTCCAACAATTTCCTCCTGGTTTTTCTTCAGGAAGCTCATAGAGTGCTCCGCTGTCACAACAGTACTGTGGAGTAGGCTAAGAATATGTGACTGGCCAAGGACACCTAGGGGCTGAGCAGATGGGCTAGAATAGGATAGGCTGAGCTCATTTTATCCTTGCCCTGGTGCTTACTTGGGTTGGCCCCCCAGGTTGACATGTGGATGGGTGAGTGTTTACCGGCATGCACTCTTGGGTGAGATAAAGATTTCTGCGTAAAATACAGGTGGGAAAAATAATACCAATGTGTGAAAAATAACTGCACTTAACTTGAAAGAACTTGATACATCCGACTTGTTTTTTGCCTTTTAAATATAGGAATACCTTGAAAATGGACCCTTGTTTTCTGAATTGAAATTTTACCAGCGAGCTGCAAAACAAGAATACAGTAAGTTAGACAGCTAATTTACTCTCTTAAGGTAGCATGTTGTTCATGTAAACACAGGCAGCTCATTGATCCTCAGTGTCTTTACCTTCTGAAAATGTAGTTCTGTACATTCCCCCCTCCCCCCCCCCCCTAGTTTTTGGTGGGAGTTTGAACCTCAAGAGTAAAGCCATTTTTTAAAAAAGACTTTTTAAAGTATATCTCATTTTGACTGTTTGTTTGTTCAGTTAAGAAGTGGATGAAGATGAAACGGTTAGCCTTCTTAGGGATTCCAGTCTTCTGGGGATCAGGCCAAGCTGAACACAATGGCAAAAGGTAAGGCAGAGTGGATGGATAGATGGATGGATATTTTAAGGCATTTGTCCATTGTCATTCAAACCACCAGGGTATCTGAGATAACGTAAACACAGATTGAACTGGAGTAATTGTTTTGGGGGATAGTGTCCAGTTTTCCCTTTCTTGAAATGAAGTAGAAAGGTCTATAGCTCAGTGGCAGAGTGCAAAACTTTTTTTGGATTTGAGGTCCCAGAATCCCCCAGTCATACTTTGCATGAAGAAGGTCCAAGGACCAGTCCCCTGGCCTTTCCAGGATCTCATATAGTGAAAGCATGCTTGAGACATTGGGAAACCAGTGTTATCCAGCAGGCCTTCCCAGAAAGTTCTTAACGCCGGCACTGTTCAGGTCTAGCTTTCCCTTTAATTTAATTTTCTAACTTTCAACATCTTGACTCTGATACCCATGCAATGGTTGTGTTGTCTTATTTTGTGAATTTTAATTATGTTGTTTTAACTTAATGTTAGTTTAATTCAATTTTAAGGGGTGAGTGGCAGGGCATGGGTTATTGTATATTTTATCTTGTATTTTTAATTGCTGTAACCCGCTCCTATTGGCTGACAGAGGAGCCAGCTATAAATAAAATGTTGTTGTTGTTGTTGTTGTTGTTATTATTATTATTATTATTATTATTATCTGCTAATATGTGAGATGGTCTGTTTGGGTAAAAGGCAGCTTCATTAACTGATTAGTATTTGGATTTTTGGTGATGAACTCATGGGACAACAGGGCCTGACAACTTATTTTTGTAACAGTTACAGGTTTATGGTGATGGAAAGATTAGGAGAGAATCTGCAAACAGTCTTTGAAAGAAGGGGGCGAAGATTTAACAAGGAAATTGTTCTACAGATTGGGCTACGAATGGTAGGTATCAACTCTCATGGCAGTATAAAGCTGGAAGGAAATCACTGGACCATTGAATTTAAGCCATTGTCCTAGATACTTGTTATCCAAAACTCTGACAGATGCTTGTGCATTCTTGCTTGAAAGGAAGACCTCTAAGGAAGGGATTCTGCAACTTTCTCCAGCAGCCTGCTCTGTTGCTCCACTGAGTGTAGAGTTAAATGTTTATTTTATCATTTAAAATAACTTCTTACTCATTTTTAATCTTGCACTTACATTTTAGCTAATTTATATCATGCCTTTTTTCTGACAGGGGTTACAAGACAGTTTACAATAAGATAGATAAACCTAAAAAAAATATGGAGCTCTGACTGCTCTCACATCCAGACTGCTGATCCATGGCCATATTTGTAATGGTCTATGATCATTACAATAAGTATCTTGTTGTTCACTGGATGCTGCAACTAGGAGGTTCCTAAACATGTATATAAGAAATAGCCCAGGCATGATTCCCCCTTGCCTCCAGATATTAGAGGCAGCCAATTTAGCCATTCTTGGGAGCTACTTATATCTTTTGAGACACTGATCTTGCTGTTGGGAGTGGATTTCACTGTGCAGTCCATGTCTCTCCCCCCCCCCCCCCCCCTGCCTTCCAACCCCGATCATCACATTGGAATTTGTAAAATATATGAATTATGGTACTTGCAATGCTTGAAACATAAAGCCAGCATGGTGTAAGTGGTTTGAATGTTGGACTAGGACTCTAGGAGAATACAGTTCAAATCCCTGCTCAGCCATAGAAACTGACTGGTGACCATGGGCAAGCCCTAGTCTCTCAATGTCAGAAGACGGTAATGACAAAGACCCTTGGAACAAATCTTGCCAAGAAAATCCTGTGATCAACTCACTTTAGGATTGCCATAAGTTGGAAAGGATTTGAAGGCACAAAAAAACAGCAAAAATATTGTAAGAAAAATCCCCACTCCAAGGGAATTAGTTAGCCTCTAGTTCTGGCTACCTAGCAGTAAAGGTTAGATTGTTAGAGAGTATTAACACTGTCATTAGGAAGTCATGAAATTCTAGCGCAATTCTGTCTGAAAATTGTGATCTCATTTCAAGTCCACCTCAGTTATGAACTATGCTAGGATGCTTCAATACACACAAACACACACCAGGGTCTTATAGTTGCTCCGGATAATACTATTGCCAGGTTGTTCTAAGGGATTGTTCAGACTTCTCTGCAATGCTCTTGGTATCTGTATATTTAGTTAGCACTTCAGTTATCCTTACCATATCACCTTGAGAAAATGCTCTGTCATATTTTCTTCTTCAGTTTATCATCTTAACAGCTAAAGTTGCTGAGCTGCTAGTCTTAGAAATATTTACAAAGATGATTGTAACATAAACAGGAATCCTGGTTTTCTTTGTAACTTGTTTATTTTTGTCTCTGTCTCCTGCCCACCAGCTGGATGTCTTAGAATATATACATGAAAATGAATATGTTCATGGAGATATTAAAGCAGCAAATTTACTTTTGGGCTACAGAAATCCACATGAGGTAAATACATATTGAATCCCCCACCCCTAATGCTTTATTGTAACAAAACGTATTGTATCATTTGTATCATTGTGGTTCAGTCTTTCCCAACATGCTGCCCTCTCGATGTATCAGAACTACAACTTCCATTGTGGCTGGGTGTGATAGAAGTTGTAATCCAAACACATCCAAAGGGCACAAGTTTGGAGATAGCTACCGTAGATCATGATTGTTGGCTGCAATTGTTTGCAAGGAATATGCAATAGAATTGCCTATGGGTTAAGGCTTCTTTTGTTCCAGAGAAAGGGTGGGGGGAGTTTCAGATTCTGTGGTCCCCTTGTTCAGATGAATAATCCCTTTATTCAAATGAAATCCCAAGCATTCATCTCCATACTGTGCCATTTCATTGTATTGCTTCAGTGAAGCTCCGATAATGAATCTGAATCTCCCATGAATTGCTTGGAGGGCTAGCTGTGTCGTGAACACAAATCAGAAAGTGTCCAAGGAAGCACATAGGTGATCTTAAATGGTCAGGCCTGCCCAGGTCAGTCATGTGTTATCTGAGCAGGATGCAAGGAGAATCACAAGGGCTGTCATTAGCCACTCCAGAAGTTTAAGTACATAAGTCAGAAGGGAGTAAACAGAGTAGTCTAAAAGTAGTCAGACCAAAGTCAAGGCAAGACAGGAACATAGAGAGCAGTGCCAACAGATGAGTCAGTTGTCAGCATGAAGGCTGGAAGTGAACAGCTGAGATATTTATGGGTCGTTCCTTCACTGGTAATACCTAATTATTTGGCATTTGAGATTTAATCTGAGCTGGGTGTGGCTCTCACTTTTACATTCACTGAAAATGCAGCTGCGATGTCTTCTATGTCTGTGGTCTTTGCTTGTCTGTGAAAAGAAATTAGGGAGGGTGCCAGTGTAATTTTTCCGAGAAAGGAGTTCAGAGCCTGAAGGTGGCCACTGAGAAGCTTTCTTTCAATTTGCCACCAGATTTACTTGTGAAGGTACTGGGACAGAAATCCCAGCAGATCTCGAAGCACAGCCAGATTTGTAAGATAAAATATGGTCCTTCATAAAAGCTGGACCTGGGCCATATAGGGATTTATAGTTCAAAACTAATAGTTTGAATTGGGCCCAGAAATAGACTGCAGCCAGTGGAGCTGTTGCAACTTGGGAGTTGTGTGTTGCCTGTGGAAATGATAGGAATTGAAATTACTCCAGGGTAAGAAGATTGTCTGTGCTTTCAAGTCATTTGTTGAAGCACAATGGGTAGATAGACAGATGCCAATTCATTGGGTTTTTAAAATTGTTATACCCCCCCCCCCCCCCAATACAAAATTGACTAATCCCACATGGGTTGGTTCAGGACCTGAAATTGGGCCACAGGAAAATACAATAGAAAAGGAAGTCATAGTGGACACAATCCAGAAGACTTGCAATTACGTATCCAAATCTTATGAGTACGAGTAGAATTTAAAGAAAAATCCTGTACCGTTATACAGACCAATTACTTCCACATAAGTGTGAATCCCGTTGCAGCCTTAAGTGTGTCTAGTTTCTGTGAATGGCAGCTGTTAGCTGGGCTTTCAAAATCATCAAATGAGTGGGGAGACTGTGGCTTGCGAGGTGTGCATGGTGCCTAAACCCCATTTTTTCAACTCCCCCAATCCTCTGGTAGTCCCTCAAAACTCCCAAGTTCCCTCAGGGGTGGTACAGATCACCCAAAAAGGGCGGTCTGGTGCCACCTCTTTTAGTGGTGCAACTGCACTGCAGCAGCTAGATGCTGCAGCACAGTTGTGCCACTAAAAAGAAGTGGGGAAGCCGCGCTCCTTTTTAGGTGTGCAGTTGCGGCACAATTAAGTAAAAATGTGCCATTTGGTGCCTTTGTGTCACCGTAATTGCGCAACTCCATGCGGAAGCTGTGCAGTTGTGTCGCCGCCATTATGTATGTTGTCTAAATGGTGTTACATAATGGTTCCAGCGCCATTATGTAGTAGGGTTCAGGAGTGTGCAAATGCTGTACGCTCCCGAACCCTAATGGCACCGCCCAGGCGCCTCTTCAGGCCTATCTGTTTCGGGCCTCAGTTTCTTTTTTAAAAGACTGGCACAGTTTTCCATCTGAGAACTGTTAAAAACTTTGTTTTGGAACTTTTTCCCCAGCTGTTTCTCTGCAAAAAATGGCAATCAGAAATGGTGTGACATCACTTGCAATGCATCCTGTGGAAGTGATGACAGTTGTTCCCTACCTTCTGTGTAGTTGCCCAGCCTGGCTCTAAGCAAATCTTTCTGCTGTTCTCTTCTAAAGCTTGGAGAGGCATATGTTGTGTCCTAACTGTTATTACTATCCAGTTTTACTGATGGATTTTCTAAATGTGATTAACTTGCTTTGGGCAGAGGTTAGGGTTAAGAATGGAAGAATGTGCAAATTTATCATTTTTCTAATATGCATTTGTGCTGCTGGTATGTATACCATATATACTCGACTATAAGTCAACCCCATGTATAAGTCGAGGGCAAGTTTTGGAGGCAAAATTTTGGATTTTGATATGACCCTTGGATAAGTCGAGGGTAAAACTTAGGGACTTGCAAGAAAGGATCTAAATGATGAAGCAAAGGAAAACAATGCCAAAGAACCTACAAAATTATGACAGACATAACTCTTTGTGCTCACTCTTAAGTCTGGATGGAAGAGAGAGCAGGGGGAGATCTGTGCTTCCAGGACAGGTTACACTCTTACCTTTCACCAGGGGATGGTTCCCTTTTTAAAAAGAGTTAAAGTATACTATTTACATTGACCCGTGGATAAGTCGACTTAGCTTTTTGGGGTCAATTTTTTGACTAAAATTTCTAGACTTATACATGAGTATATACAGTACTGCTGTATATGTGATGGTTGAGGAATCCCATTCAGATCCTTTCCACGCATGGGCATTGTTCAAGTCAGTTGTGCTTATTCCTATTTTAACTTAAGAGTTATCACAAAAACAGTTAACTGAAAATCATAGCTGAACAACTATTCAGTTGAAAGGGCAATACGCAAAGTGATGTGGTTTGAGGTGTAACAATAAATGGTCACACAGTTCAATGTGGTTGGAATGTAGCTTTGTACGTGTTATCAGGACTCATGTGCAAACAACCTGAAATCATTTTAAGTTAACTTTATCTTAATTGCATTATCTTACTTTAGATATTTCAGTATTTTACTGTTTAATTCTGTTTTAAGGGAGGGAGGGAAAGAGGATATTGGGATTTTGTATGGAGTTTTAATATGTAAACCGCCTCGATTATCTTTGATAGAGAGGCGAGCTACAAATAAAATTTTTGTTTTATTTTATTATTTATTGAAGCAGTTTTTGGGCAGATGGAGAGTGATTCTGTCCATGCACAGGCCAACTAGATGAGGCTTACTGTCTTCAAATGTTACTGAAGCCAATGAGACCCTTTTGCCCCGAGGGAGAAATGCTTTGGGAAGATCAGGCTTTATATCCTGCGCTACAGTTGATTGCTGTTTTATTGCTAATAACGCAGTCATTGAGTTCTGTGTCCTAATTAAGTTGGCCTGCTAATACACTGGTGATCCAAATTTATTACTAAGCTAACAAAGCAATATATCTCATCGGGTTTTATATGGCAGATCCATTGACTAAAAAAACCAAAGGGTGAGATATATCACCCATTTCGTAATGCTTTCCTCGCAGTATGGTCTTTTCTACTACCATGTTGATGTTTTCACATTACGTTCCCTATTCTTGAAGTTGAATATTTGGAATGTGTGTGTGTGTGTGTGTGTGTGTAAATTTAAAAACAACACCTTTTTGCTCTCCTGGCTTGATTTTGCTCTCCTGGCTTGGTTTTGCTCTCCTAGCGTTGTGTAAATTTTAGGTAATATTAAGAAAAGATCTTTGTTCAGATTTTTTTTTTCATTTTGAGTTCTGTTCATATGGAAAGAATGATAGGAAGGCAAGTGTCTGGACCAAGTTCTTTGTGTATAAATATCTGCAGAAGTCCTTCTCTCTCTCTCTCTCTCTCTCTTTTTTTTTTTTTTTTTACCAAGTCTCTGGAAAAGATTAGTTTCACATTTACACATTTACATCCATAGTTACACTTTACAGCTGCTGCAGTGTACTAACCTTTTGCATGTACAGTACTGAGTGAGTTTTTAAAACTTGAAATTTTTGAATTTAGGAACCATTCAATCACTTGCTAAGATCATTCTGATTTTTTTCCTTATCTTTGGTTTCTTTCCTTTCCTTTCCTCACCTTATTTATGCTCTACAATCATCATCATCATCATCATCATCATCATCATCATCATCTCCCAAATAGATCAAGGTGGGATTACAGCCCAATAAAATACATACAAACACACATCAATAAAATACAATAAAAGATAATTACATTAAAACTAGCTCATCATCATATAGCAATACAATACAATTATACTATGATCAGAAGGTGGAACAGTATTTCTTACACGAGGTCAGATGGGTAAACTGGCCAGAAGAGATCCATCTTAAGTGCCTTCTTGAATGCTTCCAAAGAGGTAATAAAATGGATCTCTTCCAGAACACTATTCCATAATTTCAGAATAGCTACAGTGAAGGCTCTTTGAAAAGTCATTATAAATCTGGTTGAGCGATGTTCTAATAGATTCTTTCCAGTTGTTCTGAGATGCGGGGCAGATTATGTAGGGAGAGGCGTTCCCGCAAGTAACTCGGACCCAAGCCATGTAGGGCTTTAAAGGTAATAACCAACACTTTGTATTGCGCTGGAGGCTAATCGGTAGCCAGTGGAAAGATTTTTAAAATAAGTGTTATGTGGTCAAACCTGGACGAACTGGTGACCAAGCTTGCTTTTACCCAGATTGGGACTCAAAGCATCATAAAAATACAGAAAATTACAATAAAACACATAGTGAGCAAGTATGCTATAGTGATTTGAGTGTTGGACTGCGAGTCTGGAGACCAGGGTTTGATTCCCAGCCCCAGTCACGAAACTTACTGGGTGACCTTGGGCAAATCACATGCTCTCAGCCTCAGGGGAAGGCAATGGCAACCCTCCTCTAAACCAATCTTGCTAAAAGAAAACCCGTGATGTTCCCCATAGCTTCGCCATAGGTCAGAAGTGACTTGAAGGCACGTAACAGCAACAAGATATAAATAATTATATACACAAATTGAGATTAAAACAGTATTAAAACAGTATTAAAATAAGAACAGGAGTAAAACAATATAAAGTATTACTGCCTCATTGCTGTTTTCCAGAACAGAATCAGAACTGTACACTCAGATATACTGTACCTGAGTACTACATTTCAGGTCCCCCCCCCAACCCCCAATGGTGGCTACTGCATGGACCAGTACATTATCCATGATTCTTGATAATTTTAATGCAGCATGAATAAACATGCAGTTGGGTGTTTTGTTCTGGCTTGGCTTTTGCTAATGTAAACAACTAAGTCACAGGTGGCCAAGTTCCAGGCAACAATTTTACCTATCAGAGACTTTGACACGGCTCCCTTCTGGTCATGGGTAAAAACATCCTATTTGCCACATACACACAATTAAAGCAAGAACTTGTTGTTTGCTTCAGATGAGAATCACTGCTTCTGAAGGCTTCAATAATAATAAGTGGCTTCTATAATAAGAAGTGGCTTCTGGATCTGGTGGTTCTGCTTATCAATAGTTTTGCCAGATCCAGAAAAGTTGTGGTATGCTGGTGGGCAAGGATGCCTTCTTCCATGTCTGACGGCTGTGCTGGCCAGGTGGGGAAGGAAGTCATCTCTCTTGCTACCTGGCTGGCAGCTCTGCCAGACCTGGAAAAGGCTGTTGAAGAGAGAAGGAGATTCTAAAAAATGATCCGCATTGGTTTTCAGGTATACAGTTGGGTTTTGTATCTTCAGGGTTTCCATTTCAGATCCTCCTGGGGAAGCCAAAAACTGCTAGACCTTAAGTCCCTTGGACTTAAATGGCAGCCATTGAGGTCAGTGGAATGGGGCCGTCCGTGGATGCTCAAGTCTGTGGACGGAAAACCTGCGGTTGGGGTGGCCCACTGTATTAGGTAGACCACTGGATCAATGCAGTACTCAGGCTATATGTTTCTTACCCTGATCTAATCCAACCAGAAGTGGTTTGTTTAGAATGGCATCCAAACCTGAGAACCAGTGTTACTGTAACCTTTATAAGCCAGGATTATAAACAAAGATCGGTTCGTGGCTTATGAATTCTGGTTTGTTGCTCCCATGTCATTCAAGTCAAGACTAGATTCCTGGCTTAGATAACATTCTAAAGTAGCTTCTCAGGCTAGTGGGGGAAACCACCACATGTAGATTTAAGGATGAATCCTTGTGATGTCATAGGAAGTGGGCCTGGTGATAAAGGTGATGCCATTAACCATGATAATTGTCAAGGTAAAACCTAGGAGCATGTAACAAAGCACATAAAGTACAAAACAAGGGGGAAAGATGTCAAAGAACTTACAGAATCCTGGCAGGCACAATTGTTTGTGCTTGCCCTAAAGGCTGGATGGATGAGAAAGCAACTATGGTAAATCATGGCTTTGCGAATTGTGGAAGAACCAGGCATGGGCTAAGAAAATGACACATATCAAAAAGGATGAAAAGGCAAAGTAAAGAAAAATGGTGATTATGTTAATAATGAACATAGTTTAACTTTAATGGGCTAACTTTATATGATTTTAACCCAGAAAAACTGACAAACACACAAAATTGTTTTATTCAAATCCTTCAAAGCCCCTTGGAGAGGAAATGCCCGAGAGCTTTCACTCCTGCCATTTTCCAGTTCAGATATTCCAAACAAAACAAAACAAAATAAAAACAGAAGAAGTGCCACAGCAGAGAGATTAGAGGTGCTGTTGGTGCTTCTTATAAGTTTTCCAGGGATAGACTAAATTCTTGCCTTTCTTTATTCTACTTAGAGTAGGGGATGGTTCATTTTTAGATAAAAGTTAAAGCACAATACAGTCACCCCTTTGAACTTGAAGGGCATTCATTCTGGATTCTCCCGCAAGTTCAAAATCTCAAAATCTCGCACATATTCAAGTCCCATAGGCATGAATGGGGTGCGTGCATGCGGAGGAGATCCATCTTATCATCATCCTAGATTCAAGAAGGCTGTCAAGACAGATCTCTTCTGGCGGGTCTTCCCAGACTGACCTCCCGAAGGAGGATAACTCTATCTGCCTTAATGGTCCATTTTGATTATTTTAAATTGTTGAATTTTTATTATTTCTAATGGTGGGAGTGTTTAGGGGTTAATGTAACCTTTTACACCAGGAGCCACCACTCCCCCCCACCTCCTCCATTCATATGGTCACCCATGCACTCACTCTGGCTTCAGGCAACATTTCCCCTCTTGCTTTTGTCCTTCAATGTCACTCTGGCTTTTCTTCGCTAACGAAGATTCAGGAAGGACTCATCACATGCTTTTAACCACTGGTGGTGCAGTGGTTAAATGCCTGTACTGCAGCCACTCACTCAAAATCGTAAGGTGGCGAGTTCAATACCAGCAAAAGGGCTCAAGCTTGACTCAGGCTTGCATCCTTCCGAGGTTGCTAAAATGAGTACCCAGAGTGTTGGGGGCAAATTAGCTTACAGTTGTAAACCGTTTAGACACTGCTTAGGCAAATGAAGCGGTATATAAATGAAGCTTGTTTTTTATTGTGTTTTTGTATTTTTACTTATGTTGTAATCCCACCTCAATCTGTAGGGAGAGGTGGAAAATATAAATAATTCTTCTTCTCCTCCTTCTTCTCCTTCTTTTTCTTCTTCTTCTTCGGGTTAATAGCTGTCACTCCTCCACGGATTTCCAAATCCGCAGATTTTAAGTCCATGCACTTGGAGGGGTGGCTGTACTTACATTGACCTATGCATAAGTCAACCCAGGTTTTTTGAATCAAGTTTTTGACTAAAATTTCTATACATGAGTACAGTATATATGGTATGTTGTGTCAATTCAAGTATTTCTGACACAAACCATAATCCATCAACTCATTTTACATGATGATTTTTTATTTTGATTTGCCAGCTGTGTAAATCTTTGGCAATTATAACATGGAGAAAATGACCTGAAATAGATTAGGGATTGCAAACTCAAAAGCGGGTATTATTAGATGTAAAGATGCTGCTGCTGCCGCCAGGCAACTACAACCTGGGTCCCAGCCACACTTAGTTGTCCACTTTGCAAAAATGGAAAACTCTTGTTTTTGCAAAGTGACTGGCTGAGCACAGCTGTGACCCAAGTTGTAGTCACTCGGTGGTAGCGGCGGTGATTTTACATGTGGTAATACCCGCTTTTGAGTTTGCAATCCCAAATCTATTTTGGGGATTTTTCTCCATGCGATAATCTTTGTCTTCATACTGAGCAACAGTTAAGTTTAAACTTAGTGTGGCATTATATTTGAATTCAGCTGTGGTTTCATAGGCTATTTCTTTTGATAGTGTCTACTTCGAATAAACATTTTTTTTTTGTGGGAGGGGGAGAGAAACACTTGAGATAATATAGTAACACTTGAAATTGTACAGGAAAGTTACTTTCTTGTCTGTGTACTCTCTTATCTATGCTTTTGGTGTGAAATATTTTCTGGTTGAATGAAAGCCTACAATACAGCCAAAACACACAGCATAGACTTTTTTTAAAAAAAAAAAAAATCCAGTAACAATTATTTGTTTTCTTCTACTGGAAAGAAGAGAATATAAAAGCTATATTTTGTTGTTGTTTTTTCTTTGACCTCCTAAATCATTGCGGAGGATTTTAAAAGTATCGGAATCCAGTGACCTCTGAAAGTGCAGCTATCTACCTATACATTTGCTTATACGGGAGGGAAAAGGCCATTCACTGATGTCTTAGGACAAAAGAACCATTCTCTCATCGATAAGCCTCTTAATATACAAACATCCTGTGTTTGGCTCTCTGTGTTAAAAGAAAGTGCTGATTGTTTTGCTCAGGCAACATATTCAAAGTTTTCTTCAAACTGCCCTATATTATCAGTTCCTTGTAGCTGGCCTGATGCAATTGGTTTATTCTTACAGATTGGCCTTAAGTATTGCGCCTTGGGGGACAGTTTTCTTGGAAGTGTCCCTTTGGATCAAATTGTATTTACTCCAAAGTAAGCCTTCTGTGGGTTACAGCCTTTAGAGATATGGGCTATATCTTTTGGATTTGGGGTTGGGTGGGGACACCTTAAAAGATTTTAGCAATGGGGAAAATTGCCTTTCTTTTCTGGGAAAGTGTCTGACTTTTTGGATCTGTTCTGATGAATAACTGTTTTGTTCTCATCTGCTGGCTGGTAAAACTATTAACATGTAAACCCATGAGGGAGCTCAATTTGGGCATCCCCCAAGGCGCAATACTGTCGCCAATGCTATTCACCATTTACATGAAGCTGCTGGGTGAGATCATTCAGAGACATGGGGCAGGGTGTTATCAGTACTCTGGTGACACCCAAATTTGTTTCTCCATGTTGGACTGCTTCAGTGACCAAGGAAGGCATCTCCCCTCTGAATGACTGTCTGAAGTCAGTAATGGATTGGATGAGGGAAAATAGCCTTAAACTGAATTCAAATAAAACGGAGGTACTCACTATAGGCAATTCTTTTCCAGGTGTGGAGATAAGTCCTTCAGTCATGGACGGGGTCACACTTCCCCTAAAGGACTTTGTTCGTAGCCTGGGGGTACTCTTGGAATTGCCGCTTTGCCTGTCATCTCAGATTGATGCGACAGCCAGGAGTGCCTGTTATCAGCTTTGGCTTATGACCCTTCCTGGAATGGGAGAACCTAGAAACGGTTATACATACACTGATAATTTCTTGTCTCGATTTCTGCAATGCGCTCTACATGGGGCAACCTTCACACCATGTTTGGAAGCTGCAGTTGGCTCAAAACATGGCAGCCAGATTAGTTACAGGGAGTTCCAAGTTTGATTCTATTACACCTATTTTAAAATCCCTACACTGGCTGCCTGTTAGCTTCCGGGCACAGTATAAGGTGTTGGTTATTACATATAAAGCCCTACATGGCTTGGGTCCAGCATACCCCTCCCATACAATTCTTCCCCACACTCAGGTCCTTTGGGAGGAACCTACTGCAGCCAGAGAAAACCGGTGGCGACCTCCCAGAGGACCTTTTCAGCTGCCACTCCAAAAATATGGAATGACCTGCTGGAGGAGATCCATTATATTACATCTTTGGAAACCTTTAAAAAGGCGATAAAGATGGATCTCTTCTGGCGGGCCTTCCCAGGCTGACCTCCTTGTAACTGAACTCTCCTATTGTTTAGCTTCTATTGTCTAGTTGCTCCCACCGTCTCAAGATGGATTGTACTGGGAATTTTACCAGGAATTGTTATTTTAGTGCTATTGTTAGGGTGGTAGGGAGGGGGGGATTCCGAATTGTTATATTTTTTATGTTTAATTTGTCAATCTGTCTGATTTTATTGCTTTTAATTGTTGTTACTTACCTCGATCCAATACAGGGAGAAGCGGGATACAAATAAATATTATTAATTAATTAATTAATTAATATTGATAGTGGATAGGAAAGGTGAATAAGGACACAGCCTAGGTTAAAAAGGAAATATGGTCTAACTGCTTTGTGGTGGGACTTACTTAGTCTCTGTTGTGAGAAAATATATAGAAAACCTGGGAGAGGACAGAGTAATCAGCACATATCTAATCTTTATTTAGTATTATCTAGGTCTTCCACATGTCTTTGGGCCAGCATGTCTTTCCCAAGTGAAACTTCCTAGTGTTCTAAAGGTCATTGTGATCTCTTTAAAAAAGACATGCTTTACTCTAGATATTAAAATATGAAAATGTGAAACCCCATATTCCAGTGAGATGTATGTAGGGTTGGCTAACAAGTTGCAGTTGAAAAAAAATCTTATAGGACCATAATTTGCCCTTGACAACCCAAAAGCTATGACTTTTTATTCCTGTGCACTGGACAAATAATATTTGTTTTCCTTTAGAGATGAATCTTTTTTGTCTCATTTTTTTTTAAAAAACTGGTTTAAATTACTTTAGCACTGAAAAGCTTTTTTAATTTTTAAGAAAAGTTTAACCTGCATGTCTAGTGTCTGTTTTTGTGTTTTGTTTTTAAAATAAAGCAAACAATTCCTTTACTTAGATTGATGCAGTATTTAGGTAAGAACACCTCCTTATGTTGTTAAGCTCAATGATATGGTAGCTCCAGTCAGTTCCACTAACTTGCTTCTTCCGTCACACTGACTTGATGCATTATTTTCTTCCGGCTTGGCTAGATTGGGTACCAAGCAACATGAATCCACTAGAGGATGTAGGAGAAAACAGAGTCGGTCAACCTGACAAAGCTTTATGCCTTGTCCCAGATTTCCAAATGCCGCCTTGAGTCTTTAATCTTTGTTTCGCAGTTTGTACAGGTCTGTCAGGTGAGAAACATAATCAGTAAAATCTTAAAAAAATGTTGCTCCTGCAGGAAGAGATGCCATACTCCAGATTGGTGAAAGAGGTACAGGGGTAAGAAATAGTGTGTTTTAAAAAGAGAGAGAGAAAAGAGAGACCAACCATCTCAAGACTATAAACTTGCCTGGAGGACAAACAAGAATCAGTAATTTTAACAAAATCAGCTAGAAGGTAGCCTTCCTGTCTTTAAAAGAGGAGAGCGAAAGAAAAGGGGGAAAAAGCCCATCAAGAGCAGTATAATTAAATTAAGAGCAAGGTCACTTTTGTGCTGCTCATATTTTTCAGGGCAGGAATCTGCCTCCCAGGAGAACACAAAACTAGTTAAAAAGTGACACAGAAAGTTGATTCTCCAACTTACTGACTGGAAAATTAAGACTCTGTGTCTCCCCCCCCCCCCAACTGATGCTGGCTAGGCTTGAAAGATAGCTACTCCTGGAGTGTGGCTCAGTGTGGTTGCATAAAATTCAAGGACCTCTGTCTCAGCTTTGGCAGAATGGTTTCCTGATGTTACATACCCTTGATCACATATACGAGGGGGTATCCAAAAGTTTTAATGATTCTCCAAAAAAATTGACAGAAAGTTTGATTTGATTTGTAGTCGTTAACTTATGTAGTCACTATCTAGATTTATACATTCTTCCCAGCATATCTTGACCCTCCTAATACCTGATATTGTAGAAGTTTGCAGATTGCCCCTTTAGTCAGTACTGGCAGAGCCAGTCACAAAAATAAAGGATGCAATGAGTTGATTTTCTCAGCAACGTGCACTTAGGGACCAGTGATGACATTGACAAAATTTCATCAATATGTCATAATAAATTCCAGGTGATAATTATTACTTTACAATACCCCCTCGTAAGGCACAATCTCCAGACTTCTACAATATCAGGTATTTGGAGGGTCAAGATACGCTGGGGAAAATGTATAAATTTAGATAGTGACTCATAGAGATAAGTTAACAACTGCAAATAACAACAAACTTTCTGTCAATTTTTTAAAAGGTGATCATTAAAACTTTTTGATACCCCCTTGTGTATCTACTTACTTGACTGAGATTGATGAATGGTTGGATTTGGGGGTTAGAATCATGATACACCATGGGAAGCTTATTCTTTACACTTAAAGTGGTGGTCCAGGGACCAGTAAGCAAAAGAATAGACAAGTCTTCACATGCTTAGACAATGTACTCCCCCCACTCCATGGAAGAGATGAAGGAAAAGTGGACCAGAAACCCAGTAAAATGGATTAACACAAAGGAAAACAGATAACTTTAATGCCAAATATGTATCTAGAAGGGAAGCTGGTGATCTAAGCATATACTCGGGAGGCCTAAGCATAATGGGGCGCAGTTGATGTTATATGAAACAAGTGGCACATGTTGAGAAGGTTACAGGGTAGAGATTCATGAAAAAAGACTAGAGCTGGAAGTTGCTTCTTGGGAATCATTCATGGATCATTGAGTCTTCCTTGAACAGGTCACTCAGGTTGTCTGAGAAGACTTCAGGGGGGAAAACAGGACCCAGCAAATCTCTGCTGCCTTTTGACACTGCAAGTCTACCTTGGGTACTTACTTGATGAAATAGTCTGAGTCCCTGATGGGAAATGCTACTGCTTCTGCTACTGCTGATTACTAAATAACATGAAATTAGTAGAGAGAGTGAGGAGAGGGAAGCAATGCTGGCAACAGCAAGTAGCAAACTGAACTCTTGGAAGAAAAGGAACAGAAGAACTTGTTGCTTACTTCTGCCAAAATTTTAGGTTCTGGAATGGTAGATCTAAAATAAAAATGGAGCATAGAAGTGTCTTGTCCTACACCACGGGGCTGTATGAAAATTTGGAAGGTAGTTGTGAATTTGAAAGCTCTTTTGCTTAGCTGCCTTCTGCCAAAATTAAACTGGGGATTTTTATGTGCTGGAACTGGGTGTAGTTCCAGGCTTCCCCAAGGTTTTGTTTGGTGCCTTATACAGGCACACTATACTGCTATAAGATGAGGTTTATTGATGGTAAATGATACAGTAGATGGTACACAGCAAAGAAGCATTTGAACCCTTTCACTTATATGGTCCAGTATCACTGAAGAACTAATTGTAGCAATAGCAAATACTTTTCTATCCTGTTTATCAGTGCACTTAAGCACTCTCTCAGTGGTTTAGAAACTGTAAAGTAATTGGCCCCAATAAACTGCATACTTATTTTAGCAACCTATGGAAGGATGCAAGGCTGAGTGGACCTTGGAGTCATAGAATCATAGAATCATAGAATCATAGAATCATAGAGTTGGAAGAGACCACAAGGGCCATCCAGTCCAACCCCCTGCCATGCAGGAACTCCAAGTCAAAGCATCCCTGACAGATGGCCATCCAGCCTCTGCTTAAAGACCCCTAAGGAAGGAGACTCCACTACACTCCGAGGGAGTGTGTTCCACTGTCGAACAGCCCTTACTGTCAGGAAGTTCCTCCTAATGTTGAGGTGAAATCTCTTTTCCTGCAGTTTGCATCCATTGTTCCGCGTTCTAGTCTCTGCAGCAGCAGAAAACAAGCTTGCTCCCTCCTCAATATGACATCCCTTCAAATATTTAAACAGGGCTATCATATCACCTCTTAACCTTCTCTTCTCCAGGCTAAACATCCCCAGCTCCCTAAGGCGTTCTTCATAGGGCAAGGTTTCCAGACCCTTCACCATCTTAGTTGCCCTCCTTTGGACATGCTCCAGTTTCTCCACATCTTTTTTGAAATGTGGTGCCCAGAACTGGACACAGTATTCCAGGTGGGGCCTGACCAAAGCAGAATAGAGTGGCACTATAACTTCCCTTGATCTAGAAACTATACTTCTATTGATGCAGCCTAAAATTGCATTGGCTTTTTTAGCTGCCGCATCACACTGTTGACTCATGTTCAGCTTATGGTCTACTTGGACTCCTAGATCCCTTTCACATGTGGTCTCATTCAGCCAGGTGTCCCCCATCCTATATCTGTGCATTTCATTTTTCCGCCCTAGGTGCAGAACCTTACATTTCTCTGTGTTAAATTTCATTTTGTTAGCGCTGGCCCAGCTTTCTAGTCTATTCAGGTCATTTTGAATTTTGATCCTGTCCTCTGGGGTATTAGCTACTCCTCCCAGTTTAGTGTCATCTGCAAATTTGATAAGTATGCCCCCAATTCTGTCATCCAAATCGTTAATAAAGATGTTGAATAGCACTGGGCCCAGGACAGAACCCTGTGGGACCCCACTGGTCACTTCTCTCCAGGATGAAAAGGAGCCATTGTTGAGCACCCTTTGAGTTCGGCCAGTCAACCAATTACAAATCCATGTAACAGTTAACTTGTCTATCCCACATTTTGCAAGCTTGTTTGCAAGAATGTCATGGGGAACCTTGTCAAAGGCCTTACTGAAATCGAGGTATACTATATCCACAGCATATATATCCACAGAGTCCCTGGGATCGAACTCACAACCTTGTGGCTGTGAATGGCTGCAGTACTGGCATTTAACCACTGCGCCATCAGGGCTGCTACATATTTGTAAACATATTTGTTTTGTCCATTGTCCAAAATCAAAATACTTAAGCTTGACCCCACCACCACTAGTAGCTATGAGAACGGGGGGAACAGGTTAGCCACAGAAAAATTCAGTCACCCACTGGCTCTTCCTAGCCTTCTTTTTTTCCCCAACTTCAAACTGCCAGGCGAACAAAAACAAGGTTACTAATGCATATTAATCATTTCTATATAATTGTGCATCTATTAACATTCAGCCATGGTGCTAATAAGGATTCTAAAACTCATTTATCTGTTGGCAGAGTCTCAACTCACTACTGGTCTATAGTCTGGCTTTGAATGCAACAAGGATTCTGTGTGCCACTCCTAGGTGAATGAGATCCTTGAACATTGTCTGGTTCTAATGGGTGCTGATGGTTTTAGTAGGGGGTAGTAATTATTCTTTTGGGAGACAGTGTGGTGTAGTTTTTGAATGTTGAACTACAACTCTAGAGATCAGGGTTCAAAACCCTGCTTGGCTGGGGAAATCCATGGGATGACCTATGGCAAGTCACACTCTTTCAGAGGAAGCCAATGGCAAACCTTGGAACAAATCATTCCAAGAAACTGGGAATGATATAAAGGCAAAGGACAACCAATAGTTCTTTCCGACATTGTGCTTTATGCTGTGGCTTTATGGAGGAAAGATACTGGGAGAAAATGTCAGGTAGTTTCCTAACACATCTTTTTGGAATTCCTGCAAAATGCTCTAAATAAGCAATATCATTAAAATGTTTGTCCTTGCTTCTTACTTGTTGGAAGCTACCAGTCATCTAAACTTTCATTTATTACAAGGCTGAAAACTTTTTATCCTTTTTTTTAAAGTATATGGTTCCAACCTTTATAGAATTATGCAGCCCTCCAGATGTTGTTGGACTGCAGCACTGGTCAGCATAGACAGTGGGGAGATTTAGTCGAACACCTGGGTTTCCCATTCCACTCTTAAGGTTATGAACAGCTCTTGCATGGGTTTTCAGCAGGGTGGGCAAAATACAAACCTCCAGATGCTGCTGGATTGCAGCTCTCATCAGCCCTAGCCAGAATAATAAATAGAGAAAAATGTTGGGGATTGCAGCCCCACAACATCAGGAGGCATACTTCCCACCTCTAATGTATTGGCACTGGACTATATGCCTACAAAGTGGGCGTAATGGAGAGATACTGAGTGTTGTCTACAACTCTTTTTCTTAATTTGACAGAACCCAGCCTTTGCTCCTGTGCTTGTACAGATCTGTTTCCTACCCGCCAATGACCTATAATTTCCATCTCTTTTTCTTTTCTGCTGTTATTTTAGACCCCTGAGGCTTCAGTTCCAAATTCTGCAAGCATTTGCAATTGGAGCAGAGTATACAAGGTTATGTGCTCTTGCTTGGGCTTTTTTTTTTTAAGTCAAATCATTTTCTGGTCAGAGAAATAGATTCTATTGCAGAGGTTCTTCCTTGTCGCTTTGGAGATCAGCTGCTAATGGAAAAGAAATACACAGCAGCTTTTGCAGTACATTGAATGATACTGTTCACACCGTCTTTAATATTGCATCACTTTTGCCTCTTCTCTTTCTCCCATGCTCATCTTTGACTTCTGTTTTCTTCCACAGAATAGGGCTTTCATAGTAGTGGTGGTCCATCTCTTCCTACGAAATTTTCCCAGAAGCCTTTTATGTTAAAGGGCAGCATGTAAAACCTATTTATTTCGCCAAGCTTTTAACTGGCACTAATTTTCTTTAGCTCTCTGCTTGCAACTTTCACCATTCTGTAACTCTATAATTTAATTTTATGGGGACTTTAATTCTTGTCCTAGCACCTTAATGGAGTTTATTTATTTATTTCATTTAGATCCCACCTTTCACCCAGGGTTGAGATGCATGGCAACTTAATTAAAGATAATTAATTTTATACTTAAACATAATTTAAATTGAACTTAATTAAAAATGTTCCAGTTAAAAACACAATAAAATTATACATTAAAATACAATTATAAACCCCAATTAAAATTGTTTGAAATTCCCACACTAATAACAAATAAAACAGTAAAATGTTTAAAAAGTCCAGCATATCCTGTTCAAAATATCAGACTGTATTAGTAGTAGTCACTTGCCTACACAGAAGGACAGAGTTTGCCTGCTGGCAGAAGGATAGCAGGGAGACAGGTAAAGTAAGCTCTTTTAAAGGGGAGTTCCATAATCTGGAAGAAGCCACTTCTCTTGTACCAAATGTGCCTAGGACTGAGAGAACAGCCTCTGGCTGATACCAGAGGCCCTAAGCAGATGGGCAGGATAGTACGGGCTGAGCCTTTGCTATCCTGTCTCTGGTCAGTTGCTGGGCTGGCACAGTGATGGGTGTGTGATTCCACACCTGCAAACCCACTGCTGTACCAAGGATTCACTACCACTGTGTGCCCTGTACCTGCCTTGCCATTGGTCTGGTGAGAAGCCTGTCAGGGTGGAAACAGGGCACATGGTTAAACACTCGTGGCCAGAAGCCCTCTTTCTCACCAGATGTAATGGCAAGGCGGGTACGGTGTGTGTGGGGCCATCCAGGTTGCCAGTTATTACTGCATTGTTTCCTTGAAACTCCATGGCAAACAGGGGCTGCATCTGCACTGCACAAATAATCCAGTTTGTCACCACTTTATCCTATGGCATTCTGGGAACTGTAGTTTTGTGAGATATTTAGCCTTCTCTGTCAGAGAGCTCTGGTGCCACAACAAAATACAGTTCCCAGAATTCCATCACATTGAACCATGGCACTTAAAGTGGTGTCAAACTGGATTATTTCTCCAGTGTGGATGCAGCATGGGTTTAAGGTCCCTTTGGATAACACGAGGCTGGAGAGATCATGGGCCCTTTGGCTCATGCATACAGACGCAAACCCTGGGCAGCCTTATATGGGGGAAGATTGTCTTTTAGATACAGGCATACCTCAGTCAACAAAGTCTCTGAGAAAGTAGTCAGGCTAGATGTTTTTTTTTAGCAGCAGCAGCAGAAGCATTATGATGATGGTGAAGGAGGGTGGGAGAAACACAAATTTTTGGTGTTGGATTGCATAAACCTGTCTGTAGTAAACAACACAATAAAGTCTGAGTAGGGAGAGTGTAGTATTCTACTCCAGCTGATCCAACTGTAGCCATGGGTGCCTTCTTTGCAACAGGAAAGGTAAACAGCATGTTCCTTTGGAGTCCCTTATTAAACATGTGTGAACAGGAAAAGAGAGAGAAAAGAGGAGAGCAGATAAGCTTTACTAGCTGCCTGCAGCATGCTTTTTTTAAAGCATAAATCTATAAGTGTGGCCACCAAAATGTGTATTGTTAGAAAAGCAGAAGCTGGTGAATGAAAGGAAAAAATATACATGGATGCATTTTGGAAGAGATCTTCAAGTGGTCTGTAGAAGATTCCAATTTTTTTTAAAAACTCATACAATGCTTAACTCATGCAGTTGCTTCATTTCACATGTGCATATCTTTAGTTCTGAATGAAAAGTCTCCTCTGGTATATTCAAGGTGCTCTTCTTTTTTTGTCACGTGGGAACTTATCCCTATTCTTTTCCTCGTGTTATTTCTGCCTCTGGTACCCAAGTTTATGCTAAAGAAGTCATTCCTAGGAGCACACCTGCTTGGTTAACTAAGGTATAACTGAGGTTAACTGAGTCTTGACCCAGGTCATTATAGGTCATAACCATCACTTTGAATTCTGGATGGAAACAGACTAATAGCTAGTGATGGTGGAAGCTCACTTGATGCATGATTGGCATGGGATGTACATGGGAGAAGGGGGAATAAATTGCTAGCATGCCTCTGGAACTCAGTATGAAAGAGTAAATGGTTTGGAGGGGATCGTGGGAAGGAGTAAATGTGCCCCATTTGCAAAGAAAAAACTCGCTGTTGACTGGGGATCTTATACAATACAATGCAAAATCAAGAGCTGAATGTATGTAGGCTGGAAGAAGAAAGATGAAAAGAAGGTGAAGAATCATATTTCTTTGCCCATTTCATCTCTGCTCCCGTTACAAATCTCTTTCTCAGTTCTGAAACATGGTGGCTATGCTAGCTGAATGGCTATTTCCAGCTCCAGACAAGTTTTTTCCTCTGTGTTTTCAATGTTTTTTGTGTCCTGCCTACTTCATTTGGAGAGCCAGCATTGAGCATTGATCTATGAAAACCCCCTGAGTGACTTTGGGCATTTTGTCATCCTCAGAGGGTGGCCATGGCAAACCCCCATGAAGAAACTTGCCAAGAAAACCCCATGACAGATTCACCTTAGGGCAGTGACGGCAAACCTTTTCAGGTTTGCATGCCGGGGGGTGGGGCTTCCCAGGTGGGCCTTCTGCTCTTTTTTCCTTTCCCCACCTCCCTGCTGTCTCTGAGAGACAGCTGTGGGTCAACAAAGGCCCAGGGGAGGGGGGAGATGGGCACGGGCCCATTCCTCCCTCCCACAGACCTTTTCTGACCCACAGCTGTCCCTGGAGGGGCAGTTGTTGGGTAGCAAAGGCCCATGGGGGGCAGATCCATGTTCACAGGGCCAGTATTCTCCCCCTCCCCCAGACCTTTTCTGACCCACAGATTTGTCTTGGGAGACAGCTATGGGCAAGGAAGGGCCCGTGAGGAGGGGATGAGCTGGCACACGGCCATTCCTCCTCCCCATGGACCTTTCCCTGCCCCCAGCTGTCCCTCCGGAGATAGCTGGAGGCCTCTGGCTTCTCTGTGTCCTTCTTTTCTGGCTTCTAGCTGTCTCTGAGAGACAACTGGGGGCCAGGAAAAGGCAGGGAGGAGGAGGAACGGGCATATGCATGCCTCTTCCTCCTTCTGCCTGGCTTGTGTCTGACAAAATTGCATCGCGTGCCACCTGTGGCACGAGTGCCATAGGTTTACCATCGCAGCCTTAGGGTCACCATACGTTGGAAATGACTTGAAGGCACACAACAGCAACAAAACCCCATGTCCTAAACTGGAACAGATTCCGTCTAATTATGGAATCTAAACAAGGTCAGCTCTGGTTAGTACTTGGATGGGAGACCACTAACAAATACCATGTGTTTTAGGCTATATTTTGGAAGAAGGGACTGGCAAAACCACCTTTGAATACTCCTTGCCTAAGAAAACCCTGTGAAATTCATGGAGTTGCTATAAGTCAACAGGTGATTTTAAGGCACACACTCATGCCCTAAACATCATTCCTGGTCTCAGTTAGAGTAATCCCATTTAATCAGTTGCTGAGTGGTAAGTGAGCATCTGAATAATATAAACACCACTAATTTAGTGGAGCTTCTCTAACTGGAACTAACAGCTGTGTGCTGTGTTCTCTGAAGAAAACCTGTATGAAAAATCAAAATCAAAAGGTGGCTAAATGGTGATACAGTAAGACAACTTGTTGTTGAGACTAAATCTTGGAAGAGTTACTTTTTGGGGAGGGGATCCCAGAATCCCTGCTCAACCTGCATGTATGTGAAAATAAATTCAAAACTTTGAGTTTTAAAGTTAAATTAAAACTTTTAATTTACATTAAAATCTTCTAAGTATGACAAGGAAATTCTGGGAGCTGTCATTGGAAAAAGGAACATTCCTAAGCTGTGGTTCATAGTAGAGATGTGCCTGCTTCATATATCACTATCACTGTCGCAGACACTACAAAAATGACCATAGGATATTTCTTTTCAGGTTGATAAAAGGTTCGTTTTTCTTTCCCGGGGGGGTGGGGAGGTGCTTTCAGAAAACTTTCAAAAGGTGTTCCACTCAACCACAAAGAGACGTTCTCCCCTGAAGCCCTTCCTTCTGCCCCACCACCTCCAGACACCAGAGTCTGAAATTAGTATGTTAGATAGCCAGTGTTTGTGAAAGTTTTGCTTCTCTTCTTTCCCATCATTGAAGCTTTTATGAACTTGTTGAAGGTCTGGCTGTTGAAAGATGGGTTCTGTCATGTCTCTGTGTGTGAGTGTGTTTAGTAAAGAGGAGAAGGGGTCCCACAAGCAGCATGAAGACAGATAAAAGACATATTGCACTTTATGATGTCTGGATCCCCACCTGGAGAGAAGAGAGTGAAGGCACAAAATAGACTAAAATCCTGTACTGTACTGAAAAAAGCTTGGGGGGCATAGAGGGGGGGATGCAACTTAGAAAGGGGGAAGATAGCTCTTAATAGCCCCCAGATGTACATATTTTATCTGGAGGTGCCATTTGGCTTAATAAAATGCAGATCTAAGAGTGTCCTTAAGCCACCATTTTCTTCTGACTTAATTAGAAAGGTTATACTTTTCAGAGGACGAAAGCATCATTCATTTCTCTCTTCATGTCTTCCAGGTTTATCTTGCTGATTATGGACTCGCCTACAGATATTGTCCCAATGGGAACCACAAAGAGTATCAAGAAAATCCTAAAAAGGGCCATAATGGGACAATAGAGTTTACCAGCTTAGATGCGCACAAGGGAGTAGGTAAGGTTCCCCCCCCCTTCATTTTTTTCCTCCTCCCTTGCTGCCCCAAATACTTCAGAAGAAATCACTTATCTGGATGTGTAAAGCATATTGAAGCAGCAATGGGTTTCGTTTCTTTGTGGAGAACTCCTCTCTGCCTAGGAGGTCATGTGTTCCAGTTCAGAACTTGGGGAGAGTTACATTGAGGGACCACACCTGCCAGCATCCCTAGCCAACATGGCCCTGCTGAATGAGGGACTCTGGTAGATGTAGTAAAAAAACAAGTAACATTTCCTGAGATCTGGTGTCTCCATGCTGTGGTCTGGTACAAATCAGATTGGAATTGTGTTTCCTTTTGGGGCTGGAACAGGGGTGTAGCTATGAGAGGAGGAGTCAAAGTGAGACCATTGACACACAACAGGCCTCAAATTTTTAGCATCAGAGATGCTAGAAAAAAAGCCCTCTGTGGATCTTCTGGACCTTAATAATTACAAATCTTCTTTTTTGGGGGGAGGGGTGGCAAGGTGGTTGGTAAGGTGCCTTCCAACTCCAGGTGGTCTTGGATGACACACGCTTCCCTGACGTATTTCAAACCAGCTTAAGAGCAGTATGTGAAGTTGAGACTGCTATGGTCACCTTAATGGAGGATCTTTTACTGACCATTAACAGGAGGAATGTGTCCCTTCTGGTGCTCTTGGACTTCTCAGTGGTGTTCAGTGCCATCGACCGTGGTATGCTTCTGGAATGGTTGGATGAGTTGGGAATCAGAGGCACTATGTCGCAGTGGTTTTGATCCTACCTCTCAGTCACGTTCTAGATAGTGGTCCTTGGAGATAGCTTCTCCTCAAAAAAGGGAGCTGTTATATGACATACCACAAGGTGCCATTCTATCCCCAGTGCTTTTCAACATCTACATGAAACCACTGGGAGAGATCATCTATAGGCATGGGGTGGGATGTTATCAGTACGTTGATGACATCCAAATATACTATTCCATGCCTTCAGAAAAAGCCACAGCTAAAGATAGTGTGTCTCCTTTGAATAAATGCTTGGAAGAGGTAATGGACTGGATTAAGAAAAACAAATTGAAGCTGAATCCAGACAAGACTCAGGTGTTTACTGTCAAGGGTTCTAACCTGGGCTTGGGGGGGGGGGTGTCAACCAATTCTAGATAGAGTTACACTTCCCCTGAAAGGCTGTGGGGCTGTACAGACCCCCACTAATGGGCAGCCTGCAGCTGCCTCTTTCTCTGCCAGATTGGGGCCATGGCAACTGCATGTCACGGCTCCGATTTGGCCTTTCTGTGGCACAGAAAGGAGCCACAAAAAGTAGCTCCTTTCTGCACCACGGAAAGGGCATCATCTGGATGCAGCATCAAAGGAGTGTTGTGATGCCGCCTGCCATGTTGTGGGAGCAGAGTCAGGATGTGCATTGTGCGGATGCTGTGCCCCCACTCTGCCCCCAAGTCAGCCTTTATAGCCAGTCTGTACACCCTCTGTGTTCACAGTTTGGGAGTGTTCCTGGATCTGTCCCTCTAAATGTTAGCTCAGATTGATGTGACAGTCAGGAGTGCCTGTTATCAGCTTTGGCTGATCCACCAGCTGTGTCCTTTCCTAGAATTAGAAGACCTAGAGATGGTAGTGCATGTGCTGGTAACCTCAAGGCTCGACTTCTGCAATATGCTCTACATTGGCCTACCTTTGTACCAAGTCTGGAAACTCCAGTTGGTTCACAGTATGGCAGCTAGAATGAATACGGGTACACCCAGGCATGATCACTTCACACTGATCTTAAAATCACTCCATTGGCTGCCAGTTAGTGTCTGAGCAATATACAAAGTACAAAATAAGAAGCCCTGGTGACACAGTGGTTATATGCCAGCCCCAATGTTGTGAGTTCCATCTTGTAGGGCTCCAGGTTTACTCAGCTTTCCATCCTTTTTGTAGGTCAGTAAAATGAGTACTCAGCTTGTTTGGGGCAATTGGCTTTCCTATTGTAAACTGCTTAGAGACTGGTTCGTTCAATATGAAGTGATGTAGAATTGTAAATGTTACTGCTATTGCTACAAAGTGTGCTTATTAACTTTAAAGCCCTATATGGTTTGAGTCCTGGTTACCTACAGAATCACCTTCTCCCATACAATTTGACCTGTGAACTCAGGTCCTCTGGGAAATGTTTGCCCCAGTCAGCCAGCCAGCCAGCCAGGACTGGATTGGCAACAGTTTCCCAAAACAACACTTCTGGGTGCTTTAGCGGAAGACCCTTCATCGAGCAAGGGATTCGATGTGATAGTCCTTAAGGCCCCTTCCAACTCTGTGATTTTACTCATAGTCGAAGAGGCAAGAGTGCCTCTTTGTATTGTAGGGTGCAATGGAAAATAAAGGCTTGACCGGGGATAGGGTTGTGAAAGTGAATGAGGCAAACTCTAAAGCTTCATGCAAATAATAGCTTCACAAATAATATCCTTACATTAATAATGAACACTTTAATAGGTAAATATACACTTCTGACCTTTTGCAGCAGCAAGGAGAAAATTGCCCGGTCTGTCTGGTGACCTGTATTGAATGTCATCTCTAACCCTCAAGCATTATTGTTCAAAGCAAGATTTTAAAAAATACATATATATTGGGAAACATTAGTTATGAGGATGGCTGATCAGAACAAGGAAATGAACTAGGTCAAGGATGGCATCTGTTGAAATTTAGCTGGCCAAAGCATTTACTATCAATCACAATTGGGAAAACACTTGCAACCAACCCCAAACATATGTAAAACAGCTGATTCTTTTTCCTTTAAAGTCACACTGTACGATAAAGAAAATACTGCATTTGCAAAAGCCATTCTGATCAGTGTTTGGTTGTGTGCTGAAAAATATGCAATACAATGTTAGGTGGGCTTTCCTGATCAGAATTTCCAGCAGTTAGGGTACAATAAATAGGGTACAATACAGAGATTCAGCTCTGCTACTGAATCTTTTGTTCCAGTGGGGTACAAAGCAGAATCTCTGAATGCTGGGTAGAGCTTATGGTTATGTGCATGTAGGACAAAATGAATTGCCACTTGTTTTCACACTTTGGAGGGGCCACAGGACCATGTGGTCACTACTTGAGATCTGTGCAATGCTTTTTTCCAGGCAAAGTTAATGTGACATCTGATCATGCTTTTGCTTTATGCATGAATTTGCATATCTTAGATCAGTAGGGTTGTGAAGCTTGTTCTTTTTTTCATTTCTGGAACTCTGGGATTTGCAGTTTAGGGAGGGGCATTTAGAATTCTCAGTTGGAAAACTCTAGTCCTTCATCAAATGACAAACTACCCATAATTCCATAAGATGTTGCCATGGCATTTAAAGTGGAATCACAGTGCTATAATTGTGTAGTGTGAGCGGGCTCTCTGTGATTACTCGAGTTCCTCCTCAGCTCTTTCTTTCTGTGCTCATGGATGAGTTTACTCTAGCTTTTGTATGAAATTATTTCAGCTCCCTGTCCATTCTTATTCTTTTGCAAGGTACAGAAAGTGTTAACTTTAAAAAAAGAAACCTTGATATTTTTCCCCCTGTAGCCTTTCATATATCTTACTTATTTAAACTCACTTTGACGGTATTGGAAACACATTTGCAGGTAAATTACATACATAGTCCTTTTATTGGATATTGATTGTACTGCCTTGCATTCCAAGGCAGACTTAATTCAACAATTCCCTAATTAGTTAAAGTCATAACCTGTGTCTTGTATTCATTTACCATTAATTAAACCTCAGCTGTTTATTACACTGCAGTCCAAATTCAATAGCCAACCCAAAAAGCCATAGAAAAGGAGGGGAAGGTCAATATTGGAAATATATGGCACAGTATGTATGCCCCTCCCTCTGATGGCTGCATTGCTAGCAGTCAATAGTGGTCAATGTGACACAACTTTCTTAGTTGCTATGTCAGCAAGACACAAAGTCAATTTTGATGTTATGCTAGTATATGTGTATGTGTGTGGGAGTGATTATTGTCAAACTTTGACTTTTGTTTAACTTGAGATTATTTATTTATTTATTCTCCTTTGGAATTCTTGCTAAAACTCTTTCCTGCCATGGTATCTCCAGGATGCTGTCTCCTTTTCCTTCCAATTCCCTCTCAAAATGTATCTCTTTTGTAGAACCTTTGACTGAGTCCATTAATCCAGTGCTAGTCAAAGACGTAGTCTGTGGACTGGTGTCGATCCCTGTCAAGTTTCCAGGAAGAAACAAAACAGTTATTCCCAGCGGGTACAAATATGGTGCCAGTCTCTGAGTAAATTTCAAGTATGTGCCCAGGGAAACATGGCCAAAGAATGATCAAAGGAATGAATTAGGGAGCTATATTTTTTTAGCTTAGAGAAGACTGAGAAGTGACATGATAGCCCTATTTAAATATCTGAAGGATTGCCATGTAGAAGATGGAGCAAGCTTGTTTTTGGCTGCTTCAGAGACTAGAACATGAACCAATGGGTTCTAATTACAAATAATAAATTCTAGCTAAACATTAGGAATAACTTTTACTGTAACAGTGGGATAGACTACCTTGGAGGGTAATGGGGCCTCTATCTTTGCATGTCATTAAAAAGAGGTTGGATAGGCATCTTTCAGGAATGCTTTAGTTGTGTATAACTGCAGGGTAGGGGGTTGGAATACATAGCCCTTATGGTCCCTTCCTACTACAGTACTGTATAAGATTCTGTGAGTCTATGATTTTACATTGGAAAAAGACTTACTAGTCCCCCACATCAGAGAGACTGAGATGCATGGTCTTCCATCCAACCAACCATTACTTTAGTTATATCCATTTCTCTCAGGCTGGGACTCAAGGTGGCATTAGTCCACATCTTCCTGTTAAGTAGATACAACTTCATTTACAGATATTCGCTCCTTAGCCTCTGTCTAGCCTAGTATTGTATATTGTCTTTAATGGACAGCACATTTCTGGATCTTAAGGGCAGGGAAGTAGGTCTTCCCAAGCTTCCTTAGGTGTTTGTAAGTACAGATGTCTGGAACTGAACTTCCATTCACAGTTTATACTTTGCCACTGAACTGTGTCTCCTGCCCATACGTTCTTCCTTAAAATCTGGATTTTTAATACATTATTTTATTGTACCACATCTCCCAGAACCCCCTAACCAGCATGCAATTCTTATGGGGCTGCTCCACCCTCACAAAAACAATTTTTCTAAGTCCTGCATCACCTTCCACCAGTTTGGATCCAAAGGGACTTAGATACAAGGGATCCAATTTAAGACTCCCAGTATGTAAAGCATACAGAGTTATAATCTCACTTTAGACATGGAGGTCAAGGAATGTTTCTGTTTAGAAGACACCCACCACTCACCAGCAATTTTTGTAAGTACTTTGCTTGTTTTCAAAAATGTGTTCATACATCTCTACAGAGCTATGCCCCTTCTCACAATCTGTTTCTTAAAACCAAAGCTTGGAAAAGGTTACTTTGTGGGACTACAACACCCAGAATCCTTTGTCAGCATGGCCATTAGCTTTATTGGCTGGGGATTCTGAGAGCTGTATTCCAGATCTTTTCTTTCCCCGTTTCTGCTTAAAGTATCATAATCACTGGTGGTGCTATATATGTTAATGGATCCCATGCTATAAAGGAAAGCTTTATTTGTTGTTCTGTGTTAATCTTTTGCCCTCTCTCTTTTCTCCTGCTCACCTTCTGCTACCCAATTGGAGGAGCATGTGTGGTGTCTGCAAACATTTGTGGTTGTTAATAGCTGCTTGAACTGTTATCTTAAACTAATACTTTCTAACGAGTTTTACTTGGCGCAAACAACTATATATTATTGCTTTTTCTATTAAAAGGACCATTGACCATGTAATGTAGAGGGCCTTGATAATTTGCCAGCACTGCTAAGACCTGCAGTCATTTAACGTTGGTCATTAGGAAAAAATGAAATGGGACTCTTTGCGCCTCTCTGGCACTGAGACAATTGCACTGCTTGACCTGCTGGAAGCATTTTGGAATAAAGAGGCCATAATGGGCAAACAGTTCCTGACCCGTACAGTGGGATAAGGAGGATGGAAATCTGTTAAGTCCACTGAGGCTGTAAGTTGTTTGGCTACAGACTGGCAAGCTGTGCTCTGTGAAATGCACCTGCTATATTTTATGTCAAAATTTCTGGGTGAGGAATGGGAAATGGCAGCCACTAGTTTAGTGACATTTTTACTCTTAGTGATGTGTTGCTGGTGTACAGGGCTAAATAACCAATTCTGGGACAAATTTTTTTGTACAGATTGAACACATTTATACAATGTTTTCTACTTGTGCGATCATTTTTGGCAAGGGGGATTGAGCTGACAGAACAGGCATTTCCCTTCTTTTCCTGCACATTAATGAGAACTAGAAACTTGTTTGTGTGTGTATTTCATATTACCAAATGCAAAGTTCTCTAGAAGCCAAGCTCTGTGTTTGACTGGTAGTGTACAAATTTTATTGTTGCATACTTTGAGGGCTTCTTGAGCTCCAAATGATGGTGTTTCAATATGAAAAATAAAATTTTGCAGTAGGAGATCCCCCATTCATACACGAAGCATCTTTTTCTTCAAGAAACCAAAGGATTTGTGATCCCTTTTGCTCGTTTCTTTTAGTTTGGCCCCTTTAGCAGAATTGCTTTACATTCTGAGGAGGTGTGTATATGTGAAACAGAGGTCCAAGAAACTGAAGTGGATTGGGTCTGTCTTTCATCACTTTTGATGTTCTTTTTCTGTCCTTGAGTTGTATGCAATTATAAAAAAAGATCTGGAAATAGATTTTAAATTACCATATATACTCAACTATAAGTCAACCTCATTATAAGTCAAGGGCATGTTTTGGGGCCAGAATTATGGATTTTAATATGGCTCATGGATAAGTTGAGGATAAAACTTAGGGGCATATACCAAAGGATGTAAAAGATGAAGTTTATTTTCTTCATACAGAAATATCTTATTCAGATCCTTCTAAGCCCAATTTCTCTTGGCATTCCATTGAGGGGACACATCAAAGAGGTGCCACCACTGCCATTTTCACACCCAAGCCAAAAGGCCAAAAGCAGCATCACGGGGAAAGAGTTGAGGGAGTTGGTGCTTCTTAGCTCTTGTAAAATGTAAAATACAGTACTTACGTTGACCCATTGATAAATCTACCCAACTTTTTGGGGTCAATTTTTCAACAAAAATTTCTAGACTTATACATGAGTATATACAGTAGTTGCAATTTAGTGGTACTTTGCAACTTTAGGGGCTTTCTAGATTGGCAAAAAGAAGTGTGTTCATGGCTGCATGAAACTCTAGCCTTTAGATGAGAAAAAGGGAAAGTGTGCCATGAAAATGCCTTTTTTGTGTTTTAGGGGAGAAGAAGCGCCTTTAAAAAGGTGCTGGTTTTCCCAGCTTCTTTTTTAAAAACTGCGGAACAGCGCAGCTCCATCTAAAGGCTGTGGTGCAGCTGCTAGGCATTAAGGAAAAGGCAACTTCATGTCACACTTTCCTGCCAATCTAGAAAGCCCCATAGTTTCCAAAGGGATGCTGCTGTACATTTGGCCTCCGCCAAATCATTCTTGTTAATTACTGTTGACTTTGACTTATGGTGGCTCATTGAATGAGAGGCCACCAAATCATTTTGTTATTAATAGCCCTGCTCAGGTAATGCAGGTACAGGACCGTGTACAGGATGAGTCCATCCATCTGGAATGTAGTCTGCCTCTTTTCCTGTTGCCTTCTACTTTGCCAAGCATTATTGTATTTTCTAATGAGTCATGTCTTCTCATAATATGGCAAAAGTATGACAGCCTCAGTTTAGTCATATTGATCTCTGGAGAGAATCCAGGCTTGATTTGCTCTAGCATCCATTTATTTGTCTTTTTAGCAGTCCATTCCATCTGCAGAACTCTTCTCCAGCACATTTCAAATGAGTTGATTCCTGTCAGCTTTCTTCACTTCCCATGTTTCCCAACCATACATAGAAATCAAATGTACTATGGCAGAAATGAACTTGACTTCAGTATTCAGTGATATACCTTTACACTTGTGGATCTTATCTTGCTCCTTCATAGTGCCCCTTCCAAGTCGTCGCAGCCGCGAACTGGCCTTACTGAAGTCTCAAAAGTGGCTCCTTTTTGCATCATGGAAAGGGCATGATAGCTGCGGTGACGTGGCTATATACAGCGCTGTGTCATCCAAACACAGCACTGGAGGAGCACCATGATGCCGTGTGCCATGTGGAGCGGCGTGTAGCATCACGGTGCCCTGGGGGCAGAGTCATGGCATGCATCATGTGGACACAACACCTTGACTCCGACCCCAGGCCAGCTTTTATGTCTGGTCTAAAAAGCCCCTTTGTCATCTTCTGGTTTCTTAACTACAGTCTAAACCTTGATTTTTGATGGAGCCAAGGTATCAAAAATGCAAGCATTTTTACTGACTTCAGTCTAGTTCCAACATGATTGTTATGGCATACTAAGGAGATATGGTAGAGTTGCTGTAGTAGTAGCATGTAGTAGCATGTAGTAGTAGTGATGTTGGTAAGGATCTTTAGTTTCCCCTGATATTTATTCTGCATACCTGAATGTGCCATTTGACTTGCTGCTTCCCACTTCTGTTCCTCACCTTTCAGTGCATCACTAACAATGGCTGAACATGGGAAATCTTGCAGGTGGTTTGCAAGATGCTCTGACTCAGTTGAAGAGCACATATTTTGTAGACAAATCTTCCCGTGTTCTATCCCTGGTGTCTGAAACTTGAGATGCACCTACATTATACAAATAATGCAATTTGACACCACTTTAAGTGCTGTAGCTCCAACCTATGGAATCCTGGGGTTTGTAATTTTACACACTTTCAGCCTTCTCTGCCAATGGATGTTGGTGCCTCACAAACCTCCAAATCCAAGGATTTCCATGGCAGTTAAAGTGTTGTCAAACCGCATTATTTCTAGAGTATAGATACACCCTTGGAGAGCCTCAGCCAGCCTGTGTAGATCAGAGGTGGGCTATTTTGAAAGGTTTAGTGGCCAGTTTTGATCGCTCTTCCTTGCTGTGGGCTGCACCTCTTCCTTTTTTTAAAGTCAGAAGTGACTGGAAATTTACCTGTTATTAAAATACATACTTAAAATGCTACATTACATTAAGGCAAGGGCGATTGCCTTGCTTTAGATCCCATGTCGAGAGAAAGGTAGGATATAAACTTAATAAATAAATAATCATATCTGAATGTTTCCAAGAGTGGTAACTCTCCCTTTTTAGGGAGGGGAGATATTTTCCAATGGGAGGTTTAAGCACTGAGGAACAGGCGTTTCATGTGCTAATTTTGTCCACTCCACTATAGATAATGCTGGGGCACATGGATCATTAGACCATCTCATCATAATTCTCATCATAATTCTTAGCTACCTGCATTCCTAAAACAGGAAAGAAAGTCTCTCTGCCCCATATATATAATTGAGTTTGTACGGTCTTTAAATGGAATTACGACCTGCCTTGTGACAAATGTGATAAAATAGCTGTATAGCTATAAAAATGCTGTATGAGTAATAAACATTTAGCATGTATAGCTCTTATTCCTCCAAATTAAATTCCTCGTGCTTAAGACCAATGGTTTAAGCAACTGTGCTAGTGGCTTGGTTTTTTTCCTGGATTCCAACCAGTTCTTATTCATTTTTTTTTTAAAAAATTGCATTGCATAAATAGTGTTGCTTTTCCTGCTTGTTCCTTGATAATTAAAGAGAATTATACCTGCGTCAGGCATACATCTTAAAAATTTGTTACATTGTTAGTAGTGTTAAAAAGTAATATTCGAATCAATGTGGTGTATAGATTTTTGTAGTTTTTCTACTCACTGAGGCATGCAGTCAATACCTAATTTCTCTGGAGATATACTGCGCTTAACATATCGAGCTTCTTTTAAATACTCTAGGCCTTGCGCACCGAGTGCATAAGACCAGTTTTAATTTGCCATCATTGATGAACATAAGAGGAATATGAACTGTCTGAATTAAATTTGTTCCAATATGTGTACATCAGGACAGGCTGGGGGAGGCAGGGAGAGTTCAGCTACTGTCTTCTCTCCGGTTCCTTTTAACAAGTAAATTATATAGCTGGTGCCAACAGATTTGCTCCTTTTCGGAGAGCTGGAAACCAACATCTCAGTATGCTTTATTAATTTGAAAAAGCCCATGCTGAAGCACATTCATTCAGTGACTTAGCAGGGGTAAGAGGGCATTTCCGAACAGAGGACTTAAAAAATGTACAGGGAAAGCTATTGTGATGTAGTGAACTTGCATGCAATGTATACTGTGCTATGGAAACTGGAAGCATTTGGCTCCTCCTGGGTTGAATCTGTGCCTGCCTGCCTGCTTCCTTCCTTCCTTCCTTCCTTCCTTCCTTCCTTCCTCACCTCTTCCCAAGTACCTGGACTGAAGGTGACATAGATTAAAATAGACTAAATCACCCATATATAACTAAATCACCCATAGAATTCAGCTCAGTTGACAATCCTGTTCATTCAAAAGAAAGAGAAAGAGGGAATTTTATTCATGATTTCCAGAATGAAAACACTAAATAAAATACAGATCCCACACAGGTTGGAGTAAAATAATAATAGTAGTAGTAATAATAATAATAATAATACATATTTTTAAAAAAGCATATAAAACAGCAGTAGATTACAACCAAAACAGCTGGCTAATACACCTTAAACAGCCAACTGGCAATATATAATCAACAGAAAGCATACTGAACAATATTTATATATCAGGGCTATGTTTTTTTCCCTAAAAAATAAAAGCTGATACAAACATCTTACATAACAAAAATGCAATTTAAAAACAAACAATATGATATTAGCATATGTATCCACAATATGAAAGATCCACATAAGACAATATTGAGAAACAGCATTATAAATCAAAATCCTGGACTTATACTTTGAAAGGAAAGGAGGGCTATTGCTATATGTTGTGGTAGCTGCATGGGGGTGGGGGGGGGATATATAGGTTGTATGTAGCCTCCACATCCATTTTTGTACACCCCATAGCCTTTTAGTTGTCCAGTTTGCTGCTTGTTGTTGTGTGACTTCAAGTCATTTCCAACTTATGGTGATTCTATCCTGGGTTTTTCTTGACAAGATTTGTTCAGAGGTTTGCCATTGACTTCCCTTGAGGCTGAGAGCATGTGACTTTCCCAAGGTCACCCAGTGGGTTTCATGGCCAAAGTGGGAATCTAATCCTGGTCTCCAGAGTCATAGTTCAGCACTAAAACTGCACTCCTTCAAAGTAGCAATTCCCTTTTAAAACAAGTTGCATACTCCGTAAGTGCGTTGTTTTCAAGGGCTATTGTTGCTTTTTTCCACCACAAGATTCCAATGGTGGTGCTTTTGCAATCCCCTGTGGCTTGTGCGGGAGGTATGGAAACTCTCCCCAGGCCTTAGATCTTGCCCATTCTTTACTGCATCAGATAGACCTGAGTTCAAATCCCCGTTTTGCCATGAAATAAGTAAGTGCATGATCATAGGCAAATGACTGCCTACTGGACTTTCACAAGGCTGCTGAGAGATTTGAATGGGATTACTGCAATGTTGTCCTATCCTGAACTTCTAGGTTACTTAGAAACAGAGTCACCAGATGTCATAACCACAAAGAAGAATGAGGCACAACCAAATGTAGGACATTCAAGAAAAATGTAGGACATTACAAAATAAAATCTAAAAACAAAATGGGGAACATTTTGAATTTCTTCCTGGACAGAAGGTCGAGCAGCCTTCATCACACTAAAGGGCATTTAAAGCAGCTACATTGTCCCTTACCCCAGATTGTTCTCCTCTGACTTTAAAACTTGGAATTTCAGCGTTCACCTCTCTGCATGAATCATCCAGGATGGATGAAATGAACAAAAGTTTTCATATAGTGCTAGTCTACACATAAGTGTATTATGCAAATTGCTGTGGATTTCCACACATTCACATCGATGGTTAATTGTCTTCACATCTTTCACATGTATTCACCCTTTCTTTGCCGAAAATGTGCAACCATCTGATGGATGGCCACAATGCAAATTTCTGTTGATTTCTGCAGATAATGTGGGGAGAAATTGTTTTTTAGAATTTAAATTTTGTGGGGGAGGGCTGCAAAAAGTTCAGATTCCTGTGAATCATGTGTGGCTGTATCACATTTTATTTGACTGGAATGAGGAGTATTTTAATTATGCAGATCAGCCCATGGTCTACTTCCAAGTCTATAAAAGCTTATGGTACAATATCTTTTATGCGGTTAGTCTCAAAGGTGCTACAGAATCTCTTTGCATACTGATTTTCCAGACTAACATGGCTATGTCTCTGAATTCTACCCCTGGGAAGTGAGATTGTGCAAAGTGGAGAGTTACTGTGCAGATTACACTGTACTTGTGGTGTTGTTCTTGACTCATTTGCACAAATATGGATAGCAATATTTTTAAATGAACCAGTGCAAGTAGCCTGCATGCACCTCAGGATCCCAGTAGCCTCTTAACCTACAAAGGAACCTCAAGTGAACTTGTATTGTGTATTGCAGCCATGGGAGTCAGAAAAACGCCTTTGGCTGGTCATTTTATGGTTCTTGAATTAAACAGTGGCACTATGTGCTATACCTTTCCTTGTGGCATGATCACATGTTGAGCTGGGAACAGTGAAATGAGTGAATCCCAGGAAATGGGTGAATGTTGACGTGGTGGAGTTTTAGTAAGAAAGCCAAAGCAGAAATTTGCTTCACTGGCCAGGTCCTCTCTCTGTCCTCACGATAACCACTCCCGACACTGGAGGGCCCACTCCCCAGTTCTGTTGCCAACTGTTCAGATGCCATATGACCAGGTTAGCATCAAACCTGTGTTATACCACCATTAAGCCAAATTAAATAACCCCCCTTGGATTATCTGGAGGACTCCAGAAGGATACCAGGTGGCTATTCACACATGCATCCCACTGTGCTGCCTATCACTGCTGCTGTCAGTTGCCCCCTCTGAGGTAAGAACAAAGTGCTCAGCCATGTGATTGAGGTGGACACCTCATTTTTGGCCTCAGAGGGAGTGACTCAAAGTCATGGTGGGTGGCACAGCAGGACCCATGTGCAAGTAGCCACTCACCATTGCTCCAGAGTGCCAGATAACAGCGGGATGTCAGGGCAGCTTCGGAGCCAGAATACTCCCAGTTGCTTCCACAGTATTCTGGCCCATGCAGACATGATCATAGAGAGGTAGAGCATGACAATTAGCAATGAAGATCTAGCATCTGCTTTTCTTATTCTAAATATAAATTAGGCCTTGGTTAGCTGCTCTCTGCACAGACTTGCTTGCTTATGAAGGGAAAGCTGCAGTCTGTTGCTTCTAGGATCTCCTTGTCTTGAATGAGCTTGCCTGGTTGGTCATGTCTTCTTCTGAGCTTCTCCTTCAGATCTCCTTGCCTAAAAATTAGAAAGATGAGGACCTGTGAGAGAAGGCCTCTTCAGTGACAATGCCCTTTGGAATACTTGACAAGGGAGAGGTGCTTGGCTTCAAGACTGATAGGCTTCACAAGCTTTCCTTTCCCAGGTTGTTTCTTGGGATAGGTTTTTTCCTATGGCTAGGTCAACACTCTGATGTTCTTGATGGGCTTCTCTGATCCAGGAGAAAGTGTGTTTATGTGGATGGTTCCCTCAGTCCAACTAGGAGCCTAAGCAACCACTGTAGGTTCTTCTTGAGCTTCAGCTGAAATGTTGTAGTACAAGGGCTCCACACAGTCACTAGTATCCTTGGGTTCTCCAGAGATCTGTCTCTTCCTCCTTCCAAGATTTCCAGTTCAGACCTTAACAGGTTGGCTGTACTTGCCTGACCAGTGGTTGTTTGACCACTTCTGTAGCAGTATGTGTGACTGTTCCTGGAAGCCTGTTTATAAGCTGCCGTTTCTGGCTGCCTCTCTGTATTGTTATTTCTTGTTCTTCTTTATATGACTGAAAAATCTTATTAAAAGCCAATCTTCATATATTGTACTCTAAAAAGGCGGCGAAAATCCTTCCATGAAATCTCTTTCCTTGCTCCTCTCTGCCTTTCCTGCCCAAGAAAAGTCAATAAACACCCACAGAAGGTGTTGCTAGACATGCTTACAATTTTAGACTGGAACAGCTATTTTGTACATGTTGCTTTAGCCTCACCCTGACTTTACAAAATGTAATTTTGCTTACGACAGTGCAAATGTAATCTGGTTAAACTAAGTACAGAAATAATTAACATCTTCACATGTTTGTGGCAGCAGAAACACTGTATGCTGATATATCTATGAGAGTGTTCTTACTTAAATATTTCTAGTGAAGAAGAATGTTTAATCCCCCTTTCCTGTCCAGTGTTCAGAAGAGCTCAGTCTATACATTTGGAGTGATGTGCATAACTATATGCATGTGTAAAACAAAATCCAAGGTCCACAAAAGAGTGCCTTTATTGGGCAACCAAAATGCAAAACATATCATGCAAGCTTTTGAAGTTCCACTGGCTTCTTCATCAGGAAAGAGATGTTTAAAAAACATACAAGAGGGAAAAGAAGTAACGGTGTTGGGGTCAGAGGCTTACATTTTGTATCAGATGTTGTCTACTGTAGTTCAGTCAGTCTGGAGGGATTTCGATGCACTAGGATGCTGCCTAGTGCATGGAAATGTTATTATGGACCACAACCCCTGAAATCCCCCTAGTCCTTCTACCTGTGAGTTGTAATTCAAAAAGTAACTCTTCTCAAGCTCTACAGTTGTCCATTCCCTGGCCACCAGGGCGGCGGTTTCTCGAGCAACCCAGCTCTCATTTTTATGTGGTTACAGACACTATATCCACCTGACATAAACAGACCATGACTGTCAAAAAAGGTTTGCAAGTACAGTGGTCCCCTGGGTTACGAAGGTAATCCGTTCCGGGATTACCTTCGTATCCCAGAAGTTTTCACAACCCGGGGGACCGCATTTTTGGATGCACAGTGCGCCGGAAGCGCGCTGTTTTAAAACTTCCAGGTTGCGAATTTCTTTGGCAACCCGGGTTTTTTTTTCCATGGCCGGGGGCTTTTTTTCTCCCCCGGCGGTTTCGGATCCCGGGGATTTCGTTCCCCGGGGGATTCGGATCCCGGGGGACCACTGTACAATATAAACTCAACTTTTGATATGACCCACAGATAAAATGAAAATGTAAGAGACAAAAGAGAATCAAAGATTGTAGGAAAATTTGGCCTAGGATCAAGAAAAGAAGCAGGAGAGAGACTGATTCAGTTTTATTAGTTCAAAAATCAAGGCTTGGAGGAAGGAGGTGTAAAATTTGGAAGAAGGAATATCAACAATCTAGGTTCAAAAAATGCAGCAGAAATAAAATAATCCAGTTTGAGACCATTTTAACTGCCTGGTTTAATGCTAAGCAATTCTGGGAACTGTAGTTTTGTGAAACATTTAGCCTTCTCTGGCAGAGAATGGGGAGGGCCCACAGTAGTTACATTGACCCATGGATAAATCGACCCAGTTTTTGGGGTTCAAATTTTTGATTAAAATTTATAGACTTGGACATTAGTATGTGCAGTAGCTGCACTTCTGTAAAGCCAGATATTTGTGTGATAGCTTGATGTGATAAGGATAGGCATCAGCAATAAAATGTACAACTTTAAAAATTATATTGAAATGTATTTAGCATGTACCATCTACTGCAACACCGCTTCCATGACATAAAATTATTTATCTGGCTTAAAATGGTGATTGAAGAATGATGCAACTGAGGAGCAAATGCTACTCTCCATAGCTTTAGTTGGGAACATTTCATCCTCAGAGAAATTGAAAGTAACAGGATTCGAAATGAGATTTGGCTTTCCTGTTGGTAAAAATATAGGACTATAAAAGTGACAGATTATAGAAAGAAAGCACTGGACTTTTCAGACATGAAATTATCAGAATTCTCACTTTGTTTATGGCACCTTAAAATGAAGCAACATGTTCTTTTCCCCCCTTCTCTCAAACACAACACTCAAATTTATCTCTTGGAATTGATGGGGAATCTCAGTAAAGCTGTTTCTAGCTGTTTTATTCCCCCCTCCCACACATCAGCATTATGATTATTTGTCAATATTTCTGTTAAAACAATATAAACATTCTGTCCTCATCGTCAGAGGAAAGGCAGGACAAAATGTAATGCAATTACCTTGACAGAAAACTATGAACATTTTGTTGCAGTGTGTGGATCATGATAGAAACACAACCCATGTGGAAAGGTACTTTTTGTTTTAGTGAAAGCCAGGCAGATTTTATTCAGATTAGCAAACTGGCACACAAGAAGGGCTGGTAATGGCACACACATCATCTTTGTGCTTGATATTAAATTGGTTTAGCTCTCTAAAGGGATCCTTAATCATTTCTTCTCCCTTCCCAAAGCTTTGTCACTCTTTGGCATCTTGAATACTGTGTGTGTGTGTGTGTTTTGATAATGCATACCAGAGCTATAGTGAATAAAAAAAACAGTAAAGACTTTCCTGAGCTAGCATGGCATAGTGGTTTGAATGTTGGACTGGGATTCTGGGAGACAAGGATCAGAATGGTCCCCAGTCATGGAAACTCAGTGTATGGCTTTGGGTAGGGCATGCTCTCTCAGCCTCAGAGGAAGGTAGTGGCAAATGTGCAAATATCTTGCTATAAGGAGTCTACTGTAATTGGAGTCAACTAGGAAGACACACAAAACAACAATATTGCTTCCTCAGTGCTAGAGAATGGAGAATGCAGCAATTTCAGTTTCCAAAGCATTTTAATGCCCAAGTTTAAACTTAGAAACCACAAAGAGAAATGGGATGTGTGGGCATAAAATTTTTGCAGTCAGAAACATAAATTTGCTGAAGTTACAAAAATGGAGAAAATTAGTCTCTCTGAGATCTCTTTCTTCTGCAAATTTGTTTACAGTATGTTAGTCTGAGAAATCTGAATGACTTACCATGTGCATTTTCCTTTATATCAGATTGCACACCAAGGGTGTGTGAGAGAGATAGAAAGAGAGAGAAGGTGAATGGGTCATTATAATTCTGACAACCTTTCTCCAGAGGCTAACTTTGCAGCTTCTATCTGTGGTTTTTTTTGGGGGGGGGGGCATCGGAGAGCAATCCTAGTTGGACTTTGAGATGGCAGAAGCAAGCATTAAAGGGAAACATTTTGTCACATTTTCACCATTGTATTTATGACTCAAACTTCAGCAGAATGGCAACTGTTTTTTTTTTTTTAATCAGAATTTTATAGAAGAAATTAAGCTTTTGGATTTAGGACACAGTGGAAGCTAGCATAAGGGTATAAATGACACCCAAGGGGGGTAAGATGGCATCCTGCTAGATTGAAAGGCCTTTCATAATCCAATAGTAGTTAATAGCGAGAGAACATGTAAGAACGTATGTGCTTTCATCATGTCAGTGAGAGGTGTGGGGTCCTCTGCATGTTTGGAGAGGGGAATGAAGAGGAACAACTTCTTAGAAGTTGAGGCTGTCCGTGAAGGAGATTTGGAAAATGCAGCTAGAGCAAAATGCAACAGCCTAACTGCCAACTGGAATTCCATACAGATGGTAGACAAAGGGATCTTGTAGCACCTTTGAGACTGAGCAAAAGCTGTTGTGACATAAGCTTTCATAGACTTGGTCTGTTTCTTCAGCTGCATCTGAGGAAGTTGACCAAGTTTCCGAAAGCTTAGGCTACAACATCTTTTCAAAGATGTTACAAGATCCCTTTGCTACTGATATTCAAGACTAGCACAGCTTATGTCTCTGAAGCCTACTACCATATTGTTGTTGTTGTGTGCCTTCAAGTTGTTTCTAACAAATGATTGAGACAAACTTCTTATGGGGTTTTCTTGGCAAGATTTGTTCAGAGGAGGTTTTCCGTTGCCTTCCCCTGAGGCTGGGAATATGTGACTAGCCACGGTCACCCAGTGAGTTTCTATATAGGCAGCATATACACCTAGTCTTAAAAGAATTGCACTGGCTGTCAGTACTTTTCTAGTCAAAATTCAAGGTGTTTGTGATGACACTTATTTAAATGGTTTTATTGTTTTGAACTATTTAACTTGTTTTAATGCTATTTGTAAGCTGCCTTGACATCTTTTGATGTTGTTGTTGTTGATATGTTCTTTCGAATTGTTTCCAACTTATGGTGACCCTAAGGCAAACCTAGCACAGAGGTTTCTTGGCAAGATTTGTCCTAAGAGGGTTTACTATTGCCGTCTTCTGAGGCTAAGAGAGTGTGACTTGCCCAAGCTCACCCAGTGGGTTTTTATAGCTGAGCTACAGTTTAGACCTTAGTCTCCAAAAATAAAGTCCAGCACCCAAACTGCCACACCATATAGGCTCAGGTTATTATTTTAATAATGGCAACAACAATAACAACCAATAACAGCAATTAAGCAGCCTCTACGATTCTCTCATGGTGCATTTTTGGCTGGATTGATTCTTTGCCAACGAGGGACAGCAGTGCAGAATTTTGTCTCTGTTTTCAGAGACAATTGATGGTAGGAATTCTCAGATTGCTTCTCTGGCATGCAAATATTGTTCGTAGGAATAAGCACCCTGCTTTCACCCCTCTTTATTTGTGTGTAATATATTGGGGAGGAGGCTCTGTCTCATAAGAGAGATGAATGTGTTTATATCCAACTTGTACTTTAGGATAACTTGCATCGGCTGCTTTCAATGCATTGTAATTTATTTATTTTTAAAAACAGGTTTGCATTTAACAAGCAGATCTTTATTTTTCCCCCAGTCAGAGAGCCAAAACGTGCTCCTGATTTTAGGCCAAGTGAGAGCACTTGGGTTGTGTCTTGCAGAGACGGTGCAGTCGAAGGCCTTGAGCCCACTAGAGGGCACTGTTGCCCTGCCTTCCACCGCCTTGGTTCGCAGAGCAGGAAAGGCCATCACTGTTTAGTCTGCTCTCCAAGGGTCTCCGCATGACCAATGCAGACCCCATGGACTTCCTGGAACATGTGTTAGCAATTTAGCTGCAGACATTTATTTCTTTGTTTTACTGCCTGGCTCTTGGAGAAAGTGTCGGTGCCGGGTTATGGGCTGTCTGGATCATGTCAGAGGCCATGGGGATCCAAGTTCATGTGACAGGGCCAAGCCAAGGGAAGGATGGAGGCTGAGGTACAGAGGAGGACTGACCCTCTCTCTCGGCAGCTACAAATCCTGGCCTGTCTGTGGATTCCCAGCCAAAAACCCAGGCTGTTCAGAGTTCTTGGGACAGCTGAACAAACAACACAGTTGTGTCCATTTTCCTCCCCTGTTCCATCTAACTATAGAGTTAAATTCCTACAGTTTGTTGCTCAAGAGCAAAAAGGTGGGGAAAAAATCCTAAACGACTACTTTCTCTCCCTTCCTTCTCTGTTTACTTCATTTAGCACCATCCAGACGGGGAGATCTAGAAATCCTTGGCTACTGTATGCTGCAGTGGATGTGTGGGAATCTACCCTGGGAGAAGAATGTGAGGAAGCCCGAAGTTGTGCAGGCTGCAAAAATAAAGTAAAAAGCAACATCCCAATGAATTATTTTACAACTACTTCTGTTGTTTTACAACTACCTCCTTAGCATCCCTAAAGTTCAGGGCAGGTGACAGCGGCAATTATAAATGTGTAAAGTTCCATGTATGAGAGGGAACAAAACAGAATAGTGGAGATGACTTCAAGAAACAAATCTCTGCAATAGTAACTCAATGAATAGCACTAAAAGTTCAGAGAACAGTGATGGTATAGGAATAAATATAGTGCAGTACAAATAGGGAAAAAATTGCATTTCCAGCAAGAGGAAGCTTTGCGCCCCATAGCAGATTTCTGAAAGAGATATAATGGCTAGTTTTAACACTAGCATTTTGAGCATATTTTTTCTGAAATATGTCATGTTGAATTTCATCAGCTTTCTTCAGCTTGGTAGCCTGCAGATAAGGACTGCACATCCCAGAATCCACAACTATCTATCAGCCAGATTAGGGAAGGATGATTTTCATTGGAAATGTACATTTTTGGACTATATTTCTGATTGGCCATGCTAGCTGGGGGGTTTGTGGGCGCCTCTGGCTTCCAAAGGTAACTTCCCTAAGCTCTGTTCTGTCTCAGTAGTAGAGGTAATATTCTACATGTATAATATGACAAGTTCATTTCATAGTAGCCCTAGTTAAAAGAACTTAGGCTAAAGATGACTTCTGAGAAAGTTTGCATTGGTAGACGCAAGCAGCATTATTTTAGAGAGCCAGTAGGGTTCCTTTATATGATCACCCAAAATTAGATCCTATTTTTGCTGCAGGCAGTATTTCTGGTCAGTTTATGTGTTTTCACAGAATCCTCATAAGATGAACTGTCACTCTGTGCCCCACTTAAAGCTGGATTTGAACAGTCCTCTCCAGTTACAGAGGAGCTAGTGCGGTGTAGTGGTTTGAGCACTGAACTATGACTCTGAGGACCAGAGTTTGAATCCATGGAAACCCACTGAGTGACCTTGGGCAAGTCACATTCTCTCAGCCTCAGAGAATGGCAATTGCAATCCTCCTCTGAAGAAACGTATCAATAAAACCTCACTATATTTATTTATTTATTTATTTATTTATTATTAGCTACTTTGATCTGATTGGAGAGGTGGGATATTATTATTATTATTATTATTATTATTATTAGGTTTGCCTTAGGATCACCATAAGTTGGAAATAACTTGAAAGCACACAACAGCTCCAGTTACAACACTGTCTTCTGTAGCACAGTGCAAAGCTCCTTGATTTCAATAGCTCAGTGCAGGTTGTCAGTTCTGTTTTGTTGGCATAGTATTTTCACTGTATGAATATATGCACCTTCAAGTCACCTGTCAATGTATAGTGACCCCATGAATTTCACAGCTTTGTTTTGCAAGGAATAATTAGAGGTGGTTTGTCTTTGCCTTCCTCTGAAATATCGTTTCCAGTACCTGGTACCTTGGCAGACTCCCATCTAAATACTAACCAGGCCTCATCCTGCTTAGCTTCCAAGATCAGACAGGCTCTGGTGCCTTCAGCGTATTTAAGCTGCTAGCATTTTAGTTACCTTATTCCTAAATGTGAGGATTGTTCTTAGTATAGATTACATACAACCCTGAGTTTGGCTTTTCAGGTAACAGAATGGCTCTATTTATTCATTTATATTTAAAATGCTTATGTTTCTTATCATCTGCACTTCATGTGCTGTTGCTTAATATATGGCTTAGGTTACAGTTCATGTATGTAAGCAGCCTTAAAAAGGTTAAGAGTTAAGCATCAGCTAGATTTTTAAAAAACCTTGAAGTGGTGCTTTGCCCTTTTTTTAAAAAAAAAGTGTTAAAAGTAAAATTTGAGGAGGCAATACTTTGGTTCAATTGAGCTAAAATTGTTGCTAAATCCCACTGAAAGCAGGTTTGTTAGTTGTGACTAACTCATTCCATTGGATCCATGCTTGTGGAGTCATAACAATACTTTGCTGGATCCAAGCCAGCATTTGAGTGCTGCATCGATTGAACGCTGAATTGCGTAATTGGATAGCTTAACTAAAAACATTCGTTTTGCTTTGTTGCTTTTTGTAAATTTTAGTTTTGATTCCATCGGCTTTTGTCTCCCTGCCCCTTCTGGGTACTGTACTTACAGAAAGGTGATGGATAAACTTGAAAAAAATAAATATTAGCATACCCTGCTCCCCCACTGCACATGTATACAGTAATTATCCCAGGCTAAACGTATTGCCTGTTGTCGCTCTTTTGCTTTTACTGGTGGGACTTAAGAAAGCTAATTGCTCCTAGGCCCACATAGCCAATTCCTCGGTGCCCTGAACACTAGCTATGCTGCAGTGAAATGTTACAAGTGGCGAAGGCAGCAAACTTTTAAGTAGGGCAAGTCACAACAGAGGTACACAATAGGGATAGCTGATCTGCAGAAATCAATCTGCACATTCAGTTTGGCAGTGGCTCTCTGCAGAGAAGGGGAGGGAGGGAGGGAGGTTAGCCAGAAGGCTGCAAATAATACAGATTGCATCTGTAAATGTTGACTTCGTCAGGTATTGTTTAAAATTTTCCCCTTTAGAACTTCAGATCATTAGAGTTCCCCACTAACCATCCCCTTATGCAATTCAATGTTCAATCAATGCAATCCATCAAGCTTCTTTATTAATTCCACAGTCAAGAATTAACCCTATGGAGAAATGAGATTTCCTCTTTGCCCCCAACCCAACATTGAAACACTCCCTTATTAAATCAGTTATACTGAAGTGATGCATGTGTGTGTATGTGCCTTCAAATCTCCAGTCGACTGAGGGTGACCCCATGACTTTCACAGGATTTTCTTAGGCATGTGGGAATATTCAAAGATGGTTTGCTATTTCCTTCCTCTGAAGTCTAGACTACAGTACTTGCTATTCCTTGCCAGTCTCTCTTCCAGATACTAACCAGGCTTGACCCTACTTAGCTTTCAAGATCAGATAATATCTAGAGCCTTCAGGGCATTTAGGTAACATGTTGTTCTTGTGTGCCTTTAAGTCGTTTCCAATTTATGGAAACCCAAGACTTTCATGGGATTTTCTTAGCAAGTTTCTTTAGAGGGGATTTGTTATTGCCATCCTCTGAGGCTGAGAGAATGTTACTTGCCAAAGTCACCCAGTGGATTTCCATGGCCAAGCAGGGATTTTAACCTTGGTCTCCTGAATTCTAGTCCAATGCTCAACCACTATGTAATGCTGGCTCTCACCTAGGTAACAATACCATTCATTCATTTATTTTATTCTGTAGCACTGTTCCATAACAAATACGAGCAATTTAAGGAAGGATCATAGTTCTGTGATAGAGGTTCATGCTTTTCATGCACAGAGTTTCAGGTTTAGTCCAATTAAAGAACACCTGGAAATTGGACTGGAAGGAACCTGTTTCTAACATAGTTCTACTCAAAGTGGTGGCCCATGGACCAGTGCTGATCCATAAGCCATAAGCTGTCAGGGCCTAGTGAGTTTATATGGTACTGGTCTCTGAGTGGGTAAGTTCGAATTGCTGGTACACCACATCAAAAAGATTGAGATGCACTGGACTAAGCTGGTCTCTGTCCATTGGGGTTATTGAGATTGGCCACTGATCAGTCCTAGTATGAATTGGGATTGCACATTGATTGCTTTCACCTTTGAAATACATTTTGTAAATAATTGTTTTTGGTTTTGTTGTTCAGTGCCCATACAAACCCTTTAGAGTAGTGGTTTGTCATGGGGGGGTATGGATCCCTTGGAGAATGCAAGGAGCCCTTTTCTAGAACAATTTATAAGCCTATCTATCTATCTATGCCATAGTGGTTTGAGTATTGAGCTCTGGAAATGAGGATTTGATTCCCTGTTTGGCTGTGGAAAGCCCCAGAAAACCCTATTATAGGTTTGCCGTAGGGTCGCAATAAGTTGGAAATGACTTGAAGACATACAAGAACTGTATATATAAAATATATTATACATAAAGCATATGAGTGTATGCATATATGTGTGTGTGTATGTGTAATAAGACAACTGTTTGGAAGGAAATTGGTAAATTGCTCAGGAAAACATAGTCTCTCATGTGGAATTATATGCCATGCCAATTATATGATGAGCCATGCAGGACTGTACCATTCCCTTCTCTAATTTCTGAAGGTCTCAATGAATATCTAGTTGAGCCCTGGATAAATCCTGAACTCATGCAGTACTTACTATTCAACGTTGACTTTGAACTAGCACAAATCACTTCTGTAGGGAACTTGAAGTTTGCCTGCCTTGTTTCCTCTGCCTCAAGTTGCTCATGGGGGTTGAAAATTTTGTAATGGAACAGTTTGCAGTATGGCATATAGGGCTGCAGTTGGAAGAAAGTTCAACCAAATTTGGTTACTTTGTCTCATGAAAAAGAAAATGCTTTCCTTTAGCTCAAAAGCACACAAGATCTGAAGTAATCTGAGCACTTGTATCTGATCTGTCCATTTGCAAATTGTTCACATTCTGACATTCTGGTATAAGAAACCCAAGGTGTTGAGCATTTATGGAAGAGCAGATTCCTCCAAATTTTTGCTAGATTGTTTTGCCAACCATAGACCTTGTTTTGCCAACCATTTCTCACTGCTGAGTATTGTTGCTACTGTTGAAGCACTTTTTTGAAAGAGGAGTTGCTTTTTTTTTTTTTTTTTGAGGTCTGCAAATGGGTCCTCCCCAAAAACTTTGTGAAGGCAAATGACAGTGTGGTATAAAAAGTGCTCTTCTAATCATTGCCTCTAATTTGCAGCAAACTACGAAGCCCGAGGATTCTAAAACAACAGTAAGAAATGTGTCATTAACAATGAGGAAAGTTGTCACATTGACAGTCCTATGAGAGAGATTTAGGCAGAGAGATCTCGACCAAAGTAACTTGGGAACCTGCCCATAATCCATTAGCTAAAAAAGATACAGGGGAGAGTGACCAGGATTCAAGGACGGTCTGGGGCAGGGTCACTTTGGGTTATTTCTGCTCGTATCTTAAGACAGCTCACTGTAAGGAGTGATTGTAACCTAGGCACAGATGCTCAGATAGGCACAGGTCTTACCATGAGGATCCATGTCCTCAAGACCCATTTTCATTAATCTGCCAAAATGTAACTTATATAAGCTATTTCTCTGCAGCATCTGTACTCAGTACAACTGTGTCCTCACACACCTTTAATTTCCTCTGATCTTTATACTTTGGACTTAAGCTGCCTCCTCTCTTCCCACTTTTCACCAAACAGCAGGGCAAAGACTCCTTTCTCTGCTTCATTTTTCTCCCTTGCAGTGAATCTAATCTAAATCCAATTGTAAATCCTAACTAAAGGACATTCATCGAATCAGTGGGAGTTACTCCAGTGTTATGCATTCATGAGTCAATGGGTCTACTCTAGTTGGGCTAGCAGTTGGATGTAGGTCTTTATGTAGGTCTTTAATTTTTTAAACTGTAGAACAGGATATCTGGCAACTATCTGTGAAGAACACAGCCTCTCTTGTTTTATTCTCAAATAGTTTCTGATGGATAAATGTACATGAAATTTGTTTCATGCACAAAATTATTTAAACATATTGTATACAGTTACCTTCAGGTTATGTTTATAAGGTGTATGTGTCCAAAACATACCGCAGAAATAATCCCATCTGCAACTGCTTTAATTTCCCTGGCTCAGTGCTAGGGAATCCTGGGAATTGTAGTTTATTGTAGCAATAGCAATGGCAAGTACATTTCTTATCAGTGCTTATCAGTGCACTTAAGCACTCCCTAAGTGGTTTACAATGTGTAAGCTGATGGCCCCCAACAAGCTGGGTACGCATTTTAGCGACCTCAGAAGGATGCAAGCCTGAGTCAAGCTTGAGCCCTTTGGCTGGTATTGAACTCGCAACCTTTGATGAGTGACTGGCTGCAGTACTGGCATTTAACCACTGTGTCACCAGGGCTCCCTGATATTGGCACCAGAGCTCTCTAACAGAGAAGGCTAAATGTCTCACAAAACTATAATTTCCAGAATTCCCTAGCATTGAACCAGAGCAGTTAAAGCAGTCTCAAACTGGATTATTTCTGTAGTGTGTTTTATACCATAGACTTGGGTCCCACCTCCAAGATATCTCCGGATGTATATATATAAGCAAACACAGGTATTCCAAAATGTGAAAAAAATAAAAAAATACGGAACATTTCTGGTCCCAGGTATTTCTGATAAGGGACACTCAAACTGTACAGAATTTGTTCAGATCATATAATGATATATATATATATATATATATATATATAAAAATCTTAAATAAAGTATAGCTTCCCATAACATCTTATCTACTAACAGCTAGAATGCGCACCTAGATGAGGCTTCATCATGTAATCACACTGCTGCATTCACGGAGTCAAGGTTCAAATGACATTTATCTTCTTTTTGTATACTCTTTTGTTTTCCCTTTTCTTCCTTCTTTTCCTTTGCTGGGATAAGAAATTCCTGAAGATTAGAAAGACAGAATAGCTGCACAATTCAATGCACAAAAGGAATTTGAGGTGCTCAGAGAGCCCCAGGTACAGAAAACATTTAGCAAATGGGATAGGTATCTCCAGATGCTGTTGGACAACAGTGTCCATTATGCATTATCGTGATTGATGGTATTATGATGATGGTGGTGTTGATTTTATTCATTTGTATCCCACTTTCCTCCCAATAATGGGACTCAAAGCGGCTAACAACATATTTAAAACAATACAAATAAAAAAGAATACAAAATTATTACAATGATAAATATAAATTTTAAAAAGCAATCAATTCATGGGATTAAAACATTAAAAACTAAAAATATTAAAATTTTGTATACCAGACTTAAAAACAGGTTGGTACTGCTGATATTGACTACCACGAATAGGAGTTGCATTTCACCAATATGTGGAGGGGTACAAGTTCCTCATCCTTGGGGAAAGCCAGTTTCGGAACCCCTAAATTGTTCAATGAGTACTGAGAAAGGAATGCTTGAGTGTTGAGGAAATGGAAAAACTGGAGCAGAAAAGAAGAATGGTATGGGGTATCCTGGAAAGCGGGAAAAAATTGTCTGTCTATAATTCTGATAGGAGCACTCCACACTGAAACATTTTGGTGCAGGTTCAAGTTTGATTTGCTCAAAAAGCCATGTATTTATTAATTTTAGTTGTCCATGGTACCCATAGAGCTCTTCTTCAGCACTACATTTCAGATGAGTTTATTTTCTTTCTGTCAGTTTTCTTCACAGTTCAGTTTTCAAAATCATACAAAGAAACTGGAAATATTATGACCTGGGTGATTCTGACTTCTGACGATGTCATCTATATGGTGACGGAGAAGTCTAATTTGTTTCAGTAGAACTACTTTAGTTAGTTTTAAACAGTGGATATAGACAGAGAGAAATAATTTCCTGAGAATCTCACAGTATTCAGAGGGATCTTGTAGCAACTTTGAGAGTATGCGAACAAAGTTGCAGCATAAGCTTTCAGAGACTTGGTCTACCAGCTCAGATGTTCATGCATCTGAGGAAGTAGACCAAGCTTACAGATGCTTATGCTACAACTTATTTTGCATGGTTAGTCTTTCAGATGCAACAAGGTCCTTTTGCATACTGATATTTATTTATTTATTTATAAAGCACTGTAAATTTACACAGTGCTGTACATACAGTCCTATAATTAGACCGTTCCCTGCCCTCAGGCTTACAATCTAAAAGAGACATCACAAAAAGAGAAGGGAAAGGTGGTGGGAAAGGGGATGAGGTCCAGTGGTTCTTCTGCTTGGACCAAGGCAGATGGACTAGAGGGACGGCACGGCTTCTTAATACATAGTTAGAAGGAGGCATCCTGGGGCAGATGGCACAATTCTGGGAACACTTCCCTAAACAATATAGTTTTTAACTTAATTTTGAAACTGGTTAGAGAAGTGATGAGGTGTGCATGTGGGGGAAGAAGGTTCCAGGAGTGAGGGGCAGCAAGTGAGAAGGGACGAATCCAGGACAGGGCATTGGAAATCCTCGGCTGGGACAGGAGACCTTGACTACCAGAGCAGAGGATACAAGAAGGAGTGTGAGGAGAAAGAAGTTCAGGCAAGTAAGGAGGGGCCAATCCGTGGAGGGCTTTGAAAGTCAACAACAAAAGCTTGTACTGGATGCGGAAAGGGAAGGGGAGCCAGCGAAGGGAGGATAAAAGAGGAGAAACATGGTCAAAGCGGCGAGCGGATGTAATAAAATGTGCAGCTAAGTTCTGGACAAAGATTAAAGGATGGAGGTGAGAGAGAGGAAGCCCTGTCAGAAGATGGTTACAATAATCTAGTTGTGAAACCACTAGGGCATGGACCAGAGTCTTGGCAGTGGAGGCTGAGAAGAAAGGACGGGTTTTAGCAATGTTGTAGAGGGAGAATCTACAGATCTTGGTGTGGCCTGAATCTGGGGAATAAACGACAGAAAGGTATAAAAAATGAAACCAAGACTGTGGGCTTGCTGAACTGGCTGAATAGAAGTGCTGTCAACAGAAACAGAAAAGGAGTATTGAAGGGTGGGCTTAGGTGGGAAGATGAGAAGCTCTGCCTTAGATATATTGAGCTTCAAGCCCCGATGCCGCATCCACTGAGAGATGGCAGCCAGACAAGATGAAACTTGCTATTCAAGCCCCGGCGAAAGGTCGGGTGGAAAGATACAGCTGAGTTTCATTGGTTTACAGATGATAGGAAAAACCAAAAGACCTGATGAGTTTACCAAGGGACAATGTGTATAGAGAGAACAAAAGAGGACCCAGGACAGAGCCTTGAAGAACTCCAGCAGATAAGGGAACAGAGGAAGAAGTCTGACCACCTGTGACCACGGCAAAAGATCTGTCTGATATTTTAGACCAACACAGCTATATCACTGAATTCTTCCTCTAAAAATCTCATGTTCAGCCATATCCTTTGCTATGGAAGGACATCAGGATTAGGTCAGGAATTCACATATGGCTAAACATAAAGAAGCATGTACATTCCCACCCACTCTCAACCATTGTATCCAGGGCTATCTGGCAGCTGTTGTACAGCTGTGACAAAACTATTTCTGCAACACCACAAAATGTGCTAGGTACTTTGTGGTCTTTGTGACTTGGCATGAATGATTTCAAGTGAAATGCATAAAGTAAGCATTGTTAAAAAAAGAAAGAAACTGAAATATAAAGCATCTATAATGCAGTCCTGCACAAGCGTATGCAAAAGTAATTTTGTAATTCAACAGAACTGAATTAAACAGTACTTACTTTTAGGTAAGTTTGTATAGGATAAGAGCCTGTCTATTTTTTTATTTTTATTTTTAGCTGACATGATTTGCATAAACACTGGTATGTATTTAAACACCTTTTTTATAAAAAATCCACCATAGTCACTTTATTTCTCTGTGTATTCTTTTCCATCTGCTATCACTGTAAGACAAAAATTTGTTTGGGATCCTTAATCTATTTCCCATGGCACCCTTTATGGCAAGCAGATTCAAACTCTGGGCTCTCACCTCTTGTTTCTGTTGCCACCTCTCTCCTCTGAGCAGGTGTTCTGGTCTGTGTCCAGGCTATATGTTGGGAATTGAAAACCAGGACAGGAATGCACTGCAAGAACCATGATCATATGCCAGAATTTCCTCCCCTCCCCTTCCCTCCCCCTTTTTTTGCTCTTCAACTGACTGGTAAGGTCAGTAAACAACTGAAGGTGATCTAGTCCAGGGATTCTAAAATTCCAGCCTTAAGGAGCCATATGTGGGGGTTGCTCTGAGCATCAGGGAGCACAACAATGGGCTGATTGATTCAATTTTTTAAAACATGATGAGGTGTTGGCACCACAGTGAATTGCCTTTTCTGTAAACTTGTACAGGCAATCAGCAGACACGTTGGAAAGCAAATTTTTAGGAGACCTGACTTCTGGGAAGTGTAGATTGTGAGTCCTTAAAATAATTAGGACATGTGTTACAGAATGTCATGCCAAAAGGTGAGGGCACTTGAGACTTCCTACCAAAAAAATAGAGAAAAAAAAACCACAAGAAAAAGAAAAAGAAAGACTTCCTGAAAGAAAACAAAGGCTCCTTCTATTGATAGTTCCCATTATCTTTTAAAGTGGTTTTTTAAACTTCCTTTTTTAATAACAAAAAAAATGAAAAAAATAGCCAAGTGTCTTTTACACACCACTGTATAATGAAAAAATGTGAACATAAGGCAGGGGAGATAAGTAAGAAAAAGGGCTTTGCTGCGTAACATTTCAAGAGGTTCTAAGGTTTGAAAACAGGCAGTAAGCTCTTAAAGCGGAGCTTTAGTCTATCCTTGGTTCCTACAGATGTGTGTTCGGCATTGCTTGGGAAAATTACTTTTATGGACTACAGTGTCCAAGATTCTATTGCAAACATAGCCAGGAGTCATGTTGGCTGGGGGATTCTGGTTGAAAAAGAATACATTTTCCAAGCTCTGGTTTTCAGACATGTGAATGTCCTTAAAGAAACAACACAATTTGTGAGTGAAATGTGGGCACCATTTTGGATGCAAGTCTTCCTACGTTTTGTAACTACAAAAAATAATGCAGCTTGTTCTACAGATTACCAGCATAAAAAACACAACTAGTTCCTTTGGTAACAGCTTTTAATGTGGTGAAGCTTGAGAATGGTTATTTACTTTTTAGAACAATAGACACTTATCTGAGATTATTCGTCCCATTGATACGTCTGAAAAGACATGGCTGTAATTTATCTATTGGGTACCATTTGTGTGTAGATTCTTCTTATGAGCAACAAGGAAAAAACTGCGTTGAACTGTGTAGAACCTCTAAAAAGATAGCCATTAATCTTTGGACTGGGAGCAAAGAAGGCAAATTTATCCCAGGTGGGATTTCTTTGTCCCATAAGATTACAGCACATTTGGCAAGAAGTCTTGAAAGCAAAGCTATTTCCTTGGGCATTATTCTACTGAGGTTATTGCTAATAGTGGCACTCTCCAAAGGGTCAGCTGGTGCTGGGAGTGAGAAAGATGGAGCGATGATTACTTGCTCAGGCAGTCTCCTCCATTCCCACCTGGAAGCATCATCCAAGAATCTTCTGCTTCCCATAAATGGCCTGCCTGCCTGCTGTGTCCTACTGACTCACCCTTGGTTGCATTCTCATGGTTTCAGGCTCCTGGATGAACTCCCTGATTCAGTGACAAGGCTGGCTCCTGCAGGAACTGACTATGGTAAGTGTAACCACAAGTGAGAGGTTTTAAATAGAACTTGTGTGGCATTGTGATCCAGTTGACCAACATTGACCAATAATGCACGAGATGGTTAATTATTATTTTTTTCAGTGCTAAGTAGCAAACAGATTCTGGGGACTGGGGAGAAGGTGTAGTTGAATCCATGCCCATCTGTTATTTTTCTGCAGCAAATAACATATTTTCTGTGGAAAATAACAATGGACCTACAGGGTCTTTCCTCCCCTGAATAGACTCAGTCAAGGAAGCAATGGACCTGAGTCTTCAAGACCTGAGCAAGACTGTTGATGGCAAAGTGAAGTCTTATTGGAATGCTTAAGTCTGTTGCTGGCAGAGTGACTTGGAGCTCTCTCATTCATAGGGTAGCCATATAGTGAAGTCGACTTGATGGCAGTTAACCACATGGCAGAGCTAGTAGTCACAGTCACTTAAGAAAACAACATTACAATTACATTGGCAGTGTAACTTTGCAACAACATATCCCTACTTAATCTACAGCAGGTGTCTAATTGATTTGCTAAAACATGTTCCTACTTAATCCAAGAAAAGGATCTGGGCTTCTCAGTGACATCTGGTTGGCCGCTGTGAGAAGGAATATACTGGACTCAGTGGACTTTTGGTCTGATCCACCACAGCTGTACCTAACATTGGATGTTCCTGATTTCAAATCAACCAAAATGTTGTATTTTACAGGCGAGATAGCTATGCTTTTGGAAAATGCAACTAATTTAGCATACAGTGAAAAACCTGATTATGAAACACTGAAGAAAATCCTCTTGAGTGGCCTGGAACACAAAGGAATATCATATAATGGCATGCTGGATTTTACTACCAATAAAGGAACTCCAGATGAAGGAGCTGCTAATCACAAGAAAGTAAGTAATTGAACAAGAGAGGTCAAGATTGCATAAAGGCATAGTTATCCTTAAAGGTCAGTGTTGGGGAGGAAATGAGCCTTCTGGAGGGGACGTATAAGATGCACTAGATTTTCTTTATAAAGAAATGAGGGCCAGATTCCCTCAAAGATGATTTATTAGGATAGATGCTAATGGTAGACATGCTGAATCCAGCACTGGGACAGATCACATCCCAAAGTAGACAAAGTGACTCATTTCCCCTTTCACATCCTCTTCTCTCTTTCCCTTTTGCTTTCCTCCTATTGAGCTGCTGGGGAACTAATAGAAAGCTCTTGCAGAGGTCTGAATGGATCGTTCGTAAATGCTTTCGAAAAATAGAGCGTTGTTTATAGCTCTAAGATTGGAAGTTGTCCACCCTGTTTTCTTTTCTAAAGTAATTGTGGTGATTTAACTCAATTCAGTATTTGAGATGATTCATCTCTCTCTCTCACTTTCTGTGTAAGTACCCAGTGATTTAAAATGTTACCTACAGTTCTGCCTTTCTTCCTCTTTATTTGGTTGTTATTATTATTACTATGTTTAAATAATAATATTTTAAATAATGTGGAGAAGCATTTAAGGCTGGGAAAAAGCCCAAGACTCCCCATGACCCAAGGATTTTACATGAGTCAGACCAGTAGATTTGTGCAGCTTCATTTTTCTACTGAGTGGAGAAGTTTGTTCAACTAATATCTCACTGAACAAGCTTGACTGGCAGCTATCCCTTGCAGAATAGTTTAAAAGCAGAGTCAATTGTTTATGTCTACTTCCCGCATCTACTTTTTTTCTTCCCCATATTTTTCTCTTGTCCTCCAAAGCTGCTTTTCCTGTCTTAAGATTTTAGCACATATCTGTGAATAAAGAGGTTTAACTCTTGGTGGTTGTATTTTGAGGTCTCCGTGAACCACTCAATGGGTTTTGGCAACTGCACAGCCCCTTAAACCCATTGTGTGAATCCAGAGATGACCATTCGAAGTACCACAGTTACAGATATGCAGTCTGTTCTTAACAGCACTCTTTACTTTCCACCTTCCAAGTCTGCTGGCATACAGTTAATAACAACAATAATTATAAATGCAAAATAGTCTTTTAATAAACTTAGCCTGCTGTGATTAGTGGCATTTCCTGGATCTGCTTTGAAACGTCAGCTGTTGTCTCTTGCCATATAGATGAGCCCAAAACATTTGCTGATGCCCATTCGATAAGGCAGGTTCAAGGTGCCATTCATTTTTAATATTTTGAGTGAACTTTGGACCGCCGCAATCCTACAGGAGCCAAAAAAAATGTGGGATGCAAACTAATATGACTGATCGGCTGAGAGATGAATGGCCATACAAATCTCTGTGCACAGATGGTTCTGATTTGCCAAGTTTTGTAGATGCTGCAACTGAAGACATAAAATAGCCGCCTAGTCATAAATTAGCTCTTTGGAAGCCAAACCTTGGCACCAGAGCTTTACAACCTTCAATTAGTAGTGAAAGAAGTATTTGAATGACTCCGGTATTGACATCTGTAGGTCTGCATAGTAATCATTCCTAATAGAAGAGAATCTCTGTTTGAGGGGCTTTTGCATGGCTAATTAACTACCAGTGAGAATATGTAATTTTTTCATGATCTCCCGATTGTCACCTTTCTCTCATGATACAATTACATTTTATTGTAGCGAGTGCCTTTGCAAACCCAATTGTCAGCACTATTTACATTGTGCAGAAAAGCAGAACAAAAGTTCATGTTTAATAAAAAGCCACTGGATTTTGATCTTGGTAATTACCAAGACTTTTTTTTCCCAGAGTGTTATAGACTTTGGTATTTTTTTAATCACTTTTACAACAAAGCAAAAAGCCATTTCTTTGACAGTAACTTGCTTGCTGTTGTGGTCACCATTTAATCTATGCTAATTTGAGCAGTTTCTTTCTCTTGTTGCAGTTTCTAGAGTTTTCTAAAGTTAATTGAAATATGTAAGTTTGTTTAACAAAAAGCACCTGCTTTTTTCCATTTCTGATTTTGATTCATTTTGATTTTTTTTACTAGAAAGTACAGATTAAGAACTAGCCATTGATGTCTATTAAAGCCAGAGCCACTGCCTTCATGAAACTTTCATGAGTCAGTTGTATGCATTTTTTTCAAAGTGAGAATGAATGTGTGTCATGCTTCTTTCTCTGCTTTAGACAGTCACTTAATAATTATTTACAAAAACATCAATAACAGCTGTGATCCAAGAGTTACTTTGTGTCCCAAAAGCTTGGACTAACTCAGTGTTTCTCAAACTGTGCAATGGTTCCTCCTGGAGAGAGAGAGAGAGAGTAACTCAAGGGAAGCACAAGACTTGGATCCTCCCCTTCTTCTCCTCTTCCCAAACTTTTTTATCCTGGAGGGGAAGAGAGAAGCCAGGAGGGTCATTGGAGTCCTACTTGAGGGAGGAGGAAGAGGGCTATTTCCTTACAAATGTTAATATATGAACATATATAAATGTGTGAACAAAAATGCACATACTAAACAAGAAAGGCAAAATATTTTTTTATTCATACACTTACATTGATCAGGGGAAGGGAGTGACGTCCGCATGTAGATGTAAAGGGGCTTCACAAAGGTAAAAAGTTTGAGAACCACTGGTCTAACCCAATAGTATTATTCTTATCCTTAAAAAACAACATAAAAACATACTGCCCAAAAATTACCAAAATGCATCTGAGGAAGTAGGCTCAAGTTTACAAAAGCTCATGGTACTAACTTCTTTCTTTCATTTAGTCTCAAAGGTGCTGCAAGATCCCTGTGCTTACTGATTTTCCAGACTAACATGGCTATGTCTTTGTAAAAGAAACACCCTATGATTGCAAAAATTTTCCACATGAAAATAGAAAGCTGCTTTTCAATAGGCAGAGCCTTAACTAGCTTGGGCTCACAGAATTTCAATCTCTTCCTGCTTACATCCCTCCTCCGATTATGGAACTATTTCCACAATTATATTGTATTTTGTTGTGCTTGCTTTCGCCCCAGTAAAAGTCATGAGCAGCTGATGGACAACCGGACTGTATCATTCAGAGACATAGCCATGTTAGTATGGAATATCAATATGCAAAAGGGTCTTGTAGCTCTTTGAGCTGTATTCAGTTTATCATACACATACATACTCACAGGACATTTTGGCCATGGCAAGAACAATGGTCCTTGAAATTGCTCATGGCTGGACAAAAGCCAGAAGTTCCCCATTTCCCTTCTTTCCCTGGATAAGCTGCTGGTGGTGGCAAGGAGAGGATAGTACCTTAATCCCTGCTTTGTAGCAAACTCTTGAAGACGAATGAGGATGGGATTAAAAAGAAGAACAAATGCAGTAGCAAGATATTAAAGGCCAAGATCACAATCACAATGCTAATTTCTGCAAAGTTTAAATTTCTGGTATGGCCTGGGCTAAGGAGCGTTTCCCCTGAAAATCTACTGTTGTTATTGGCCAAGGCTGGATTTCTCCTTCTCTCTCTTCCATTCCATTTGAAAGTGCAAAATCTATTACATTTTTTATTGAGCTTTAAACTTATCCTGGATATTGTCATCAAGCTAGATGTTGTTGAACTTTGATTGTTAAGAAAATGGAGATCTGCAACAGTATTTGCTATTTGCAAGTGCATAACCCCATTTAAAGTCCATGAGCGAAGAGTGTCAATTATCACAGCTTCTGTTCCTTAGACACAGACAGCAGTATTTTTAATGGCCAATATCAAGGTCAGAAAGAACTGTGCTATTTGCAGATGACTTGATCCTAGTCCCCATCATCCTGAGTTTTCATAGGGATTTCAAACACTCTTTCATTAGTATGAAATGCATACTTAGATCAGCTCAAAATGTGAGCTGTTTTTGACTCAAGGACTTTCTGAAAGATAACATGTGAATGGCTGGTAAATGAAGGATAAAAAGACAAAAATCCATTTTTTAAAATGAAAAGCTCCCAACTGCTTTCAAGTTTGAAAAATATTGTACTTCAATAGCCAATTCTGTTACAATTTCTGTGAAAATAGACTGCCTATGCAGAATATAAAGGCTGGAATAATCAGCAATGAGGCAGCAGGAGGACAGGTGTATTTTCTGTATTTTTCCACGTGACCAGGTATCCTGAAACCATAATACAGATTATTTTAAAACTGTTAGCTGTTTGGTGCTGAGGATTGGATGGTCAAAATTTGCACTTACAAACCCAGAAACCTCAACATATTGGGTAAATAGAGAGATAACATATTTGAGTGCAAGTTGTGATACAATCAATGCATGAATATCCTGTCTTCTCTATTGTAGCCATAAGTGTAGACTAGATTGAGAATGATATTAGGTTGGCAAAAACTGTCATTAAAAGGCATTTTGCTTAATAGATTTTGAAGTGTCTGTGTGATTTTATTATTGTGGCATAACTTTGCTGATTGATGAATGTGAAGATGGATTCTGGATTTTAAATACCCAACTTCAGAATGTTCTGTCATTATAGAATTAGCAACAGTCCTGTATTCTTTTGGGTGCCAAATCAAGGTATTCATCCAGACATTTTCAGGAGAGTTTTGAAATGGTTAATTTAGTTAAATCATAAACTGGCGTTTGTATGCTTGTCTTACAAGGCTTAATCCTGTCATACTGTCCTAGGATCATCTTTGGACCTTGATTGGTCTGGAACGTTGAAGGAAAGAACTATAGTCTATTAGCCAGATTGTCACAGAAGATGAGTTTTCAGAGAGCAAAAAAAGGAAAGGAGCTATTGTCTTCTTGACCCTCTGTGGGCATCATACTGGCTTTTGGTAGAAAAAGGAACCTGGAAATGGAGTCTTGGTTTGTTTTAGTAAAGGAGATGTTTTCACAGCATTTTTGCATGTGTTATTCTACAGCTGTAGAAATAATTCATAGGGATTCAAGAGACAAAACCTCACTTTTAAGTAGAATTTTGGTAGAGTGCAACAGTGGATTTGTTTTGAACATAGCAAGTGGCCTGATGCTAAATCAGATCTTAATTCTCCAGCCTCTAGCAATGGCTCTGTGGCGTTTCAAGCATGCTTCTTTCCTAGCTGTATTTGGCGATGCTAAAGATTAGCATCTGGGAACTTTTGCATGCAAAGCATGTGCTCTTTTACTGAACTACTGTGGGGAGAAAGGACAGAGTTAATTACCTATTGCACTTCAGGAGCCCTACATTGGGATGATCTGAATATACAAGTCAAAATCTACATTGGAATTACTGGTTGAAAATTGTACCAATCTAATTTAAGGAGGAAATCCTTTTTGGTTTTGCTGTTAAATAATTGAGAGTCAGAAGCTCTTGCTCATTTACTGAAATCATACCACAGTCTTAACAGTAGCTTCCAATCAAACTTGTTCCTGCTCCTGGGTAGTGAAAGGGGTGTTAGTCATACAGTTGTAAAGCCTTGCATTTAGATATTTTAAAAATGCAAAGAAATGAGGTTTACAGTAATCTGGGTTGGTAGCAGCATGTGTAAAAAAAGATGTAAGGGTCTCAGTGGATCACAAATTGAACGTGAGCCCTGTGTGGTGTATCTATTTACAGGGTTATTTTAAGTCAGGGCTGCATTAATATCCACTTACCAGGATGTAATAGTTCATTGTAATGTATTGTTCAGGCCACATCTGGATTATTGTGTCCAGTTCTGGATGTCACATTCTGAGAAGACAAAGTACAACACATCCAGAGAACAGCAGCCACTACCCCGGAACTTACTCTAGGATAATATGCAAAGGGATCTGTTAGTACCTTTGAGACTGAAAGAAGTTTGTAGACTTAAGTCTACTTCATCAGAAGCATGGAGTGAAGTGCTTAAGAACAGACCTTTTACAACTATGAATGAGTTGGTTGCATGTGTGAATAGCAACAGAAATGCAAAACCTGTGGATTTATACCACTTCATACTGAACTAAGTAGTCTCTAAAAATGTGTAGTCTAATTACCCCCAACAAACTGGGTACTCATTTTAGCGACCTACGGAAAGATGCAAGGCTGAGTCAACCCTGGAGCCCTGGGATCGAACTCACACGCTTATGGGTGCAATACTGGCAAGTACTGACATTTAAGCACTGTACCATCAGGGCTCAATAAGGGTACAAGTTCATTTTTAATAGTGGTCATTGGAGGACAAAGGCAGAAAAAAATCTTTGCCTAAAGCTTTACTGGAATGTAGTGCAATGCTGATTAAGAAGCAAAAAAAAGATATGATAAACTGATCAAGAGACCCCTCATGAGGGTGGGGTGTTAGCTAGTGTTGTAATATGTGTAGGGTCCAGGAAACCATTCTCTGTCGATTGACCCTGCCAATGGACTGGAATTTCTGTATATATTCCAGTTGTGCTGTTTCTATTTCCAATCTTTCTTTGTAGCTCTTTTGTTGAAGGACTGTTCTGAGGTCTGAGATGGAATGCCCAGGAAGACTGTTCTGCAGCTGGGTTTTGTGTATTTCCATTCCTAATGTATGACTCGTGTCCATTTATCTGCTGGGTCAGAGGCTGATCTGTTTGCCCAATGTAGAGTGCTGAAGGGCATTGTTGATAAGAGGATGGCATATATCACAATAGAGGATGAGCATGTGAAAATACCTCTAATATTGTGGATGGTTGTGTTCTGTGATGACAGTTTCCAAGTAAATATGTGGGCAGATTGGCATCTGGGTTTGTGGCAAGGTCTTGTAACCATCTCCCCATCCATGTTGTGTGTCCACTTGTAGGGAAGTAATTGAGATTTGGTGGCTTTCTATAGGGAGGTAATGCCCTGCCACTAAGACAGTGCTACTCAAAGTGGTGGTCTCTAGACCAATGTTGCTCCATTGAGAGTTCCCGGAAAAGAAGCAGATGTAGCCAGTGGGGTACAAATGATAACATTTCATGATAACATTCCTTGGCACATTGGAGAGAAATTGCCAGTACTCCTCATCAGATAGCTTGAGAAGCACTGCTATTAAAGATAACAGAGAAAGTTGGGTGCATTTACTGGCGTGATTACAACCATTTCTATGTACCCCCTCCAAAAGGAGTACCACCTTTGAGGATGAAGAAATCTAACTTCTAATTTTGGAACCACAAATTGAACCAGATACAATACTGCAGGTAAAAAAGCTTTACTTAGTGCATAAAATGCAAATCTAAATTAAGCAACTGGGTTCTAATTTATTCAGAAAAGAAATGAGTATTGACTTGTGACTCAAGAATACAAGCCACTCTTAGTTGCACCCCCTGAAATTTCTCCTTGCACCCCAGGTTGGGAACCTGTTTTACTTGTAAAATGAAGGGCAACACAGTAGCAGTATGAAAATATCTAAAAGGGTGCCACACAGAAAGTGGCAGAACACACTTAATCGGTTTCTCCAGGACACCAGGACTAGAACTCATGGGTGGAAATTGCAGGGAAGCAGATTTTGGATAAACCTTGGGAGAAATAGAACAGTGATAGTTACTGAGCTGTAGCTTGGGCTAAATTAGGGGCAAGAAACATGTTGCTTTTCAAATGTTTGGCTAGTAGGAGCTGCAGTCCAAATCTGGAAATCTATCCTTGAACCTAGATGATTTCCTTTGCAACACTGATTTCTGTAAGATCCCAACTCAGATCTTTGTTTTGATAATAGAGCTTCCCAGGTGGTTCTAGCCAAGTGGCTATTGTTCAGCCCATCCTACTTTACCTAAGTGCTACAAACTGAAAACGTTGATTACCAAAGTATTAACACATTTAATGTAAGTGCAGTGTTTCCAGAAGGAGAATGCACAATCTCTTAGGATGGCTGAGAACATGTCTAACAGCATGCTATGGGAAGGACAGGAAATTGTCCACCTCATTTGGAAGGGTTAGATAACCTTCCAAATGAAATAAGTAGTGACTGTTTCATACTTCACAAACTGTCATTAATTAGAATCATAATAATTAAAAAAATCCCAATAACATATTCCACTACCGATAATAATAATTCAATTGACAGAAACTTTCCAATTTCCCATCCTATAAAGGTTAATAGCGTTCATTCAGAATTTTTAATGACTTCTTGAAACATTTTAAAGACATACTATTGCCTTAAAGATACCATAACTGCAGTATGCTTAACAGCTCTGCTGTCTTAGTGATACTTTTGCTAGAAGTGGATATACTGCTGTTATACAACTGCCATTCATTTCAGAAGGAGCTGTTTAAGGCACTCACGTAAGACTCATTCAGTGGAATGGAGGCCATGCAGAAGGAACAACTCTGCTTGATAGGCTAAGCACAGGGTCACTTACTCTGTACATTTTATAGGCTGATTTATCAAAGCCAGGACCAAAGCAATTTAAAGAAATGAAGGAAAGCAAGTTGGAAAACAAGGAATTCTCCCATCAAAGAAAAGCCACTGCAGTTATGAAAAGCAGCCAAGTACACAACAAACAGATGCTGGCTGGACTGAACAAGCCTCTTCAAGCTGAAGAGGTAAGTGTATTATTGTTACATTAAATTGTAGATAGCTTGTTGAAACTTTTGCTTTTCAAATCTCCCCCCCCCCCCCTTAAGAACAAGTTAAGTATAGATGAAAAACAGAAAAACAAGTAATGACTACTGCTCTTCTGAAATGTAAGTTTTCCATGAAGAGGGAGGTGTTTGATGGGTGTTTAAAATGGTGCAGGTATACTAATTATGTGCATCCTTTTTTTCTATAGTCCCTTTGTATGGTACTTCTCAGATTGTTACTAGTTTCAAACATACTGACATCTACCAGTTAAAAATTTCAATGGATGCTCTTTGCTACTTCCATCTTCAGACTGAGTTAACTGGATGTGATTGTTGTCCATGTCTGATATTAGTGTCCTTATCTGTGTAAGCATTCCACATATACCTTGTCAAGTTTAACTGCATTGACACAAATACCCGGCAAACTGAAAGGAATATTTATGATGTACATCTTTAGGTCAGGTCTGAACCCTGCATTAATGCAGCCCTGAGTTGTAAGTCCCATTCTTCTCATGCAGCACTTCTAGTAGTCAGAAGTCACTCTTTATAAAGCAGCTACTCATAATCCATAGGAAATAAACAGAAAAAATCAGTTGATAATATGGACTTGTCCATGGGCTGGAGCTTGGGAGGACTTGCTCATTCTCTAGTACTTAATAAGAAACAAAACAGGACTACGCAGGGATGGGAAAATACTAATAAAATACGTCCTCAAATATTTTATACACATATGCACAGGTGTGTGTATTCCACTGTTGTTTATTGCTTGCAGTGTACTACAGTATTGGTACACTTACGAATGTGATATTGTTGCATTTATTTAGCTTATTTGCTAATTGCCAAAATAAGGGGCTGTTTTTTGTTTTTCATAGAAGAGCAACATATTTGAAAAGCTCACTCTTTTCTCCTTGCCCCCCAGCTTTTAGTTTAGATGCTAAGGAAAAGTGAGCAAGCAGACTCCACATGTTTTCCTGGTATGAAAAACATGTTCAGATCCCGGGGCTATACATGCAGGCACCCGGTCAAATTACTTTCTGTGTCTGAGACTAAAGGACTGAACCTAGTGCTTCATCCTATGGATGACACTTTCTTGTGTTCTGTTGGGAGGCTAAAAATTCCAATGTTCCCTGCAGAAACAAGAAAAAATAATCACTAGGTATCCCTTGCTTCCTGAGCTCTTGAGGCACAAACTCTTAAGGAAAAAAATACCAGGACTAAATGTTTGTTCTTTTTCAAATTTTTCATTAAAGGGTGAATACATTGATTTCTTTTTTTCTTAGGCAAGTAGAGAACAGTCACGCAGTACATATCTCCGCAGGTCCTTCCAGAGAAGTGAAGAAAAATCCATAGAAAATGGAGACATACATTCAGCAGTCTATCAACCAGAAATTGTTTGGGCGGTATCCAGCTCTCCTGTATGCAGAACTTCTCAGCCTGAACTGTATGCTGAACTATATCACTATGTCATAGCCATTGCTGTCCTCTTCTTGTTAATTTTGCTTTCTCTATATTTTCTTTGATATTTCCATTAATGTTTATTTCTAGATGTTAGACATATGTTAGGATGAATTCCATTGAAATTCCATTTCAGATTTTCTTCATACACATTTTCAGTGTGATTTGCTGAAATTGTATTTTAAAATAGAACAAAGTGTAAAAAGGTTGAAAATTAAAACCAATAAACTTCTCAGATTTTGTTTATAATATTTTCCAGCTTTGCATTATAAAAACCCCCCAACAACTGATTTCTTTTTTCTTTTCTTTTTTAAAAAGAACTTAATTCACTGAAATGATTTCCCCTCCCACCATGAAATGTTTAAGTATATACTATACAGTTTATACTAGAATCTTCCAGAGAAAGAAGGCACATTTTGATTTCAATTTTATTTTAAACAGTGGCTGAGATCCTGCATTGGAAAACATAGCTGTAACAATGGATCGACCTCTCATGATGCTAACATGTAAAAAAATGGGCTGGCATTTATATAGCCATAGTCATAAATGCCCTTCCAAACGTAATTTATCAGGCTGAAGCTGCATTGGATGAAGGAGGTCTGTTCCCCTTGGTAACTGGGAGACAGGAGGAGGGTGTTTCCATCTCTTTTCTGCCAGTGAGCGAGGCTGTGACAGTAAGAAGCAGGACTCTTGTTCTATCTTGGCCATTAGCAGGAGGCAGCTGGAAACATCATCCTCTTGTGCCCCAGTGGCCAGCAGAGTAGACCTTTGAGGCCAGGTAGAATGTCACATTGGATACTTATCGTGAGAAAGAAAAGAGAGAGAAGTCTTTCTTTTGTCCAAAGAAAAATATACCTAACAACAAACAGCAGCCCCTAAAGGGGGGGGGGTGCATTCCTCCTTTCTACAATTCAGAATGCACCTTCATGGTAAGTATCCACTATGGGATTCTCTGGGTTGGTGAGAGGAGAAATCCAGAGTGAGTCATACCTAAGCTTCATTTGCAACAAGTGGGGGAGTGGCTGTCATGAGTGCTGGAGCACCTATCTCCAACAGGCTTTAAACTTATTAATCTTACAGTGACGGATGAAAGTTGCGGGTGTGCTCCAGGGAGCTGTTTTTCAGATGTCACTCAAAGGAGCATTAGAAGAACACAACTAAGGTAGCAGCAGCAGCACTTGTCAAGTGAGTTGTAATGTTGGCTGAATGGGAAATCTTAACTCAGTCCATGGCTATGCAGGTTTTAATCCACCTTAAAATGACTGACCTCACGGAGGAGAAGTGAGAAATGCACCCACCACTGCTGACTTCTCATGATGAATACTACACATATGAGTCACCTGCCCCCCATGACTTGGAAGGCATAGAGACTGGAAGCAATTTCAGAAAAGATCCACTGCTTTATCTGTTAGAATACCAAATCTCCCTCAGTGGGGGCTAGGGGAAGCAAGCACATGGGGAGGAAGCAGTAGACATTTCTCAGCCTCAAGACACTATTGAGAAGGATTGTAATTGATCATGCAATCAGAGGGCACAGCAGGTCTGCCTTGCTGTGGAATGACTGGAAGGATTCAGGGAGTCCCAATCGCTGGTGCTCCTGTCCAACACCACTGCATCCAACACAAGCCTCCTATCTGCTTGGTACTCCATATCAGATGCAGCAGCATCTGTATGTTGAAGCAAACATACGTGATAGAAAGTTCCTGCTAATCCAAAGCAGGAACTTGAGATCATGGATGGAGAAGTTTTTCCCATTTCTGTCTTTTAGGGTTGTCAGAAGAGGGAGAAAACTTTTTAGTCTTCTTAGACTCAGCATCATCCCTTTCCCCCACTGGAGTTATCAGAAGAGTAGAAAGAGAATGAAATAAGTGGAACAGTCAGCGAGGTAGACAGATTTCTTTTTTTAAAAAGATGATGAAAAATAAAAGAATACAAGAAAAAGAATCAGGGGGGCTAAACAGACAGGCAAAAAGAGGTGCTTTCAGGCTGGTTTGAAGGTGTGCTATTTAGATGACACATGCCTTGAAGCCAGCAGAAAAGTGCCCTTATGCAAAGAAAATCTGTTTCAAAAAGAAGCAGCTTTTTCCTGCTTCTTCCTGGCTTGAAGCCATGTCATGTGGTCACGACAAGCACTCCAGCTGCCTTGGAAGCCGGTGGTGCGGTTGGTAGGGTTTCAATGTGGCTTCAGAAAAGGCAGCTTCAAGGCACTTTTTCCTGCCCATCTGTTTCGCCCCATAGAGCTGGAAGAGACCAAAAGGACAGGCCAATCCAACCCCGTGCCACACAGGAAGACATAATCAAAGCACTTGAGACAGATGGTCATCCAGCCTCTGTTTAAAAACCTCCAAAGAAGGAGACTCCCCCACACTCTGAGACAAAAGAGTAAGAAGAAGACAAAAAAAGAAAAAAGAAAAGAAAAAAGTCTGAAGAGGAAAAAAATTGTTTAGAAGATAATGATGGGAGATACAAGATATAAGCAATGACAAAGGAGAGGAAACACAAAAGAGCTCTTTCTGTGGGTAAAGAAAGTGAGAAAACTGATGGGCCAAGATGGCGCCTGCCCAAAAATCTTTGAAAGACACCTTGTGAATTCCTCCTCTCACCAATCCAGAGAATATGGACACTAGTTCTTAAGTCATGCAGGCCCTCATTGGAGGAACTTGAGGTGCTAGAGAATGATTCAGTTAATGATATTGCATCGTGCGCCGGTACTGGCAGAGGCTGAACATGTGTTCTCACTCACCACCCTGCTCTGCAGCATCTTGGAAATACTTTTGAAGGAGGGCAGCTACATGGCTTAAAAGGTAGATTTTTATGGGCACTTTCAGTCACTGCAATGGTGCAATGACTGCAAAAATGAATTAGTATAATGATGTTGTAAGTGAGGCTTATGACATCATAATTACTGGACAGGATGCCAGCCAGGAATTTTAGCATGCCTAATTCTATTATTATGTCACTACATTGTTTCTCCTTACCTTATTGCAATAGGGACATTCGCCAAATATGATATTAAAACTTTGTCGACTAGACGGGAGCCCATGTAGCCACTGCAGTGAAACACATGGTACATTTGAATTCAAATTTTTATTTTGTAGACCATAAACTTTTTATTGAAAGTTAATACAGGTATTATTAATTAAATGAGATAATCCTACAGTGCATCCCTTTGGGACAATGCAAGGCTGTTATTATTATTTTATTTATTCTTGTCCATCCTTCTTCTCAAAATTGGTACCCAATGTATAATTTAAAAAACAATACAATAGCAATAGAAATAGCAAGTATACTTCTACACTGCTTATCAGTGCACTTAAGCACTCCCTAAGTGGTTTACAGTGTGTAAGCTAATTGCCCCCAACAAGCTGGGTACTCATTTTAGTGACCTCAGAAGGATGCCAGGCTAAGTCAACCTTGGAGCCCCTGGCTGGGATTGAACTCACGCAACCTTGAGGCTTGTGAGTGAGTGGCTGCAGTACTTGTATTTAACCACTGTGCCACCGGGGCTGCCTACCAAAAAACTGAACGTTAAAATAAGAATGATCTACTCACAATATTAAAATGATTTAAAACTGCACTTTAAAAGATAAAATGCCATTAAAAGATTAAAAGCAATTAAAACAGTTCAATCTAACACTATCCATCACTGACAATTACTTCTGGCATTGGAACTGGGACACAAAGCAATTGGCTATTAAAATCACACCAGCACCATCTCCTTCCATTAACGAGCCTTAAGCAAATAAGTCTAACACTTCAAACCAAAATCAGATTTATAAAATATAACCATCTATTTTGGATGAAGATTAAAACATAATTCCATTTCAGTAAAACTATGAATGGTGAAGGGATGGCAGTGGGGAGAGAGCCACAGCATGCAGTACTGGCTCTGTGTGCTGTTTAGTTCCCTCCCCACCCCCAACAGCTTATACTTGTAAAAATAGTCTTACTCATCTATGTAATCTTAAAACACTTGGATTACCTCACCATTTTGTTACATAATCCATGTAGAGGTAAACATACATAAACATTGGGACATATATGGAACTGGACACTGGACAGACTAGTTTACCTCATATAAACAAGCTTGATGAAAAGACTGGCCACAGCGGGAATCATTGCACACTTGGTCTGGAATAGCTCCATCAAGACGGTAAGCATAGCAGATCCCACAGTCCATGGAAAATTCCTTTAAGATACAGAATGCAATACTATCAGAATGCTAACATTTTGTTTTGGCAACTTTACACTTGAATTACACCTATCAATACGTAATGTGCCTTAACATTTCCCACATTTCTTTCTGTTTTAAAAACAGCTTGTGGTTATTTCATTGCTAATACAGTGGGCCCTTGATATCCGCGGGGGTTTGGTTCCAAGAAATCCCTGGCCTGTGGATACCAAAATCCATGGATGCTCAAGTCACATTACAGTATATACAATGATGTAACAAAATGGTTTCCCTTGTATAACCTGACAAAACTAAGGTTTGCTTTTTGGATTTTTTTTTTTTTTTTTTTTTGGCAGGGGAGAAAAAAATTCAAACTGTGGATGGTTGAATGAATGGATATGGGGGGGGGGGGCGATTGTAAATGAGTTCTTCTATGACAGCTTATCAATCAGTTAAAATGTTTCCAGGCTGAAGGCATACTAATTAATTGTACAACTTTTAACACATATATTTACAAGATCTATAGCTAAGATAAACTACATACTTTAGGTTTCACAATTACACAGAAGGAAATGCTTCTTCTCAGATGGGATGTGTCATTTATATCTGAACACACCATCTAAAAACAAGGGAAGTATGCTTTCGCTCTATTAAAACTGTTGTTTTACTTGTGTACAAAGTGAACTGATTAGTACTCTAAATTGATAAAATGTCTTTAATCAAGTGACAGAACTAAGCAGGCAATTTATCATTCTGGATGAATCTAGCAATATACTGTTAGCAGGACAAATGGACAAAAACATTGCCTTAATGGTATTAGCACAAATATATCAAGGCAATATACAATAAAAACAATCTGATAAATTTACATCAGTGTAGATAATAAAAATGTTTTTAAAAGGCTAAACACATATTAAGCATGTATTAGGAGCCAGCATGGCGTAGTGGTTTAAAGGGCTGGACTGTGGAGGCCAGGGTTCAATGTCCCGCTCGAATCACATGCACTCAGCTTCAGATGAAAGCAATGGCAAGCCTCCTCTGAACAAATCTTGCCAAGAAAACCTTATGATAGGCTTGATTTAGGGTTACCATAGGTCGGAAATAAATTGAAGGCACACAATGCACACAAACACATATTAAACCATTCAAAAAAGTATTTAAATAAGTTAAAAAGCAGGTTAAAACAGTTAACATAATTTAAAACAATATAAAACCATGTACACGTGCAGGTTGTGTAAAACCAAATTAGGACCCAAAAGCTTTAGAGTACAACCATGTCTTCACATGGTGGCAGAATGACAGCTACTTTGTCACTCCAGGGGAAGGATGTTTCATAACATGGCTGCCACAGCAGAGAAGGCCATCTCCTGTATCCTCTCACAATACATTGCTCTGACTATGAGGAACGACTTAGGGATGTTTCGCCTGGAGAAGAGAAGGTTAAGAGGTGATATGATAGCCTTGTTTAAATATTTGAAGGGATGCCATATCGAGGATGGTGCATGCTTGTTTTCTGCTGCTCCAGAGACTAGGACCCGGAACAATGGATGCAAGCTACAGGAAAAGAGATTCCACCTCAATATTAGGAGAAATTTCCTGACAGGGCTGTTCAACAGTGGAACACACTCCCTTGGAGGGTGGTGGAGTCTCCTTCTTTGGAGGTCTTTAAGCAGAGGCTGGATGGCCATCTGTCGGGGATGCTTTAATTGGGAGTTCTTGCATGGCAGGGGGTTGGAATGGATGGCCCTTGGGGTCTCTTCCAACTCTATGATTCTATGATTCTATGACTGATGAAACACCGGGGAGGATCCCTCCAAGAGGCCTTAAATTCAGCCAAGTACCTATAGGGTGAAGCACTCCTTCAAGAATTGACATCCCCAGCAGTTTATGATTTTTCAATTTCATTACTAATACCTTGAATTGGGAACAAAAGTATATTAGCAGCTTGTGCAATTCCTTTTAAAATTGATTTTATATTACTTTTGTAACATGTTCCAGTCAACAGTGTATCTGCTGAGTTCTGCACTAGCTTTCTGGATACTACAGTTTCGGAATCATCTTCAAGGCAGTCTCACACAAAGTGCACTGCAACAGTGCAAGGATTATTGTGGCTAAGTTATCCCTGTCCAGGAAAAGTTGTAAATGGCAGACCAGTCAAATTCAGCCCTAAGCACTCGAAGTCACAGAGTTTATCTATGTCTCCAGTAACAAAGAAAAACTGAAGAGTATTCCCAAGGTATGCACCTGCTCCTTCTAGGAAGTGCAACTCCATTTCAGGCAGGTATGTTACTCAATTCCCAGACCTGAGAACGACCAATCTTATCAGGATTCAGCTTCATTTTACTGGGCCCCATCCAGCCAATTATAGCATTCAGGGACTGTTCCAGAACCTGCACAGCCTCTGAAAATAATGAGAAGCATACTGATGGTACCCCAACTCCCCTTAAAAATTCTTCTAGTGATTTCATACAGACGTCGAACAGTGTGGGACAGAAGATGGAACCCTTGTATATACATCTAATAGTGCCAGTCTATTAAGACAGCACAAACAGTGATATCAAAAGCCACTGAAAGATTCAAGATGATGAACAGTGTAACACTCCAAGTTTTTCACCTGGAGTAGGTTATCAGTAAGAGTGCCTACAGCCATCTCAGTGCCGTGCCCTAGCTTGAAACTAAAATTGTTGAGACTATATTGTTTAGGGAAGTGTTTCCAGGATTGTGCCGTCTGCCCCAGGATGCCTCCTTTTAACTATTAAGAAGCCACGCCCTCCCTCCAGTCCATTTGCTTTGGTCCAGGCCCCAGAGGGAGAGAAGAACCACAGGACCTCATCCCCTTCCCACCACCTTCCCCTTCTCCTTTTGTGTTGTCTCTTTTAGATTGTAAGCCTGAGGGCAGGGATCCGTCTAATTATAAGATTGTATGTACAGCACTGTGTAAATTTACAGCGCTGTATAAATAAATTAAAAACAAACAAACAAACAAACAAATAATAAAATGGGTCCAAATAATCTGTTTCCTCTGGATCCAGGGAGATCCTCTTCAGGATGGGTCATATGATTGCCTCAAGATAGCTAGTACTTCCCCCTGATGTAGTTAGGCATATATACCCCCTGGACCCACCCAATCAACCCTGTGCTAGATTTTATCAGCTAAAATTAGGCAAGGTTCAAGCTTACATTCAAAAATCTCATCCACATTATCAGGCCTCAACAAGTGGAACTGATCCCTAGAAAAAATTATCCAATGGAGCACTGATCACATCTCCACATGCTGAAATAAGTGTGGTAACAAGTTGTGAGTAAATAAGAATGACTTTCTTTGCAAAGTGCAACTGATAAGGATCACAATCGCAATGAGGTACCACTAAACGGTCAGTAGAATATATGTTAGGTACATGCCTAATTCCTTTCTTAATGATCAGATTGATAACCTTTAAAGCCCTACATGGCTTGGGCCCAGAATACTTGAGGGAACACCTTCTTCCTTATTGTCCGTCCCGCTGTCTAAGGTCCTCAGGAAGAAATTTATTACAGCCAAAAAAATCTAGGCTAACATCAGTTTCCCAGAGGGCCTTCTCTACTACTGCTCCAAAATTATGGAACGACCTGCCGGAGGAGATCTGTCACATCTCCACTCTGACAGCTTTTAAGGAAGCATTCAAGACGGATCTCTTCCAGCAGGCCTTTCCAACTTAGCTACCCTCCCCAGATATAGAGATATCTGCCCCCTTATCTGCCTATTCTCCCCCGCTTGCTTCTCTGTCTTTGTGGATTTTTTTAATGTCTTTTAATGTTTTTAATTGCTTTTAATATTTTATACTATTACTGTTTAATTCCATTTTAGTACTGGGATTGGGGGCGGGGGAGGTTTAGGGTTTGATTTTATTGTAACGGTGTATTTTATTGTTGTAACCCGCCTGGATTCTTTGTGATTGGGCGGGCTAGAAATAAATTTTATTTATTATTATTATTATTATTATTATTATTAAAATTATCATTCAAATTTTACCGTGTCAAATTTGGTGTTGTTTTATATTCTCTTGGTAATCTCTGTTTCAAATTACTCTTATACATACCCAATAAATACCAAGTTTTAAAACAAAATATTTTAAATAACTAAAGATTTCCAAAATATCCTTTGTACGTGTTTTAACCACCTCCATTCTTTTTCAGAAATTATTGACAAGTGTTGACCTTTGCTAGTAATTGATATTCAAAATACAATAAACATAATATAGCCATTGAGCAACTTACAGATTTTTCTAGAGCTTCCCGAGATGGAAAATCAATTTCTAAGACCTCTTTCAAATTTTGTAATAAACTGACTTCTGGATCCCTAAAAAAAGAAAGAAAATAATAGTACCAAACCTTAAATCATGTTATCAACTAAAAATCTATAACCCAATAAACCTACCACAAGTGTACATTGCTGTTCAGCTTGATTTTCAAGGGATTTACCACTGAAAACAAACAAAAGTGTGTGTGAATTTCACGATAAACATTACATTCATTAAATGTTTGCTTGAGGATAATCTGTAGACTGATACAAGAGAGTCAGCCAAGGAAGAAATGCTACTACAACCTAAGGTTTTATACAAAATTTTGAATGGGCTAGAAAGTTCAACAGTCATTCTGAAAGAGTACAACCATGGTAACAGTACATACCAGACATTTGCACACACTGGCTTACCATGATTTCCAGAAACATGCAATTGCTAAAATGGTTCCATCCAATGGAATTCAATAAACTGAAATTTAGAGAGAAGTCTTTAGAATTCCTAGTCAAAATAGTCAGGAATATCACCAAACTACAAAATCCCAAGATTCCACAGGATGAAGCCATGACTGTTAAAGATCATAGTGCTGTAACTGTACAGTGTGAAAGGGCCCCTGGTGAAACTGAATATCCATGCTGTAGCATGACAGCCATAGGACTATCAATAATATGTCATCAGCCCAGTGCAGGAATTGGGACATTTTCTTATAGGGAATATAAATAATTTCTTATTTTGCTCTCCAACATGAGAATGAGAAGTTTTTGGGGAGATGGACACATTCTGTAAAATCTGCACATACATCCCTAATCTTTACTTGGCCTTCTCAATTGCACAGATGAGGAGTTGGAAACTTATCCACTTGTCATGACAGGATCACTTCCTGAATTGATAGGTTTAGCTTATCAATTGTTTTATTCCTTTAAAAAATGGTGCGCATGCACTGAAAAGGTCTCTTCTGGACACTAGCAGATTCTGATGGATTCCCAGCAAATATGGCTGGTGCTTCCCTTGAGCCTCTAGTTGTTCTCTGGTAAGTGGTTTAAACAATTACACCCAACCACACACGTCTGTTGAGCAGATCCTGAAGCGCTCCTTGATATACACCTGAAACCTAAACTCATTAAAGGTCTGATTGAATGCAAGTCTACCAACAGATTTATTTTGTAACACTAAGAAAAGCACACAGTTCTCAGCCACAGTATCTTCCTAGTAGATCTTCCATTGGTGGTGCAGGTCCTTGTAAAATATGGCAGAGCTAACAATGTAGCAGCATGATAGAACACAGTTTCAAGGCACTCTGAAGAACTATCACCTGCATCTGTCATGATTTGGACTCCATAATTAACAAAATTTCAGCAGAGATGACTAATGTACTGTCTGCTTGATTTTTGATGGATGTTTCAATTTGTAGAGGCTTAGCTTGTGGACAGAATGTTTGGTTGAATCCAGCCAAAGGAATGCTCAATATTTGTCCTTTCTGGCTTCTTAAATCTAACAGCAAGGGCATATCCTTTCCAGTCCATGAGCTTGTGAATGTCTTACTGAAAGAGAGAACAGCCCCAGAGTCTTTAAAAGAAATATCTGCTTTTACCTGTAACTGTGATTTTTGAAGTGGTCATCTGTAAAGACACACAAATAGTTTGTTCTGTACCTGTGCAGAGCCACTTGGAAACTTATAGGCATTGGGTGAAAATCCATCTGCCATAATGCTAATGTCAACACATGGCTCACATCCTTTCCCTCACAGTTTTGCTATAGCGACCAAAGGGGGAAAGGAGCAGCATAGTCAGATGCCAACAAGAGTGGGATGAAGGGTAGGTTATGTGACTTCACGGATGATCATTTCAAAAAGTTATAGATAAGCAAACTGTTTTTCTATGTGACTTCTGTGAATCACACAAATGGGAGAATAGAAACCTCACTTGACAGCAGGTTGGGGCAAGTGTCATTGGCACAATGAGCTTAAGACAGCCACTCCAAAATTTGCACCATTTCCTCCCTCCCATCTAGATGGTAACACTGAACAAAGATCAATAGATGCAACTAAGTGGCTGCAGAACTAATTTTCTGTAAGCCTGGGCAGAGATACAAAGGAAGAAGAGGCCAACCTACACAGAACACAGGGAGCTGAAAATGCCACTTACAAGAACAATTTCTTCTACTACTGCTACTTAGAGCCTGAATGATACTTAAAATGCTGGGATTGGTGCTTTGAGGAAGAGCCTTGAGATGAATTATTACAAGAGCAACCAGAAGACTGCATTCAACCTGTTCTAGATAGAGTCTCAGTGCTGAGAAGTAAGAGTTCACAATCCATGACACCATGCTTCTCCTACTGTTACTATTACATGCCCACCACTAAGCAGGGTCTGTTTCTGCACCAGTAATAGTGAAAGCAGAAATGCTAGTCAGGAGTACAGGTAGTTAAAGACTCCTCTACCCTGCAACAAAGGAATCAGCACTATAAATGTATATGTGGAAACGAGGAGGAGGGTGGAGAAAGAAATGTATATGTATAGGTGTGCATATAAGCCTGCTGGAGCAACCCCTCAGCTGACTCTGACTGTGGCCTATGGAACAAAATGACTGTGCAGCCCTGCCCTAAAGGGTAAAAGGTAAAGGTATTCCCCATTGACAAGGTTGCCAATTCGTGTCCAACTATATCAAGCTGAAGAGCCAGCGTTGTCAGAGACTACTCTGTGATCATATAGCCAGCATGACTGCACAGAATGCTGTTTACCTTCTCAACGAAGTGATACCTGTTTACCTACTTGTATTTACATGCTTTCGAACTGCTAGGATGACAGAAACTGGGACAAGTGACAGGAGTTCACCCCATCACACAGCAGCTGGGCCTCAAACTGCCAACCAGCTGATCTTGGATGTAAGACATTTTTAACTCAGTACTATCTTTAGAGATCCAAGACAACTTTGGCTTAAAATGCTTGTGTGTAATTCTAAACTAGAGTGGTGTTAAGTTTTGTGTTGTTGTAGTTTAAATTGTTTTTGTTTTTACAAGTTTGGGCCTTTACAGATCAGCCTAGGGGCATAATCGGGGCATAGCGTCGTCATGCCACATGCCTGACTCCACTCCCCCCCCCCAGGGTGCCCTGGTGCCGCACGCCGCTCCAGACAGCATGTGGCATCATGGCGCACATCCAGCGCTGCATCCAGATGATGGCAGTGCCAAAGGGGCGCTATATAACCATGCCTCTGTGGCTATGGTGCTCTTTAGAGGGTTCAAAAAGAAGCCGCTTTTTACAGCTCCTTTTTGTGCCCTCGACAGGCTGGATCGAAGCCATGGTGTGAGGTTGCCGCAGCCCCAATCTGGTGCAAAAAAGAGCAGCTGCAGGCCACCCTTTTGGGGCGGTCTGCAGAACCCCTTAGTTTTATTTTATTTAAGCAGTTTTATGTTTAAACTGTGGTGGCTCAGCAGTTAAGATGCTCACTCTAATGATCACAAGGTCGGTAGTTCAGCAGTTCAAGGCCCAAGCTCCACTGGATGGAGTGAGCTTTCGTCATCAGTCCCAGCTCCTGCCAACCTAGCAGTTCAAAAGCATGTAAAAGTGCAAGCAGATAAACAAGTACCACTTTGATGGGAAGGTAACAGCATTCTGTGCAGTCATGCTGGCCACATGACCACGGAGTCATCTTTGACAACACTGGCTCCCTCAGCTAAGTAACGGAGATGAGCACTGCCCTCGACAGTTGGACATGACTAGACAACTTGTCAAGGGGCAAACCTTTAACTTTTATGTTTATTGTAAAACATCCAGAGAATGTTTAAACTACAAGGTTGCATTTGAATGCTGAAAATAAAAATAAATAAAAATACATACACTGCTCTGTTTGCAATGATTGAGAAGCAACAGAATATATTCTCAATAGTTACAATACAACCTGAACCTACAAGAAGCTAAGAAGATTAAGACCAATATCCTATAGGCTTTTAGTATTACATAAGTGTACACTGCTGTACTTGTGTTGCATCCCACAACTATGCAACCAGATGCACACTGGGCAATCACTTAGTATGCAACAGCTGATCATTCCCAACCCATTCAGTTAAAAGCAACCACAAGAAAAGAGAAATTTACAGTGTGTGTGCATGATGGAGAAGTTGTGGTAAGTCCTCTTTAGATCACTCTAAATGTCACCAGAAATCTATCTACATTAGTATCTTTCTCATTTTCCAGCAGCTACTTATAATGGCACAAGAACTGATATGCAACACACTAAGAAAGAGGTGTACTTTTGTATTACTGCAGCTACTGCACATTTTAGATCAGAATGCCGATGTATTATACAGTACATGTAATATATTAAAAATTTCACTGACTTTCTGAGCTACATACACTTTTCTAGAAACTGTATAAGTGACATAAGTTAGTAAGCATATGCTGTTACAGAAGAGCTATTATGATGGACAAAATAGAGATTCAAGAAAACATCCTACCATGGTCTGCTCCAAGAAAGTAACACTCAGGAAGCATGGTGGGATGTCTGGGATCTACCTCAACATTGATTGAAATATTGTTTCCTGAAACAGACGTGCAGATTAATAGAATGGAAAATAAATATTTCATTCTTACTCAACTAAACTTCAGACACTGAAAAGGAGTATAATATGTAAGAATGATCTTAGTTCAAGTTTTACATCCAAAAAACCCCCCAAAAACAAGAAACACTGTGCCTGTAATTTTATTTTGCCTAGGCTTTTTTGTTTCAGCTTTTACTATTTTAAGAAATAACAACTTCCAAACTTTACTTGTCCTTTTTACTTCCATCTTCCTTCCACTCACTGGTATGATTATGTATTGAAAGCATGTTATTAATTAGGATTGCAATTAGCTGATTCATCGCTTAGATTAATCAAATATTTTTTATTATTATCGTATTAACAAAATACTCCTAACAGGCATGTTTTGGCTGTTGTTTCTTTTTAAACCAAGTAAATCAAGTACAGAAACTATGGTTGAAAGGTACCATCTTAAGGGAGGCATTCCAGATTTTCAGATAAAAAGTGGAATAAATCCCCAATTTTTTTTCCTCCAAAGGCCCTGATCCAGTCCCAATCATCCTGTATGTTGTTTGGACAGTCACTGTGAAAATTAGGTGAGACCATTTTATTTGGCCTGTGTAGACATGCCCCAAGTCTCTGCTCACTTGAGCCTCAAAACTTTGTCTCTCTGAAGGTAGAATCTCTTATGGGCTTATCCAAACAGACTTTTAATTGTCTACAGATCTGATAGCTCCATATAATCAACCAAGTGGAAAACTCTAGGCACATTCAAGTAAATGTGTAAAGGTTCCTCCTTTCTATTTTATAACTTGTTGGACTGCAGATGGTATTGACAAAGAAATTAGGTGTGGGACTAATAGGCAGTGACCCACTTCTCCTCTTACACATTCTGAGTACATGATGAGTAAATACCTGAGCAGGACTTTCCTGGGGATCCAATCCAAAGGATGTTTCCCCCTGCTTCCACTACTATTGTTTAATTCATATGCAAATGTAATAAATGGAGTGACAGCCCTGTTATTGGAACTGATATACATGGCAGTTTACAGAATAACATACTAGGGAGGTGGGGATGAAACTTGCAAACTGCATTCTGAAATGATATTATTTCATACTACACTGTTCAGGAAACCATATCAGATTTAATAGCTGATATTAATCAATGTGTCCTATTTAGACAAAAACTAACAATTTCAAACTTTCTGGATTTTTTTTCCACGTCTAATAGTGTGAATGAAGTTGCCACAAAGTTGTCTTTTTTGTTCTTACCGATTGCAATCCTTCGCATTGTGGCGCTCCGTGTGGGTTTTTCTGGCTCAAGTACCCAGGTCTTCTCATCAATTTCATCTAGAGCATTCCAAAACTCCTTCAGTGATTCTAATACTGCCAAGAATTGACTGTGAATGCTTAATAAGGAGCTCTAAGAGAGAAGGAAATTGTAACAGATTTATAGATGGCATTTGACCAATAGCAATGGAAAAAGGCAAAAATAATAGCCTATTGCAATTTTTTAAAAGTCTAACACAAATCTATCTGTAAAACCTGTGGCAGAAAAGACTGCCCCCTCCCCAATGTTTCTTGAGTTTTGACTTGGCCAAACATTGACTGGGCTGTATTCTTTGGATATAGCATGTTGGCCAGCCTTTAACTATTTGCTAAACCAGAGATGACCAAGCCAAAACTACGTCCTTTGTTGTTTTTAACTGCAGTCAAGTCAATTTCAACATATGACGACCCTATAAACAACTTCCAGGTCTTCTATATTCAACTGTCCTCCTCAGGTCTTGCAAATTCATAGCTGTGTCTTCCTTATTTCAGTCTATCCATCTGAAATGCAGTCTTCCTCTTTTCCTACTGCCTTCTACCTTACCAAGCATTGTTGCATTTTCTAGTAAGGCATGCCAAAGAACTCCAGTCATCATGTGGCCAAAGAAATCCAGTCATCATGAATTCTAGGGAGAGATCAGACTTGATTTGTTCTAGGACCTGTTGTTTGGTCTTTTTAGCAGCCAGTTCAAAGTATCTGCAGAACTCTTGTCCAGCATCACATTTTGAATGAGCCAATTCTCTTCCTATCAGCTTTCTTCATAGTCCAGTTTCACAACCATACATAGACACGGGAAATATGTCAGCATGGACACTCCTAACTTTAGTATTCAATGAGATATCTTTGCACTTCAGGATCTTGTCTAGGGCCTTCATAACTGCCTTTCCAAGTCATAGCCTTCTTCTGATTTCTTGACTGCAGTCTCCATATGATAAATGATTGAGTCAAGGTATGCATAAATTTGAAATATTTCAATGTCTTCATCATCGATTTTTAATTTCTCTATGTAATCTGTGGTCATTATTTTTGTTTTCTATTTGGTCACCTGTAAAATAGCTTTTGCACTTTCTTCCTTTACTTTCTTCAGGAAAAATATGTATCTTATTACATAATTCAATGGATTCTAGTGTGCAATCTAACCCACCCACCCCCCGCCCTCCAAATCTGTGGTAGTTACTTCCAAAATCATCTTCAGATTCTGGAGAGCAAGGTCTCTGTATTCCATTCATGTTAAGTTGCTATTACGATTTAGAATCACAAGAAGTTTAAAAATATGCCACTGGTAATAATGTGGGCTTTCCCTGCTATATAAAACGTGAGCTGGGACCCAGCTCAACATTTCAGGAAGACATGTGTGATGACCCATCAGTTACTTATAACACACATTTAAAATAGGTTCTCAGAAACCCTGGTGTTTTTTGGCAGCAGACACACATTTGGAAGAACCCCTGCATCACAAAACTGTACAATGTCAAGGTTTTAAATACATATATACATGGAAACTGGAAATGTCAGGAGAAAATTTTTAGGAGGGATTTTTTTTTTAAAGAATGGCAGTATAGTTCTCATTTCTAAAGTAATAAGAATTTCTAAAAGTAATTTACAAATATGGGTCCTTTTACAACTCTCCTCCCTAGTTTGGAAAGACACAGATAGTTTTGTATAGTTTAAAAATGATTTTTTTTTTTTGGTGTGGCTTTATGTACATGAAAAATATTGAAAAAAGGAAGGGCAGAGCTTGAGAAATAAAATGTAGGATTTCTCCTACTGTTATTAAATTATATTAAAGTGAGAAAGCACTTAAGCAGAAAAGTGTGAATACTGCCAATCTCAAAATGTAACGCTTATTATCTTTAAAAGCATTTTGTTACTTTTATAATACCTGAAGTGATATAATAGTGTCAGTCACTTAACCAGATCTTAGAGCATAATATCTTCATCTTAAGTACTATTATTTCCAGTATTTTAATAATTTTCACACTGTCTTGGAATGTGATCTTTTGTGCTCTGATGACACTTAAATTAATAGCATAATTTTCTGGTACTTGCAACAGTTGCTTTCCATTTTGATTTTTCACATTTCCCAACATCACATACAGATAAATCGTCTAATAATCATTTTTATCTTTATCTTTAGGGAATTCAAAGGATTTTCAGTAGAAATAAAGGAACATCAAGGGATTAGAATCCTCAGATATATTTTGAAATCCAATTAATTTTAATACTAATTGCAATTTTTCAATGATATTCCTTAAAAGGTGGCCAAATCTTTTCTTAAAGTGAACTGCTCATCTGATCCTATTTGCATGCTTCATTGATGTTGCCAACTAACTTTCCATATGCATATCTGAATCTCTATCTTAAAATCAGCTACATTACTTTGTCATGCAAATGATAAAGAATTTATCACCCATTTTACACTTCAACCAGTTTATTTCTGAACACTTCTCCTTTAAGCAATTTGAATGAATTCCATTTTTATCTGTGACAAGATATTCAATATCCAATGTGCTGCTTAATAATTTTAGGTAGAGATTTTTATTTCTGAATCTAATATGTGGATTGCCTTTCTGTTCACTGAGTGCTCAAACTCTCATACATGCACATATGCAAGCATTTTACACACACATATACACACATATACACATGAGCCATCTTACACGATAGTCTATTTCTGTATTTTTATGTATAATATTTTCCCTGGTTATATGTATCTCAGCCATTCACAGGGCAGAATTCCTAGTGGCATTTATACTACAGTACATAAAATTTCCAAATTATTTTTGGAAGCAATCCCACAAAATAAATTCCAGTAGCCAGTTTGCATATCGGTAAAACACACGTGTTGATGACAAGGACTTCCATCTCCGAGACTGGGCATAGATGATGCACTAACCAGTATGTAAAGAGATACATACACTGTGAGATCTCCCCATGGGGAGATACTGATTGTAGACTGATGACACAATGTTAAGGTGAATAAAAGTCTGTTGTCACTTCAACACTGCCTACAATACAGTATTAATCCTAGAAAATGGCTGCCAGCAAGAAAAAGATTAGTAAGCCAGCGTGGTGTTGTGGGGTTTGAGCATTGGACTATATCTCTGGAGATCAGGGTTTGACCCCCTGCTCAGCCAGGGAAACATACGGGGTGACCCTGACAAAGTCACACACTCTCAGCCCCAGAAAACCCTGCCTTAGGTTCACCGTAAGTCGAAAATGACTTCAAAGCACACAGCAACAAGAACAAAAATTAGTTATACTGGTCTGTCGCACTGGAGCATGCTGTAACTCAGGCAATAGGAAGCATATTTTTAAAGTGTCCAGATTAACCCTGTAAAAATCAGCACATCCAACTCCCAACAAGGAATAATGCTGATGCTGGCATTTTGTAGCCTTCAAATAGCCATAACAATATATGAAACAAGACTAGTGTGATACAGGGCATGCTTTGGAAATTATTCCCACTCTTGAAATACAAAAAAACTGCCAAACTCCTACTTAGGGGCTGTACAAACAGACCCTAAGGGGTAGCCTCCAACTGCTCCTTTTATAGCCAGATTAGGGCCAAGGCAACCACACACCATGGCCCCGATCTGGCCTTTCCAGGATGCGAAAAGGAGATGCATAAAGATGGAAAGGGTGCGATAGCCATGGCGCCATGGCTTTACGGTGCTCATTTGGTGCTGCATCATATGGACGCAGTGCCAGAGGAGCACTGTGATGCTGTGCGCCATGTACAAATAAAATGTGCAGTGTCACGCCGCCCTGGGGGCAAAGACAGGGCATGCGTCATATGGAAACTGCGCCGAGTCCGCCCGTAATCTGGCCTTTAAGGCTGATTTGCAGAAGGACTTTGTCTTCTTTTCAGTACCATTATATTAGAACCTGACTACTTTCCTAAGGTGTGGAGAACCACTCATTATGGCACTATGTTTCTTCTGACATTATGAAAGAAACTGTATATAATTTTTATCTTCAGTATCTAAGAGGAGCACTCAGGTTTGGTTTCAGACAGCCTCAGATAGGTGCTTTCTTCTATCATTTAAACCCCAAGCAGTGAAGGGATAATGAATTATTCTCCCCCTTTTCCCTATTGTTCTAGATAGCATTACAATGTCTATACCAATTTTTTTAGAGATGGGGTAGGGAGGAAAGACGTAGTTATAGGAGGGCGGAAAGGTTCGTTGCATTCTTCTGTTCTGCAAATGTGTGAAGTTGAAGGCTTTCATGGCCAGCATCCATAGTTTCTTGTGGGTTTTTTGGGTTTGTGGCCATTTTCTAGAAGTTTATTCCTCATGTTTCACCAGCATCTGTGGCTAGCATCTTCAGAGAATGCTGGCATGGAAGAGAGTTGGGTGTGTGTGTGTGTGTGCTTCTGTGTGTACACACACACACACACATTGTGTGACCATATATTGGGAAGAGTGATTTCCATGTTAATCTGTCTATTGTTCTGTAGTTGAATGGCAAGACCTCAGGGTGAGAGGATATGGAAAGAGGGTTAGTGTCTGTTTAATTCATGATCCATTGACTGCTGGGAAAACCCTGGCTGCTTTTCATTTGCATTTGCTGGCTCTTGATTTTAGTGTTTTTCCAGACTGGTAGCCAAACGTTGCTAACTTTAAGGGTTTCTTCTTTCCTGTTGAAGTTGTCTTGGTATTTGTGGATTTCAATGGCTTCCCTGTGCATTCTGACCTGATAGCTGTTGTCATGGCCCAGAATTTTAGTGTTTTCAAATAGCATTTTATGCCCAGGACAGTTTGTGGCCAGCATCCATAATTTTTTGTGGAGCTTTCAGGCTATGTGGCCATGTTCTAGAAGAGTTCTTTTCTGACGTTTTGCCAGCATGTGTGGTTAGCATTCTCTGAAGATGCCAGCCACAGATGCTGGTGAAACATCAGAAAGGAACTCTTCTAGAACATGGCCACATAGCCCGAAAGCCCCACAAAAAACCAGGACAGTTTGTTAACATGTTCTGTGACTGCTGATTTTTCTGGCTGACTCAGTCTGCAGTGTCTCTCATGTTCCTTGATTCATGTTTGAACACTATGCTCAGTGAAGGACAGGAGAGACTCTCTTACAGCCACAGGGTTTTCCCACATGCCATGCAGCCGTGGACAACTCTACATAGAGGCCATCAAATGCAGTGTTGGCCACAAAGCCCAAAAAACCCACAAAAAACTATAAAAGGTTTTTTCTTTATCTTTATATCATATCTGAAGTGTCTTAGTCCTCATGCATACTAGGATCCTGTCCACTCCTTCTCTCATCCTTCTCCCGAACTAACCTCTTTTTAGTTTAGTTTTCAGTAGACTTCTAAACAGTCTTTCTTTCCAGTGATCTCTGCCATAGGCTTAACTGATTAATTTAACCACCTGACTTCTCATTTCATTAGATTTCAAATAATCTGGATGGTCTTGGCAGCAATCCAAGACTGAACTGAAAATGCTGTCTAGTGCCAGGTCGGTGAATGATAAAACAGATGCCGTTCAGGATCTGATCCTGGAGGAATGTGCTGACCCAACATGCATTACAGAAACTTGGTTGGATGAGATGGAAAGGAATCTGTCTCAGCTTTGTCCACCTGGATTCTTTGTGCAGAAGCAGGCAAGACCAAAGGATGGGGGGATAGAGTAGCAATGGTCTATCAGAATAATATCTCCCTGGCCAAGTGCCCTATCCTTCAGTCTACAGGGTCTGAGTGTCTTAATTTCAAGGTATATGGCTGGACTAGATTAGGGAATCAACTGGTGTTATCGCTCCCCCCTCTGCTCAAAATCTCCCTTCTTCAGCTAGCTGGTGTGGCCTCAGGGGTAGTATTGGAATCCTCAGAGCTATTAGTGATGGGGGACTTCAACATTCATGCTGAGGTGATCCTGTCAGCAGTTGCTAAGGCCCTCATGCCTGCCATGACAGCCTGTCCCAAGTGATATCTGGCCCAGCTCATGGTGTTGGACACACTCTCAACCTTTTTTTCTGTAGAGGAGGGGAAGATGGTGATCTGAATGAAGGAACTTTCTACTGATCCATTGTCGTGAATAGATTACTTCTGGGTCAGGTTTAGACTTAAGCCCCTGCAGGGGTTGGGGACCAATTAAGATTGTCCATGTCAGGAGGCTAATGGATCTGGATGGATTTCTGATGGGTCTTGAGGAATTTCCTGCTGCCTCAGCATGCAACACTGTCAAAGTCCTGGTTGATCTGTGGAATGGGGAAACAATCAGGACAAAGAAGATAGTTGCACTAAAGCATTCCTTGATTGGAGCTACTGTAAATTAACTCCCTAGTTTTCTAATGAGCTAGCAGCAACAAAAAGATTGAGATGGGGACCAGAGCAAAACTGTTAGGGAAACTCAAGAGCAGGTGTAACAAAAAACAGGTTAAAAGCTATCTGAAGGCCCATGGTGGGGCAATAAGTGTAGCAAAAACTCCACACACACAAACGATGATATCCTCAAAGAACCGTTTAGTGGGGCTGTTTGAAATGGTCAGGGATTTGTTACAAGCTGGCCCAAAGACAAATTGAACAGTTTTCAACAGACCACTGTGAAGAATTTGCCCACCAGTTTGCAGATCAAATAACTCTGATTCACTCTAACTGGAACGCCTTACAGGTCCAGTAGATGCAACTTTGGCCCTTGTCCAGTCTTGATGGACAGTTTTCAATTTGTGCATCCCAAAAGTTTGGACAGGATCCTAGGAGAGGCAAGAGCTACTGCATGTGTACAAGATCTTCCAGGCTTATTAAACAGGCCAGAGGAGAACTGGTGGAATCGTTAAGGGAAGTGATTAATGCCACTTTAAAACAGGGTCGCAATTCAACTGGAGGCAGCTGTGGCTCTTTTGAAAAACCCTTCCTTGGATCCTATTACTTTGGATAACCCTAGGCCAGTCTTCAACATCCCTTTCTTGGGCAAGGTACAGGAGCAAGTGGTTGTTTCACAACTCCAGAGGTTCCTGAATGAGACAGATTATCTAGATCCATTTCAGCCTGGTTTCAGTTAAATGAAAATAAGACAATAAGAAGAGAGTGTAGATGACACAAGACAAATCAATCTCTATCAGTAAATCTCTGGATGATGTACCACAGATCACCAAGGATTTTTTATTCACAATTGTTTAGCAAACAGACTCCTGTATCTCATAAGATCTAAACTATATTCTGTAAGAGAACAAACATATACAGAAATAGATATTTGTGAGGAATGTGTGTTCAGTTCAGTTCCACTATAATTCTCTCCCCTACCCCCCAAAATACTGGATACTGAATTCTCCCCCCCGCCCCCCAAGTGTAGGTTGCTTCACCCGGTTGATAGTCTTGTAGTTCTAGTAAAAAACATGTCAGAGGCCACAAGTCTATGTCTGCTCATAAAGGTTTATTTTTATTTAATTTATTTTAAATGAAGTTTTTTTTAATGTAATGGAATCGAATTATTTACATTCTTAGTTGGCAGATTTTTATTTTAAGCAATCTTTTTATGCATTAATTTACTTTTCTTTGTTAATTTTTATACTGATGCTGGTCTTTGAACGTAATAAAGAATTTCAGTTTCTGCCTACTTCTGCTTCAGATTCCCCCATCTATATTATAACAAATGCTTTTAGAAATCCCCCCAAATGTGATCTGACAGAATACTGCTGAAAATTGCATTTACAATTCGGGTATCAGCATTCTATAAGTTCACAGGTTTTTCTCAAGCAGTTTAAAGACTTGTTTTTTAAACTATTTCCTTGTTTTCAGATGGACCAATTTCTTTTCAAAAACTGAAGATAGGCAAATGACCACTTGAATTCACTATTAAAAGGAATTATATATGATGTTATCTAATGTTTTTTCACATTTGTTTTATTTGTTCAGGTCTTTTGGAAACAATGAATAGACTTGCAACACAGATTGGAAGTGTTAAGCAGTGCATACTTCCATACAGAATGTTTCTATAGTTCACATCTGAAAGGTATTAGACAACTGTTTTGTTTTTATTAATGAATTTTCTCCAGGACAAAAAGAAGATATAAATAACAATGGGGGGGACCTCCAATTAGAGCAGGTTGCAAACTGAAAACAGTATTTAAACTTTCTGCAAATGTCTGTGCTCAAGACAGTACAATTACACAGTAAAAACCTTGCCTGGAAACACCTGGAAGAGGTAGATGCCTGCATGACTTATAATATCAATGCTGGATAAGAAACAACAGAACTTAAGAGCAACAGTCCACTGCTAAAACTTAAAAGGAAATTAAAATTCCTTTCAACTGAAAAATGGAGGAAAGACTTGTTAGCTAGGCAATATCCACTGCATTGATTGAAGGATTAAGACAAAAACATGAGGAAAATGCAGTGCAATGAACAGGTTCTGACACAGCAGGGGTATGGATTGGATGACCTGCTAGGTCTCTTCTCTTAGTAATTTATGATTCTTTCAGATTTGCCTGGAAAATGGTTTCCATTTGTCATTTACTCAAGCTGAACCTTCTTTTCAGCACCCCTCCCAATCCTCATATCCACCAGCAAAGGAAAAAAAAAAGTGTCGGATCTGAAATCTTAAAAAAAAAAAAAATCTCCCCTATTCTGTGTTATTGCCTTTGTGTGTGTTATTGATTCAATATTCCACAATTCCATTGCAGGCTTAGCAACACAAGCTAGAAATACAGCAGGCTTATTCTGAAGATCCAGCACTGCATATTTTACTAAAAATACTTTAACTAAGATTTCAGAGGAAAAGACAAGGCTTGAATATGAGGTTCTGTGAATAAACTACAGGCAGTCGCTGTATTTTTCCCCCAAAGTGGAATAAGCAGAAAATTTATTTGACTAATTTTTTGAAAAATAAAGTATGTAACTGAGGTAAGTAGAAGTACACTAGCAATTGTCATTGGGAAGCTCTATTTGGCATGCGGAACAATGGCAGCAGCCTTGCCCTTGGTGCTGATTTCTGACTATTCTAAAATGTCTCCTCTGAGCCAGAATACACTGGCTGCTACTGATCATGCTGTGAGACACCTGCACTGGCTACTAGGCTTGTCATGACGCACAAAACCCTACCATCTTCAGCTTGACATTGTGCACGTTATAATTATTCATCCAAATGAATATGTCAGAGCAGCAGCAGCAGACCTCTCATCAGAGCACAAGAAAAATACATCAAAACATTATCAACCCAGCAGGAAGACAGGGACCATAAGGAAAATTACCCATTTTTAATACAGATGCCATAAAGCCATGTCTATTATTATTCAGGGCGGGGGGCGGGATGGAGGGAGAACCACCATCAAGCTCAAAGTCCAAAAGTACTAGAAGAACATGAAAAGGAAACAGCTGTTGGGGAAAAATCAATTATGGTACCTGAAATCTATTTATATTCTCTTTAACACGAGTGTGCTGGTATTCTAACAGTGACATTTGCACTGTTTGAGTTGAGGTTCTTGTCAATGTTTTCATTAAGGTGACCTACTGATGTTAAAATTAAATCCCTATCAAATATCAGAACATCATGCTGAATACACAAAGTATCTAGAACGAAAGAGTGTCCATGTGTTTATTGTTGTTTGCACATACGCTTTTCACATGTATGCATATACAAAACATTGGATTTCTTATTGTTTTAAAAGAGACAGCTTGGACTGCAATGTCAGATAATTCTCACTTATTTTTTATTTGATTCACATACATACAAAGCCAATGAAGTGTCAAAGATTAGGATCGGAAGAACTTGGTATATGTCTCTTAAATCATAAAACTCAGATGCAGCAGACTGGTTCTTTCCTTAATTTTGTACTCACACAAGCTTTACACTAGATAGGATACATTTGTATTTTTATTTGGGTATGCTTGTCCACGTAGGAATAATTGCTGTATATACTCATGTAAAAGTCTAGTAGTTTTAGTGAAAAAATTGACCCCCAAAACCTGAGTCAACTTATCTAAGAGTCAACATAATTACTATACTTTAACTTTTATTTTTAAAAAGGAACCATCCCCTGGTGAAGGGCAAGAGTGTAGTTTGTCTTGGAAGCACTGACCTACTCTCTCATACATTCAGCCTTTAGTATGAGCACAGTTATGACTGCCAGAATTTTTAAAGTTCTTTGACATTGTTTTTCTTAGCTTTGTCCTTTACATCCTTTGTTAACACACCCATAAGCTGCATCCTCGACTTATCTGCAGGTCACATCAAAATCCATAATTTTGGCCCCAAAGTCTGCCCTTGACTTATACATGAGGTCAACTTATAATCAAGTATATACTGTGAGTAAAAATTAGCCTTCTGTCAATTACAGGATATGTATACCTTTGAAAGCCCATATTGTTCTGAGAACGATACAGCTGTACTGTGTCTAAGTATTTCAAATGACCCATAACAACAGCTGGATCAGCATAACTTTGCCAATTGTGACCTTATAATGGTGCCAATCATATAAGGCAGTGGTCCTTATGATAATATATTTTAATAACAAATTTGTAAAATATGGTATTTGGGGGAAAAAGAAGCATATTCCCTATCTTAATATTTATAACTGACAATAAAATTGCCTAGATTTTTAAAAAATAAAACAATATGGATGAGACTACTAACCACAATCTTTATCTTGTCAAAACACATTTACAAGTGGGACCTAAAACAACTCTATTGTAGTACAGAGTGCTCCTGACCAGTTTCTCCTTCAGAAGACTTCCTTCTATTCCAACACAACTTTACCATCAGTCAAAGTACATGCAATTGCTATTAAGTATGCTCACTCAGTTCTCACTGGGATGTTTCTGGAGTCTTCACCTCTATTTTTTTAAAAAATTATTTCTTTATTTTATTGATGTATATCCTATGAGCTCAACAATGGCTCCCTTTCATCCTGGAAAGAAGTGACCAGTGGGGTCCCACAGGGTTCTGTCCTGGGCCCAGTGCTATTCAATATCTTTATTAATGACTTGGATGACAGAATTGGGGGCATACTTATCAAATTTGCAGATGACACCAAATTAGGAGGAGTAGCCAATACTCCAGAAGACAGGATTGAAATTCAGAATGACCTGAATAGACTAGAAAGCTGGGCCAACGCTAACAAAATGAAATTCAATGCGGAGAAATGTAAGGTTCTGCACCTAGGGAGGAAAAATGAAATGCACAGATATAGGATGGGGGACATCTGGCTAAATGAAACTATGTGTGAAAGGGATCTAGGAGTCCAAGTAGACCATAAGTTGAACATGAGTCAGCAGTGTGATGCAGCAGCTAAAAAGGCCAATGCTATTTTAGGTTGCATCAATAGAAGTATAGTGTCTAGATCAAAGGAAGTAATAGTGCCTCTCTATTCTGCTTTGGTGAGGCCCCACCTGGAATACTGTGTCCAGTTCTGGGCACCACAATTCAAAAAGGATGTGGAGAAACTGGAGCGGGTCCAAAGGAGGGCAACTAAGATGGTGAAGGGTCTGGAAACCATGCCCTATGAGGAACGACTTAGAGAGCTGGGGATGTTTAGCCTGGAGAAGAGAAGGTTAAGAGGTGATATGATAGCCCTGTTCAAATATTTGAAGGGATGTCATATTGAGGAGGGAGCAGGCTTGTTTTCTGCTGCTCCAGAGACCAGAACGCGGAGCAATGGATGCAAGCTGCAGGAAAAGAGATTCCACCTCAACATTAGGAGGAACTTCCTGACAGTAAGGGCTGTTCGACGGTGGAACACACTCCCTCGGAGTGTGGTAGAGTCTCCATCCTTGGAGGTCTTTAAGCAGAGGCTGGATAGCCATCTGTCGGGGATGCTTTGGGAGTTCCTGCATGGCAGGGGGTTGGACTGGATGGCCCTTGTGGTCTCTTCCAACTCTATGATTCTATGATTCTATGATTCTATGATTCTATGTTTCTTCAGTGCAGGTTACAGCAACAATGAGAAAAATACAATTTAAAACAAAACAATTTAAATACTAAAATACAATTTAAAACCTATCTGTAAGATAAAACAAAGCATCCAAGCATTTAAATAAATATTAAATTAAAAGCCTCCTTCCTTAATAACTGTTCAGTTGCCCAAAGCCTTTCTGAATAAAGTTTTTCTGCTGAAAAAAAGGACAATTGCAAGGGGGGGGCTATTGTCCTGTGGCCCCAAAGTCCATTGTACTTCTATAAACTTCAAGGATTTTGCAGATCTGCTAGTACACAACACTTGTGCATGTACTGTTCTATTTGGGCTACTGAAAAGCTGGAATCCAGGAAAATCAAGATCATTATTAGGGTTATTAGGGTCACAGTGACATTTAACCCATCCCCATTTATACAGGAAATCTAGTCCCAATGAACGTGTACACAATCCCATTGGATGTGTGCACCATCTTTTGTTCACTTTGTGATTAACAGCAGCAAATAATTTGAGATGAACCTTATGACCTCCAAAGAAAGCTGACAAATTTTTCAAAGTATAGACTTAGTTACACCCATTTTCACAGAAACCTGTACTTTTGAAGGAGGTTCGCTGCTCCTGTGTGCTAACATACCAAACAATACTAGCTAGAGCTGGAGATTTATTTCCTAAGCAGTAGGTACCACTAAATTACAGTAAGATGGCCCCATGCTGTGGTGGGAGGTTGACCCATGGAAGAGAGATTCTTTAGATCGGAAGCAACAATATGTAAGGAAATTTGCAGCTTAGAAATTTGCAGATGGGGGATAAGATAAGGGCCTATGAACTGAAGACACAAGGAGTAATGCAAATTAATCATTTTTCTCAAATTAAAATGGGGACTTGCACCACCATTCCCTGCTTGAGAGGGGGAAAATAACTCTATAGAGGCCAGGAAGCAGTCTGTGGAATTTAGAGAGAGGAACTGAATATGCATGCCACTTTTATCTATTGCATAATTTTTCTACAAAGTTTTTTGTTAACTGCTGTCAAATTGACTTCGACTTATGGCCCAATGAATGAGAAACCTCCAAGTTATCATCAACAGCCCTGCTCAGGTCTTGCAGATGCAGGGCTGTGGCTTACTTGAGTCTATCCATCTGGAAAGCAGTCTACATCTTTTCCTACTGCCTTCTACCTTGCCAAATATTGTCTTTTCTAGTGAGTTATATCATCTTATAGTATGTCCAAAGTACATCAGCCTCAGTTTAGTTATCCTGGCTTCTACGGACAATTCAGGACTGATTTGCTCTAGGACCCATTTATTTGTCTTTTTAAGCAGTCCACAGTACGAGGGAGTATCCAAAAATTTTAATGATCACCTTTAAAAAATTTTGACAGAAAGTTTGTTTTGATTTGTAGTTGTTAACTTATCTCTATGTAGTCACTATCTAGATTTATACATTTTCCCCAGCATATCTTGACCCTCCAAATACCTGATATTGTAGAAGTCTGCAGATTGCGCCTTACAAGGGGTATCGTAAAGTAATAATTATCATCCAGAAGTTATTATGGCATATTGATGACATTTTGTCAGTGTCATCATTGGTCCCTAAGTGCACATTGCTGAGAAAATCAACTCATTGCATCCTTTATTTTTGTGACTGGCTGTGCCAGAAGTGACTAAGTGTAAAATCCTTGTCAGGCACAAACAAGCATATAGAAGAGTGGGGAGCAGGACAGAATAGCAACAATATGTGCTGTTTTACTGGTGCTGTTTTGTAAAAGCGCCATATTCTCTGATAGCATTATACAGACAATAAATAAAATGATTTTTAATATAAGAAACTCCTGTAAAATTAAGTATTTTGCATTCTTGCCAGAGGGGGGCATCCCATGAACAGTACAAACCAATAATTCTGTACAAATAATTTATGGTAGTATCTACATGTAACAGGAATGAAAATACTTCTAGCAAGAATGTTTTCTACCAGGTAAGTGTGGGAAATCTATAGCTCTCGTAAATACTACTTTCTCACATATTTCTTTTTTTCCAGATGAACATCTTTAATCAAATTGAAAACTGAATATTCTAAGCCACCTTTATTGACTTCACAAACTATCTGTGAACCTGTCTTAGCTTTAGTGTAATGTCTAAAAATCAGTTAATGTTAGGTTTACATTCTGTAAATCAGAATTAATCACCAGATATCTTTGTGTGAGTTGCTCCTCCCTCTTGCTATGTTAGACAAAACTACAGTGCTTAAAGTTGTGGATATGTTACCTGTAAAAGTCCCTACTATTTTAGTGTCTTCAATAGCCAAGATCTTTTTTCATTGAAACAGAACAGAGAAAGAATAAAGATGTAGAAGTACATCTGGGGAAAGTTAGCTACCCAGAAAGGGATTGTGTACTTTGGCCTCCCAGAAGTGCCATAGGAGGGGGCACAAAACAGTCTCCTTATGAAGGCATCTGTGTTCTCATCCCCTGTAACTGGAACCTAGATATGAATTTTGCTAGTTTGTAGATAGCTAGGGAGGTGAAATGGTTTATCAGTGGAACATCCATTCTGGCAGTGATGTGTAATCTGCTGGCTGAGGATCCATTCTCCTCAATCAATGTCATGCCAATGTCTGCCAGTCCACTTCAGAGCTGTGCTGCATCATTTTTATTTTTATTGAAAAAATGTATATGCTCCACCTTTGTTCCAGTAGGAAATTCAGGAGTCTTTACATAAATCATGCAAATACTCATCTTACACTGATAGTGACAATGTTAGCACAGAGTAGGATTCTAGAATAATCCTGCACTGAAGACAATAATGTTGCACTGAAGGCTGCAATACTATACCCACTTGCTTGGAAGTAAATTCCATGGAACTTCCTTGCACATAATTGTATGGCATGGAAAGTCTTTTTTTTCCATTTTGCATTTTGTATCAAAGTTGCGATGTTGATATATTCTTTCAAAAAAACTAGCTAGAGCATATTCATTAAAAAATAGATAGAGGTATTAACTTGAACCTGCTTTTTAGTCCCAGATTGCATGCACAACATCATACAAAAAGCTAGTGCCAGTTCATTAGACTATGTACATAAATTGTCTTGACTGTCAACAGTCGTTTATTATGAGGATAGTGGTGAGAGAAAGATGGAAAAAGCAAGTGACCCTTGGATGTGAGGCTAGCTTTATGGTTCTTTGGATCCTACATCATTAATATTACAGTAAGTTCAAAATCAAATTAATTGATAGCATTTTCCATGAAATGTAATGTTGGCCACTTACTGTAAATGTTCATTCTTGTTCAATGAGGAAAGCATCCAAGAATGGGTTAAGAAATGGGTTAAGATTCCTAGGTTTGGCAGGCATCATATGGTCTCAGGACTCTCTTTATAGGATACACCCTTTGGGTCCTCCCCTACTACTTCTCATAGCAAAACACAAAAGCAATATGAGGACAATGGCATACAGAGAAATAAGAAATGAGAATATTAAAGGTACCCTGACCTAGGAATTGACAATAATTTTGAACAGTAAACTGCTAAAAACAAGGAAAAGATTCCCATACTGCCTGATCAGGTCTAGATGTCTCCTCCTCAATGAACAACAAAGGAATATTCACAGGAAGTTACCAACATTACACCATCTTTCCATGGAGAAGGCCTCTAGGAATGGCCTTTATCCAAGTTAAACCTGGATTATTAACGACTTGAAGGCACAAAATAAAACCACCAACACCATCTCAGGAAAGCCACCCATGTTGCTTCATAGCTACAAAAGACAGTTAACTTGAATAGAGTATCCTAATCTATACTAAGAAAAACCTGGGCCACTAGAGGAGCAGAAGAGACTCTCACTGCTAAAGCGCATGAACTTTTTTGCAGAGCAATGGTCCGGCTTTTCAAATGTATTACCTTCCTTTGATGACAATGCCAAATACTGTAAAGTTATAACCAGAGAGCCCCCAATGAAAATTTCAGTTCTACCACGGAAAAGAATAAAATTATGTTATATTTTCTAATAAGGAAAAAAAAAATAGATAAATATAGGCAGACAGAGAAATAAGGAGAGTGGAAAAAAGATTTAGTCAACCCTCCATATCCACAAACGTTTTATTCATGGATTCAAGCATCTATGGCTTCAAAATATTCCAAAAAAGATATAAATTCCAAAAAGAAAAGCTTAATTTTGCCATTTTATAAAAGCAACACAATTTTACTATGCCATTCTATTTAATGGGACTTGAGCATCCACAGATTTTGGTATCCACAGGGGGTCCTGGAACTAAACCTCAGTAAATACCAAAGGCCCATTGTATTAGGAATAGTTTCACCAAAGTAAAGAAAGGCTATTCTGGCCATCAAGGAGAGCAAAGAATTGGGGGAGAAGCCAAGGAGTCTCTTACAAGGAAATGTTTAAGACCATATGACTCTGCTTAGCCTGGGCAGTGATGGTTGTTAACTCATTCCTGGATGGCTCCTAGTCCAGTGAGAGAGAATTAGGATCTCAAATTTTATAGTACACAAGTTGCTAGCAGCCTGCTAACTAGGCAAGCTAGTTACAATTGGACATGACAAAAGAAAACTACCTACCTGTGGAATCCAAGAAACACAGAATTGAACTGGTAAATCCACAATACAATCTGGTGGTTCTGCAGGATACTGAGAAGAAAGAAAGTGTATTTTTAAACATTATGAATGATTTTTGCAGGAAATGCAACCAAAGTTAATTTTTTTTAAAAAAAATCAAAAGTAGGAAATAAATAAATGTTGAACCTAAGATGTATCTTGCAGTTTTATAAATGGCAAAGATAGATCACTATGGGGAAGTGCAGCGAATTGACTGCAAAAACAACTTCTCTTTTGGACTGCTTAACATCACTCTACATACTGGGTTGTGTCCTTTTAAACATACTGAAACATTTATGGCTCCCCATTACTATCTCTTCACAGTGAGCCTTAAAATTTGTTAGCTAGTCCTTACCATTTGTTAGCTAATCTGAATTCTGATTGGCGTTCTGATATTAGAGCCCATTGCCTAACACAGTTGCTGTCCTGCTCCCCTCTCAGAAATGGACACACCTTGAGCTCTGGGTGTGAGGCTTATCTGCTGCCGCTGATGCTCCAAGGAAACAGAAAGGATTACAAAAGGTCCCCCATTTTGAGCATGGCTGAGAAGCATGGATTCATATCTATATGGGTGTTTTTAGCTCACAGTGACCAGACATGGTCCTCCTCCTATTCATGGCCTATCCACTATTTCAACCTCCTGTTCAGGAGGGATTCCAAAAGATCCTCCATTTTGGGCAAGGCTGAGAAGATAGATTTAATATTTATCTAAGTGGTTTTTTTGTTTTGAGCTTTTATTTGATCAGGCCCTTGTGTGTTTCTCCCCGGGAAGTCCTGCCCCTGGAAACCCTACCCCCGGAAGTCCCACCCCCTGTAAGTCCCATGCCCAGCACTACCCAGCGACACCCAGTGCAGGAACACCACTGAGTTTGGGCACTCAGTCTCTAAAAGGTTCACCATCACATCTATGTTATACTAAGTTATAATGTTCTTCATGCTATTCACAGGCCTCAAAGTTGGCAACTACATAAGGCTGGACTGTAGCACTATGTTCCTCCCTGAAGCAGGACATTTTTGTCAAGTGGGGATTTCTTGTTAGTTGATCCCAACCATGCAATTCAGCTTTGCAAAATCTTCTGACAACACAGGCACTTTCTAGTTGTACTGCTCAGTATTTCTCCTACTATTACCACTACACAAATTTTACACTTTGAAAATAAGGAACAGCACAGAAAAGTAAGTTTGGCTGTTCATAAAATAGGAGCACTGATGAAAAGACCACTACCTTTCCCCTAATCCACCCTAATAAAACTCATGATTACAAGGCAGAACACTGACATTTGAGATGTTAAGAAGAAGTGAGGTTAAATATAAATACAATTTAAACCTTCCCAAATGAATCCACCCAACATTAATCCTGGATATTTGCCACTGACTAATTTGAATATATTATCCTTCTACTTTGTTTTCTAATGCTATGGCCCCTGCTAAACTTAATTCAGTAGTAGACCACATCCAATTGGCTTTTATGGTAATGAAGTTTAGCTTCTCTATAACTTTATATCCGCTTCTGGTAATCTCTCACTGATTCTCATACCTGTTTCTCACTCATGTTATACTTAAATTTATTTTTATTTCTTTGGCTACTTGGTATTCAAATTTACACTTATATTTTATTATGTCTACCATGGTTTATGTTCCCTGCTGTACTTTTCATTTTTAAAGGAAACTTTTATTGCCTGCAAAAGCTCTTATGCATTCTCATTTCATCATCTTCTTTTCAGTCCGTTTCACTAATGACTTTTGAACAAGTTACAAAATGAAGCGGGGGAGTGGTTAAATAAAATCTACTAAAACACAGAAGGGAAGACATGAATCATATTCTTCTTAATACTTTATATTGTAAATTATAATACTTTTTGGATTAAATCACGTGAATTTCTGCAATCTCTTGATCCTGAACAAAACAAAGTTTGGCTTGATAGGCTTTCAGCTTGTAATACATTAGAACAGAGGTGAGGGATCTGTCTGTGACAGACAGATCTATACTTCAAGTAACAGACTAATATCTAATAACTAATAATAACTAATATCAAATGGGAATTAGACCAACATCTAATCCTCATTTGGCAGTGTCCATTTTCAGATCTTGTGGCAGTAGAATCCATAAATTAATTGCATGTTATATGAAGTAGTAATTTCTTTTACCTGCCCTAAATCTACTGCTAATCAATTTTATTTGTGCATTCACAGATTTCTAGTACTACTTGTGAGGTGGTGGTAGCAAGTTTATCTACTTTCTCTACATCATATATAGTTTTATAAATTATCTTTTATAATTTATGGATTAATTTATAAAGGGACCTTTTAATTTGATTACCCTTTTATAATAGCAGGTTGCTAGTTTAGAGAGGGTTAATATTATTACTATTTCAACACTATTAGTATTTTGTCATTATGTTTTGATTGCACTGTTATCTTCTGTGCGCCTCTTGTTTAAAAAATAGGGGAAATAACTTTTGGCGAGTGATCACACAGAGTAGGAGAATTCACCCAAGAAAACACCGGGGAGTGAGGAGGTATGACAATAGCACTCTCCCAATTTCCTAATCCTGATTAAAAGATTGTTAGTGTTACATGTAGTTCACAAACATTTCTCTCTAGTGTTACTGAAAATAATACAGTATGCCTCAGATTGCTAGAACACCTCTTCAAAATATGGAAATGATCTTATTATAATACAGAGTGGGACTCAATCAAAGTAAAGCACTTTTTCAAGTCTGATCAATGATAATGATTTCAGTGAGATAGTTAATATATTTGTATATATCTTCCATGCAAAACAATGTGAGTGAAATGTGTTTAATCTTTCCTGGATCACTCCTATGGCTTTCACTTCTTTAAATTATCTAGAACATATGAATGAGCAACTTGATTCAGTGTATTTATTACATATATTACTATAAATCAAATTCCCATGTCAGTAAGCACACGTTTTATATATTAATTTTCTCCCATGGCAAGTTTAAATGCCAGACACATTTTTAAAAAGGACAAGCACAATTGATCCTTTCATCACTATAATCTTGTGAAACAGAGTTGATTGATGACCACTAGTTACTATTAGATACATGGATAAGCTGGTCATTGCACAGTAAAACTAAAATAGTTACTTCCCTATTGAACAACATATTCACTTTAAATAAAACAATATATATGTGTGTTCATGTGTACAGCAAACAGAGTTTAAAACACTCTTGGTTCCTGAAAGAATCTGTATTAATGGGATCATTTTTTATGTATGATGAATACCTTAACACAGAGATAAGCAAATGTAAGAGGCTAGGGGGCCATATCCCCTCAGCTCAAAAATGCCCTCTAACACCCTTTAGGGACAGTGGTGGCTGTTTTCACTATGATTCTTCATTTTAGGCAAGGAGAGGCATTTTTTTCACAACAGGAATTGACTAGAAGTTACAAAAAAAGGGACACTGGAGTGTCCTGAGGGTTACAAGGACAGGTGCATGAAGCTCAGGGTCACAACTTGCTCACAACAGCCTTAACATATAGAATCAAAGATTTAAAATCTACCTCTCAGTAAACTTATAGAAAGCATTTTTTTAAATGTACAAACTTCATCGAGAACCTTTTCTTCTTGTGGGTTCTCAGGATGGGCTGATGAGCCAGACAGCAAAGTACACTGTTGTAGAAAGCAAATTGTAGAAACCAAATGAAACTAACAGTATTTTAATATGTATTTGATCCCGGGAATAGTCCTTCCCAATAGTCAGCTTCTAAGAATGCATCAAAAGACTGAACTGGTACAGATGGCCCCAAAGGTGTGTTATCTAAATGCCATGCCTCCACACCATCCCCAAGCCAGTGTATTGTGCCAGTCTATTTTAGTCCCACTGTCTTTTTCAACAAGAGCCTTATGGGTTACTAAGATCATCACAAAAAGCCGCTCTGAGTTCCCCAATTCATTTTCCTTTAAGAAAGAGAAGGAGGAGTCTCTGTCCGTGTGCTTGGGTGAGATCTAATGTAAACTTAGTATTGAGCCATTCCATTCTGGGAGTCACTGCTGGGAGAAACCAGACCTCTAATACTACCAGAAGGCTTGCAACGGGGCGCAAATTTTAATTTTTCTTATCTAGTCAAGGAGGTTTTTGGAGAAGAGAAGCTGGCCTAAAACATTGTTGGAGGGAGGCTCTTTAAATTTTCCACTTTTCTTTTCCTTTCTTTGCTTAAGGGGCCAGTGGGGACCTTTGCTCAGAGGAAGTAAGTCAGAGACTTGCCTCTGGAAGGAGCTAGTAGACAGAAGCTCTCTACATAACTACAGGCCCTGTAACTTGAACTCAGTGTCAGAGCTTGGGGACAAAGCCCAAGTTTAGCAAGGGAAGCCCATAGTCTTGTTTCAGAGCCTCCTTAAGACTTCTCAGTATGGACACTGAAGGCCCTGCAGCAGTCACCTGCAACACTTGTGGGATGTTTGTCTTCTTGCCTACAGATGTGGGGAACTACACCTGCCATAAGTGCAAGTTGGTTGCCCTCTTAGAAGAGAAAGTACAGCAGCTTGAGGTCCAGGTATCTGCACTTCAGTATCATAGAGACCAGGAAATTTTCCTGAACAGAGCAGACCAGAATGTCTTGGATGGGAAACACACAGAGATAGTTGCTGGGGTGGAGGAGGACACTCCACATACAACAGAGGTAGATGCTTGGAGGAAGGTCACACACAGTAGTAAGGAAACCAGGGAACGTTCTGTGAGCAGCTTACAGCTACAGAATCGCTTTGAATCTCTATCTGTTATCAGAGATGATGAGGAAAAGCAGCACGGACAGACGTCAGGGACAGAGCAGGGGAGCCTGAGAGTATCACGAAAGGAAACAGACACTGCTAAGCCTCGGAGGGGGGACATGGTGGTGGTGGGGGACTCCTTGCTGAGAGGTACCGAAGCAGTTGTTTGTGGGCCTGACACGATGTCTCGGGAGGTGTGTTGTCTCCCTGGGGCAAAGATCTGTGATGTGACGGAGAGGCTGACAAGACTGGTCAAGTCTACTGACCAATACCCCTTTCTTTTGGATCATGTGGGAACCAATGATACTGCAAGGCACAGCCTTCAGAATATCATAAGGGATTATGAGGCTCTGGGAAGGAAGCTGAAAGAGATGGATGCACAGGTTGTCATCTCATCTTTTATCCCAATTGAAGGGCATGGTCCAGGAAGGGAGAGGAAAATAGCAGAGGTGAATAACTGGCTCCGTAGATGGTGCTGCCAAGAACGGTTTGGATTCTTGGATCATGGGCTGCGGTTCCATGAGAAGGGACTTCTGGCAAGGGATGGGCTGCATCTCACGCCAGTTGGCAAAAAAGTTTTTGCCAACAGTCTCAAGAATCTGATCAGGGGGTCTTTAAACTGAGTTATGTGGGGAAGGGAGACAGCATTGTGGAAGGCAAAAGGGCTGGAAATAATAGTCAAACTGACATAGAGGGAACAAGGCAAACAGGGCAAGGACCCAACGATAGGAGGCAAAAAAATGTGCACAGGCAGCAAGTGAAGGGGACACATGGTCTTCAATGTCTCTAACACTAATGCACAGAGTATGGGAAATAAGCAAGACGAACTTGAACTCCTAGCACAACAAGGGAAATATGATATAATAGGCATCACTGAAACCTGGTGGGATGAGTCTCACAATTGGAATGTAGAAATAAAGGGATATAACCTTTTTAAGATAAACAGGCCAAACAGGAAAGGAGGAGGAATAGCATTATATGTCAGGGATATTTACACCAGTGAAGAGATCCAGGAAATCAATACTGGAAGCCAGATGGAGAGAATCTGGATAAAAATTAAAGGAGAGGGAAATAACAGGGATGTTACTGTGGACGTCTACTACAGACCCCCGACTCAGGCAGAGGAATTGGATGATGCCTTTCTAGAACAGATAATCACACACTCAGAAAGGAGAGATGTATAGTGATGGGTGACTTCAACTATCCTGATATTTGCTGGAAGTCAAACTCAGCCAAATCCTCAAGGTCTAGCAAATTCCTCACTTGCCTGGAAGATAATTTCATTGTCCAAAAGGTGGAAAAGACAACAAGGGGATCAGCTATTTTGGATCTGATAACCAACAGGGAAGACCTAGTCGATGGGGTGCAAGTGGTTGGATCCTTAGGTAGAAGTGATCATGTTCTCCTGGAGTTTGTTATATAGTGGAAGGGAGAAGCTAGGCACAGTCAGACACGCACTCTAGATTTTAGGAGAGCTGATTTCAATAAACTTAGAGGAATACTGGGGGTGATCCCATGGTCAGGAACACTAAAAGAGAAGGGAGTTCAAGACGGATGGGAGTTTCTCAAAAAGGAGATACTGAAGGCGCAATTTCAAACAGTTCCAATGAGGAAGTAAAATGGAAGATGTCTCAAGAAGCCAGGATGGATGACTAAGGAACTTTAAACTGAGATAAGTTTTAAACAGAACATGTATAAGAAATGGAAAAATGGGGAAATCACCAAAGAGGAATTCAAAAAAATAGCCAGCATATGTAGGGATAAAGTCAGAAAAGCTAAAGCACAGAATGAACTCAGGCTTGCTAGAGAGGTTAAGAACGATAAAAAGGGCTTTTTTGGATATGTCCACAGAGAGGATATGTCCACAGGGAGAGAGAGAGGCTTGCCACCTCCATCAGGCCTGGCCTACAGTAAGCAGATGTGCCCTCCCTTCACCATCTTCGTCATCGAAGGGAGAGAGAGAGGCCTGCTATCTCCATCAGGCCTGGCCTACAGTAAGCAGATGAGCCCTCCCTTTACCATCTACGTCATCAGGGGGAGAGAGCGGCCTGCCATCTCCATCGGGTCTGGCCTACAGTAAGCAGATGAGCCCTCCCTTCACCATTTTCATCATCGAAGGGAGAGAGAGAGGCCTGCCACCTCCATCGGGTCAGGTCTGAACTAAGAAGAAGAGCCCTGCCTCCAGTCCATCTGCCTTGGTCCAGGCGTCAGAGGTAGAGAAGAACTGCTGGACCTGATCCCCTTCCGAATCACCATTCCCTTCTCCTTTTGTGTCGTGTCTTTTTAGATTGTAAGCCTGAGGGCAGGGAATCGTATAATTAAAAATAATAATTGTAAGCCGCTCTGATAGCCTTTAAGCCTTTTGCTGACCTGTGGCGAGTTCACCGTAGAGTATTATTTGGGGAGGCGGTGGTCCTCCATCCTGGAAACATGCCCTGCCCAGCGCAGCTGCGTTTTCAGTAGCATGGCCTCAATGCTGGTGATCTCTGCTTGCTCCAGGACAGCAACATTCGTCACATAGTCAGTCCAGTGTATGTTTAGGATTATTATTATTATTATTATTATTTATTTTATTTATACCCCGCCCTTCAGCCCTATAGGCTATCAGAGCGGCTTACAATTATTATTTTAATTAGACAGTTCCCTGCCCTCAGGCTTACAATCTAAGAAGACACGACACAAAAGGAGAAGGGAATGGTGTTGGGGAAGGGGATCAGGTCCAGCAGTTCTTCTCTCCCTCTGAGGCCTGGACCAAGGCCTCAGATGGCATGGAGGGAGGGCTCGTCTTCTTAATCTAGGACAGGCTCAATGGAATTTGGCCTGCCCTTTCACTCCCTTCTAGGTGACTAGATGGTGTAGTAATGAAGGGAGGGTTCTTTCACTTGAGGAGAGGCCTGGTGATGTTGCTAGGCCTCTCCTAGAATCCTTTCCTTCCTCCTAGGCGACCAGATAGATTGTGCATAGACAGCACTGATGAAAGCGTTCAAGGAGTCATAGATGTTGGCGATAGGTGACCCATGATTCAGACCCATAGAGGAGAATGGACAGTACAATGGCTCTGTACACACTGATTTTGGTGCTTCGCCTCAGGTGTTTGTTACTCCAGACTCTTTTGTGAAGCCTTCCAAATGCACTATATGCCTTTGCTAATCTGTGATCGATCTCTTTGTCAGTCTTGGCATCTGAGGAGATGATGCTTCCCAGGTAGGTGAACTCCTGTATGGACTTTAGTACAGATTTGCCGATGGTGACATGGGGGTGATAGTGCTCTTCCTGTGGTGCAGGCTGGTAGAGGACTTCCGTTTTCTTCAGGCTGACTTCCAGCCCAAACAGCTCTGCAGCTGTTGCAAAGCAGGATGTTAGGCGCTGCAGAGCTGCTTCTGTATGGGCAACAAGGGCAGCATCGTCAGCGAAAAGCAGCTCACAGACTAGATAGTTTAGAGTCTTTGTGCGAGCCTTCAGACGGCTTAAGTTAAACAAGCTACCATCAGTACGGTAACGTATATAGATGCCGTCTTTTTCTTCGAGATCTGCTGTAGCCCTTTGGAGCATCATGCTGAAGAAGATTGTAAATAGAGTTGGAGCGAGAACACATCCTTGTTTCACACCATTAGTTATTAGAAAGGGCTCTGAGAGAGCATCGCCATATCTGACTTGTCCTTGCTGGCCCTCATGTAGCAAGATGATCATTTTGAGGAATTTGGGGGGACATCCTAGTCGTTCCAGGATCTGCCACAGTCCTTTTCTACTCACAGTGTCAAAGGCTTTGGTAAGGTCGACAAATGTTACATAGAGTCCTTTGTTTTGCTCTCTACATTTCTCTTGCAGTTGTCTAAGAGCAAATACCATATCTGTAGTGCTCCTTTTAGCTCTGAAGCCGCACTGACTTTCAGGGAGAAGTTCTTCTGCAATAGCAGGAACTAATCTGTTCAGGAGTATCCTTGCAAGGATTTTTCCAGCAATGGAGAGCAGTGTTATACCTCGATAGTTTGAGCAATCAGATTTTTTTTCCTTTTTTCTTATACAAGGTGATGATAACTTATCTCGGAGATCTGATAGCAGTTCACCTTTTTCCCAGCAACTCACAAGGAGCTCGTGGAATTTAGCATGGAGTACATGACCTCCGTGTTTCCAAGCTTCAGGTGGGATTCCATCAATCCCGGCTGCCTTGCCATTTTTCATCTGCTGCATGGCCTTAATGGTTTCTTCCAAAGTGGGAGCCACATCCAGTTCATATTTCATCGGTTGTTGTATCATATGTTGAATATCTGGGCCTTGGACTTCTTAGTTGGCACTGAAGAGATTTTGGAAATGTTCAGCCCATCGATTCAGGATGGAGTCTTTGTCTGTGATTAGTGTTTGACCATCCATACTATATAAGGAGCTTTGGGCCTGGTAAGTAGGTCCAAACACTGCTTTGGGAGCTTCGTAGAATCCTCTGGAATCTCCCAGATCTGCACAACATTGTGTCTTTTCTGCTAAATTGATCCACCTTTGGTTCTGAATGTCTGAGTTTTTGTTGGAATTTACTGCATGCGAGACGGAAGGCTGCTTTTGTTACATGGCAAGATGGCTGAGCGAGGTGCGCTTGATGAGCAGTTCTCTTCTTTGTCAACAGCTCCTGGATCTCTTGATTGTTTTCATCAAACCAATCTTGGTTTTTCTTGCGAGAGAACCCGAGGGATTCTTCCGCAGACTGCAGGATACTGTTTTTGATATGTTGCCAAAGCACTGTAGGAGAAGAATCTAGAGGATGGTCTTCAAGTTTTGATTGCAGATTTGCCTGGAAGTTATCTCTCATGGCAGCTTGTTGAAGATTGTTGACTTGGAGTCTCCTCTTTAAGATGCCACCCCTCTTAGGTTTGAGCTTAAGATGAAGATTTAGTTTGCATCTTACAAGGCGATGATCTGTTTGACATTCTGCACTGGGCATCACTCGAGTATGACGGACATCGCGAATGTCTCTCTGGCGCACCAGAACATAGTCAATGAGGTGCCAGTGTTTGGATCGGGGATGCATCCAGGTTGTCTTCAAACTATCTTTCTGCTGAAAGATAGTGTTTGTAATAGTCAGTTGATGTTCTGCACAAAATTCTAGCAGGAGGTGTCCGTTATCATTACAGTTTCCAACTCCATGCTTGCCTAGAACACCTTTCCAGGCTTCAAAGTTCTTACCTACTCTGGCATTGAAGTCACCAAGGATAATGATTTTATCTTCTGCAGGGACTTTTTGTATGAGGTGGCGTAGGTCTGAGTAGAATTTGTTTTTCTCCACAGGGTCGGCTTGCATAGTTGGGGCATATATACTAAAGAGAACAACATGAGGGAGGCGTAAGGAGATAATGCGATCAGAGGGACCTGTTGGCAGGGTTTCGAGTTTGGAGGCAATGGAGTTTTTAATCATAAAGCCTACTCCTGAAAGATGTTTTTCAGTTTTTAGTTTGCCAGACCAGTAGAGTGTATAGCCAGCACAGTGTTCTTTAAGGCTGCCTTCCTCAAGGAGACGAACTTCACTAAGGTCAGCGATGTCTATATTAAGTCGTGATAGTTCATGGGCTATTAGAGCAGAACGACGCTCAGGACGTCCATTATCAGCTGAATCTTGCATGGTTCTGATGTTCCAGCATGCAAGCGTCAGTCTGTTTGCATCTTTGGAGGCCGGTGCGTGCCTTTCTACCTTTGTTTTTGTTTGACCGCATCAGAAGATGCCCGTTGACCGCGGCTCGCCAACTGGGTGGATGGAGATGAGCTTTCTTTAGGCCACCTTTTCTAGGCCCCTCTCCATATGGAGCAAGCAGTGCTCTCCTTAAAAGGCTGCTTGGTCATTCAGGATGCTGCCGAACAAGACTGTCATCTCCCGGTCAGTCTCGAGCGACCAATGTCCTGAACCGCCTGCATGCAGGGTTGGGTCTGCGGCTTCCAGTGCTTCTTTCACCTGCCGTTTCGTCCCTCACCTATCGCTACAGGACATTTTGGGGGGGGGGGATCGGATTGGATGTATCCTTCGAGCCTGTGCAATGGATTTTTCTGGTGAAGCAGCGTGCACAGAACTGGCCTCACCCTTTAAACCAGAGGTTCATCTGCTGGGCCAAGCAAGCAAGGACGGTGGCAGCGAGATCCTCGGGTCGTAGGTTTGATTAGAGTTTCCTTCTATTAGATGGTTTACCTTCCAGGGTTAGACGAGCACCATCTGCCCGGGTTTGGGATTGGAGTTTTCCTTCTCCTAGGATGGTTGCCATAAGGCTAAAGAGCCCCTCCTGCCCTTTGACGCTCTTAGTCTGACCCTTCGGTTGTGACCTGTCTGGCATGGGAGGCCCTACCAGTGGCTATTTGTGCCACCGCCAGCATAGCTCACAGCTTCATTAGGGTACGTAAGCCTCTTCCCCACAACAAGGGGGCATCAATGGATAGGTAATAAATAATAAATTTATTTATTATTTATTAATAAATAAATAATAAATACATAAATAAAAAGGAAGAAGAAGGAAATGGTTGGGCCACTGCGTGCAGATGATGGCAAAATGCAAACAGGAGACAGAGAAAAGGCAGAATTACTCAACACCTTCTTTGTTTCAGTCGTCTCAGAAAAGGCAAAGGGTGCTCAACCTAAGGATAATGGAGCAGAAGACAGAATAGGGGAATTTCAACACAGAATAAGTAAAGAGATAGTACAGGAATACCTGGTTAACCTAAATGAATATAAGTCTCCAGAACCAGATGAACTACATCCAAGGGTATTAAAAGAACTGGCAAATGTAATATCAGAACCACTGGCAATAATCCTTGAGAACTCCTGGAGAACAGGAGCAGTCCAAGCAGACTGGAGGAGGGCAAACCTTGTCCTCATCTTCAAAAAGGGACTTCCGGTGGCATGGCGGATCGTGGACCATCTCTTTGATGCCGGTCCGAGAGATGATCACCATCAGCGAGGTTTAGAACAGACCGGGAGTCGCAATACCCGGCAAAAATTGTCTCCGAAGTGGAGGAAAAGCTGTGGAGCTCCAAAGGAAAGCCTTATTTGCCCGGGCGTTCCCGATCTTAACCGATCCTGTCGGAGAGGACGGGGAGAAGACCAGCTGCGGAGGAATGGGCCGCGGAGGGCCGCGGCAAGGAGTCACCACACTCGCAGAAAGGTAGCCGCTTAAGCGGCAATAGATCCGCCCCCGCTTTTTTAAAAAATATCAGCTCTAACCGAAACAAAATCATCTACCAACTAATGTTAAGATTTATACTTTCTATGTTCGCGATCCATCTCCAGATAAGAGGGAAACTCCATAAAAGACTGGCTTGGCAATTAAGCGAAGATTCGCCCTCCACTCCGAATTGGCTGAGAGTTTTTGCTTTCAAGCCGCTTGGAGAGGGAGGGTTAAGGGAAAAAAAAACGGAGAGACTGAGAGACTGAGCTTGAGACAATGTATCTACTAAGACACACACAACAATAACAATAATGGATAAGAAGTAACAGATCTTGCGATTGGACTCAAGTGTGGCATACAATGTAAATTGAGGATAAGATATAAAATAATTAAATTGGAGATTCGGAGACACAGATGGACTGATATTCGAAAGGGGTGCTTTTGCTATCCCAATAATTAACTTTGTTCAAAGGATATAATAGCAATAAGAATCATAATAAAATAAGGAAAAATTATCTGGACACTTATCTGGAAGAGGTAATCGAAGGAATTGAAACTGACTACAAAACTTTTTTACAGGACTTATGAGACATGTCTGGACACTGTTCCCTAATTAAACCAGATTGTGATAATTAATAGGAAATCTTGCAGTTTATCAATTTTAGTGAAGTGGATATAAATGAACTGAAAAGGACTGTTACACTGACTGACGATGAAAAAATAGACCCTAAAAAAGAATCTATTCTTCCAACGGAGAGACTTAAATTAAAAGGCTGAGCGAACTGTGGAAAGTGTTGGAGTGGCGGAGAGAGAAAAGTTTGAACTTTAAGACTCCTATTGGACTTTTTTTTTTTTTCATCTTCTCCTCTTTATTTTCTCTGTTAAGATCTGGGTGGTTTCTTGGATAAATTGGGTAAATTGGATAAATTGGAACTGGGAGATTTAGAATTACACTGTGAATTAACCCCCCCCCCCTTTTTTTCCTTCCTCTTTCTTTCTCCTTTTTTTTTTTGTTTCCGCTTGTTCTTTGTCTCCGCTTGCTTCGCCCTTCCCAGATATTCCCCTCCCTCCCCCTTATCTGATCTTTAGTAGACAATACTTATTTTTCTTTCCATTTTTAACTCTTGGTGTTCTCTAAACTTTTTGAATAATGTGAATCCGCTTATTGTGGGGGAGGAAATAAGTTAAAGACATTTTAAAAGTTTGCGAACTACTAGGACTACTTTAGATTAACTGTTGTGAATTTTGCTTATTGAGAATTTTGACTATTGTTTGAGAATTGTATCCTTACGCTTTTTAGCTGTCGCCATTACTATTTGAATATAGATATTTAATAGGGGTAGAAAAAGAGACAAACCTTGGGCACGTCCTTGAAAAAGAGAAGGAGTCTACACTCTAAGCGAAGCTAAAGGAGGGAGAGGGAGGAAGGGAGAGGGAAGAAAGGGGGAAAAAAAGCCACAGTTATACTCAAGATATAAGGGGATAGACCAGAGAGGAGAGAGGGAAGGGAGGGAGAGGAGAGGAACAGGAGAAGAGGAAAGGGAAAGAAAAGAAAAAAGAGGGGAAACTATAAACTAAAACATCAATACTGAAAATTGATCCCGACTTAAAAATACCATTAACTAATTAAAACTAACTAAATTAAAAAAAAAAAAGGAGAGGGAACAAAAATAATAATAATAACAAAAATAAAAATATAATAATAACAATAATAATAAGGAAGAAGAAATAAATAGACAACACATTACTCAAATTAAATAACAATCTATTCAAATAAATAAATAAACATTAAACAAATAAATAAATTATAGAAAATAAATACAATAACAGTAAACTTACTAATAATAACAACAACAACAATAAAGAAGACGTGAAATTAGACCCTCACTTTAAAATTTATTGTTACCCCATTATAGGTTATTGATACTTTACTACAGGAACTGAAGCTAGTGGTCATTCATAATTTAAGGCGTGAGATTCGAACCTGAACCCTTTTTTAGCGACTACCACTATTAGTGATCACTTATTGTATCACTAAGTTTATTACTGTTACTATATTCTTTTCCCTCTTCTTTTCTCTCTACTGCCCCTCCCATCATATCAGTAAAACATGGCATCTGGGAGAAGGAAACAACAAACACAGCTTCCGTTCCAGAGGAGACCCTCTCTAGAAAACATGGAAAAAACCTCAGAACAATTTATGCAAATTATGGACGAAATAAAACGCTCGAAAGAAGAGGTAAAGCAAGAGATGAGAGAGATAAGGGATGAGATGAAGGCAGACCTAAAACGGGAGACGACCTTGATAAGACAAGATCTGGGTAAAATTGACAGAGATGTAAAGAAGGTGACGAACAAAGTAGAGAAACTTGAAAATAGCACTCTTAATTTGGGGAATCAACTGGACGCTACTAAAAAGAACCACTATGAAGATCACGAAGCTATCTTGAGGTTAGAACTTAAACAGAGAGAATCCTGTGTAAAACTTCGAGGGGTGCCAGAACAAGAAAATGAGAACTTATACGAATTTCTGATTCCTTTCTTGGAAAAATATCTGGACCTACCTCCCCAACAAACTAAATGGGAAATTGACAGGATGTTTAGATTGAACTCCAAGATTGCTAAAGAGAAAAAACTTCCCAGAGATATTATTATTTACTGGGTCAGAAAACAAACCCGAGACATGCTTCTTCAAAAGAATTTCAAAACGAAATTGGTTATACAAGGTCAAGAAATTCACGTTTTCAAGGATGTGCCAACGAAGATCTTACGAAAGAGAAAAGACTACAATTTCCTAACGGACCAACTGAAATACTACAACGTTCCTTACAGGTGGGAAGAAATAGAAGGAATTACAGTGACATGTAAACAAAAACGATACAAGTTAAATTCAATCGAAAAAGCGGGAGAGTTTTGGAAAAGATTCAGGAAAGAGATTGAAAAAAGTAAAGTAAGAGACCGCAATCCAGAAGTACAAGACGAAGAGGAGAGAGAACCAAGACAAAAGATGGGATGAGTACCAGAAATGGTTAAATGAGAGGGAAACAGGAAAAATCGACAGAAAGACTGAGAAAGTTGATAGAGATGCGGAGGATGAGATAAAAGTGAGTGAAGTAGAAGAAGAGGAGGATGAAGAATCTAGATCAGATTTGGAGGACTCAAGAGGGGAAGGAGAAACAAGAGAAGAAGAGGAGTCAAAGGACGAGTTAGAAGAAACCTAATAATCTAAATCAAAGAGCGAGGTAAAAAGTATAATTGTTACATTTTTTATTTCTTTTTTTTTCTCTTTTTCCTCTTCTCTTTCTCCTCTCTCTTCTTTCTCCTTTTCTCTTTGCTCTTGATTAATTTTCAAGTCTAATTTGTACCCATAATGAAGATTATAACGTGGAACATTAAGGGGCTGAACTCGCCAACCAAAAGGAAAAAAGTATACCATTATCTCGAAAAGGAACAATTTCAAATAACATGTTTACAGGAGACACGAATTCGGGAAAAAGACAAAAAACTCTTTAAAAATTCAAGGTTAGGGAATGAATTCACCTCATCTGCAAGAAACAAAACCAAAGGGGTGGTGATATATGTTAGAAAACCTATTGAAGCCAAAGAAATATTGAACGACAAAACAGGCCACTATGTAGCGGTCGAGGTGACCCTTAATAACAAAAGAACATTAATTGTAGGGATCTATTCCCCCCAAAATAATAAAGGTAAATTTTTCAAAGAGATCCATGATAAGATATCCCAACTTGATTTCGAAAACATAATTCTAATGGGGGACCACAATGGGGTTATTAACCCCCAATTAGATAGAAATTCGGGGAAAAGAATTAGACATGATCAGGGTAAACTCCCCAAAAGTTTTTTTAGGATGTTAGATGATTTGGGAATGTTAGACACTTGGAGACACTTTAATGGCCAAAAAAAAGACTATACATTTTTTTCAAATAGACACAATTCATTATCAAGAATTGACTTAATAATAGCTACTAAATCCATGATCCAGGATATTAGTAAAAATGAAATTAAGCCCAGAATCTTCTCTGACCACAATCCGGTAGTTATCTCCTTTAAAGAAAAAAATTTAAATTATACTTGGAAACTAAAGGATGAACTTTTAGAAGATACAAATATTGTTAATAAAGCTAAAGAAACTATATTAAATTTCTTTCGAGAGAATTACAATGGTGTAACGAAAACAACTGTAATATGGGATGCGAGCAAAGCGGTGTTACGTGGGTTCTTTTTTAAACAGGATGCAGAACGGAAAAAAAAGAAAAAAGAAAAATTAACACTATTGATAGAGGCTTTGCAAGAAAAAGAGAGTAAACTTAAAGAAAACCCTAGTAGTAGAGAATTAGCTAGAGCTATTAACGTATTACAAAAGCAAATATCCTTAGAAACAGTATCTGATATAGGAAAAAAACTTAAGCTAGCTAAACAGAAAACATTTGAACATTCAAACAAAATAGGGAAATGGCTAGCTTATAAATTAAGGAAAGAGAAGGAATCAAAAATAATAACGAAAGCAAAAAAAAGGATATACTATTAACATCCCAAGAAGAGATTAAAGAAACCTTTTATGAATTCTACTCGAATTTATATAAAGAAAGCCCAATAGATATGGATAAGATCACCAGCTACTTTAATGATTTGAAGTTTCCAATCCCAGACAAATACCAAGAGAATATACTGAATAAACAAATTACGATCGACGAAATAAAGGCAGCTATTAAGAAAGCAAAGGTTGGGAAAGCACCTGGACCTGATGGATTTACATCCAAGTATTACAAAACTTTTATAGAGGAATTAATTATCCCACTTCACCATACTTTCAATTCTATCTTAAGGGAAGGGATCCCCAACACTTGGAAAGAAACTGACATAATTCTTATACCGAAAGAAGGAAAAGATAATGCTGAACCTAAAAATTACAGGCCGATCTCCCTCCTAAACCAAGATTACAAGTTGTTTACATCTATTTTAGCAGAGAGGTTAAAATTATCCTTAAAAGCCTGGATCGACGAGGACCAAAGAGGCTTCCTTCCAGGAAGGTTTATGAGAGATAATTTGCGGATGGTCCTTAATGTATTAGAATACTATGATAAACATATTGGAGAGAAGCTAGCTTTGGTATTCGTCGATCTTGAGAAAGCTTTTGATTCCGTAAATTGGATGACTTTAAAGGTCTTAATTCAAAAAATGAATCTAGGGGATAACTATTGTAATTGGATTAATGAAATTTACAAAAATCAAGAAGCAAGGATTTTAATTAATGGGGAAAAAACGGAAAAACTAGTAATTAAAAGGGGTACACGACAGGGTTGTCCCCTGTCTCCGCTTTTGTTTTTACTAATCATTGAAGGATTAATCTACCAAATCAAAAATGATAATAGAGTAAGAGGACTCAAGATTAAAAATCATATCTTTAAGATTAAAGCGTATGCGGACGATTTGGTAATAATCTTAGATGATCCGTTATCAAGTATTTCCCCACTATTAGATATAATTAACAAATTCGGAGAGGCAACAGGATGCAAAATTAATATGGACAAATCAACAATAATGACCAAGAATCTACCCCAAAAAGAAAAACAACTATTGGAAGAAATATCAGGTATTAAAATCCGTAAAATGACAAAATATTTGGGAATAAATATTCCCCATAAAAATGTCAATCTCTTTGAAGAAAATCATGCGAAGATATGGAGAGAGATAAGGAAAGATCTAATTAATTGGAATAAACTGAATTTATCCTTACTAGGTAGAATCTCTGCTTTCAAAATGTCAGCTTTACCTAAAATCCTGTTTTTTTTCCAAATGATTCCTGTGATAATAACAGACAAAACCTTTAAAGACTGGAATAATGAACTTTCTAAATTTATTTGGAACGGGAGGAAACCTAGGATCCGTCTCAAAGTACTACAAGATTCAAAGGAAAGAGGGGGATTGGGAATCCCAAACCTGAAAATTTACTATGAGGCTTGCAATCTAACATGGACGAAAGATTGGGTAAAATTAGATGATAATAGATTACTGGAATTGGAAGGAGAGAATTTAAGGTTTGGGTGGCATGGATATCTTGGTTATGGAAAACTGGAATGTAATAAGGGCTTTAACGAACATTGTATAAGAAGGCCACTTTTGAAAACGTGGAAAAGGCATAAATCCAAAATAATGAACAAATTACCATTGTGGCTATCGCCCCATGAAGCTTTTCATAGGACAGAAATGTTATATAAAGAAAAATGGCTAATTTATAAATCCCTATTAAAACTCCAAAATAACTCATACAAATTTAAAACTCAAGAAGAACTGCAAGAAGAGGGTTATAAAATAAACTGGTTCACTTATAGACAACTTAAAGAAAGATTCCTAAAGGATAATAAAACTATAGGTTTCGAAACTAGCGAATCTGAAATAAGTAGAATTTTATTAGGGGGTCCGCAAAAATCAATACAAAAATTATATAATGCTCTTCTGAAAATAGAAATGGAGGACGAAGTTGTGAAAGAGGGAATGATTCAATGGGCCAGAAATATTGGTCATCCCCTTGACCTAGATCGCTGGGAAGAAACTTGGGCCAAAATACCAAAATATACAGTCTCGCAAAACCTGAGAGAAAACTATTACAAACTGTACTTTCGATGGTATATGTCCCCCACAAAACTATGCAGGAACTCCCTGTCAAAGCATCTCCGACAGATGGCCATCCAGCCTCTGCTTAAAGACCTCCAAGGAAGGAGACTCCACTACACTCCGAGGCAGTGTGTTCCACTGTCGAACAGCCCTTACTGTCAGGAAGTTCTTCCTAATGTTGAGGTGGAATCTCTTTTCCTGCAGCTTACATCCATTGTTCCGCGTTCTAGTCTCTGCAGCAGCAGAAAACAAGCTTGCTCCCTCCTCAATATGACATCCCTTCAAATATTTAAACTGGGCTATCATATCACCTCTTAACCTTCTCTTCTCCAGGCTAAACATTCCCAGCTCCCTAAGTCGCTCCTCATAGGGCAGGGTTTCCAGACCATTTTAGTCGCCCTCCTTTGGACACACTCCAGTTTCTCCACATCCTTTTTGAATTGTGGTGCCCAGAACTGGACACAGTATTCCAGGTGGGGCCTCACCAAAGCAGAATAGAGTGGCACTATTACTTCCTTTGATCTAGACATTTTATTCTATTGATGCAGACAAAAATAGCATTGGCCTTTATAGCTGCTGCATCGTACTGTTGACTCTAGGGGTCTTTAAGCAGAGGCTGGATGGCCACCTGTCAGGGATGCTTTGATTTGGAGTTCCTGCATGGCAGGGGGTTGGACTGGATGGCCCTTGTGGTCTCTTCCAACTCTATGATTCTATGATTCTATGTTCAACTTGTGGTCTACTTGGACTCCTAGATCCCTTTCACACATAGTTTCATTCAGCCAGATGTCCCCCATCATATATCTGTGCATTTCATTTTTGCGTCCTAAGTGCATTACAGTGGTCCCCCGGGATACGAATCCCCCGGGTTAAGAAAACCCCGGGATCCGAAACCGGCGGGACCAAAAATTATCCCCCGGGATCCGAAAAAAAGGGACGTCCCTTTTCCTCCGAGGCCAGGCTTCGGAGGACAAGGGACGGACTCCCACCTCTTTTCCTCCGGGGCCAGGCTTCGGGGGACAAGGGACGGACTACCATCCCTTTTCCTCCGAGGCCAGGCTTCGGAGGACAGGGGACGGACTCCCATCCCTTTTCCTCCGAGGCCAGGCTTCGGGGGACAAGGGACGGACTCCCATCCCTTTTCCTCCGAGGCCAGGCTTCGGGGGACAGGGGACCGACTCCCATCCCCTTTCCTCCGAGGCCAGGCTTTGGGGGACAGGGGACGGACTCCCATCCCTTTTCCTCCGAGGCCAGGCTTCGGGGGACAGGGGACGGACTCCCATCCCTTTTCCTCCGAGGCCAGGCTTTGGGGGACAAGGGACGGACTCCCATCCCTTTTCCTCCGAGGCCAGGCTTCGGAGGACAGGGGACGGACTCCCATCCCTTTTCCTCCGAGGCCAGGCTTCGGAGGACAAGGGACGGACTCCTCCGCAGTTGAGGCGAAAGGAAGGCCCGATCCGCCGGATCGGGCCTTCCTTTCGTTAGGCGCGGAGGCCCAGCCTGGCTGGGGAAGGGAAGGTTCCCTTCCCCAGCCAGGCTGGGCCTCCGCGCCTAACGAAAGGAAGGCCCGATCCGCCGGATCGGGCCTTCCTTTCGCCTCAGCCGCGGAGGCCCAGCCTGGCTGGGGAAGGGAACCTTCCTTTCCCCAGCCAGGCTGGGCCTCCGCGGCTGACGAAAGGAAGGCCCGATCCACCGGATCGGACCTTCCCTTCCCCAGCCAGGAGGCCCCCGCGGCTGACGAAAAGAAGGCCCGATCCGCCGGATCGGACCTTCCTTTCCTCAGCCAGGAGGCCCCCGCCAGGCCAGGCTTCGGCCAGGCCTCAGAACGGATTACCTATTTCCTATGGGAAATAGGCCCCGGGTTACGAAATTTTCGGCTTACGAAAAAGGTGCCGGAACGAATTAATTTTGTAACCCGGGGGACCACTGTACCTTACATTTTTCCGCATTGAATTTCATTTTGTTAGCGTTGGCCCAACTTTCTAGTCTATTCAGGTCATTCTGAATGTCAATCCTGTCTTCAGGAGTATTGGCTACTCCTCCTAATTTGGTGTCATCTGCAAATTTGATAAGTATGCCCCCAATTCTGTCATCCAAGTCATCAATAAAGATATTGAATAGCACTGGGCCCAGTACAGAACCCTGTGGTACCCCACTGGTCACTTCTCTCCAGGATGAAAAGGAGCCATTGTTGAGCACCCTTTGAGTTCGGCCAGTCAAGAAGTTACAAATCCATGTAACAGTTAACTTGTCTAGCCCACATTTTACAAGCTTGTTTGCAAGAATGTCATGGGGAACCTTGTCAAAGGCCTTACTGAAATCAAGATATACTATATCCACAGCATTCCCTTCATCTACCAAACTGGTAATTTTATCAAAAAAAAGAGATCAGATTTGTCTGGCAAGACTTGTTTCTCTGAAACCCATGTTGGCTTTTTGTGATTATGGCATTCCCTTCTAAATGTTCACAGACTCTCTGTTTAATTATCTGCTCTAGAATCTTTCCTGGTATTGATGTCAGACTAACTGGACGATAATTGTTGGGGTCCTCTTTTTTCCCCTTTTTGAAGATGGGCACAACGTTTGCCCTCCTCCAGTCTGCTGGGACTTCTCCTGTTCTCCATGAGTTCTCAAAGAGTATTGCCAATGGTTCCGATATTACATTTGCCAGTTCTTTTAATACCCTTGGATGTAGTTCATCTGGTCCTGGAGACTTATATTCATTTAGGTTAACCAAGTATTCCTGTACTATCTCTTTACTTATTCTGTGCTGAAATTCTCTTATCTACTGACCAGTAGAACTTCTGTTTTGGTTAAACTAAACCTCAATTTGTTAATTCATTTCCAACCTCTGTTGCTTTCAGACAGTGATTCAGGACTGGATAGCCATCTGCCAGGTATACTTTAATTGCGAGTTCCTGCATGGCAGGGGGTTGGATTGAATGGTCCTTGTGGTCTCTTCCAACTTTATGATTCTATGAAATCCACTGCAATCTTGGCATCAACTTAGAAAAATAGGCAGAAAGTACTGAAACCTTGTCACCAAATTGTTGGTGACCTTCCTAAATGACTTCAACTAAATGTTATAAAGTACAGGAGAAGGTACTGAGTCTCAAGGAATCCCATTAAGCTAACTGCCATGAAGCTGAACAGTAGTCCCCCAACATCACTTCCTCGAAGCAGTCAGTAAGTCCAGAACCACCCAAAAATCTGTAACCCTGATTCACATTTCCGGCAAATGGTCAAATCACAGAGTTGGAAGAGACCACATGGGCCATCCGGTGTCTGTTTGAAAACTTCCAAAAAGGAGACTCTGCCACTCTAAGGCATCGTGTTACCCTGTAGAACAGCTCTTACTGTCAGGATGTTCTTCCTAATGTTTTAAGTGGAATTTCTTGTCCTGTGGTTTGAATCCACTGCTCCACATCCTAGTCTCTGGAGCAAAAGAAAAAAAAAACTTGCTCCTTTTTCCATATGACATTCTTTCAAATATTTAAACATGGGCATCATGCTACCCCTTAACCTTCTCTCCAGGCTACCCATACCCAGCTCCCTAAGCCACTCCTCATAAGGCTTGGGTTCCAGACTTTTCATCAGAGGCACCAGGTTGCTCTCCTCTGGACACACTCCAGATTGTCCACATGATTCATGAATTGTGGTGCCCAGAACTGGACACAATATTCCAGGTGAGGTCTGATAAAAGAGAATACAGTGGTACTATTACCTCCATCAATATGCACACTATACTTGTATTGACATAGTACAGAATTGCATTGGCTTTCTTAGACGTCTCATCACATTGACTCATGTTCAGCCTGTGGTCTAGTAAAACTCCTAGATCCCTTTCACATGTACAGTGGTCCCCCGGGTTACGAATACCCCGGGGTACGAAAACCCTGGGGTACGAAAGAGCCGGGGCCGGAAAAACGGCCCCGGCTTACGAATAAAACCCCGGGATCCGAAAGAAAAAAAGCCGCGGTCCCTTTAAATTTGCCGCGCGGTCCGGCAAATAAAGCGGTCCCCCGGGAAACGAAAATTTCCGGGTTACGAAAAGTAATCTGGAACGGATTACTTTCGTAACCCGGGGGACCACTGTACTGACATCAAACCAAGTGTTACCCCATCCTATATATGTGCATTTCATTTTTACACCCAAGTGCAGTATCCTACATTTCTCCTTGCTGAAATTCATTTTGTTAGTTTGGCCCAGCTTTCTAATTTATTATTGTTATTTTGAATTTTGATCCTGTCCTCTGGGGAATTAGTTATTCCTCTGAATTTAGTGTCAAGTTACAATTTGCTAAGCATGTCCTCTATTCCATTATCTGAGTCATTGATAAAGATGTTCAATAGGACCGGGCCCAGGACAAAGCTCTGTGGCACCCTGCTAGTCACTTCTCTCCATGATGAGGATGAACCATTGAGTACCCTTTGGGTTTGGTCGGTCAACCAATTAAAAATCCACGCAACTGTTGCATTGTCTAGCCCAGATTTTAGTAGCCTTTTTGCAAGGATATCATGAGGGATCTTTTCAAAGGCCTTACTGAAACCAAGATACACTACATCTACAACATACTGTGGATATTAACTGATAATAATGTTGCTAAGAGGCCTGCTAATGCCATCAGAGGAACATTATAAGGAGACTATCTCCTTATATATAAACAGACACACACACAAACCTTTGGCTTCTGCGAAAAACTCCTTTACAACCTGCTTCTCATTCAGAATTTGGAGAACTAGGATTGTGGCCAAATTAATGAATCGATTTCTGGGACTTTTCTTCTTGTCCAACAAAAGGCCATGTCTTGGGGGATAAAATCCAACTGGGAAGCCATCTAATATAGACCTAAGCTCCATGACTGATCCCTCAGATAAAGGGGTTCAAAACTAACTAATCATTAATTGAAATGAAGAAACTTAATCCCCACACCAAGCCAGAAGCCTCTAAGTAGGATAATGAATACTTGCTAGTTGGTTTTTTCCTATGAGGGATTTCTGGAAGTTTGAACCATGCTGCATAAATTTAAGCAGAAAGAAAAAGTAATGAATCTTTATAAGATTAATAAATGTTTTAAAACTTGCTTTTACATATACAAATCTTAATATTAATTTAATCAATCAATATCTAGGAAAATCATGCCTGAGAGGAAAAAAAAGTCATGAAAATATATGTTTCCTTTCCCCAATATCCTAAAAACATTCACCTTTGGATTTAATTTCAAGGTGATCAGATGATCCCGACTACACGAATCTTCTGCTTTTAACTTTATGGTGTTAAAACCAGGATCCACAAACACAACTCTGGAAGAAAAAGGAACAAGTTTTGTTGTAATTTTATTTGTTACTTACTCCTATTAATCTGTTACAAATAAATTAATCAGAAATCATGTGTATGACAGCCATTTCTGCTGTTGCAGATTTATTGCTGTTAATACACCAGTCAGCTGCTTAATGCAGTCATATATCTCTGGGTTATTTACACTATGTGTCAGGGCTCATGCTGTGGTCAGTGAGCACTATGTTTCAGTTTTTCTTCCCTGGAACCTTTGGCACACACAGCATGTTCCTGTCAGCTTCTACTTATGTACACATTAAACTTCGTGCCAACAATTTGATCCATTTCTTCAGTTTCTTAAAGTAAAAGACTTTTCCCTTCAATTCTTCAACAAACTTTTCACTATAAACACTGTAGAAAATTCAGTACATTTATCTGTATAGTAAAAGTAATCTTGGAAAAAAAACTGTTAGGAGTTGAATAAGAACATCTTCGAAAACTGTGATATTTAAACCTTCATAGAGAATTTAGTCAACAACAGTCTATGCACACAGCAGTCCCACTGAAAACAAGTGAGATAGCACAGAGAGAAGTGGATATAAGCAGAGACTCTGATTTAAACTCAGGGGCAAAACAGTCATCTTTTCATTTCAGCGCCAGATTGGGGCCACAGCAACGCATACCACAGCCCCTATTGGGCAGTTTGCCAGCTCAAACAGAGGCAGCAAAATGCCGCTCCATTTTTACAGCCAGAAAAAAGGTGGTTGCATTTTTCAGAGCCCCTTTGGTCATGCGGCGTATAAATGCCATGCATAAGGAATCCTGTGATGCCACCCGCTGTGTGGTCAGGCAGGTGGCATGATGCTGTTGTGGGGGCAGCATTGGGATGTGCGTCGTCCAAACACCATGCCACCACACCAGAGCTTCCAGCTGATCTGTTTAGCCCCTCAGTTTACAAAGCTACAATGGGATGTCAATTCACAGAATTTAATGTACAGTCATGACCCCAAAATGGCTGGCATTTCTCATACTCTAAGGAATCTGAATTCTGCACTAGCATAACATTTAGAAAAACATTGCTACTGCAAACAAGATTTGCTCAGATAGGCTCTTCTTCATATTTTTATGTGCTAAGAGATTTGATTAAGATGACAGTTCTAAAACAAACTCTATTTAAAATGCAATAACACATTATTTTGTTTCCCAGTACAACCAATCACAACCAAAACGGAAAATTACTTAAGAAACAGGCATGTTAAATCTGAAAAATGCTCTTTACTAATAAACAGGGCATACTTATCCCAGCCCAATGTTTCTATGTCTCCAATAAGGGCAGAGTAATACTGTGGAGGTGGTGCTGTGTGCAGTTCCTGTGTATTCTTCAAAGCCAATTCCTGTTAGAAAATACACAACATTATCTTATACATTTGTTTGAACTGAGCAGCTGAACTGACTAGAATAATACACAAGATCTACAAGGGCACCAATGAAGCCACTGCTATTTATGCTATCTATGAGTCCATACTTGCACTTATTGAAAAGTTCAATTGGAAAAATAAGCCAGTCATAATCACATGCTGGAAAACCATTATTTCGTCAGAATATTAGCTCAGCACTTTCCAACATAACTTGAATGCCACAGATTGCCTAATTAATACTATCCTTATTCCTACACTTAAGTGAATAAGGTGTTTTAAATTGTGACAATTCATTAAAGAAGCCTTTCTCAAGATTTTTACCGTGTAGCAACCTCTGGAAATTTTACAGGTGTCAAGTGTCCTCTGAATAAAATTTATTTTATCTATTAAAAAAGTTTATTCTCCTAGCAAGCTCTAAGTAACCATGGTTGAGAAAAGCTGAATTAGAGAGTAGCATGCCTCTCTCTCTGTGCCAGATACACTAAGACAGAGTGGATAAAGCAACAGATAAGGATGTGAGGAACTATTTCACACTACTCTATGCTAGCTATTTTCTTGCTCTGCCTGCTGTTTCCTGTACTTTCGAAGCAAAGGAATTGGGGAGGGGGGGGGATGGGAATGGAGGTGATTTTTTTTTTATCAATAGCAAACCCTCAGGCAGAAAGCTGGGCCCTTCAGAGTTGAAAGCTGGGGTCCCCCTCTCCTTATTGGCTCCCCTTATTGGCTTCTATGGGAGTTACTGACAGTGCATCCATAAACATTCACCAGTCCCAAAGCAACTTCAATTCCTTCTTGAACTTTTGTTTCAAAAATTTCACATGCCATGTGAGAGCCAGAGAAGAAAATGAATTATTTCAAACATAATTTTATTTCAATAGCCTCAGAGTGCAAGGTTAAGAGACTTAAGCCCTAAACCGATGGGCCAAATGACAGGTTTCCAGCTGTGTTCATGGTGTAGCATTTAGATTACACATGCCCTAAACGCAGCCAGAAACTGCACCGGTGCCATGGCTTCTGGAAAGAACCAAGCCAAAAAGGAGCAGAAAAATCCGCTCCTTTTCAGCAGCCCTGTTCAGGATGTGACAATGGACCGGACTGGGGCCAGGCACATGCTATCACTGCACACCTGGTGCACACAGTGCCACAGCAGACCTTTTGGACCATCTGTTTTGGGCCATAAATAAGTATTAAGGCATGATGTATATAGAGAATAGTTGACATATTAGATATCTGATCTTTTAAAACTAGAGATTCCATGGATTGAACCTGGGATCCCCAGTGCTTGCTTACAAAATATGAAGCCTCATGCTGATTTTAGTTTAATTAATTTTCAGTCCTAAAATTCCAGCTTCTGATCATGATTGATTTAAGTCAACTGATTTCACTGGAGAAGTGGTAGCACTACATGATAAACCAGAATTCTGCAGAAATGTGCCTTGTTGGGATGAGCCAGTTTAATGGCTTTTTTTCTCCATTATCCATTTTGAGAGAAAGATGAGATATTTACAATAACAATAAATAAATAAATAAATACTATCAGGTTAGGACATCATGGTAAAAAAACACATACAGCCACCATCATTGTGTGTATAAACAGTCTAGGACTTACAATTCAACTCCATACATGCTAATTATGGTAAACACATCAGTTCTTTTGGTTTCTCCTATCATCTGTAAACCAATGACACTCAGTTGTATCTTTCCACCTCTGACCTTTTGCCGGGGCTTGAATAGCAAGTTTCATCTTGTCTGGCTGCCATCTCTCAGTGGATGCGGCATCGGCGCTTGAAGCTCAATATGTCTAAGACAGAGCTTCTCATCTTTCCACCAAAGCCCACCCTTCAATACCCTTTTCTGTTTCTGTTGACAGCACTTCTATTCATCTGGTTCAGCAAGCCCGCAGTCTTGGTTTCATTTTTTTATTCCTTTCTGTCATTTATTCCCCAGATTCAGGCCACCACCAAGACCTGTAGATTCTCTCTTTACAACATTGCTAAAACCCATCCATTCCTCTCAGCCTCCACTGCCAAGACTCTGGTCCATGCCCTAGTGGTCTCACAACTAGATTATTGTAAACTTCTTCTGATAGGGGTTCCTCTCTCTCACCTCCATCTTTTAATCTCTGTCCAGAAATCAGCTGCACATATTATCACATCCGCTTGCCGCTTTGACCATGTTTCTCTTCTTTTATCCTCCCTTCATTGGCTCCCCTTCCTCTTCCACATCCAGTACAAGCTTTTGTTGTTGACTTTCAAAGCCCTCCATGGACTGGCCCCTCCTTACTTGTCTGAACTTCTTTCTCCTCATACTCCTTCTTGTACCCTCAAGATTTCCACTGCCCTGTCCTGGATTCGTCCCTTCTCACTTGCTGCCCCTCACTCCTGGAACCTTCTTCCCCTACATGTGTGCCTCATCACTTCTCTAACCAGATTCAAAATTAATTTAAAGACTATATTGTTTAGGGAAGTGTTCCAGGATTGTGCCATATGTCCCAGGATGACTCATTTTAACTATGTATTAAGAAGCTGAGCCCTCCCTCCAGTCCATCTGCCTTGGTCCAGGCCCCAGAGGGAGTGAAGAACCATTGGGCCTCATCCTCTTTCCCACGACTTTTCCCTTCTCTTTTTGTGTTGTCTCTTTTAGATTGTAAGCCTGAGGGCATGGAACCGTCTAATTTTAAGATTGTATGTACAGCACTGTGTAAATTTACAGTGCTAAATAAAGGTTAATAACAACAACAATAATAATAATTAATGTGTTGAATAGGGTTTTGTGATGTCATGGATTTGTATTTCAAATAATATGAGAGAAGCAACCAAGAGTTGTCTTAAATTGCAAATTAACTGCAAGAGAGAGGAAAATATTCTCTTGTACAAAAGAGTATCTTGCCATTATGAGGCCACTGAAGACGTTGCACCAGTGCTGACAAATCACAGAGCACTGATTTGGTTGGAGGAGGAGAAGAGAAACATCAAGCTGCAAAAATGCAAGAGGAATTTGCAGAACCACCAGAAAAAAAAAAAAAAAAAAACAGAGATGCCAATGGAGTCTGCAAAAGTGCCAGAGTGACTCCCAACAGATCAAAAGGATGTGAAATAATGAGTTTTAAAAGAACCAAATGGAAAAAAGCGAAACACTCTGACTAAAAGCACACTTTTTAAAAGAGCCATTAAACAAATGGCTGTCTTAAAAGGAAGACATATTTAGAAAATTCCCAACCATTGGCATAGTTCCTCCTTGAAATATATTATAATTAATTCCTTGTATACCGTTCAAGAAGAGTTTGTCAGTGACTATCTTCAAAAGATGGAAAATGTGAAACATTTAAATATGAAGGGTAATATGATACCAGTGCCATTGCAGTTTCCAATTTTATTTTCATATTCAAGTTCTAAGAGCTTACTGGGTGATAAAACGCAGTCATTCACCCCAATAATATTCACCCAACACTATTCTTTATGCTGCACTGTACGGACAAGTGGCACCCTGTCCATGCATAATGGATTGAAACCAATAGCTATGCCATAGGAGATAACCAGACAGTTTGTCCCAAAGTACAGGAAGCAGAGGGCTCACCCTTAAACAGTAATTAAAACACAGAAAGGTAGATGAAAATGAGATCATCAAATTCTTGCTGATAGCTTTTAAAGGGCCACATGGTAATTAAGGTATGAACAGAATGACACCACTCAATAGAAGCAGCATGCACATGCTCCATGAATTATTTTCATACATCTATAATGTGGGTTATTTGCAACAGGAGATGTTGCTGCTTTGATTAATATGCTCTCTCTAGGAATCTCGAGGTTATCATCATCCAGTGCAACTCTGCCAGAAGTTGAGCATAGAGTTGTACTGGAAAACCTAGAAGGTCCTAGAGAAACCACTTCTCTAGGCTTTTGTAGGTCCTCCAGCATGATTCTACAATCAACTTCTGGTAGATGTTGATGATAGTTGCATTGCAGGACCTGGAGAGTCCTAGAGAGGTGTTCTCTCAAGTAAGAAGAATTTTTTATCTGCAGTTTTTCCACATTCATGGGGGTCCTTCACCCCGAACCCCAGCAAATGTGGAGGGATCACTGTAGTGATAATTTCAAGGGAAACAATGTAAACATCCCACCAGTGGTCATCACAATTCTTTTGCTTAAAAACAACATGAAACAAAGCAACTAATTTAAAAAGAAAATTAGGTAATACAACAAAATATGTTTGTGTGTGCACGCACTGCTTTCTGTACATCAGAGACTGGGAATCTGTGGCCCTCAGGATGTTGAACATTCTGCCAGTCTGTGGTCAGGGATAATGAGAGTTAGAATCCAACATCATCTGGCATGGTAGTTTCCCTATAACTGCTCTAAATGAGGAACAGAACAAAAATTCTACTTTGAAATATCTTATAATAAGGTCATAATGGGCAAGAAAACTTAAGATTGAGGCCAAATGTTTCTCACCCAACCATATGAATACTGATCCTACTCAAGAGGAAGTAAAGGACCCAAAGGAAACAAAAGTGAGGCAATAAAGTAAGTAAGTGACATTTCTCCCATTCAGATTTAATGTAAATACTCAAAACAATAAACTAGTAAAACCATCTCCCATACCAGCTGCATTTGCATAATTATTTCTAACTAGAGGCATTCCTCATTTAACAAGGCCTCTGAGAAAAAAAAAAGCTTTTTACAAAATCATTTTATGGCTGTCCAGCTCCTTTCTTTCTTGTCTTCTGTAAAGACAGATTTTTTTCCCCCGTATAATCAACATTGGGACAATGGTGACCAAGGGATGGAGATACACAAACTTTTGATGGTGGGTCACACAAGCATACCTGTAGTAAAGAATGCAATAAAGCTTGAGCAGGGAAAGAGCAGTATTCTACTCTAGCCAATTCAACCATAGCATCCAGCTGTAGCCATGTGTGCCTCCTGACAACAGGCAAGGTAAACAGCAGTTGCCTTTGGAATCTATTACTGAGCATGAAACCAGGTGTCACTAGCTACCCCCAACCATGCTGAAAAAGAACAGATCTAGAAGCTGAATTTTGGAAGAAGACTTAAAGTGGTCTCTCGATGATTCTAAATATTTTTGTTTACTCATGTAATGCTTACCTCAGCTGGTTGCTTCATTTCACATGTGCTTATCTTTAGTGCTGAAGTAAAAAGGTCTGCTGAAACATGTCAAGCTGCTCTTCTTTTTTGTGATGTGGGAACCTATCCTTATTCTTTACCTGATATTTCTGCCGCCCTGATACCAAAGTCTGGATTAAAGAAATCATGCCCAGGGACATATTTACTTTGTTAGCTGAGGTATACATGTATTAATGTATAATGAATGCAACAGCATTGGGCTTTACTTTACCCTGCCAAGTCCGTGCTAAACATTCTTCTAACAGATAACATTCTGCTGTTATTAAGGTTAATTAACAGGTGGTCTCTAACTTAAAGAAGAAATTTACTTCCTCACCAGAACAGTCTTCAACTCCACCATGAAACTGACAAGATCCGAGGAGTGCTGCAACCTCTGAAAAACATATTTATGTTAATTGCTCAATATAGTTTGCTATTATTACATTTTGATTAATCACTGTATTTTACTAGACATGATCTGTCTTTTTCAGCCACACAGCAGATGAATGACACTCTTATATCTAAGGTATATCATACAGCACAAGTGATATTTAATTACTCATAGCTAAATGCATGAGTAACAGGGATCAGAAGGAAGCAGAAACCTAAAGTTCTGACTTTTGTGTCACAGCCCTCCTTATCCACTGATGTTTTTATCCACGGATTCAAGAATCTACTGCTTGAGAATATTTTTAAAATATAGAAATTCCAGAAAGCAAACCTTGATTTTGCCATTTTACATAAAGGATACCATTTTACTATGCCACTGTATATAATGGGACTTGAGCATTCACAGATTTTGATCTCCATGGAGCATCCTAGATAACTCCAGAAGATACCAAGGGCCCTCTAAATTACTCTCTGAGAAAAGATAGCATACTTCAATTAACAAAGCCTTCAACAATGAAGCTCCTTTTTACAAGGTCTTTTCATACCTAGCCAGCCCTTTTGATTCCTTATTCTCTCTCTAGCTGAAAGGTTTTTTTGCATCATCAGCATGGCTGGGATGCTGAAGGAAGGGTAGAAGCACACAGATTTTGGTTGCAGAAGTGTGTTTGCAGCGAACAACACAATATAGCTTGAGATGGGAAAGAGTGGGATTGTACCATAGTCTGTCCACAACAGACAAGTAAATAGAAGCTGTCTCCAGAATTCCTTTCTGAGTCTATGTGAAAAGCAAAACAGGGTGGGGGTGGAAAAGCAGATAAGCCTGCCTGACCCAACTACACCTAGCATAGTTGTTGTTGTTTTTTTAATAGATGTGACAATTAAAATGGAAATCATAAGAAGAGTGCAGGTGGGTGAAAAAAAAAGTCATCCCTGTATGCACATTGGAAGAAGCCTTCAAGTGGTCTCTAGAAGGTTCAAAGTGTTTTTCTTTACTTATACAAGGCTTACCTGTCCTGATTATTTCATATGTCTTATGCCTATTCTTAGTTTTGAATTTAAAAGCTGCTGAAATATGTTGCACTGCTCCTCTTTTTTGTGGTACAGGAACCTATCCTTATTCTTCCTGGATGACCCTTTTGGTCTCTTCCAACTCTATGATTCTATGATTCCTGTTTGTCTGCCTCTAGCACCAAATTTTCTGTTAAAAGAAGTAATGCCCAGGAACATCTTTAGATGAGGTATACCTATAGAGCAAATTGACTCAAATGCAAAACTCTGGGGCTATGTACACACTGCAGAAATAATCCAGGCTAACACCACTTTAACTGCCATGGCTCAATGCTATATGGGATCCTGAGAATTGTAGTTTTTTGTGGCACCAGAGCTCTTTGACAGAGAAGGCTAAACATCTCACAAAACTACAATTCCCAGAATTCCATAGAACTGAGCAATGATAGTTGAAGTGGTATCAAACTGGATTATTTCTGTGGTGAGGCTGCAGCCTAGGTGGATTATAATTTATATCACATACTTCTGGTTAATCATGGAGCAGAATATATACCCCTTGTTCAGAGGTCATATTTGTACTCTTCTTACTTCCACCCATTTTTTTTTCTTTTCAGTTCTTGAAATATTCCCTTCATAACCTTGGGAAGAGTACTATTTACATCCTAGTTTTTTCTCTCAACCCAATTCAGTTCCAATCTTGTAGATCTAACTTTTCCTGCAACTTATACCTTTGCTCCAACTTACATCTGACAGCAGCTCTAACTCTCTCAAACTTCACAGCATTTCCCATACCACAATCTTTCCTGCTTAGTCTGCCAAAGGCACCTGCTTTTCTATGGTTTAGACTCAACTGCTGCCAATCTAACTGCCATTCTAACATTGGGCCTGGCCTCCAAGTAGAAGAGTCCTCCCTCCTTGACAACACCATCTGGCCTAGGAGGGAGTGAAAGGAGAGGCTTAGCAACGCCATTGGGCCTGGCCTCAAGTAGAAGAGCCCTCCCTCCTGACAACACTATCTGGCCAAGGAGGGAATGAAAAGAGAGGCCTAGCAACACCATCGGGCCTGGCCTCAAGTTGAAGAGAGCCCTCTTTGCATGACAACACCATCTGGCCTAGGAGGGAGTGAAAGGGCAGGCCAAACTCCATCGGGCCTGTCCTAGATTAAGAAGCAGAGCCCCGCTCCAGGCCATCTGCCTTGATCCAGGCATCAAAGAGAGAGAAGAACTGCTGGACCTGATCCCCTTCCCCTCCACCATTCCCTTCTCCTTTTGTGTCATGTCTTGTTAGATTGTAAGCCTGAGGGCAGGGAACCGTCTAATTAAAAATAGTAATTGTAAGCACTCTAATAGCCTTTAGGGCTGAAAATATAAATAATAATAATAATAATAATAAGTTGCACATGTACTTTTTCTGCATAGCCCTGATGAAATCATGCATCCCAGTATGACCCTAGCTTTTTGTCTTCTTACACCTCCTCCTTTCTGTAAGTATAAATGTGTTGTTGTGTACTGTGACGACAGGTTAAAGATCTCCATTTTTGTCTCCTGATGGGACATGTGTAGTGATATTTTGAAGAAGGACATGTGGTAAAACATTGTTGAAATAATTCTCCTGAAATAAGGTGCCACTGAGATCACAAGTAAACTATGGTAGCTATTTTTCTACTATATTTTGATATAGTAACTAGATGTGAATGCGATATTATGTACACACCTGTTATTTGCATTTAAAAAAACATTTGCCTGTTTTTAGCATCAATAATAAAGATACAAGGGAAAAAAGTAACAAAAATATAATAGAAATAAATATTATTTTTAACATAAATACCAAATACAATATATTTTCTTACATTTTGAAGACTCCATTAAGAGAAAGAACTTTGATATCTGAACACTGGAACAATACAATGATGCAGATGAGATAGTTTTCTTTATCATATGAACTACACTACGAATAGCAAACTTATCATGGGGTTTTCTTGCCAAGATTTGTTCAGATGAGGTTTGCCATTGCCTTCCCCTGACAGCATTGCCCAAAGTCTCCCAGTGGGTTTCATGGCCAAGCGAGGAATCAAACCCTGGTCTCCAAAGTCATAGTCGAACACGCAAACTACTACACCACACTGGCTCTCATGACTATAACATCACCATCCTATAAATGCTTCCCAGCAACTGCTACACAAGAGACACATTGCACTGAGTGACTGAAAGCTCCATCTTCTATTAATTTATTCAGTCCCCTTCTAAAGCCATCCAGGTTGCCAGGCATCACTAATTCCAGTGTAGGAAATACCAGTTTAATATGCACTATGTGTAGTAGTACTTCCCGTTATACTTTAAATATCTGAATGGATAAGCCAAGCTTCTAATTTTTTAACAGAGACGGAAAGGTTTCTCCTAATCATGCATCCTTTATAGCCTTTCATGTTTTCCCCAACTTCTCTTTTTCCTAAACCAAACAGCTCTAAATCATAAGGCAGTTGATCTAGGCCCTTGGTCAATTTCTCTGTCAGAAAAGACACACAGAAATAGACACACACCACATACATTTTCAGTCAGATTACTTCCCCATAATGCAGGATCAGTGTCATAATCTGATTCACTTCAGAGGTGATCCATAAATCATTTACTCTGGTGTATTCCTGGAGAAAAATCAATAGAACTCTTGAAGATAAGACTCATAAATAAATGTGATGTGGACTGTAGATCCTTCCACCAACAACTGTAACAATTCAAGCTGTTAACATTCAAAAGTTTTCAACTGCATGTTTAATTAGCATACCTGTTTTAGAATCTGTTGATAGCCGTGTAACAACTTTTTCATTTGCCAGCTACACTGGATCCTATAATATATAATATTACTCATTAAGTAAACTGGGCAACTAAACACTCACTGAGTCTTTAATACTTTAAAAAAGATCTTTAATGTACCATGCTCCTAATTCTCAGAAAGAATTGGCACGACAAGGCGTTGGTCTGGATGGCACTTGTGCTCTCTTTCAACTCCAGGATTCTATGATTCTGTAATTTGTTATTAGCCTGAGGGCAGGGAACCGTCTAATTATAAGTTTATATGTACAGCACTGTGTAAACCTACAGCGCTATATAAATAAAGGTTAATAATAATAATAATAATAATAATAATAATAATAATATAAAAATTATTAGTTTAAACACAAGTAAAAAAGTGACTTGTATTGAAAACATTTCAGCATTCTACATTATTTTGAAACTAACAATTCCTATGAAATACTGTAATTAATTTTTCCTGAGACTGCCATATCTGACAGCGTATTCAGTTGAGATTCAAGTATCATTTATAACAAAACATGAACAAAAATGGATTTTAGAAATCCAACTGGTTATTGCATTTTCTTCATATAAACTTTCATTTCTTATATTAGACTACAGAGAAGAAGAATTCAGAGATAGCTGTGTTAGTCTGGAATATCAGTGTGCAAAGGGATCTTGTAGCACCTTTGAGACTGTGAAAGATGTTGTTTTTGTAGATTCAACTGTCAGACTCAAAAGCAGTACAATGGGGAGGAATTTTCTGAGATTCAGGCCTTTTTTTGTTTCAAGAATCAAAATGATACAAAAACACTTAAATTTGTTTTCTTGTGTTAATTTTTCTTTGGTAATTATTATTTTGGCACTTTAGATAGATATATTTGGACAAAATAGTATTCTAATAGAAAAAAATTATTGGGGCAAACTTTTTACGTCCTTGGCACTTTTTTATTGAACAAAAGGAAACTGGAACTACCAATGACTGAAATTTTTTGTCCAATCCTCCACAAGAAATGGTCTTCTTGAAAGTTAGATATCCATAAAAATAAGGCAGTACCAAACTTCAAGATTGAAATCTAAAACACTGAAGGAAAATAGGAATAAGGAGAGGAATAGGTTACTAGTGTGCAGTTAACAATGTCCTTGTAAGATTACATTGTACAGTGGACCGTCCATATTTGCCATAGGACCTCTGTGAAAGTGGGAAAACTTCAAATAAAAAATAGATTTCTTTCCAACCTGAGACAATATCTCTCTAGGAACCTCTAGGGCAATTCCACAGTCAAGATCTGACAGAATTTGACTATGAAACTGAGCCAAAGGACCCACAAATGCCTAAAGAAGTGTTCTCTCTAGGAATCTTTGAGTCCTCAAGCGTGACTTTTGGCAAAGGTCATGCTGGACCTAGAGACTCCTAAAGAGAATGTATTAATCAAATCTGTGAATAATCAAAGCCACAAATATGAGGGCCAACTGTAGGACTAGTTTTGTTCAAGGAATAATCCTTTGAAGATTGGCTTTTTGCCACCACACAGTAACCGATTAAACATTTTAACTTGATTTCACAAGGAAGATTTACAACGTATTTAAACCGTTCCATTAACCTTGTACTTCAACATTTCTCAGACTGTGGATAGGACTTAGCAATGGGCCAACCTTTAGGTGGGTGCCACCCTACTCAGCCCCACACTGTGCTGTGAAGCCTGTGTTACAGAAACAACACATCACTGGTGCCAACAGTTGAAATAGATCACCACATGTAAAAGACACATGCAGGATTCTGAGCTGGTTAGAAAGCAAGGTAGCAACACTAAAGTTGGCAAAAAGAAGTGAAAAAAAGGAGAAATGAATGAGAAGGGAAGGGAAGGGAAGCCAGCCACTCTAGAGAAGGGAAAGAAAAAGTAGGAAGAAAAGGAATGAAAAACTTAATTATCTTTTTGGTTTCAAAATTAATTCCCAATATACCCTTGCTATTGTTATTTTTGTGTGCCTTCAAGTCGTTTCCAACTTCTGACAATCCTAAGGTGAACCTATAATTTTTTTTAGCAATATTTGTTCAGAGGGGATTTGGCTTTATCTTGCTCTGAGGTTGAGAGAACGTGAATTGCTCAGGGTCACCCAACGGGTTTTCATGGCTGAGCCAGCATTTGAACCCTCGTTTCCAACATTCAAACCTAGGGATGGCCCTAGGGATGGAAAATAAGGCCTGTATCATCTGAGGTGATATTAACCAATCTCTATGAGATATATGCAAAGTGTAGCCATGCTGTCTCTTGTATTTTCTATTGCAAGAACCACCCCACCCCTGAAAGATCAGAAACATGGTTATAAAAGACTGCTAACAAGCCTTAGCCAGCCAACATCTGCTCAGGAGGAGAGAAAAAATGTATATAAATCATTCTTAATCTAATTAAACAGCTTCATGGGTAAGAACCATAATTCAAGTTTTAAATGGCTAACTGCCACCTTATATAATATGTGAACAATGGTCAGTAGCATAAAAATGTACTAGGGCAAAAATAGTTTTCCTCAAGTCTCATTTGAAAGTATCTGTCCTGAGTAGTGGTAACCTTCTCAAAACTATGTTAAGCCTATAGCATACTAAAGGAGCAAACTGCCAAGCACATAGCCCTGTCAGTCTGGAATATCAGTATGCCAAGGGAGAAAGATAATATTTATTTATTTATTTATTTATTATTTAATACAGTATTACTATTATCTATTATTACTATTACTATTAGAAAGATAATAATAATTATTATTAAATCAGATAAATTGTAAGTATGCTAATGAGGTGACAAGTTCAGTTTTTACTATGGTTGTTGAGGGACAAAGGTAGAAGAGAAGATGTTGCCTAAGGCCAGGGTGGGTAGATGACTATATGAATGGTTGAGGGAGTTTTGGGATGTGGTGTGTATTGGCTCAGAGCCAGAAAGGAGATAGAGTGGTCCCCCGGGTTACGAAAGTAATCCGTTCCGGATTACTTTTCGTAACCCGGAAATTTTTGTTTCCCGGGGGACCGCTTTGTTTGCTGGACCGCGCGGCCAATTTAAAGGGGCCGCGCGGTTTTTTTTTACTCGTATCCCGGGGTTTTCTTCGTAAGCCGGGGCCGTTTTTGCGGTCCCGGTTCTTTCGGCTCCCAGGGATTTCGTTCCCCGGGGGCTTCGTATCCCGGGGGACCACTGTATGTTAAACTGGCTAAGAGTATCCGGTGTTATCATATATGTAGTGTGCCAGGTAGCCACTGATACTGTTCAACCCACTGTTGATGGATTGGAGTTTGTGAATATATTCTAATTCAGCTGTTTTTCTTTCCAATCTTCCTTTGTAGTTTTTTTGAAGCTGGAATGGGCACTGACCAATCAGTTTCATTTAAAGCAGGAATAAGCAAAAATGAAAGATGAGGGGGTCATATTAGTTCCTCCAGGAGACACTTGAGGGCTCCACCCTGCCATTGCAGGAGGGGAGGCCCCTAACTGCCCTCTAGCAGACAGGAGTAATTTCAGCATGTTCTTGGGCCTTCTTAGATCCAAGAGAAGCCTTTTTTTATCAAAAAGGAGTGAGTGGAAGTAACTTCTTGTTCAATTCTTGTTTTTAAGAAAGGCCTCTCCTGGGCCTAAATTGGCTCAAAAGGGCACAAACTGTCGTAGGAATGCCCACTCGCACCTTGAGGGCATCTGTGGGGGGAGGTGACCCTTGGGGGAGCCTTAGGGTCATAAATAGATTTAGATTGTAAGCCTGAGGGCAGGGAAATGTCTAATTAACAAATTGAAATCCGCTCTGATAGCATTGGCTGAAGAGCAGGGTATAAATAAAACATTATTATTATTATTATTATTATTATTATTATTAAAACCCACAAGCCACACTTGGACCAACCCTGACATAAAGCATTCATAACTTTTTTCATATCCTGTCTAACCAGCTATTTCTATCACCATTTATACAATTTTTGGTGTAATGAAGTACAAATTCCATTCAGTTTTTGCATTTAGAAGATAAAATATTTTTTCAGAGATTCACAGATACTAAATCAGAGAATGTAAGTCATAGATTTAGAATCACAGATTCTAAAATAAGAATCTAACTGCAGGACATAAATGTCTTATGAACTTCATAACTAGTAAGAACCATTCAAAAGCTATCCCTGCATTCAAAACAAAAGACTTTAAAATAAAATAAAAACTTATATTGCAATGTAGGAAAAAATACAGAAAACCATGCAACACACCTAGCATTTTTCAGCTGAAGATCCAATGGTAACAGTATCCTTACGTGAAAGTCTCTGCCCTGGGGAAAAAACAAGAACATCTCATTAGGCAGAATATCCACAATTCATTTCTTTCTTAGATACAGCCTTGAATCCTGTTGATGTACATGAAGCCAGCATAAGTACACCAGTGTAGGCAGTGATGGTTGGAGGGAAAAGGCTGAAGGAAAAGTAAGGCGTCAGAGAAAGTAGCTGCTCAGAGCCAGCAGGTTTTCTCAGCTTTTCCTTGCCATTACAATGTGACCCTGGAAGAAGTACAATCAGTAATTTGATACATCAACAGGATTAAGGGCATGACAGGGTTTTTTATTAATTTAAAAAGCAAATTTCAACCCAGGGGTTCTTTTCTGTTTTATTTTATTGCATTTTATTTGTTTTTAATAAGCGGGTAACTGAAAAGTAATAAGTTAGATAGCCAAAAGAGCCATTTGTCTAACAAACACAATGGGCCCTTGGTGTCTGCTGGGGTTTGGTTCTGGGACCCACTGTGGGTACCAAAATCTGTGGAGCTTCAAGTTCCATTAAATACAGTACAGTGGTGTAGTAAAATGGAGTCCCTTATATAAAATGACAAAATCAAAGTTTGCTTTTTTGCTTTATATATATATTTTAATATTCTCAAGCTGTGGATGGTTGAATCCTTGGATAGGGAGGAAAAACTGTGATAAACTATAAATTGGTCAGAAGGAGAGTGAAATCAGCAAGATCTGTGGGAATAGGGAAGGTTAAGCCAAACTCCTATGAATATGATCCTCTGCACCTGCCTGGAAATATTACATTCAACCACAGCTTGACCCTTATGTAATACAGTTCAACACACTAACCAGAAAAATCAACTGAAGTTGACTAACAATTTAATAACTCTTATCCTCCTTCTCACCATCCCAACTGCCCCTGTCCTGGCCTTAGCCCAGAAGCAGATGAAAGGCCCTCCTTCCATCTCAACTATCACTGTGCTGACCTGGAAGTAAGAAAAGAGGCAGCAGACATAGCTCCACTATGCCTGGGCCCAGAAGCAGATGAGAGGTCTGCTCTCCATCCCAACAGCCACTGTTGTGATCTTTGGGGGAGAGAAGAAGAGGCATCTGCTGGACTTAATTCCCCTCCCACACTGCCATCCCCTTTTCCTTTTGTGCCATGTCTTCATTCAGTTATTCTCTGAGGGCAGGAAACTGCTTTGTTGTTCTTTTACTTGTAAGGTACTATGTATAGCGATGGAACGATATAAATAAATGATAATAATAATAGTCAGTCAAGATATTAGTTTGTGCTCAATTTTACCAGGTTAGCAGGACTCCTGAAATTACATACTGTATTGTCTGGAATCCCGTGGGGTCATTAAACTAGTGCAATCAGAGGTAGTGCTAGAGTTCTGTGGTTTTTTTCCCTGTAACCTTTTATAAGGAGGCATTCAGTAACTGGTTACACAAACACCTGGCTATCTGGTTTCGGGCCAGTGACTGTCAATACCTCTGTTTTGTCAGGATTTAGCCTCAATCTATTTTCCCTCATCCAATCCATTACCACTGCGAGACAGTCATTGAGAGGAGAGACGCCATCTGAGGTCTGAGCAGATGATCTTGTCATGGAGAGGTATATCTGAGTGTCATCAGCATACTGAAGACACTGTGCTCCATGCCTCTGGATGATCTCACCAAGCAGCTTCATATAAATATTGAATAGCATCGGGGACAGGATGGCGCCCTGAGGGACATCACAATTTAGCTTGATTTTAGAGGAGCAACTGTCCCTGAGCCTCACCCTTTGGGACCTGTCAGAGAGAAAGGAATGGAACCACCGCAAAGCAGTGCCTCCGATACCCATCCTCCCCAACAGGTCCAAAAGGATGGCATGATCTATAGTATCAAAGGCCGCTGAGAGATCCAAGAGCACCAGCAGGGTCACACTACCCCTGTCGATACTCAAGCAGAGGTCATCTGTCAGAGCAACCATGGCTGTCTCAACTCCATATCCTGCTCGGAAGCCGACTTGAAATGGATCAAGAAAGTCAGTTTCATCCAAGACCGCCTGGAGTTGTGAGGCGACTGCTCTCTCGATCACCTTGCTCAGAAACGGCAGCAAGTAAACTGGTCTGTAGTTGTTTCTGTCCAGGGGATCAAGAGAAGATTTCTTCAGGAGAGAACTATATTTATATCCCACCTTTTTCTCAACAGTGGGACTCAAGGTTTTTAAAGCAGTATATGTAATGAGCAAGAAAGAATCTTCTAATAAAGATCAGTGTTTAATCAGCTCCATGCTAGTATATTAAAAAGTGGTTAATCACTTACAGAAGCACAAGCTTTCTCAACACAATAATTTCCAGAGCAAGCTCCCTTGATTTCAACAAGAATGATTTCCTGGTAAATATGCACAAGACTCTTCCAATAAGTTTTCTAAACAAGGATTGATCTTGCCAAAATTTGGGAAATAAATGAAATTTCCAGGTCTCCTTAGCTCTGATCAACTTAGTATTTTAACTTAGACTTTTAACTTAGTTTAGAAACAGTCATCAGCTAACCAATAATTATTTTCAGCATTTGTACAAAGGAATGAACATTTCACATAAGTGTCATAATGCAGTCTGAAAAATAAGAAGAAAGTAATTAATGTACCCCCTAACCTTTACCTTCATGGTATATTGTAGCTCTCACATCTATTACATTTAAATGGCCTTTTTTATAAAATAAAAAAGCAGATGTAATTCTGACCTTTTGTAAAGGTCAAATAACTATGATTCAGTGTTTCATTAAAGTAAAAATACTTTAAAAACACCTTAAAATGACACTCACATTGAAAAATGTGGCATGATATGTAAATGTTGAATTTCTAGACATAAAATAGTTTTGATAGGTTGTATTAATGGAGAGTGGATTTTCCCTTGTATACCTGATGGCATTTTGTATATAAACAGTTACTTTATTATCTTTGTTTTAAAAGGGGATTACACTGGAAAGAAGTCAAAAAAGATCCCCAGATGGCTAAGCATGCAAGGTTAAGCTTTCCAGAACCAACGGCAAAGTTGAACCCAATTTAAACAGAGTCCATGCTGCCATCTTTTAGTGGCATGTATAGACCAGGCCTAAGCCCATGTGAGCCAAAAGTCCTCTAGGTTCACTAAATAAAACAAAGCAAAAAGAGATAGATAGAATGCTTGTCTGAGGAGACTTCCAGCTCCATGACAAGATAGTGAGGAAATCGTCTTACCTGCACAAAACTTATTAACTGCCCACTGTCCCAAATCATTTCATTGCATTCAGTCTCCATCAGAAATCTCTCCCCACCGCTATCCTCTGAGGTGAGGAAACAAGCAGCACATAGTTGTAAGTCCCAGCTCGATGTGTTTGTGGCTGACTTGACACATGCAATGAAATAAGGTGGCACAGTTCTGTGGTGCCAGAAAACTGTGACACTTCAAAATGTTGCCCCATCTAACAAAAAAAGATCTGCTCTTTCAATCAGGATGGCGGGGGGGGGGGGGGGCAAACATGCGGTCCTTCATATATTGTTGGACTACAACTTCCATCACACCTTCAATGTAAAGCCAACCATGAAGAATGATAGGAGTTCTGGGGGTGAGAACTGGTGAACAGTGGAACACACTTCCTAGGAAAGAGTCTCCTTCCTTGGAGGTCTTTAAGCAGAGGCTGCATGGCCATCTGCTGGGGGTGCTTTGATTGTGAGTTCCTGCATGGCAGAGGGTTGGACTGGATGGCCCTTGAGGTCTCTTCCAACTCTATGATCCTATGGACTTTAACACACGGGAAAAACTGGATGTTTAAATGGTGATTATCCAGTGAAAATTGGCATTCACAATTAAGATTTTCACACGACGTCATGATCAAAGCGCCCTTATCCCGGGAATAACCAAGCAATAAACACTAAACAGCAACAAATCAAATGGGATAATCACTGTTTAAATTCCCAATTTTCTCCCGTATGACCAAGGGCCCAAGGCATTATCCTCACATTGCTCAGCTCTGAGTGGCTCCGGCATGTCATTACAATTAATATTTTTAAAAGTAGCATTGAAAACTCTTAAGTTACAATAAGAGGAAGTCTAATCAGGGCACATCACATCCAATGCCCAGGGATTGCCCAGGTAAGACTACCGGCAAAGGAAGATCATCCGGGTGGCAATTTGTCATCTGTTATCTAACTATAACATGCACTTATTAACCACTTACCACTGACTAGTGTTGTCATTTCTCCACTCCCTTCAGGTATCCTTTTTTTAAAAAAAGTTTGCAACCTTAAAGAGAAAGCCTGCCTCTATTTAAATTGGTCCAAACTTATTAGGGATATATAGTGGGCCCTTGGGGCTGGGTTCCAGCATTACTGTGGATACCTAAATCTGTGGATGTGCAAGTCCCATTAAATATACTGTAGTAAAATATTGCCATAAAACATCACTCCTTATTATAACATGGCAAAACCAAGGTTTGTTTTTTGGATTTTTATTTCATTTCTTTTATGTATTTTGGTGTGTGAAGGTTTTTGACTTACTGTCTCCTCCTATCTCTCTGTTTACTTACAGGGTGTGTCTCTACACTGTAGAAATAATGCATCTTCTTGACACCACTTTAAGTGCTGTAGCTCCATCCTGGGAGTTGCAGTTGCACAAGGCAGTTCTAGGGTTTGTAGTTTTGGGAGAGACTTTAGGGTTCTCTGTCTGAGGACCCTAAGTATCTCTCAAAACTACAAATCCCAGGATTCTGCAGGATGGAGCCAAGGCAGTCAAAGTGGTGTCAAACTGCATTGTTTCCACAGTGTAAATACACTCTGTGTGACTTAGGCTTCTGCCACACTGCAGAGTTAATTGATCCTTATGAAAAGGCGGGATGTAAATAAATAAAATCTATTATTATTATTAATAATAATAATAACAATAATAATGCAGTTTGAGCGCGATTTAACTATCATGGCTCCATCCTACCAGTATGTATTCCTGGGCATACAATATATAATATGTATTGTATATATGTATATAAATGTATATACATTTTATATGTATATAAAATGTGTGCATATATATGTGTGTTTATATATATATAATGTGTGTGTGTACGTATGTGTTTATCTATATAATGTGTGTATGTATGTTTGTATATATATATATATATATATACACACACACACATATAGTGCGTGTGTGCTTTTATATATATAAATGTATGAGTATATATATGTGTGTGTGTTTATAATGTGTGTTTATATATATATTATATAAACCACAACTTGGAAACATCACCCAAGGAGACTTTCTGCTGTGCTTTCTGTAACCGGACTTGCTTATCTCGGATCGGCCTTTTTCGTCATCAACGCGCTTGTAGTAAGCGTGGGATAAGTCCTTCCTGAATCTTCTTAGCGAAGAAAAGCCAGAGAGAGATATAATTTTTATATATATATAAAATTTGTATATATATATATATGTGTGTGTGTGTGTGTATAATGAGTTCATATAATGTGTGAGTGTGTGTGTATATATATATATATATATAATGTGTGTGTGTGTATATATATATATATAATGTGTGCATATATGCGTGTGTGTGTTTATCTATATAATGTGTGTATGTATGTGTGTGTATATATGTGTGTGTATTTATATATGCATATAAAGTGTGTGCATATATATGTGTGTGTGTATATACATATATATATATATATAAATGTATGAGTATATCATGTATCTATGTGTATATATATATATATATAATATATATATATATATACTGTATAAAATGTGTGTATATATATGTGTGTGTGTGTGTGTATAATGAGTTTATATAATGTGTGTGTATATATATATATATATATAGTGTGCATATATGCGTGTGTGTTTATCTATATAATGTGTGTATGTATGTGTGTGTGTGTATATATATATCTATATATCTATATATAACTTTATTTATATGTCGCCTTTCTCCCATCCTGGGACCCAAGGCGGCTTCCACAAAACATTAAATCGTTTACAACAAAGAATAAATAAATAAATAAATAAATCCCAAAACAAATTCAATTTTAAAACCACATTAAAACACTACAAAATCCTACAAAACCGATTTAAAGACATAGAGGGAGGAAAACACACCCATATTAAACATGCACCTGCATTAAAAACACACATTAAAATCTACACTGAAAACTTTTTTTTTTAAATCTGTGAGCCTCCTCGGGTCCCTTCTGGGAGAAAGGCGGCCAGCAAATATATAAGCCCTTAAGACGTGTTATTCCCAGAGGAGGTCCTGAGTTCGAATCCTCCTCCTTCCATCCTCTCCCTCGTTTTACCTCAGAGAGGGTTATTGTTGTGGCATATAATTTCAATATAGATTCCCTTTCTCGGGGTTGGAGGGCAGTACCTGGGCGGTGACGAAGCCCTCGTAGACGCTCCCTTCCCGGTTCTGAGGTAAAAGTAGCGGACATTCGCGGAATAAAGACGAACCGAAGCCCGAAGCCGCCATTTCCCGCCCGCCCCCTTCGCTTTTTCCCCACAAACCGAGACGTCAAACTTTTTATTTTTCCCGGCGCGGCGGGCGACTTTAACGCATGCGCAGTTTGGGAGGGAGGATGATTGGCGAGTCTTAGACGTCTTTGCGCATGCGTGAAACACACTAACCGGGAGAGGATAAAGTTAAATAACTACTCTAGAGGCGTAGGAATAACGCTGAGGTCGGGCGCGTGAAACACAAAGGCACCAATAAAAAGAGAGCTCTGTTTGGACTCAGAGAGAGTTACGCAGCGGCCCGTTTTGCTTTGTTTGTTGTTTTCAAATGCCTCCTCTGCCTCGCGCCCCTGTCTGTGATTGGACAACACGCGCGGGCGCGAGGAGGGAAAGAGCCAATGAAAAAGCGGCTCTCCGCAAAGACCGCCCCTTTCCCTTCAGCCGCCGTTTCTTCTTCTGGCCAATAGCCTCGCGAGTTTTACCACACGCCGTATTATTATAACGTGGTTGCCATGGCAACGTGCTGCTGAATTATGGGTGTTGTAGTTCAGTGAGGCCCCCTCTTCCTCAGGCTGAGCATTATTATTATTATTATTATTATTATTAATAATAATTTTATTATATCCCACCTTTCTCCCAATATAGGGACTCAAGACGGTGAACAACAAGTATAAAACAATACAATTTAAAAACAATACAAAATATTAAACAGTTAATATTATTAATATTAATTAATATTAATATTAAACAATTAACATTAAATATTAATATTAATGTTAATTGTTTTTAAAATTATTATTAATATTTATTAATATTAAACAATACACAAAATATTAAAATACATCAATATAAAATTTAAAAAAACAAACAATTTTAAGAGTTAAAACAGTTACAAATTTAAATTTTTCCAAAAGCCCCTCACCAAACTGCAAATCCCAGAATTCCATAGGATTGGCAAATCTCTACACTGTAGAAATGATATACTTTAACACCACTTCAAGTGCTGCAGCTCCATTCTATGGAATCCTGGGATTTGTAGTTTTACAAGTTTGACAACCCTACTATTGGGGGGAAGGGAGGGTTCTTGGCAAGATTTGTTCATAGGAGGTTTACCATTGCCATTGTCTTCCCCTCAGGCTGAGAGAGTGTGACTTCATGCCGAAGGTCACCCAGATCGAACCCAGGCCTCCAGAGTCGTAGTCCAACACTCAAACCACTACAGCAAATTGTGCCATGTGGGTCTTACATGACAAATTCGAAAGCCAACCTGCAGCAATAATCCACTTTGACACTGCTTTAACTGCCCTAGCGCAGTGCTAGGGAATTCTGGGAACTGTAGCTTTGCTAGACATTTAGCCTTCCCTCTCAGAGAGCTCTGGTGCCACAGTAAACTACAAATCCCAGGATTCCACAGCACTGAGCCAGGGCAGTTAAACCAGTCTCGAGGCCTGACCAAAGCAGAATAGAGTGGCACTATTACTTCCCTTGACCTAGACACTATACTTCTATTGATGAAGCCTCAAAATTGCATTGGCTTTTTTAGCTGCCGCAACGCACTGTTGACTCATGTTCAAATTGTAGTCTACTTGGACTCCTAGATCCCTTTCACATGTTGTCTCATTCAGCCAGGTGTCCCCCATCCTATATCTGTGCATTTCATTTTTCTGTCGTAAGTGCCAAACCTTACACTTCTCTGTACTGAATTTCATTTTGTTAGCTTTGGCCCAGCTTTCTAGTCTATTCAGGTCATTCTGAATTTTAATCCTGTCCTCTGGGGTGTTAGTTACTCCTCCTAATTTGGTGTTGTCTGCAAATTTGATAACGATGCCCCCAATACTTTCATCCAAATCATTAATAAAGATGTTGAATAGTACTGGGCCCAGGACAAAGCCCTGTGGGACCCCACTGGTCACTTCTTTCCAGGATGAAAAGGAGCCATTGTTGAGCTTTGAGTTCGGCCAGTCAACCAGTTACAAATCCATGTAACGGCTACCTTGTCTAGCCCACATTTTATAAGCATGTTTGCAAGAATGTCATGGGGAACTTTGTCAAAGGCCTCACTGAAATCAAGATATACTATATCCACAGCATTCCCTTCATCTACTAAGCTGGTAATTTTATCCAGATCAGATTTATCTGGCATGACTTGTTTCTCTGGAACCCATGTTGACTTTTTGTGATTATGGAATTACAGTATCTTCTAGATGTTCTACATATTAAAACAACCCAAATTTAAAATTCATCATATTATTAACAATATTAATGATGTTAATAGTTTATGAACTTTCTGTTAGGATGTATTGCAAAATATCAAAGCAGAGTCTTGGAATCAACAAAAATAGAGCTTTACTCAACAGAGTGTAAGGCAGAAATAAGCAAAGCAAAAATACAGCAATGTGCCTAGGTACAAATATATATACAATGCAAAAATAAATCATAGCAGCATAACTTCTTGCATACCAGCAGTGCTACAACTCTCTAGCAAGGAGAAAAAACTTACTTCCCAGAGACAAGGACAGCAACAGGCTCCTGGACCAACATGGAGAGCAATAGACTCTCCAAACACCAAGCAGATTCCTAAAGCAGATATACTCTGCTATCACAACCACCTGGCCTAATTGGCTAATTGCATGACTGATTACCAGTACAGTGCCACTTTACTACACTTTCATCCAGTTGCAACTTAGTCAGAACTGGCATACCCTGCTTCTATTTTTAGACTGTATGAAGTTGTTGTTTGTACTGCTTTTATCTGTATTTTGGCTACTAATATTGTACAGCACAGTGCAACTCTACAGCACTCTATAAATAAAATTAAATAATAGTAATAATAATAATTCACACTTTAAATATCATCTGGATAATCATCTGCTTGAAACTGCGGATAGTACTGAAGCCTATACTGGTAATGTTTTCAGACCATGGTTGACCGCTGACACAACTGAAACTGCAGACAACAAAACCATGGATAAGGAAGGGGTGGACTACATAATATTTTCATACTGTGGTTGACCCTGGGTAACTGAAACCATGAAAAATGAAACTGTGTTTAAGTCTGGACTACAGTGGATCCTCCACATTTGCTAGGGTTAGGGATGCAGAACCCCTGTAAAAGTGGGGAAACCATAAATTAAAAAAAATCCCTATTTTTTAACCGGAGAGAACACCTCTCTAGAAATCTTTTGGTCCTCCAGCACAATTGTATGGTCAACATCTGCCAAAACTTGATCATAGAATTGTGCTGGAGGGCCAACAAATGCCTAGAGAAATGTTATCTCTAGGAATTTCTAGGTCTTCCAGCTCAGCTTCTGGAAAAAGTTAGCCATAGAGTCACACTGGAGGATCTAGAGCTTCCTAAAGAGAACATATTAATCAAATCCGCAAATAATCAAAGCTACAAAAGTCAAAGCTGCAAATATGGAGGGTCACTTGTACTGTGCAGGTGCCATCTACGGTTTCCCTTGTCCTATCCCAAGTACATTTACCAGGAAGGGAATTGAAATAGTAAACAAGCTTCTGTACTTTGGATCAAACATTGACCAGAATGGAGAATGCAATCAAGAAATCAGAAGATGACTAGGAATGGGAAAAGTAGTCATGAAAGAAATAGAAAAGATCCTAAAGAGTAAAAATATACAGTTGATGCTAAAATTAGAATCATCCAAGCCATTTTATTTTCCATCACCATGTATGGATGTGAGAGCTGGACAGTCAAAAAAGTGGATAAGAAGAAAATAAATGCATATGAGATGTTCATTACTTTCATTTTTTTAAAAAAAAGAAAGTGACACTTTAAAAAGGGCCCAAGTGGCTAAAAGTTCTCTAAATTAATGAATGAATTAAAAGAGACATTTGAGATGTGGTGCTGGAGAAGAGTGCTAAGGATTCCCTGGGAAGCGAAAAAGACAAACAAATGGGTCCTTGAGCAGATCAAGTCTGAACTCTCCTTGGAAGCCAAGATGACCAAACTGGACCTGTTATACTTTGGTCACATCATGAGAAAGCATGACTCATTTTAAAAAGACAATAACACTAGGAAAGATAAGGGGCAGAAGAAAAAGGGAAAGACCACACACTAGATGGATGAACTCAGCTAGGGAGACTGTAATTTGCAGGACCTAAGCAAAACAGTGGAGGACAGGGGGTCTTGGAGACGTTTCATCCACAGGGTCACCATGAGTTGGGGTCAGCTTGAGGGCAGTTAACAACAACAAATTGTTGATGATTCAGTATCCAGGTACGATGATGATGATGATGATGATGATGATGATGATGATGATTTTAAATCTTCAGTTAAGTCTTGGAGGAGTCTGCTGCAACATAAGATATTGAAAGGGGGTCCCTGGTAAAGAAAAGGTTGAGAACCACTGGCCTAAACAACACTTCTGTTTCCACTGACATTATTACCTGGGACTGGCCTTGTTTCTCCACTGATTGTGGACTGTAGGTCCACTTATGGGCGTTTGCCAGCATTAAACAGGACACATCAGCTAAAAACATTTTTACTTGCCTGAACATTTTTTTTAATTTATCCCTCTCATTTTTGCATTAACGCTTTACTGTATTTTACTGATGTCCTTTGTGTGCTTCTCTGGAACCCTTTTTGGGGGTGGAAGGTGGTATATATGTTTAAATAAATAAATATTAGAAAGAGCCAGTGTTTAAGGAATATGGGTCTGTCCCAGGCCACATACAGCATTATAGGTTATAAATAGCACCTTGAATTGGGCCACATGTGCTTTCATCTGACATTTAACTAATTCTCCTGACATTTAACTAATTACATAAATTAATTATATCATTTGAGGCTGTAACCAGATATAGATTACCATGGAGACAGTCCTATTGTACAGAGAGTTACTTCTGAGGAGACACATACACAATTATAGGCAGCATCGTGATGTCTAGCATCCAGATCATGAGAAGAAATGGTTGCACTCTATTCTGCTTTTGGTGTACTGTCTCCAATTCAAGGCACTTATAACATAAATTCCAAAAGGATTATGAATTGAAAGTTGATAGGCTAAAACGTATCCATAGGAGAGAAAGAGGGTAAGAGAGCAGGAAATCAGGAAGCTGAAGGGTCTGAATGTGTTTAGCCTGGGAGAAAAGGTTAAGAGATGAGATTCAGATATCTGAATGCTTTCACGGCCAGCAGCCATAGTTTCTTGTGGGTTTTTCGGACTATGTGGCCATGTTCTAGAAACAAACAAACAAACAAACAAACAGCTTCATTTATATACCGCTTCATACCCTTAAGGAGTGTCTAAGCGTTTTACAATTGTAAGCTATTTGCTCCCCAACAATCTGGGTACTCATTTTAGTGACCTCGGAAGGATGCAAGCCTGAGTCGAGCTTCAGCCCTTTGCTGGTCTTGAACTCGCCACCTTATGGTTTTGAATGAGTGGCTGCAGTACAGGCATTTAACCACTGCGCCACCAGGGCTGATACTGATACTGATAGAAGAGTTTATTCCAGATGTTTCGCCTGCATCTGTGGCTGTTATCTTCAGAGAATTTTCTGAAGATGCCACATAGCCCAAAAAACTAACAAAAAACTAGAGTCATCATATAGATTATATAGTGCATTTACTTTCTTTTGCTCTCAATGGTAGGATATAAGTTAACAGGTACAAATTGCAAGAAACGGGTTTTCAGCTAAACATTGAGCTTCTTGTTAAACTTTCCTCCATTAGAAATGCATAAGTAGATCTGAAAGACCACCTATCAGAGGTGCTGTAGTAGTGGATTTTCTGCATCTACAGGGGATGGGGACTGGATATTTAAAGTCCCTCCCAACACTGTTCTAGGGTTGTAATAAAAGCCAATTTGCATCATTTTTCATGTGTTTGTTTATTCAATTTGTATTAGTCTTGTTGAAGAGCAAAGTAAGTGGGAGAGCATGTCCTACCAATGAGAAATCTACTTTTGTTTTGGATTTGTCCTAGCAGATGACCGTGTTAGGTGACCTATATCAGGAAGATATTTGGAAAACTAATGGCATAACATTTACAATTCTGTAATTTGTTTTCTTAATATTCAGCACTAAGCCTAACTCGGCACTTTCTTCCTTGATCTTTTTAATTTATTTTTCCAGGTCCTTGTTGGTTTCTGCTAATAGTATTGTGTCATCTGCATATATTAGGTTGTTAATATTACTTTCCCCAATCTTCACTCTTCCTGCCTCTGAATCTAAGCTGGCTGTGCATACAGTATTTTCTGCATACAAGTTGAAAAAATAGGGTGATAGTATGCAGGTAGCACACCACCATGGAGAACACACTGATCCGTGTGCGTGTAACTATTCCAACTTGATGTTGGGATGTCTTGCTTGTATCTTGATTCTTTGCACCTGCTTCTCTGTTAAAAACACACATGAAGCAGCCTTGAGTTTATCTGTGGATATATGCAAAACATGATCTTGGCTCCCCGGAATTACTTTTTCTTGGCAGTTATCCAACAGCAGCCATATAAATCAGATGCCTGCTACACATAAAGTACATAGGTTCTCTAATGCCTCATTTACATCTCCTTGAATTATAAAAAAAAAATTCCCTTTGCTGCCATTATCAGTATTGGAAGACCAGACCAATCCATATGTTGTACTGATTCTGAAGGCCCAAAAGGATGCTGCTAATCTCTTACAAACCTTGAAATAGTCTGTTGAAGGTTTTCCCTTCAGGAATGTTGAGGTGGATTCTGAGACTTTCAAATGAGACCTTTCACTTAGGATATGATATTGTCCACCAGTCTAATTCCTGTTCTTTTAAGTCATTTCTTAAAATCCAGGTTTTTACTATGAGATTTCTGAACCATAACAGTGCTGCCTATAGTTCTCACCTGCAATTAACTAACTATATATAAACATTTTTTTAAAAGATGAGCATAATTTAAATAGGATATTTCTGTAGTGTAGTGAAATCTGTTTTTCCTCTTTTGGAATAATTATCTCTAGAGAACTTTTGTGACCTGCCTTGGGTTCTAATATTTGGAAAAGGTGGGCGCAGAGGCAGGAATCCCAACTTTGTTTGCTGGTGTAAAGGATGTGGTTATTGTCATCCTGCATCACTCTGTATGGCTAACTGGCTTTTAATGTGAGTTTCAGAAGTGGAATAGAGAATTAAAGTATATCTACCACGTTGTGGCTACAGCTATTACTTTCTTATCCTTGCAGAATAATACTACCTTTTGTAATATTTAGGTTGATGTCCATAATAAACCAGATTAAATAAAATAGAAGAGTTGTGATTATTTTAACATGCAAGATGTATATTAACTATGTGCAGTAGAAACTGGATGGTCTTTTGTATGAATTAGGGCTGCTGAATGTCTAGTATCATGCATAAACTATTTTTTTTGCAATGAAATAAGACTCAGTGAATTGAAACAACATATGATTTCAGAGGAAAAAAATCACATTGACAATGAAAACACCAAATTTCTATTTGTGGAAGGAACATTTTAAGAAATGGAACAAAGAGGGTTTTGAATTCTAAAGCTCTAAATGAGTAAAGTCATGTCTTTGAATATAAAGATGATTAAAAAGACAATATAATGTGTAAAAAGATATTTACAAGTTTAATCTCTTTCATTTGGACTGTGATTTTAATTACTTGGACACGGGAGGGGGTTGAATATGAAAGCCTACATTGTGTACTTTCTCTTTAAATTGCATTCCAGTGTAATTTTGTGCTCTTCAGTTCTTCTCAGCCCCCTCTAAATCTCTGTCTCTCTTGTTCTTTGTAAACCAGTGATCAATGATTTCCTCTCAGCCAGGTTTAAAGCCCAGCATTTCATCCTTCCTTCGTTATACTTTCATATGCCAAAATTGTTCAGGTAACTTTCCAAATCCTTTATGTGTATACTTTCATAGCTTTCCATTGAGTCATCAGACATAAACCCTACTTCCACATGTTTTATTTCAACATGATAGCTCTATGATTCCACTTTAACTACTGCAGCAACATCCTATGGAATCTTAAGATTTCAGTTGAGCTAGGAATATTTAGAGATCTCAACCAGAGAACTCTAATGCCTTACCAAACTACAAACCCCAGAATTCCCAGAATTCCATAGGATGTCACCATGGTGAGTAAAGCAGAATCATTGTGCTATAATTTTGTATTGTGTAAAGATCCCTAGTTCCACGAGCTGAAGGGCAAAAATGCATCAGGATTATATTGCTGACCCCTGCACCAACCAAAATGCTATCTATGGAAAGAAAAAGATGGAGATGATGATGATGATGATGATGATTAAATATTTATTTTTACCCCGCCCTTCCGCCCTAAAGGCTATCAGAGTGGCTTACAGTTATTATTTTTATTGAACAGTTCCCTTCCCTCAGGCTTACAATCTAAAACATGTGTTGGATCCAGATATTGCCATATTTAGTCATGCTTAGAGTAGACCAATTGACAGGACGACCAGATGTTATAACCACAAAGGAGGACAAGGCACCACGAAATGAAGGACATTACAAAATTAAAGCTAAAACACTAATATAAACATAAATTTGTTTCATATTTATTTGCAGCTATATTACATATACTGTATTTTATTATGTACTCAACTATATTTTCTCCATTAAAATGCCTTATTGCTCCACAAAAAACTATGGATGCTGGCCATGAAAGCCTTCGACTCCACATGCCTTATTGGCTTATAATATACTTATGGAACTCTGAGCAAATCAAATGCTTGAAATTGTACTGACTTGACTGAATCTACATTTAAATTATTCCTTTTGTTTGTCAATTGTGCTGAAATTAAGGTGAAAAAAACCTCTCAACATTTGTACTGTTTCCTCACACAGTCCATTGCCTAACATCATGTTTGCTGTCCTTTTCCCCTCCGAAAAACAGATGTATCCTGAGCTTTGGGGGCAAGTCTTGTCTGCTGCTGCTCCTAGGAAAAAAGAAGTTTTGAAGGATCCATCCTTTACCCTATTTGCAGCAAGGAGAGGTTGCCAAGTAGATAAATTTGTCAAAAGGAATCAGCAAACTTGATGTTACTCAATAGACCTCTTAGTCATGCTCAGAATGGAGGACATTCCATCTGGACAGAAGGTTGAAATGTAGGACATGTCCTGGAAAAGGAGGATATCTGATAACCCTGCCAGTTGAGCGTTTTTTTCCAGGATAAATGCAACAACTCTAAACAGAAAAAGTACTATAGAACTAAAAGACCTGTTCTTGAATCCTGTGTCTATTCTAAGGTTGTTCCACTGACTTCTGTGGTGTTTGTGCATTCATGTGCCTCCAAGTCAACTCTCAACGTCTTGTGACCCCATTAATTTTGTAGTATTTTCATAGGTAGAAAATACTCAGAGTTGGCTTGCCATTGCTTTCTTCTGAAATCTAGCTGACAGGACCTGGTATTCCTTGATAGTCCCCTTTCCAAACACTAAAAAGGACTGATCCTACTTAGCTTCCAAGATCAGATGGAATCTGGTGCCTTCAGAGTATTCAGGCCTCTATTTGGTGACATTTGCCTCTGATAAATCTGACACCCAAAAGGCATTGTGTATAGAGAATTCCCCTCTAAGGAAATAACAAAGCCAAGCATGTTTAAGGAAATTATCTATCACATCAGATTTTAAGGAGGGTTGTTAAAATGCTGATGAATGGATATAGTATAACATGATGAGTCAGGGACACTAAAAGGACCAAATGGATAGGCTCCACTAGATACCACCATAAGTACCGAGATGTTTTACTTTATAACCCAGTGTGATTAAACTGCATGAAAATTAAGATGTGATAATGCTACAGTAAAATAAGTCTTAAAAAATAAAGAGGCTTCTAACAAAACTGCAGCATTAAAAAATACTGATGGGAGATGTTTTGAGAAGGGTAGTTGTGTAGGTAGAACTTTCATATGGAAAGAATCTGGAAAGGAGTAGAGGGGAGCACTCAGAAGAAATACAACTTCCATTTGTTAAACCTATCATTATTGGGTGTATTATGGACTTGCACACTGGCCAATTCATACAACCAGACTGGAGGGGAAACGGGAAGGAGGGTCGAGGAGAGTTCAGCACACGCTGAAGTCATACGATAGCCTTACCACATGCCCAGTGCAATGCAGTTCCCATCTCCTGTGGCTGTCAAGATTCATCCCCATCTTTGGACTTTGACACATGTCTTCATGTCAAATGAACCCAAGTATAAGTAATGTGCTGAGTTCCAATCTATTCCCAGCCGTCCACTGGAAAGAAAAAGGAAAACACTAATGGCAGTCTGGGCAGTAGTTCCTGGAGCTCTTTCCTTAATGCCTGCTTTGTTATCCTTGGCCTTGAAGTCTTGTCTCACTTTGTATTGCATTTTGCTGTTTTTGGCTATGAGCTTTGGACTGACCTTATCTACCTGCCAGGGGCTGTCAGAGGTCATGGCTAGCTGTAATGCAGTATGGACTGGAGCTCAGTTTCAATGGTATCTTGGACTAGAAAAAGATGTAGCTCAATTGACTAAGCAAGAACTAGACATGGGGGGGAAAAATCTTGCTCCCAATTCTGCTGAGTTTCTCTTAGGGATGAAAAGAATATTCAGAAAGATTCCCAAGAAAGGTCAGGAAAAAAAGGTTGTTTTTGTTTTGAGAGAGAGAGAGAGTAGGGAAACCTTGATGAAGACAATCCTAAATATTCCTATTCATGTTTTCTGTACAGAAACATTATTTTCTGCATAGAAATTTATATCTTCTGCTCAATAAATTTGCTACCTAAACTGAAAATGCCATCTTTTGTGCAAAAACCCATGTGCGTGTTTTTAGAAACTTCTTGGCTTTTGATGACTTTCTCAAAATGAGAAGAAAAAATGGTAAAATTATTAATTCTTGCCTGCAAGAATGAAATTTAGGAAGCTTTAGATTCCTAGTTTCTTCTAATCACATTTGCCTTGTTTTCCCATCTTTGGCATTGAAAAACTTTATTTGCTTTCCACATTGAAATTCACACATTCATTTTACTGCACTTTGCTGATTTGCACCTCTATTTGTGCAAATTTAATTTAAGCCACATTTTGCATTGATTAAAGTGTGTTTCTGTGTAACTTTCAAGAATATACCTTTTAACCATTTATATCTTAAAGTATGCACAATGTTTCAATAATGTATTATTTTTCAGATATGTCCTGTGAGTCTCACTTAAATGCAAAGGCTTGAGATGAGGTGCACATTTCTTTAGAACAAGTCTTGAGACGTGAAAAATTCTACTTTTGTCATGTCCAACAAAATGTTTGTCCATCATCAGCAGGAAAAAGTGCCCATTTTTTAAATACTGGGAGTTCAAGACTAGTCCATTCAGAGCTCCCTCACTATGGATAAAGGAGAAATTTGTCTGGTTCATATTGTAATACAACTGTATCTTCTTTCCCCAGTTTGAACTAATATTCAATTATCCTACAAAAATCACATTTTTCCAAATTTTGTAATGAAGTTCTCCAGTCAAAATATTGCAATCAAGAATGCATATATTAGACAGTGTTGCACATCCAAAATATTAGGTAAAATAAGCATACAAGTTCATTACAACAAGAAAATGGCTTGCAAAAAATGTAAACTAGGCAAAATTGCATTAATATGTGTATATGAGAAGAAATTAGCACAAGATATGTATATGGATCTTCATGAAAATGTTAAAAAAATTCAGTTTTATAGACCAGCCAAAAAACTGGATGAAAAAGAAAAAAGACTGGTCCATCTGTACGGTCTATCAATCAGAAAGCATTGTGTTGCATTCTTGTTATTTCCCTCGGTTCAGGTTGGTCCCTTGATTTTATGTGTACACCACCCTGAGATCCCATGATACAGGGCTGTAATATAAATATGTTTGTTTGTTTGTTTTTTAAAGCTCATTAAACAAGATGCCAGTTCCAGACATGAGATACTAAGTTCACCAAAACTCACCTTTTCTCAACTTCCTTATTGGAGTATTTATGCCCTTCCTAGGCTTTCTATGGTTTGTGCACTCCAACATGTCACAGATCATAACTGGGACACGTGAGGTCAAAATGGCAAAAATTATGAATGAGAAAGAACCAGGAGACCAGGAGAGGCAGCACTTTGCTTTTGCCTGAGCCTCCTGGGAAGGGCAAGATTCTGTTCCTCCTCTCCCTCTTCCTCTGCTGAGGGAAATGAGTTCAAGCTATGGTTGCATTTTCAACACAGTCTGTAGCTGAGGACAAAGTGAGAAAGTGGGAGGAATCGAGAGAAACCTAGACCTTTGAAAACCAGCCCCCCAACATGGAATGGGATTACTTGGAAGCTGTATCTCTGTGAAACTGGGACATTTAGAGGATATGTACATTTTGGAGGATCTTACCCCAGTTTCATTGTTTTCCAGTCCTTCAAAGAAAGCTATTTCCAGCCCATGACTACCTCTTGATTCATTTTCAGCCACTTTGGCATGAGTGTATGTTCATAGGATGTTTGGTGACCCAATAACATGTTTTGCTTGGAAACACACACAAACTTGCTAACTTGAATCTTGCAAACTTCTAAGGAAGTTCAACTTAACTCACAATTCCAAGGTGCCAAGTTATATGAGCTGTCCTTCGCATGCATTAGTGCATTATGTCTTCTTTGGAAATATTCACTTGCTTTACCAAAAAGACTGTGGGAAGGAAGTACACAATTCTGTATATTTATTAGAACTCTGACTTGCCAAAGTCCTTGGTCTGTACCCAAAATGGAAAAGACTTTTAACATTTGGAGTCTAGACATGATCTCCTCAAAAGTGTTCTCAAGGGGATGTGCTTTGTTTTCCTTCACCACTTCTGTTCATCTCTTTTTGGACCTTAAACCCTTTTGGCTTACTTGGTTTTATTATAGAGACCAGCCTGCGGCGTGATTTTATTCTGTTGTATCCAATTTTACCATCTGGTCAAACTTAGCATCTTACTTTCTCTCTCATCATCTCTGGAACTTTACATGGCTCGTGTACTTTTGCAAGAGGACTGGGACCTATAACATTGTAAAAGTTTTCCTTTATCCTACATCTCATGCCAATAAAAGCCATCATCCAGTTTTGCTAGCAGCATGGTTTCCAGCTACTTTAGTAGGCGAGTTTCTCGACCTTATACCAGTCTATTCTTCCACTAAGACCACGTTTCATAAGCTTTTATTAAAACTTTTAATATGGAAGTATGCCACAGAGATTTATATTCATGGATTTGGGTCTAGACGTGCCCTTCTATGAACAAAAGGGTTCTTTCCATTTTTGGAAGAAACTAGGAGGCAGGATCCAATTTCCTCATTACCTTTTTGTTACTTTTTTGTTGCTGTCTTGAGCCAGCAGGACTCCATCTAAATTTTTTTTTTCAAAAAAGCTGAACTTTGAGGGGGTGGAACCTCTCTCAAGATGTCTGTCAACCTCCTCCTCCCCAGTAGTAAGTAAATGTTATTGGACATAGAAAAATGTTACCATATTACCAGGCATTATGTCACCAGTAAGTGCATTCATATGGTATGAATGGTGACTACTAAGTCCACCTCTTTCCCAGAAGTCTGCATGATGTTCAGAGGCTTCTTGGGAAAACAACCAATAGGAAACCAAGGAACGAGGAGAAATTTTGCTCTGCTGGACCTTGAAATCAAAGGCTTCACTCAGATCTGGCACAGAGGAATAGAAGCAGTTTACTAACAACATCCCTGACACTTGGCCTTGTAGATGTTTGGCATCCTCCTCTAGTGGCTAGATTCAGGGTTGGAAAAAATGGGGCCTACAAGTCCCTTTATTTCCAAGTGGGGGGACTTAAGGGACTTTGGGAGTACAGGGAAGTGGAGTCAGATCCAGCTTAGGGACCAAGACCTGGACTTACCTGAAAGTGGCAAGAAACCACATAATGGCAGTCCACCCACTTGGATTCTTGAACTGTCATCTTGCAAGTGCCCTCTTCAGCAAGTGCAATCAGGGGGATGAATTTATATGGATTAACTGATCTGTGCCTCATTCCATGGCAACACTACTCAGCTGCATCTAATAAAGCTGTGACCCTATTCTTTCCAATCATGGTCTGTGTATGGGTTTTCTGACTTCTCTACTCTGACTGGGCTGACATATTGGCACTAAGTCTGCAGATAGAAGCATTGATATGTCTATTGTCCTGAAAAGCAACCCATAATTTTGTTACTTGTAATACATTACTTCCAACCTGTGAACTCTCTCTTGCAGCTTAAAGAAAAAGACCAAGTACAAGGGACTCCACAGGAACATAAAAAGTTGTCATTTACCAGGTTAGACAATTTGTCAGTCTGTTTATTTATTCAAAACGTTTACATACCACCTTTGTCAAAATTGATTTTCTTTGGTGGCTTGAAACAGGATGAAAGAACAAGCGCTATGTCAAAATACAACACACACAAAATCAAAATCACCAACAATGAACAAGAGCTATTATTATTATTATTATTATTATTATTATTATTATTTCTTACCCACTTCTCCCCAAAGCTCAAGGCAGGATACAACATAGATTAAAATAATCTAGCTCAAAATTTTCTATTCTGACTGGCAGTGGCTTTCCAGAGTATGAGGCAGGAAGGTTTCACTGATGTGTTGCAATCTTAGTGTTTTAACTAGAGATGCCATGGACTGAACCGAAAATCTTCTGCATGCAAAACATGCCCTTTACTGCTAAGCCATGGATTCTATCACAAAAATACATCTTTATTGTTACTTATCGTCTTCTTGTAGAATGCTTGAGGATGGTTCAGTGGAATCCTTGGGTTATGTACAAAATAGTTTGCAAATCACATCATCTTCAGGTATTTCCACTAAAACATAAGAAAACTAGGTCCATGAAATCTTATCCTAGGTTTCTTCCCCCCCCCCCACCTTACTGTCCTTTCTCCTTTCAAATAAAACAGCATTTACCCTCAAGTGGGGCGGGGGAATGAAATGTGTTCAACATATGGCATCCAAGACCATTTGATATTTTAAATCTATAGTAAATGTCAGGAACAATTTTTACTGCCCTCCCTACATTACAAGCGCTTGGATCATTTGTCTTTCAAAGGACTAGTAAACCTTAATTTGCTTTAGCTGCTCTCAGTGGATTTTTATTGTTTCTTACTGCTGCCTCTCAACTCGTGCAATTTGTAAAACTAAATATGAACTGCTAAACTCCATCAATCCGGTAGTATTCTTTTAATATCAATTTTTACATAATTAGCCTGCAAACTGTGTTCAATTACTGACAATTAATCTTGTGTACTTGGAAGGACAACATTCATTTCACAGTGAGCGGCATCTAAAATGGAAGATGTTTTCAGTATTGGGGGAGGTTGGCATATATATTTATGCTGAAAAAACGGAGCATGAACAGATGAGACCAATAACCGGAATGGTCCAGGGTCCAGAAAACATGTCCTATGAAGAATGGTGCAAAGAGCTATGTAAGATTAGCCAACATGAAAGAAAGTTAAAGATAGACTTAGCCATTTGCATTAAATAACTCCAGGACTGACATGCAAAGGATGGGACAGAAGGCAGGACTACAACCAAGGAGTAGATCTTAGCTGAACATGAACAGAAACCTCCTAACAGCTCTTCAACAACAGAACAGACTGCTTCAAGAGTGAGAAGGTTTGCTTTAACAGTGAGATTTATGATGAGTTTGGAGAGCCATTTGTCACAGTGATGGTAGAAGCATCTTCACTATGGATTCTGCCCTTAGTACGGATTGGATTAGGTCAGGATAGAAAGGTGTCAGAGGTAGATATTTTTGTGGCCCCTAGCCCACCCCAAATTGATCCCCTGCAGTGTCTCCCCCATTTTAGGCTAAGGACACATTGATTTTTTTTCATCATGACCCAGAAAATTTAACAAAAATTTGTGGTGGGCAAAGCTTGGATTGTAACCCAAAAAGAGATGAAGAGAACGCAGTTCATGTACTACTGAAAGATACCCATCCAACCACTGCTTAAAGACCTCCAAAGGAGAGTCTATCATATTTTGAGGCAATCTATTCCACAGTTAAGAGGTTCTTTCTAATGTTTAGCATGTTTAGTTTTAACATGGCTGGAGGTGATCTCACCAATCCCTGGGGTCAAGGCTTGATGGAGTTGTGCCTGGCCAGTCTTTCTCTCCCTCAGAGACCAGGGAAATTGGATTTGGAATGTATGTTTAACTTGGCTTGCCATAAAAGATGTCATGTTTGGTATATTAAAAAGTACAGTTTATTTAGACATTGATTAAAAAATAAATACATCTTTTTTCTTCAAAATATTTTTGTTAAAATGGAACGACAAGGTTCTCAGCTATAACAAACATCTGAACTATGAATAACCTCCTTGGTTTTGTCAGTTTATGAGGTGTGGACTAAATGAACAAATGAATGAATAAAAGAAACCATCAAAACTGATAGTGCAAAGAAAATTATTGTTGGGAAAATCTAGCATTCTCTCCAACTTCACTGTTAGACCAATTGGGCTTTAGATAGGATAGAATTCCTGCATGTAAAAACCTTCTAGTTTTTCTTCCCATGTGTTCTTCTCGTCCTTTGAAATGCATGGTAATAAATGCCATTTGAATACCCATGTAATTAGACCATGTGATGGTGAAACTTCCTTGAGTCACCAGTCATATAAAGACTCCCCCCTTCTCAGTTTCATTGGTGGACTTCTGATTTCTTCTTTTCAACTCTCCTTCCTCTCTCTACCATGCTTTGCTTCTCCATCCAAAGATGGTGAGTTAAGAATGAAGACCTTATCCTTTTACTGAATCTTTTCATTAGCTAAATAGGATGTAGGTTCTCCATGGATATGCAGATTTAAAGCCATTTGTAAACCTTTTCTAAGTTTCTAACTTGAAACTGCCTGCCTTGTTTAATTTTTTGAATCAGTTTCAACTCTCAAGGAAGCAACTTCAGATTGGGACACTCTTTTCTGCTACTCCGCTATAAGAAGGCTAGTTCCTAATAGTTTTAGTTTGATATTTTTCCCCAAATGAGGGCTAATACCAGCCTTTTCTGCATAGCCAAATAAAATGGCCTCCTTCCTCTGGTTGGAGGGGGGTCTGGACAATGCATGACCCAATTTCCGAGTATGGTATAAACAGTCTGGATTACGTCTGGCCCATTTAGCACCAAACCCATGGTATACCCCTGTTAAAATGTAGTAAAATACCTATATTATTTGTTCTGGATCTTTGTGGAAGGTCTTCCCAGAAGATCCATTGTGATGCTGGGTGGTGCTCATACACACTGTGCCAACTAGCACAGCCAGCCATGCAATTGATGCTGCGCACCTCATACAGAGTGCCTCAGCGGTTGCCGCACCAGGAGGAACAATAGGATTTGCATGTGAATAGTGACCCAGTGTCAGAATTGAGAGTCCCGAGTAATGCAAGAATATGCAGTCAAAGCATCCAGCCTCTGTTTAAAAACCTCCAAAGAAGGAGACTCCACAACACTCTGAAACAACACATTCCACTGTTGAAGAGCTCTTACAGTGAGGAGGGTCTTTCTAATGTTTAGGTGGAATCTCCTTTCCTGTAGTTTGGATCCATTGCTCCGGGCTCTAGTCACTGAAGCAGCAGAAAACAAGCTTGCTCCATTCTCAACATGACATCCCTTCAAATATTTAAACATGGTTATCGCCAAAAAAGCACATGATAGGTTCACCTTAGGGTTGCTGTAATTCATAAACAACTTGAAGGCACACAACAACAACAATCATGTCACCTAGCTATTGCATAATTTTTGGAAATAATATAGGCAGAGTAAATATGGAAACAGTTTTTTAAATATTTTATTTATCATTCAAAAAAGAAAATTTTCCACAATCATTTTTTAAAAAAATTCTGCTAAAAAAAGGTTTAATTTTTAAAAAATGGGAAAAAATTCTCCAATTTTTTTCCTGTATTTTTTCCAGGCATCTCTACCATTGATGAAATAAAAGGCCTAGCAAAGACTAGTGCTCACAAAAGGGTGATGAGGCTTTATACCTCTCCCAGCCTCATTGTATATGCGTGGCAACACTCTATTCTAAGTGGTCTGTTGACATTAGCTTTCAGGACACACAGGCTGAACTTATCTCGTTTCCCACAAGGAAATGGGAGATGGGTAGGATGCAGCCGTACGATTGTGAAAAGTGGGGCTGTTGTTACAGCAGTAATAGATTTGATCTTGGAGTAATTGGCAGTTCTGCCTCCTTATTTATGCCTCTTCTTCTCAGCGTCATCAACATAAGCATCTGTGGTGTTAGATGGGTGCTCCTTTATTATAAGGTAATAAAAATATCCAGGCAAATATATAAAAATGGCACCTTGCCCATGCTGGGAAAAAAGGGACCAAATAAACATAAACCGATGAGTAATATTGCTCAAAGGGTCGTATAAATTATCCAGCACATGGTATAAACAGTAAATAGCAGAGGTCTTTTCTCTCTCTCCCTCTCTCTTTTTGCTCAAGAGTTATTGTTTGATAGAGCATTAGGAAGAATCTAGCAACATTTTGTTATTGGTGCTGAATAATGGAAGTCTATATAAGCCCTCACATATCTCACACTAGCAAGAAGGAAAGGTGAATGATAAATGCCACATGGGCCAGCATCTTGTTAGTGGTTTATGCAGGCATTAAGTCAACTCTATGCATACATATATCTCTTTTGGGTTGATGCAGAGTTTGGTATTCCTTTTCTTCCTTCGCACTGACCAAAGCCCTTCCCAGACCTACTGGAGAGTCTTTGCAGTTTCCTCCACCATGGCCTTTCCATGCCTAGTGCAGAATGGTGGGGGATCAGAAAACCATCTGGCTGTGTCCCTGTAAGCAAGACAAAAATAAGAAGAAAATAAATAGATAAAAATGATTACATTGGCTGTTGATGAGCCCTGGTGGCGAATGGTTAAATGCCGGTACTACAGCCACAAGGTTGTGAGTTCGAGCCCAGAGCTCCAAGGTTGACTCAGCCTTCCATCCTTTTGTAGGTTGTTAAAATGAGTACCCAGTTTGTTGGGGCAATTGGCTTACAAATTGTAAATCACTTAGAGATTGCCGAGTTCACAGTATAGAAATATAAATGCTATTGCTATTGAGAACTCCAGATGCCCTGAATGGATGATGCAATCATTTGACATCTGGTTATGGGGATATAGTCAGATACTCTCCAATCCCTTATTGCTCTTGCCATCCATTAAAGGGCCTGGGAGATCCAGCTATTCTACAATAGGTCCAGGATGTTGGTCAATGTTCAACTGTAGTTTAGAGCTACCAAGTTACACCTAGAGAACTGTGTTTATGGAATGAAATTATCCTTTCAATGTTTCAGTCAAAGTTCCCATATAATGTCCATATCATTGGGATATGATCCAGCCAGAATAGTTACTGTATTTGTATCATGTGAAGTAAAGGGCAGTTCTGTCTAGTCCTCTTCCATGGTCTACCACCTTTTCCCACCTTCTCATCTGTGCTGTGCTGTGCCAGTTTTGTGTGGATGAAAGAAAGTGAATGCACAAAAAATCTATACATATTTTGCATACTTTTGGATAATACATGTATATATGCACCCAAAGCCTTAAGTGTTTGGAGGCTTGTGTTATTGATATATGCACAGCTTTCTGTACATTTTTCAAACGTGTTCATGTCATTAAATGGGGTTTGTTTAATTTTTTTTATGGAATGACAGGAAATGCTGTAATTTGGGATTTATTCTGTGTAAAATTCACACGTGGTTGATCTGGCATCAAAAACAGTATTTTCTCTACAAATCTCTGCAGCATTGTATGCACAGGAATTAATATTTCTGTGTTAAAATATTATTTTCCATGCAGAAAAATGCTGCTTCCTGCACAGAAAATCCTGTTTTCCATGCAAAACAATGATGTTTAAATTTTTCACAGAATCATTCCTGAGTTGTGAATAGTCTTTGAAAAAAAAATTCTTACAATGCAAAAACTTTCTTGAAACACATGGAAAACAGATGAAATTTTTTGTTTCTGCCTTAAAGAAGAAACAGAGGGGCTCAACAGACCACCCCTTTGGAGCAGCCTGCAGCCGCCCCTTTCCTCATCAGATCAGGGCCGTGGCAATTACATGCCGTGCCCCGGATCTGGCATAAAAGGAAGCTGCAAAAAGTGGCTCCTTTTTGTTGCACAGAAAGGGCACCTTAGCCATGGTGACAGTGGCCCTTTTGCTGCTTCCTCAGTGCAGCACATGCAAATACTGAGCTGAAGATGTGGCGTGCCATCTGGTCAGGCGGGCAGCATGGGGGCTGCATGGAGCGGAGTCAGGGTGGCCAACATGCACCCAACTCTGCCCTAAGGCCAGTATATAATGCCAGTCTATACTGCCTGTATAGAAGAATCACATCCTTATCCTACATCCTATATCATTTCCCTTTGCTACAGGCTACTAGAATATTATGTGTCTCCTCCTTCCACACACAAACTTTCACTTACATTCAGTTCTTAGTATTTAGGTTGTTACATGAATGGTAGGAATAGTCAATTTGTATTTCTTTCATTCCTTTATCTAAAACAAAGATCAAATGCTGCTTAAAAAAAAAAAAAGATGGGGGGGGGGCTCCCAAATTACGTATGTGGAAAGTTGTGCATTTACTGCAGAAAATCGTGCAAACAGTCTCAGTATCTTTCTTTGCTCTCCCCCCCCCTTTTCTCTTGGCAGTAGAAGTCAACTTTCAAGAAAGATGTTAGCACAATCCTGCACCTGCTAAATATAAATCCTAAGTGTGTGCATACAGCTGGGCAAGTTCAGTAGGATGTGATCCAGGCGACCCTCTCAGGAACCCGAGAAACTGATGAAAGCGAATGTAACGTTTATTCGGAGGAGAGTTGCATGTGAATGGTAAGCTGACTTGTGAACAGCTAGAATATGGCATGCCAGGAAGCCTTCAAACAGCAGTTGTTGTTTTCAGAAGTGTTGCTCTCTCTATTATTATTATGTTGCACCTGTACAGCAGCCACCCCACCTGGATGTACATATCAACATGTCTAACTATGGCAAGAGACCCAACTGATACAGACCATAATTCCTCCTTGGGGTTTTTTCCCCTCCTGCAAAGTCCCAGGCAGTTAGAAGGTGACAAACCTGGCACTGCCGCTAAACCTAAGCCAGATGCAAAATACAAAGGGGCTTCTGGATTGAAATCACTACATTGTTCTACTTTAAAGAAGAAAAATGTGACTGCCTACAGAGTGGCCTCTGATTTGCTCAAAGAGGTGCATTTTCTCCTCCTTCTGAAGCTTTGGTTATACAGTTGGCCCTCCTTATCCACTGATTTTTTTGTACATGGATTTATGCATAAACGACTTGAAAATATTCTCAAAAAGTATAAATTCCAAATAGTAAACCTTGATTTTTTCAATTTTATATATGGGACACCATTTTATGCCATTATATTTAATGGGACTTGGGCATACATGGATTTTGTTATCCACGGAGTGTCCTGGAACCAACCCCCCTGAACCAGATTTCTGTTCTTGCTGGCTAGTCCTGTGCCTCATTCTTATGACAAAGATGTGAAGGAAAGAAACCTTGCTACATCATGCCAATGAGGAGTCTAAACCAGCATTTTGTCTCCAAAGTTCAATCGCATATCTCCAGAAAACATACAGGGATAGCAGGAAACAAACCCCTTCTGCAGTTCTTGCTCAGCCACTACTGTTCAGTGAATGCTCCCTCTGAGCTTGGTGTCTTTTAACTATGTATTAAGAAGCCGTGCCCTCCCTCCAGTCCATCTGCCTTAGTCCTGGGCCCAGAGGGAGAGAAGAACCACTGGACTTCACCCCCTTTCCCATTACCTTCCCCTCTTCCTTTTGTGTTGTCTCTTTTAGACTGTAAGCCTGAGGGCAGGGATTCATCTAATTTAAAATTGTATGTACAGCACTGTGTAAATTTACAGCGCTATATAAATAAAGGTTAATAATAATAATAATAATAATAATAATAATACTGTTGTTGTTCAACGTTGTTCACATATCAAAATCAAGACAGCCCCTGCCTACAGTTTTACAATTAAAAAGAACAGAGAACAAAAGGAAAACATACAGAGACGAAAGAGGAAAACAAGGACAGTCAAGCACCATTTCTTAAAATTACATCTTCCTGCCTTCTCTCCAATAGTTCAACTCAGGCCACCTTACTTGCAAAATATTAAAACCAAAACAAATTAAAGGCATACATCAGTAAAAATGAGTAAAAGTTAGCTTTAAAAGGAAATTAAATATTCTATAGAATTGAAACCAATTTCTTGTTATTTTGAAAGATATCAAATCATCATCATCATCATCATCATCCACCCCTCTGGGCGAGCAATCAGAGCAGGGTACAACATTTAAAAACAAGTACAATTAAAATGTTACATCCCAATCCCTCCTCCCACCCCTTAAAATAGGATTAAACTGGTGCAGGGTTAAAACAGCAACAATAAAAAACAAACAAACAAACAAAAACAAAAAACCCATATAATATATCCAAATCCAAATTTATGGGCAGCCTTGAGGTGATATCTGATGTGGCTGGGAAAGGCTGGATAGATGTCTTGGAGACCAGAGAAGGCTAGCCGCTGTCCGGAAAGGCCTGCCAGAAGAGATGCATCTTGGCGGCCTTTTTTGAAGCCGTTCAGGGTCGTGATAAGACGCATCTCATCCGGGAGGCCGTTACACAGTCTCAGAGTGATGGCGGAGAAGGCCCTCTGAGAGGTCTGCGACAGCTTGGTCTTAATAGGTTGTAGCAGATTCCTCCGAGAGGACTGGAGCATGCGAGGGGGCTCATATGGGAAGAGGCGGTCCATGAGATAGGATGGACCTGAGCCATGTAGGGCTTTGAAGGTTAAAACCAACACCTTGTATTGCACCCGGAAACTAATCGGCAGCCAGTGGAGAGACTTAAGCACTGGTGTTACGTGTTCTCTCCTCTATATTCCGGTGATAATCCTGGCTGCCATGTTTTGGACCAGGTTAAGCACAAGGGTAGCCCCATGTAGAGCGCATTACAGTAATCCAAACCTGAGGTAACCAAAGCATGTACCACAGTCTCCAGGTCCCTCATATCCAGGAAGGGGCGCAGCTGGAGTATCAGCTGAAGCTGATAGCAGGCACTCCTAACCGTCGCATTCACCTGACTAGTCATGTAAAGCGACAAATCTAGAAGTACCCCCAAAGAACAACAAAACAATACACCATTGCAGTCAGTTCCTAAAAGCCTTTTAGAACAGGAAAATTTCCACATGGTGGTGAAAGGAGAACAAGCAGAGAGCCATCCTAGCCTCACTAAGGAGGAAGTTTCAAAGTCAGGGAGCAGCCACTAAGAAGGACCTTTTCCTTGTACCCATTGGACATGCCTGGGAAGTGATGGGAGCTAGGCAGAATTTGGTCTCTTAGCTTATCTAACCATTGCCTTGCTACCTTTTTGTAAATGCTTGTAGAAATTGGTTGTCATTAAAATTGAGAGGATAAGGGGTGGGAGCTTTGGGTATCATTAAGCCCCCTCCACTAATATGAGCATGGGAAATCTACCCATTTTCTGACCTTCGTTGCCAGTCACAAAGGTTGTATACAGTTTCTTTAGAATACCTGCAAGAATGGGGAAACAAGCCTGGGACTTTGCCTACCATGTCTGATCAGAAATGGGAAATTTTTCAGCTCATGCCAGCTTGTGCCGCCGCAACCGGTGAGTAAATCAGATGCTGTTTGTCAGATGGACACAATATCCCTCCCCTGTAGGTGGTCTCTGTTTCATTAGGCTTCAGATTGATGGTGCCCAACAGTAATCCAAAAATGTGCAATGGATACATCCACCTCATTTTTCATTAACAGTATTTCCAAACACACGGGAAGCAAGCAGAAGCCATAGATTTTTGCCTGGCTTATTTTTATCCTTGAAGACTCGATTGATTATCCAACATCACTGCTGGATGCTTGCTGTTCCCGTTAAAAGTATGTCTGGTATATAACTAGAGGAGACTGGCATTTGGCACAATCTAGCCATTTCAGCATACTGTAGGGGGAAAAAATTAGTTCGAAGTAAAGCTGATAAAAGTCCTACTTTTTCTTAAGATTAAATGAGCTTGGCTGTGGGGCTTCTCTGTATTACCTGAAATTAGATGGTTCATCCTAGATCTAGATATACCACCAACACCCAATAAGCTACAGTAGATTTCTCCCTCCAACTTTCCCACTTAAAGCTAACTTTTTCTTGAAAGTTTCACTTGGCAACAAGAAAATAAGAAGTTTCAACTGAAAAACTATGCCTGCTTTGGGTGTTTGGTGTAGTGGATGATGTCTAAAGTTTTGCCCAAAATTTAATGGCCAGTATTTTACATCAAATGCTTAGTAAGTACCCTCTCCTAGCCTGACCCTTCCAAACCGGATGCCCCAGTTGCTTGTGTAGGTGAAAGCTGTCCCCTTTCCTACTTGGGTTCAAGTATGGAACATCAGTTCATTGAAGACAGAAATTTATGACGCAGTACAGGTCCAGATGTCTTTCTCAGATATCTGGCCTTACCATTTAGAGCATGCACCTTACTGTTTAGCACAATTTTGGAATATCTACCTAGTAAGAGCTTACAACACAGATAACAAATGAAAAGGGGATACTGGAAATATGTTAGCTAATCATGCAAGAACAAACATTAATCCATAATGGAATATTACTAGGCAGGACCTAAGTAAAAACTAGTCATATTGAACCTTTCTTGTTGTTAGCTGCTCTCCAGCAGATCTCAACTCATGCCGACCATGTGGCTATGTCATCTCCAAACTTCCCTATCCTCATGGTATCCCCAGCACTCTTTTCCAATACCACATCTCAAATGAGTTGATTTTCATTCTGTCCACTTTCTTCACTGTCCAGCTCTCACATCATGGTACATGATGATGGGAATACCGAGGATTGGACAATTCTAACTTTGGTGCTTGGTTGCATATCTTTACTCTTTAGGACCTTGTCTATTTTTTTTATCACTCCCCTTCCCTTTCCTAGTCTTCTGATTTCTTGACTGCAATCTCCTATCTGATCAATGTTTGATCCAAGGTACAGGAAGTCTTTAACTATTTTGATTTCTTTGACTAGGTTGAATTTATGTAGGTCCTCTGTGCTCATAATTTTTATTTTTTGTTTATGTTCAGCAATAAGCCTGCTTTTTCACTTTCTTCCTTGACTTTCCTTAGTAACTGTTCCAAGTCCATGATATTTTTCCATTGGCGGTATGGTATCATCCACATATCTTACAATGTTGGATCTTTACCTTACATTTTAGATTGTTATTGTTATGAGTTGATAATGTCAGTTAGCTCAGGAAGATATGCATCAGAACATTCTGTAAGGCTTAAGCTGCTTTTTTGAGATTCCTAAGAGCTGAATAACTGCAGCTTCTATTTTTTTATTTTTTCCTTATTTTAGAACATCTTTTCTTTATCATGGCTGCAGTAGGTTGCAGGGGAGTTATAAATGTGGCAATGTGAAAATGATAACATTTGTGTGTTGATTTCTGGAGCAAAATTCACATATAGGTTTCTGTTTGTGGAAGACAGAAAAGTTCATTTTTTATTTTCTGAGCATACAGTTAGGATGGAGTCACACCACAATGTGTTCTGTTTCAGGGAATGACCTCAGCCAAAATGGATTTTAGTGGTTCTGGATAGATGTTCAGATTGCTTCAAAGCAAGTTGTTGCAGCAAATCAAGGTGAAATAGAATTCCCAGAAGAGAGACTGGCATAGTAGTTTGCGTACTGGACTAGGACTCTGGGAGACCAGGGTTCACATCTCAGCTCAGCTGAGAATTGTACTAGGCAGGTCATACTTTTTCAGCCTAAGAGGAAGGCAGTAGCAAATGTTCTCTGAATTATTCTTGCCAAGAAGACCCTATATATGATGGAGTAACAATGAGTTAGGATTGACGTGAAGACACAAAATAATCACAACAATTTGAAGGACAAAGCCAGTCAAGATTCTAGAACTGCTGGCAGAGTCTGAGAAAAATCCCGGAAAACTCCATCTGCCCATAGACCAAGGATTCTTATGAGACTCAAATGTTTCTTCAGCAACAGACAAACTCAGACTGAAGTCTAAACTGAACAACAGGTCAGTCTGGAGGGCTACTGTCATGGGAAAAGTGCTTTTCAGTTAAAGAGCCCTTGCATGCTTTTGGAACACTGGCTCTTAACAATGAGGAAGAGATGGGCTCAGCTGGATCTCCTGGACTAGAATCTGTAGACTTAAGAACCTGGTATCATGACTTACTCAGGTTGATGAGGTGTGGTACCAAGGCAAGACTTCTGATAAAAAGGGATGTAGGGTACAAAATAAGCATTTACTCAGGTTTGGCATAAGGAACAACTGCTATTCCAACCTCTCTTCGGAGTCAATAGTGTTTTCCCCTGAACATGAGGAGTCTGCCACTAGAGTCATGACAAAGCTAGTCCTGCCAGCATAAGATTTGAATTCTCACTGGGGTGGCATTGCTTCAGGCTACAGTCTTTCAACCATCTGTGGCATGACTGTTACAATCGATATGGTGGAAACTGAACTCTATACTTAGTGGCTACATGTTGAGAGTAACATGGGGAGGATCAGCAGATTTTCCTGTAAACTAGATGTAGTCTGAAGGCATCATGTGCTGAGATTCACTGAGGTCCCCCAGAGCTCCCTATGGGTGCATAGCCAGGTGCTTCTCCAATACCCTCCATTTTCTACCAGCAATGAAATGGCCATCATTTCACACATTGGAACAGTATGTCTGGAGTGAGCTTTGGACAGGGTAGAAGACAACATTGACCTCCAGAATGGCCAAAGCAAAACATGCACTAGTGTAAGGTGGACTTACATCTCCATATGCCACTAAAAGGATGTCAGCCACAGTGTGCACCAAGTAGATGTGCTACCACTGAGCTATGGTCCCTCTCTGATAAACAAGGACATTTGCACTTTTTAGAAATCATAGAATCCTAGAGCTGGAAGAGACCACAAGACCATCCAGTCCAGCCCTCTGCCATGCAGGAAGACACAATCAAAGCATTCCCAACCGATGGCAATCCATCCTCTGTTTTAAAAAAGCTCCACAGAAGGAGACTCCATCACACTCTGAGGTTGCATATTCCACAATCGAACATCTCTTACTGTCAGGACATTCTTCTTAATGCCTTTTTCTATAGAGGAATAATATTTCTAGAACTCCCCTTTCGTGGACATTCACAAGGATTTCTCTTCCCTGATTTACAGAAAGTTAACACAAACTTAAAAATATTTACAGAAAGTTAACACACAAACTTAAAAATATTGGGTGGGCTTCAGGGCTATTGAGATTGGCTGTGCTTTATGTGGGAGAGTTATAAAGGCACATATTTTAGGGGTTTTTCCTCCCTTAAATGTATCTCTTGATCAAGCCCATTGGCATCTTCTTGAACAAACAGCATGGGGGGAAAGCATGACAATCAAATCTCAGGAGAGATATTGAAGTCTCCAAAACTGAAGAATTAAAACTTTCAGTTTCTTCCTTCCTCCACATGGGTCCACATGGGATTTTCCTGTAAACTGCTGTTATAAACCCTTATTTTTAGTTATAAAAGAGGGGCACCAGGAAAGATTAAAACATGGAGACAAAGACACGTCAGTTCTTGATCTTTTCTTCTTCTCATCTCACCCTTTAGAAAGCCTTTCTGGAAGAACACAAGGAACAGCAGGAAGGTTTCTAACACACCTCTGCGAACTCCCTCCACTCAGATCCCAGGGTGGCTAGAATAGTAAAACTCAGTGGTTCAAAAAGTCTCAGGGCCAGAAAAGAGAGCCTTTATCTCCAGACTTTTCAAAAGTATTTCATCAGCATATTGATCGAAGAAACCTGTGCCACCTCTTTTAGCCTTCTAGCAGAGGAATTAATTTAGTTCTACCTGTGCTGAAGACCTACAATCTAGTTCCCTTGAACATAATGATGGCTCCTTTGGAGCATCAAAAATTTGCACAGGAACCCAACTAATTTAATAGTGTTCTGACATGTATGGAAGAAGGGAAAGACAGATCCACTTGCCAACAGCAAGGTGTTGGAAAGGTTGTTTCATGTGGTGAGATCTTGCATCAAGGAGCCAGGTGGGGTATTTCCCCCTTCTTTTCTTTCCTAAAGCCATCTCATCTCTGAAATAAAAGGGATGGTATACAGCCCATTTAACCTTCCAGGGAGTTTTCATTCCTGGAAACATCTGATGTATCTGATTCATGTTAGACCTACTACCAAAGACCCCTCTTACTCATAAACACTCCACTTCTCCTTCTAAAGCTGCCTGTTTTTCCAAAGTATTTCTGATGCTGCATTTATAAAAGTAAGAGGTCTTGCCTGCTGACTTCAAAGAAAACAGTGAATCATGCCTGATATTATTAACAAACAAACGAAGAGGTCAAACTGGAGTTTATTTCCTAACACAAGCCTTGCTTTGTTTTCTTTGCAATGTTCTTGAAAGTAACATATTGGCTTTGCAAAAGGGAATACAGTGGGCCATTGGTATCCACTGGGGTTTGGTTCCAGGACTCCCCATGGATACCAAAATCCGTGAATATAATGGAACAGTTAAATGGTGTCCCTTATATAAAAGGGAAAAACCAAGGTTTACCTATGCAAATTTGTATATTTTAAAAGGATTTTCAAGTCATGGATGCTTGAATCCATGGATAAAAAAATCCGTAGGTAAGGAGGGCAGATTTTACAGTGTTTCCTTCACTGTCTTTAAATAAATTCCCTGTTAAAAAGAAAGAAAGAAATGAGAGAGACTACTGATAAACATCACTATTTATTGTTGTTGCTATATACCTTTGAGTCAATTCCAATATATGGCAATGCTATCCTTGCTTTTGTTTTTTTGTTTGTTTTTTGGCAAAATTTAATCAGAGGAGCTTTTCCATTGCCTTGCTCTAAAGCTGAGCTGAAAGAGTATGGTTTCCTTAAGGTCACCCACTGGGTTTCCATGGCTGAGAGGGGATTCAAACCCTGGTCCCCCAGACTCTTAATCCAACCCTCAAACCACTACACCACAACAGCTCTCATACCTCTTTGTTATTACATTATTGCAAAGCCATTATTCATGTTTACCTCAACAAAATAGAGATGCTGGGTACTCAACTGTGGAGTGGCAACATAAAATGGAAGAAAATGTCACTTTTGCCAGCAACTAAATAAATGACACTCTAGGACTCCCAACATATTTTAATGCCATGAAAATTGGGTCATATACAAATGGTGATGGGCATAGTAGAGCAAAAGGCAAAGGAGTAGGAAACCTGAGAAGAAGGCAGTGATTGGACTGTCTGAACTTAAAATATATCTGTCATTACTCACCCTTCAGAATCTGAGGAATCCAATACAGAGCTGTAGGATTGCAAGGATTTTCTGGCTTCAGATGGCTCACTCTGTGAGTGTGAGAATCTGGTGGCTGAAGCAGCTGAGGGGCTTCCTTCTCAGCAGAACTTAACAGACACTGAAAAGATGACCCCCTCACCCTGTGAGGTCTGGCAAATAGAAAAGGAGATACTTTGTAGGGACCATCTCTTAAATAGAAGATGCTAACTATTCAAGTACCTGGCATCCAGAGGCAGCCACCTATAAATTGCCCAGACGCTGTTGGGAATCCATATTATTCACAACCATTCAGCCTCTTTGACTGGCCATGTTCTTGGTATTCCTATGTTTCTTGGAATTCTTGACCCCTACGTAATGGCTATGTTTAATGACACCTTGGCTGCATCTGCACTGCAGAAATAATCCACTCTGATACTACTTTAACTGCTTTGGCTCAATGCTATGGAATTCTGGAAATTGCATTGAAGACAGAGATAGCTAAATAGCTCAAAAAACTACAATTCCCAGAATTCCATAACACTGGAGCCGTGGCAGTTAAAGTGGAATATATAGTGGAACATGTAGTGGCAGAGACCAAAAGACCCCAACATCCAGTATTTTTGAAGCAAGCATCCAGTGTTAAAACTTTCTAGATTCCATACATTCCAGCAAAGGGTTTTACCATTCCTGTGATTTGGAGTGAAAACTAGCAAAAGGACACAGCATCAGTCCTGCTGATGAAACACAGTATTTCAAAATCCCATCTACAAAGCACTGGGATTGGAAATCACTGGTAAAATCATTCACTGGGCTTGGAGGCTGAAGTCAGCAGCCACAAAATTATATTCCTTCCTTTCGATCCCCATCTCATTACCCAAGTGTTTTCCCTCCCTCCCTCCACCATTTTAAGAGAGAGAAAGGCAAGGCAGCTCCAACAGGCCTTGCCTGCAAGCAAAAAGAGCCCGCCCTCCCTCCCTCCACCATCTTCAGGGAGAGAGAGGCAAGCCAGCTCCAACAGGCCTTGCCTAAAAAGAAGAAGAGCCCTCCCTCCACTCCATCTGCCATGGTCCAGGCTTCCGAGGGAGAGAAGATCTGCTGGACTTTCTCCCTTCCCCACCACCTCTCCCTTTTCCTTTTGTCTAGTGTCTTTTTAGAGTGTAAGCCTCAGGGCAGGGAAATGTCTAATTAACAAACTGTAAGCCGCTCTGATAGCCTTGGCTGAAAAGCGGGGTATAAATAAAAATTATTATGATGATTATTATTATATGGAGAACATAGATGAAAATGTATCATACTGTCAAGTCTCTGGATTCTTCTTAATCCAGAATGCTAGTGAGTCCTCAGGTTCAGATTCAGTAACTTTGGAGGAAGCTTCAATTCAAACATTTTCCAAATCTGTCCATTTTGGCCTGTTCCTTTTGGAACTCCTCCAGATCTTCAGTTCCTGCCTACAATGCACTGTTGGTCTGACTCAGTAGAATGTAGTTGCATAGGCTTAAATAAATCAGGTTGAAACCATTCATATGTTCCAATCAGGTATGCCAAAGACCATCAGTATGATAACACAGATCAATAACTGTGTGGCCTGCCTAAAGTCAGACTAGTTGATACACGAATCAAGTTGGTTTTGCAGAGGAACTTCCCTAAGTACTAGAAAACATCTCCCTGTCACAGTATATGATTTCTCTCACTTCCATACCTTGCATTTGGCATATTTTGTTTTGTAATAGGTCATTGGAAGCACAGAAATCTTTCCTTTCTGAGGAAAAGCTATTGGGGGAGGGAATGCTGCCTAATTTGGGGAAATACACACTCCTCTTACTGTTTAGTTTTGATTCTCAATGTCAAGTTACTCTAGATAAAAGAAAGTAGCAAGACTTCACATTAAGCAGAGCCTGATGTAACAATCAGTTGTACCAGCTGTTTTAGCTGACTCCCCAATTCAGGAAGATTGTGGGTTGTTATGAGTGTACTGCCACTATCACTCTGCAGTTCCATCCATCTGCTGGCAGCAGTGGGTGCAAAACACAATGTTCCCATTCTGCAGCCCGCACAGCTCACATTGTACTATACTCTTAATCCTAATAACACTAATGAATTTAGATGGAAGGGCCTTTTTTACCAATGATATTCTTTGCAAATTTGTAAAAGGAAGAATTTAAAACAATGCAGCAAATGAAGTGTTTTGTTTTTGTTTTAAATTAAAAGTGGATGGTAAATTCCAGTGATTTTGTTGGGTTTGGCGTGTAACCCACTAAGCAGATAGAATGAAATCTGAGCAAACCATTGCTACAGCAGTCACGTAAGAAGACGCCAAATTGCACAGCACTGTCATTTTACTGTGGTCTGTTTAAGAAAACCAGCATTTTAATTGGAATTAGAGCTCAATTTAATTAGCAGCAGGCAAATATGTAAAGCACAGAACAAAATTAGTTTGCATAGCAGGCACTTCAGACAGAAAAAAAGTAACTTTTTCATTCACTCATCTTTGGCCAGCTGTGTTCATTTATAAGAAGCCCCCAAAGCAATTGCTATTATTCAGAATTTGACCAAAGCTACTAAAGGCCAATGAACATCTTGCATTTTTGCTGTAATTTGTACTCTCATTCCTCTCTTCCATTTCCCTAAGATCTGCTAGGTATAATAGGAAAATATAATACTGGACAATCCTTGCGTACAGATACACAATCTAAATGGCAGACCACATGCAGGAATAGGATGGGGCAGGAACAAATAGTGCTGGCTCAGTCTTGGAATTTTTTGTACAGTCTTGCTAGCTGGCATTCTTTATTGCAGTTACAGATTCATAACCTAGAGTTACTGCTCCATATTCAGTATGCAAAGGAATAGTGTAGCACCTTTGATACACACTGTGCAAAAGAAGTTGTAGCATAAGCTTTTGTAGACTTGGTCCTCTACACACTAAATGTATGTATGTATTCATGCATGCATGTATTTATTATATTTATTTGTATCCCGCTCTTCCCAGAACTGGGATTTAGTGCAGGTTCGCAACATTTAAAAAAAACAGTACAGTTAAAACATAGAAAAAAGTACATGAAAAAGGAATTAAATTATTACAATATTAAAACAGATAGTTATTAAAAGAATAAAACATATTAAAAAATAAAACTGTATTTTATATATAAAACTGTATCATTTTTTTCAAAATGGTACAACATCCCAGCCTGTCCTTATAACAATTCCTTAAAAGCCTGTCTGAACAGGTAGTTCTTAGCCTGCCAGCAGAAGACTATCAAGCAGGGAGCCATTCAGATGTCCCTGGGCAGGCAGTTCCAGAGTCTAGAGGCAGCCATGGAGAAGGCCCTCTCTCGCATCCCCATCAACTGTGCTTGTGATGGTGTTGGGATGTAGAGAAGGGCCTCTCTAGAGGATCTCAGAGTCTGGGCCAGTTCACACAAGAAGATATGGTCTGCCAAAGAGTGTGGACCTGAGCCATATAGGTACCTTGAATTGTGCCCAGAAACAAACTGGCAGCCAATGAAGCTGTTTCAACAGGGGTGTTGTGTGGTCTCTGTAATCTGCCCCTTTTAGCAGCCTGGCAGCAGCTCTTTGAACCAGCTGAATTTTCCAAACACTCTTCAAAGTCATCCCCATGTAGAGCCCATTACAGTAGTCCAAACGGGATATAACCAAAGCATGTAACACCATGGCCAGATCTGGCATCTCAAAGAACAGGCGCAGCTGGTGCACATGTTTTAAATTTGCAAAAACACTCCTGGCCACAACAGAGGCCTGGGCCTCCAGGTTCAAAGCTAAGTCCAAGAGTACCCCCAAACTGTGAACCTGTGGTTCAAGAGGAGTGTGACCCTATCTAACACAGGCTGGATCCCTATTCCCTGATCTGCCTTCTAACTGACCAGGAGCACCTCTGTCTTGTCTGGATTAAGTTTCAACTTGTTTGCCCTCATCCAGTCCATTACTAATGACAAACATTGGTTTAGGACCAGGACAGCCCCCTTGGATTGAGGTGGGAAGGAGTAGTAGAGTTGAATGTCTGCATATTGATGACACTGCACCCCAAAACTCCAGACAACCTCTCCCAGTGGTTTCATGCATATGTTAAACAGCATAGAGGACAGCACAGAACCCTGAAGAACCCCACAGGCCAATGGCCAGGAGGTTGAGCAGGAGTCCCCCAGCACCACCTTCTGGGTTCGCCCCTCCAAGAAGGAACAGATCCGCTGTAAAACAGTGCCTCCCAGTCCCATCCCAGAGAAACAGCCCAGAAGGGTACCATGTTTGATGGTAACGAAAGGAGAACCAACAGGGACACACTCCCCCTGTCCAGTTCCTGCGTAGGTCATCCACCAAGGTGACCAAGGCTGTCTCTGTTCCATATCCAGGCCTCAAAACAGATTGGAATGGATCTAGATAATCCATTTCATCCAGAAACACTTGGAGTTGGGAAGGCACCACAGGTTTCAGTACCTTGCTGAAAAATGGTAAGTTGGATGCTGGTCTATAATTATCCATTACAGTGGGATTCAGAGGTGGCTTTTTTGACAAAGGTCTCACAACTACCTCTTTTAGGCACATTGGGACATTGCCTTGTTGAAGGGGAAGCATTGACTACCTCCATCACCCATTCAGCTAGTCCCCCTCTTGCCTGTTTAATCAGCCAGGAAGGGCAAGGATCTAAGATACATGTGGTGGCTTTCACCTCGCCAAGAATCCTGTCCACATCATCAGGCTGAACAAGCTGAAAAGTACCCATTAATGCCGGACATACTGATTCATACTGATTTTGGAATGGAAAAGAAGTGGATGTAAGGGGACTATGGCCCTGTGCAGACTAGCCATTAAGGCTGGCCTGGCAGTGTAGTCAGGGCATCAGATGCACATCCTGACTCTGCCCCCAGGGCACCATGATGCCATGCATTACTCCACAAGGTTCATGGCATCATGGCATTTCTATGGCACTGCATCCACATGACGCAGTGACAAAGGAGTGCCTTCAAACTGCAGCACTGTGGCTATCGTGCCTTTTCCAGGGCGCAAAAAGAAGCCACTTTTTGCAGCTCCTTTTTGTGCCCTGGAAAGTCTGGATTGGGGCTGCGATGTGCAGTTGTTTTAGGGGTGGTCTGCACAGCCCCATTTTTACACCCTGAAAGGGCACCATAGCCTGCTGTGGCTTTACAGCACTTCTTTGGTGCTGTGCCATGTGGACAGAGCGCCAGCGGAGTGCCGTGATGCTGCACTCATTGTGGTGCAGCATATGGCATCATGGTGCCCTGGGGTGGAGTCAGGTGTGTATCATATAGATGTGACACACCAACTCTGCCCCAGGCCAACCTTAATGGCCAGTCTGCACAGGGCCATAGTCTCCTTACATCCACTTCTTTTCCATTCCAAAATCGGTATTAATTTTGCTCTTAAAAACGACTCCGTTTGCATGCACAACTGCAAATAAAAATTCAAAGTCTGAATGCAACTAACATTTGTTTGTGAAGGCATCTACAATATGGATAAAGGGCTGGGATGGGATGAGCCTCCCTGACAAGTATATGATCCATGGTAAGCCCAGGCTGATGCCTGAGTCATGTTTGAAATGGCCTTTCAGATGCAGTTGCTCATTTGTTGTGGCCCAAATGTGAATGTGAAAATAAATAGGAACTCCTAGAGAATTTGTGCAGGTTTTGTATCATTGGCAATGCATGTTATCGTCTTGAACACTACAGCAGCTGAATATGATTTTACATTACCTTGTCAGAGTGGGCCATGATAACCAGAAGTCATTTGTTTCCAAAGAAACAATGGGAACCGTGTATGACAACTGGGGCTAGCTGCCTGGGATACAACAGTGTTATTTTCTGATAACATGGAATACAGTTGTAAATCACGATTTCGCTTTAGGCAACAGCGGCAAAAGAGTTGTGGAGCATGCGATGAGGAGATACAAGTTTTTAAGAGCATGAAAAGAGCACTTTTTGTCTCTTTGGGTCAGGACCACTGGCCTTTCACACACAGAGAGAGGAGAGAGAAACAAATGCTGCTTGTATAAGCAGTGAAGAGACAGAAAACTATGCATGCATTCACCTGCTGGCATTTTATTCTTTATCCTCCCACGAACACAGACAACAATTCTAAAAAAAACACATGTTCACAAAATACAAATTAAGTGCCATATATTTTGGTTCTGTTTTCTCAAAAAACACCACCTGAGTCCTCAATCTGACATGTATGTAAATAGAAAAGCTAGGCCTCTGGAAAATTTGCAGTTGATGGTGGCTTCTATATCCTCCATTTCATAGACCAACACTGGGATATATGTGGCCAAGCAACAACAGAGTGGGGTCAATATAACCAAAATAATAATTAAAAAAACCAGAAGAAGCTGCAGCAGTTTCCTGATCCTACTGGCAAAGACAAGAGTCTACCTCCTCTCTCCTCTCTTGAGTTAATAGAGTACAAGTGCACCCTGAACTCAGTTTATAGTGGTTAAAGTAAGCTGAGGACAAAGGGGGAAAGTAGGTAGTGGTGAGATAAACTGGGACATTTTAATAGCAACTGAAAAAATGAATCAACAGAGAATTGATGTGGATCGTCTCTACAAAATTGGGACAGGTGGGTGGTATTGGTTCCACTAGCTTTCCAAGTTTACAATTGCTGGAGAAGACTGCTGAGAATAATGTGGAAAGCCAAAAAGACAAATGGATCCTTGAACAGATCTAGTCTGAACTCTCCTGGAAGCCAAGATGATTAAATTGAAGCTTTCATACTTTGGCCACATCATGAGATGCCATGAATCATTGGAAAAGACAATAATGCGAGGAAAAGTGGAAGGCAGTAGAAAGAGAGAAAGACCACACAGCAGATGGATAGACCCAATCAGAGAGGTCATGGGGCCTGACTCTACAAGACCTAAGCAGAATAGTGGAGAATAGGAGGGCTTGAGGATGTCTCATCTACAGGGTCTCCATGAGTTGAGTTCCACCTGAGGGTGGATAACAACAACAACGAATCATGTCACCTCTTAACCTTCTCTTCTCCAGGCAAAACCTACTCAGCTTCCTGACCGATTCCTCATAGGTCATGGCTTACAGACTTTTCATCATTTTGGATGCCTTTCTCTGGACACCCTCCAGACCATTAATCTGATCCTACCCAACAGAGCAGCAAAGAATAGGTTTGCCCCCTCCTCTCTGTGAGGTATCTAAAAAGTACAATCATATTACCCCTCAGTCTTCTGTTGTTGTATCTTCAATGTATACTCTATCCTTCCTTAAAAGAAGTCAGACTGTGAAGCATTGGAAAAGCTGGCAACTATATAGATGTGGATTATTCCAGGGTTTGCATAAGGCAAAGTATTATTTGGATGAATTGATGACCTTTTCCTCTACAAAGTGGAACATGAACGGGGACTGTGCAGACACCCATTTTGAATATGCAATAAGACTAAAGATCAGTGGTGGGTTGTTGTTTTTTAGTCCACCAAATCCTGAATAATTATGTTTGTCTTCTAAATAAGAAACGGATTAGTGAGTCTTTCTTATTGTACTAAATATAAGTGTATTTGTCCACAGAGAGAGAGGGAGAGAGAGAGAGAGAGACACTCCTACCTATCTATGTTTCGCACATCCTGAATAAAAACATTTATTTGATCCCTGTGAGACACAATAAAGTATTGAATAAGCATTCCTTTATCGTATAAAGTTTATACGGCAGTCATCATGTTGGTGACTTCTTTTGTGTGTATGTGTTTTTTCCAGAGATCAATGGCAGAGGTTGCATGTAACAATTTAAACAATGTTTCATCAGGCTTACTTTTCAGATTTTGATATCAATTTCAAGATGCCCCAGGAGTTTCAGGCAGAAGAAGCCTAATTTGATAAAACGCTAGAATGAACACTGTTACTTCATAAGATGCAGTTATAAAACTGTCTCCAGCGTTAAGCTTTGTAATAAAACTATTGCAATGACTTGAAATTTGAAGCATTCCCAATTGATTTGAAGACAACCTCTCCAAATTCTGTTTTGCATTGCTTTTGTTTGTTTGTTTTTTTTTTTTAAGGCAAAAACCTTTCCTCCTGCCAAACCTCTCCTCCTGTCTCAAGCCACTCATTGAGGGGTCAAAACGTTATGCAAAAGGAGGTGATAATACTAAGATAGACCTATTGATATATTGCTTTAGAACTATTGTGAGTCCTAATTTAATGCTTAATTAATGCTTAATTAAGATAATGATTCCAGACTGAGTGGAGAATATTTAAGGCACGAAGGTATCAATTTTCCCTTAGCATTGCTTGCTGAGATCCATAGTCAATGGGTTGCCAAACCTAGGTCCCCAATTGCTGAACTGTACATCCTAGAATTCCAGATTATAACATCGTGACCGAAGTCAGAAACAAGTGCATCCAAGTAGGCAATTTCTATTCCATCTCCAATCCTCTATGTTTCTTTTCCAAATGACACTCAGCATTCCATGCTACTGCTCATGTTCACAGGAAAATAGGAAGTGGCTTTATGATAAGTCAGGCTATTGGTTCACAAAGTCTTGAACTGTCAACTCTGATGGACATTGGCCCTTAAAGGTTTTGGGGCAGGATTCTTCTGCTGGTATCTTTGGTGTTCCAAGAAGACTGTCATTCAAGTACTAGACAGGCTGGATCCTGTTTAGCTTCCAAAATCAGATGAAATCACATGTGTTCAGGGTGGTAAGACAGTAAATGACTATTTACTGTCTTACCGTCCTGAACACATGTGATTTCATCTGATTTTGGAAGCTAAATAGGATCCAGCCTGTTTAGTACTTGAATTAGAGTCTTCTTGGAACACCAAGGGTAGTCACCCACAATGGCCAAAAGCCATGCACAAAAAGAATGTCTGCACACTCACCTGGGTTGGTGCCATCAATGCATGCTGAAATATGTTTTTCTGTGCAGAAAATGCTACAGTTGGTGACTTACTCAGCACAAAATTCATACCTAGTTGTTTTCTGCAGAAAACAGAATTATCCACCCAGGAAAAAAATATTTTCTGCACCAAAACAATTTTGTGCTGAAATATTATTTTCTGTACAGAAACTATATTTTCTGTGCAGCTAATGCTGCTTTCTGTGTGAAAAAAACTGTGCAGAATAAGTCCTGAACTGCAAATAAACTTTGAAAACCACCATTTATGAAGACTTGCTTGCAGCAGAAACTGATCAAATTACTTGTTTCCTTCAAGAAGAAAATTAGCAAAAAAATGCCACCCCTAGTAAACCCTTTCAAATGGAGCTGAACTTTTTGGGATGGTGTGCAACTTTTTGACAGTGCATTCAAGTGCACCACTTAATTCACTGGGATTCTCCACTGCACCATGGGACAACAAGCAGGCATACTGGCAGACATGCAGTTGGTTGCACAATGCCAGTATGTAACCAAATTGGGTAGAGGGCAAGTACTAAATAAGTACCTGAGTGTAGATGTATTCTACATGAGCACACCATAAGATCTTGGCCATTATCAGCAGAATAACACTAACCCAGATCATGATGGTTTAATGAACAAGTGCTCATTGGGTTTCTATTTCACTGGGATGAAAGAGTTGTCTTTTGGACCCCCCCCTTTTTTTTTTTGGACATTTTTCTGCAAATCTCAGAAGCAGACTATGTGGATACTTCTCCCATTGCTCTTGGTAGTCCCATTTTGGTTCCTGATTTCTTAGCCCTCCCCACCTGAATTGGCTATGAGTCACTTTCTTCCAGTGACCAGGGTGTGTATCCACACTGCAGAAATAAAGCAGTTCAAAAGCACTTTAACTGTCATGAGTCTACCCTAGAGGATCCTTGGATTTGAAACTTGGTGAGGCACCAGAATTCTCTGACAGACCAAGCTGAATACCTCACCAAGCTACAAATCCCAAGATTCCAACGGATGGAACCATGGCACTTAAAGTGGTACCCAATGGCTTTATTTCTGCAGCGTGGAAGATCAGTGTGGGGAAAAAAACCTACATTCCTCTATTCATTAACATATCAATAATACACACCTGTCACAGTACCAAATGTTTAACGGTCAAATGTGAAATAGGGTGGAGACATTCTATTTTATACAGTCTTAATGACAAAAAGTTAAGCAAAAAGTTGAACATCTAGGCTCTTTACTGATGCCATCCATGACCTTTCTTTCACACTTCTCCTCTCCAAGAAAAGCAAAAAAGAAAAAAGAAGTTGTTTAAGGATGATAATAATAATAATACCTCTTCCCCCCTCCTTTTTAAAATGAGTGCTCCATGTTACACAAGGAGCAAAATGCAGATTAAGCATGCACTTTGAAGTTTTAATGGGTACTCCACTGCTGTAATAGCAAGTCCTGCCTATGCTTGTAATAAGTCTGGGAAAGCCTGAAGCGAGAACACTTATCTAGAACTACGGTTTCAGATGCTGATGAACCCAAGGGAAATGGCAAGCTTCAAAGGGCTTTTTCTTAATATTCTAGATCTCCTCTTCCCTTGTATTAGAGGGAAAGAGAGGGCAGGGGATGTAAAATGGCATCCTGCTATATCAAAGAGAACTTTCTAAGAGGAACCATTCCAAATAATAACCTTCTGTAATCAACTGGCCCAGCCTTCCAGGCTGCAAAATAAGTACTGAGGTCTGCTCCCCCCCCCCACATATTTTTGCACACAGGGAGAGAGAAATTTTAAAAAATGGGAGAAAGGGGGAGATGAAGCAGGTTACTGCAAAAAGTAGTTGACAGCAGCTTTGTCTTCATGTGGAGCAGGGATGAACAAATTTGGCACATGAGAAGTTTCCATTCAACTAAAGAGTAACCAAACTCTCTCATAGGCTCTGCCCAGCTCTTTGAAGAAGGAAAAGCAATCTGGCTCTCCATGCAGGAAGAGACTGAGTAAAAAGAAGTAACAGTCGGCAAGCTTTTCAATCAGAGGTGCACAAAGTTTGGTCCTGGGGTTGCATATGGCCCTCAGGCTTGCTTGCGTGGTTGATTTATTTATTTATTTATTTATTTATTTATTTATAATAGCCATACCCACCCTTTGGCGAAAAAAACTTCCAGAGTGGCTTACAAATAGTTAATTTATCGGTTTCCTTCTCTCAGGTTTGCAGTCTAAAAAGATAGGTTATTTTCTGCCTGGAATTAACCTTGACTCATGGTGACCCTGTGGATGAGACACCTCCAAGAACTCCTATCTTCTACTTTACCTAGTTCTTGTAAACCCATGCCTGAGTCCATCTATCTTGTCTTTGGTCTTCCTCTCCTTCTTCTGCCCAATACCTTTCCTAGCATTGTTTTTTCCACTGATCCATGCCTTCTCATTGTAAGACCAAAGTACATCAGCCTCAGTTTGATCATCTTAGGGGCTCAACAGACCAGCATAAAGAGCCAGCATGGGAGCAGAGTGGGGTCATGGTGACCACATGTCGGACGTCCCAACTCTGCTCCTAGGCCTCTCCCATGCCACTCACATGACCAGACAGTAGGCAGTGTTACACTGCATCTTCATCACAGCGTTTACATGTGTTGCACCGAAGAAGCGGAGAAGAGCCACTGCCGCCATGGCTAGGGCATCCTTTCTGCAGTTCAAAAAAGAGTCACTTCTTGCAGCTTCTTTTTGCTCCATGGAAAGGCCAGATCAGGGCTGCTGCATGTAGCTGCTGTGACCCCGATCCAGTGACAAAAGGGACAGCTGCAGACATCTCCAAAGGATGGTCTGTTGATCACCTTAGTGTCTTAGGAGAGCTCTGGCTTTATCTGTTCCAAGATTTATCTGTTTGTCTTTTTGGCTGTCCATGGTATCCTAAGCACTTTTTTCCAGCACCACATCTCAAATGAGTTAATTTTCTTTCTGTCTGCTTCCTTTACCATCCAGTTCTCACATCCGTACATGGTGATGGGGAATACGATGGCTTGGATACTCAAGGAAAAGGAGATGAAATGGATAGTCTTGCAGATGCTGGCTGCTCTTCTCTTCCTTAGAGGAAGCAATGGCCAGAACATTAAAGGAAGACACTTTCATCAGCCACTACCCAAGGAACCATAGAGCTCTGCCCGGCTGCTCTTCTCTCCCTAAAAGGCTAAAGCAATGGCATTTGGAATATGAAATCATTATATGTGGGGGCCAAGGGGCAATAGCATGTCTGGCTGTTCTTCTTTCCTGCAGAAAGCCAGAGCAAATGCAGTTGGAAGGAAAGGAGGGTACCTCACCAGTAGTAGGCAGGTGCGGGGGATGCAGATCACACCAAGTGACAACTAAAAGGGGGTGACACCACTGCTTTTCAGACATCTGCATTCTGGCAGGAATGGGCTGTGGCATTCACATGTATTTTGTTAAAATGTTGAAGAGATTGTAAGAGTGGAATATGGCTCAGTGGGAGTAGCAAGGTGGGGTCCCAGTGTTTTTTTTTTGTTTTTTAAAAAACAACTAAATTTCAAATTTTTATTTTTATTTCTTTTACATTAATTTAATTTTTTTTTTAAAAAAAATTAAAACATCACATTTTACCAAATGTTCACTTTAACCACATGAAACTATGTATATGTATTTTAATTTTGCTAGTTGTTAATGTCATAACTATTACAATAACATTCAATGAAATATGGAAATTACAATGTATAAGTACGTTAGTACAAAAAACATTACTAAGGATTCTGTATGGGTGTGGTAGGTCAATGGAGAGTGACACCATGAGTTATCGCACCGGGTGACACCAACCCTAGTGATGCCAATTATCATTAGCTGCTAGGGACAAGGCATAGGCCAAAGAGTTCTTAGGCCTCACTAAACTACCAAACCCAGAATTCCACAGAAGGCAGCCATAGTAGTTAAAGTGGAACAATAATGCTATTATAGCATACTGTGATATTGGAACTAGGTGTGATTCTCTGCATCTCAGATCAAAAGGACCTCAGATGGTCCATCTGGGAACAGGGACAAAAAGACATGTCATGGCACTTTGCAGTCTCCATGAGCTATACCATATTGGGTGGCATTGTGAGATCTGCAGAACTGGTTATGTTTTCCTGGCAGAATTGCAGCTCTTTTAATTGGTGTGTGGTTCTGGGGATCACAACATGCAGAGGTGTAAAACATATAGCTTAGATAATTACCACCACTGTGTTCCCTTTATGCTTATTGTCAAACATAGCAATTGTAAGAAAAGGGGCAGGAGAGATAGTTGGGACATTGCCAAATAGGGTGTACTTCATGGATCGGTTGAATGCATATACTTAATTCTTTCCATTCCATTGATTCAAAACCAGCAAGGGGGTAGTACATTGGGCCTCTGCCATCAGGCAAATGGGGTTTGGAGTCCTTGTTAGCATCATGGGCAAACATTAAGAGCTATCCAGTGACACAGAAAGGGTTAATTTTCATTAATGAATTTGTATCTGTTTGCTGCTTGGCTTGGCAATTTGCAGCTGAGAAAATATGTGAAGTCTGAAATCCTCCTGTTAAAAGAGACACGGTGATGTAGTGGTTTAAGAGCTGGACTAAGCCACGGTCAGTATCACATTACACTGTTACAGTGCTATTATTCCATTTTAACTGCTATGGCTGTTTCCTGTAGAAATATTGGGTTTGTAGTTTAGTGAGGCCTAATTGCTCTCTGGCTAGGAATTCAAACTTTCCTAAACTGCAAATCCCATGATTTCACCATGAGATTGAGAGGTTCTATGGCCATCTCATGGAAGAATGGGTTTGGATCAGATGGTCCTTGTGGCCTCTTCCAACTCTACGATTTCATGATTCAGCACAGAAAATGGGTTTCCTATGCAAAAAACAACATTTCTTATACAAGGTTTCTATTTTCTATGCAGAAAACCATTTTTAAGGGGGGTACCAATTCAAGAAGAATGTTAACAAGCTGGATCATGTTCAGAGGAGTGTGACCAAAATGGTGAAACATCTGGAAACCATACTATATGAGGAAAGGTTTAGGAAATTGGAATGTTTAGTCTGGAGAAGAGAAAGTCAAGAGGTGACCTGATAGCTATGTTTAAATATTTGAAGGGATGTCATATTGGGGATGGAACAAGCTTGTTTTCCACTGCTTCAGAAAAGGACCAGGAGCAATGGATTCAAACTACAGGAAAAGAGATTCCACCTCAACCTTAGGAAGAACTTTTTGACAGTAAGAGCTGTTTGACAGTGGAATACACTGCCTCAGAGAGTGGTGGAGTCTCTTTCTTTGGAGATTTTTAAACAGAGGCTGATGGCTATCTGTCCCGAGTGCTTTGATTGTGAGTTCATGCATGGCAGGGAATTGGACTGGATGGCCCTTGTGGTCTCTTCCAACTCCAGGATTCTATGATTATGGGATCTCTCATCTGGTGGAAATGTGGAGGATTAAGTGGTAAACTCCCATAGCTCCTTTTTACAGAACACAATTATGGTGCTATAATTTGACCAAGTCTCTAAATGCCGGTCCCTACACAGCAAATCCCAGGTTTCCATAGGATGCAATCTTCAAAGTTAAAATGGAATTATAGCACTATAATAGTGCAGCATGAAAGTGCCTCGGAATTTGTGTCCCTTCTGGGAGAAAGGTGGTGTGCGAATAAAATAAATAAACAAAATATGAGTGGTTAAAAAGAAAAAGGTAAGTTTGCAGCGTGGATAAAATCTTAAACATACAAAGCCCTGTCCTCAATTGCCTTCGGGGAGATTTCAGCTTTAGCAGGCAAAATGTCATACTGTTTGGACTCTGTTTAGCAGCTGTAAACACACCTTTCTGACATCAAATAAGACCAGCAAGGCAATTCAGATAAAGTGTAAAGACTTCAGTTGCAACAGCGGGATTTAAATTTATGGGCTTGTTTCAATTTTGTTCTACTTCTTGCAACATTTCACAAATCCCTATAAAGGGCGATTCGATTGGACTTTCCAAGGATACAATCCATTACAGATCTCCATAGGGGAGGTTTATAGGTGTCACCCTATACCATCTTGGTTATTCAGTGACATAATATATCATGGTCTTCTCTTGTGCTTAGTGTCCGATGGACATTTCCTTATTGAAGGCTTCACTCCCCAGGTGTCAAACTGACTTTGAAATACTTTTACAATCTTCTCCAGTAAAACAGTCTCAAGTCGTTCAATCATCCGTTTTGCTGCTTCTATTATCAAGCTCTTGTCACTGTAAAATGGAGTTTGTACTCAGAATATCAGCAGATACCTTAACTTATTCAGAACCGTGTCATACCCTCCAACATTTCACAGATGAAAACTGGAACATATGCAGCCAAGTGACATCAGAGTGCAGTTTCAGGCAAAAGCAAACAGCTGCATCCTCTCCTAGCTTCTGTGTTCTTCCTCATTAATCTCTTTTTGTCGTATGTACTGATGTTGCTTGGACATGTGTCTTGGTTATCATCTATGACATGTTGGAGGGTATGTGGTGACATTGAGAAAGTTCTGACACATTTTAAAACTTTTAACATTTTAGGCCTCTCCCCCTCTCAAAAAGAAAGGTATTTATGCATAAATGATTGGCTTTTATGCAAAAACGGGCTTAGTGTAGGAAAGAGTGTATTTTGTCTGAAAGAGACTGTTCTTCATGCATAACATTATCAATGATCTGGTTCTGTATACTAAACCAAGTTTTTGGCATGAATGGTATACAATTTTTTCACAAAATGGAGAAAAAGTAAAAATAAAAATCTTCACCATGTTGTGCCTTGGTGTGCTGAGAGACCCTTTCTCATCAAGGACATCAAGATTTTGTCATTCAAGACTGCTGTTTTCTCTGCAAATTTTTTGTTAGGCTGTCTGATATTAGGTTATATTTCTAATATCATTATGCTTTAGCAGTCAGAAAAAGAACTAATTATAAGTAACTAGCTGTTTGTTACTTATTGTTTGTTTGTTACTCCTAATTTCTGAGCTTTGTGATTGCCATGCCCTTCAAGAAATTAACACACCACAAGCACTAATAATCACTTTGTTGAAGTGCTTCACAAGTATACAGCAAATATTTGCTTTCACTGTCCTAATTTTTTGTGGGGAAAACAATTTTCTCTTTTCTCTGTAGTTGCAACTTGGAACCCATTCTCTCCCCTGCCCCTCTCTGAGATGAACTATAAAATGTTAATAGTACAATTTAGTATGCCTTTATTACAACGTTTGCCATTTTTCTTGGCTTGATCAGCTCTTTCGAATGGCATCATTATGATCCAAGTTTGTTTACAGCAATAAAAACAGAATACTTTTCAATATAAGAAGAGGGGCTTCACAGTAAAGTATCTAGCTTTGTCTGCAGGGGGATATTTATTAGGCCCACATTTCCAGGTGGCCTAAAGGCCCATCCTTGTGTGGAGACATCTTGCAGCTCTGTGGCCAAACCTCCTTGTGTGGCTTATTTATATACAGTACAAAGACATTACTTGGGGGGGGGGGTATGGGGAGTGTGGCTTGCATCAGGTGACACCTTAGTGGGCATGTACACCCGGTGGGGTGGCACACACTGTCTCCTCTTTTCTCACTCCCCCTGCAGCCACACCAGACCCTGAATAGGCCATTCAGAATCTGCAGTATCCCCACTAGCAGCTGCTGCTAATGGTGTGTGTGTGTGTGTGTGTGTGTGTGTGTGCCTGCCTTCTGTTTAGAGTTTGATGTGACTCCTGCCGAATGCCAAATGGGCCTTCCGCAGCCTGCAGTGCCACCATCCTCTGCAGAGTTTGGTGTGGATTCTGGGCAACCAGCCATGCCAGCCCCTGAAGGGGCATCTAAATTCAATAGTAGTCTGGGTGGTTGGTGGCCAAAAGGTTCTTGGGGGAGCAGATGAGTGAGGGAAGGTGCCCCCCGCAGCTCTTTCTAGGACCCACACCAGGTGACACCAACTTTAATGTTGCCACTGTTTATATTGCTGGAATGGAAGACCGCAGCAGCCAGACTCTGATTCCCAGCTAGCCTGACCACAGAATGACAGACCACAAAAGGTTCCCTCTATCTCTGCCTATTTTCAACAACAGATCAGGGGAGGATAGAGACCTCAAGGGCCATCAAGCCATGCAGGATCAAAGCACCCCCAACAGATGGCCATCCAGCCTGTTTAAAAACCTCAGAAGAAGGACACTCCACCACTCAGAGGCAACATGTTTCACTGTTGAACCAGTCTTAGTGTCAGGAAGTTCTTCCTAAAGTTTGGGTTGGATCTCCTTTCCTATAATCTGAGTCCATTGCTCCTGGTCCTATTCTATGGAGTTGCAGAAAACAAACTTGCTCCATCTTCCAAACGACATTTTTCTCAAAATTTAAGTAGGGCTATCATGTCACCTCTTAACCTTCTTTTCTCCAGGCTAAACATACCCAGTTCCCTAGGCTACACCTCATACAGCATGGTTTCCAGACCTTTCACCATTTTGGTTGCTTTCTTTGGACACACTCCAGCTAGTCAATAGCCTTTTTCAACTGTCCAGAACTGGATACAGTATTCCAGGTGAGGCCTGACCAAAGCAGAATAGAGCAATACTATTACTTTCCCTATCTAGATACTATACTCCTACTGATACAGCCTAGAATTGCATTGGCTTTTTAAACTGCTGCATTGCACTATTGACTCGTGTTCAGCTTGTGGCCTAATATGAATCCCAGATCCCTTTTGCATTTGCTATTTTCAAGCCAGGTGTCCTCCCATCCTATATCTATTTTTTTCAATATTTTATTTATTTATTTATTTTTGCTTAGGTATAGCACCTTACATTTCTCCCTGTTGAAATTCATTTCATTAGCTCCAATATGGGACCCCAGATGACTTACAAAAGTATAACATAATAACTAAAACAAACAAACAAAACCCAAATCAAACCAAACAACCGCCCTCCTGTCGGTGACGTGAAGGCACGCAATCATGATATCAAGGGCATAAATATCCTAAAGGCACCAGATTCAATCTGAGCTTGGTAGATGAGCCAGGTCAGCCCTGGTACATGCTTGGATGGAAGACCACCAATAGCAACCAGGCGCTGTAGGCTATATTTCAGAGGTAGGAACTAGCAAAACCACCTCTGAGTAGTCCTTTGTTATGAAAATGAAAATTAAAGTGGTATCAAACTGCTTTATTTTTCCAGTTTGGCAGCAGGCACACTTGTTCACCTTGATGTCCATTTGCAGCCACTGAGGCAAGCTGATGACTAAAGAGGAAAGTTAGAGGTAGAAAAGGAGAGAAACCAGAACATATTAAAAATAGCTAGAAAATGGGTTGGACAATGGATTAACTGGGACCGTCCCTGCTTAACTGGGACAATTGGATGGTATGGATTTCTGCCGAAGAAGATCACTAGGTGGCATATGAATCCATCCTGAGAATAGGACAGAAGCATGCTGTAAATTAAGCATGCTAGCCTTTATCTTGTTGGGCATAGCTTCTTCACCTCTGACCCAGCATCTTGCCTGCTCAACCATATTTAAGCCTGATTTTTACTGTTATGCCTTCCAGCTCAACATTCTAAGTTTTGTAAGCACTGAGGCTTGCCTGACCTACTTCTCCCTGGTAATTGAAAGGGATTATTACTGACAATTACCAAAGCGAGCAAGCTGTAAACGACAAAGGCTTTGGTAGAAAATTTACTTCTCATGTATTGTGCACACTAATGCAGTTATTTTATGTTGGGGATGGGATGGGAGATAAACAACAGATTTATATATATATATATATATATATATATATATAATCTCAACACACGCTTGATTTAAAATATACCTGTTCTATAGCATGTGACTCAGTGTTATTGATCAACCTTTTTGGCAGGCATGTTCAACACAAGGCTAGCCCCGTAACTTTTGTTCCCTAAAATAAATGAGAGAAATTTCTATATATCCCATATGCAATGGCCTTAATCTGTTTGTATTCAATACTCCCTAGGCAGCATGGGGACATATTTGGCACATTTTTGCTCTTCTGAGTCTCCTTAAACCTAGAGGAGGCCATACTTTCAACAGAAAGTGGCACAGGAATGGAAACATATACAGGGGTAGCCATGCTGGCCATACAACAATGTACAATAACTTCCGAAATCCACAAAACAGTGGTACAATCCACCCACCATATCAGATGGGGTTCAGTTCTGGATACCAAAAAAGTGCAAGCTTAAATCCCATTACTGTCAATGGATGCCGGCATGCATATGGGCCATCTGTACTTTTACAGAGCCAACCAAATGCACAACACATAACAGTGATATCTTTATTGGGCCAACCAAAGTGCACTTCAGTCACTTCCTATTGGGGGAAAAAGTTTCAGATCATGACTAACCTGTCCTCTAATGCCCCGAAGAGGAGACATTTTGATACAATTTAAAAAATATATTTTTGGGTGTGACCCTTTGTGAGCCAACATGGCCCTCTAACTCCCAATGGTTGGTCACCTAGATGGCAGTCCCCCCCCCCCATTCTTATCTGAATTCTTCTAGCTCTTTGGTCATAGCAAGTCAGACCTTGTACTCCTAGTTTGCTCCTCTTGCAAGTGTGGGAAAGTTGTAGCTATCTGTAATGACTCTCAATTTGCTTTTCACATGCTAAAAATCAAGCTTTTATTACAGAAACCACTCTAGATCAATAGTGAGCAATTGCACTATTTTTCCCATGATCTAGACAGATTAAAGCAGCCAATAATTTATCCTACTCACATAATACAATAGTCGACATACAAGCTGGTGCTTGTAAGATGTAAAACTATACTCTCATTGGGGCTATACACACTGCCCAAAAGAGGTGGTCTGTCAGCGCTCAGGAAAGCACCAGGATGGGGTCAGGGCTACCTCACCAGCAGCCCCAGAGGTCCCATCCTGGTGCTTCTCCAGGCCACAGAGAAGTGTCGAACTGCTGGTTCTCCATGGCCTGGAAGTAGGGTGCATCAGGGGCCCCGGGCACCCACTGCACCCCACCATCCCCTGTGCTGCCGAGGGGAGAAAGGGGCCACCATCACAGCCCCTTTCCCCTCAGTTGGCACGGCAGTGTAAAGGCCACCCCAAGGACCAGGCACAAAAAGGAACTCAATTTTGGAGCTCCTTTTAGCACCACTGAAAGGGTGCCCTAGGCGCCCTCCAGTGGCGCCATTATGTCAGGCATGCACTTTTGCATGTGGCCACTCTCCACAGGCCATTTTGTGGTTGGTGGTGAATGAGAGATGAAGGCGACCATGATGCATAAAACTATGTCCACATGACAAGATGCATAATGACAAAAGCAAAGAGTGGAGACACCATGCTAGGAAATAAAGGTGAAGAATGGACCAGCAAACAGACTGGAAATCTTTTGATGACCTATTTCATGGTAGCGATGGCCCTGAAGAAATTCCTTTTCTACCATTATTGCATCTGTTCAAAAACATATTTTCCAAATTGGATAAATCCACAAGTACATATGTTGTAGCACTGCTGCTTCAGTGAGTCACTCAGAGCAACAAGTCTTTATAGATATGCGTACATTGCCCCAATGATTAGTAATATAGCTATCTTTCTCTCTTTCCCCATTGTACAAATTCCAGGATTTTATGCATTTTCAAACTTATTTGTAGGGCTAGAAATACACTTCTCACCCTAAAAGACAGACAAAACACAGCAAAGCTTTTTTTATTTTCTCACAGTGCTGGTAGGAATTCAGAAAGGATTCTCTGCTGTTGTGTACTGGAATATCTGAATATGCATAGCCCTATTTGTCACCTTTAAATGCAGAAATGCCTTCTGTGCAAACTATATATGCAAAGCAAATGAATGGTGTTGTTCCTGCAGCCTTTTGCCTTTGGAAAGGATATTTGTCCTTTTCAATGGTGTCCAACTGACTCAAACATGTAGTGTGACAACCATTGCACTTACTAATAAAGCTAAGATGTCAGGTGCCAAAGGCCTTTTCAAATAATTGAATGGCCAATACTTAAGAAATACTCATGCCATGATGACATATAGGAGAATAAAGTTGCCCATTTATTCAAAGACAAATATGTGTTCCAATAGACTTTTTTTAAAATGTATTTAAACACAAAGTGAATACATCTTTTATGGGAACAGTCACCTGTCTTATATCTCTTCCAAACAGCTTTCCCCCCCATGACTGTTGATGACCACTTATTGAGAACAAATTTAAAAGTTTTCAGAAACTTGCATTTACTGTGTGACAGCTGCCTTCTTAATTTTTTTTAAAAAAGATAGGTGTTATGTTTAAAATATATATCCATTTCCAGAGACAATCCTGCACCATTGTTATCTTCCCTATTTTTCTTTATTTCTCATTTTAATTGATGTCAAGTGCCTTAATTAAAAATAAGAAACCCTATGTGAAACTTTTTTTAACGAATTTGGACGGTGAAATTGAAAAAGCAATTGCTGTATGAACACATGGAAATGAAATGCAAAGAAAAGGATGCCATATTGCCAATATTTAATTTGTGCCACTAATCAAGTGCATGGTTCTATAGAGAAGTCCTGCTTATTGTTTTAACTTGGCATTCCCCCACTTTAAATAATTTAAGAAAAAAATCCTCAGGGTTCTTGGGAACAATAACCATTAGAAATGGGCAAGGTCTCCAAAACTTGCCTCATACTGATCAAGGTATTTTTTATGTTTATCTGGAAAAAAAAAATCAGGAAAATATGGGGAAAACGCCTGAGCAAAACCAAACACACACAGTTACTCTTGTCATGGAATACTCAGAGATAAATGTTGCATGGCCAGCAACTTTTTATTTATCAAGAGGCTGTTTTCTTTTTCGTTTCTTTGTTTAAATTGCAGGATACATCACAGCAGAGATATTCTCAAAAGGATTGTGTGGTCATTACAACAACCACTGCCTGTCTCCTTTGGAACTGAACTAGCAATAGCCAGTCATTTAGGGTTTTCACCTCACACCAAGTCAAACCAAAAATTCGTAGAACCTTCAGTGACACTGACAAGGCCTTACAGTGCCTTTTCCATAGAGATTTGTTGGCTTCTCTTTATTGTATATTAGAGAAAATCTGAAAATAGTTATTGTTTACCAGCAGATCTTTTTTAGTTCTGTTTCTAGTGGCAGAATTCTGCACATTTCTGAGCCTTGCATTCTATTTCAGTGAAAACGTGCACAATTCCATGGGTACATATGGAGGGAGTGCACAACTAAAAGAAATGCATACATTTGAGTAATAGGGAACACTTTTGTCACTGGAAGATGTGTTTTAAAAGTGCACACATCAAGGAAAATCAAAATGACTTCTCAAGAAAAATGCATCTCCACTAGATATGCATAAATATTTGTGCTGGAGGGAAGGAGCCTTCAAACCAGTATGAAACTTGAATGTGATGAGAAGGCTGGTGGGATGGTGAGTTGTTGTTGTTGTGTGCCTTCAAGTCATTTCTTGGCCAAATCTGTTCAGAGGAGGATTGCCATTGCCTTCCTCTGAGGCTGAGAAAGTGTGATTTGCCCAAGGTTATCTAGTGAGTTTCATGGCTTAGTGGGGAATTGAACCTCATCTCCAGAGTCATAGCCCAGCACTTAAATGACTACACTGCATTGGCTCTTTGTTGTTGTTGTTATTGTTGTGTATCTTCAAGTCGTTTCCTATTTCTGGCAACCCTAAGACAGACATATGATGTTTGTTTTTGTCAAGATTTTTTCAGAGGAGGTTTGCCATTGCCTTCCCCTGAGGGTGAGAGAGTTTGACTTGCCTCATGGGTTTCATCAGGGAATCAAAGCCTGGTCTCCAAAGTTGTAGACGAACATTCAAACCCCTATGCCACGCTGGCTCTAGGGATGGTGAGTAGTGCAATAAAAATAAAACAGAAAGAGTTTCACATTCCCCAGTCTCCATTTTCAATGCTGAATGTCCAAAGAGCACGGAATTGACCCTTATATTTTATATAAGCCTGGCTGGAATGACAGGCAGTTGCCTGTGGCTGATGGCTCTACTATTTGTTCTCCAAGCCAAATAACCCAAACAAGTACATCGGGCCAACAACAAGGCTGATGCAGCTTAAGGCCAATTCACAGCTGAGTGGCTCTTTTGGAAAGAGAATGTAATCTGTTTCGATGGGCATTTGTATTGTCCTCCAAGAGTGCGCAATGCAATGTGGCATCCCTCACCTCTCCAGAACAACAAAGAGAATGTGTTGAAAAGAGAGGTTTACTATGGGACATTTTCACTGTTTACATAGAGTCATTTAACAGTTAACAAAGCCTCTGCCAAAGAAGCTCCTTTTTACAAAGCCTTTTCATGTTCCCTCAGTCCACCTTTTTCTCCTTGTCATCTGTCTAGCGGGAGTATTTTTAACAACATCAGCATGGAAGGATGGTGAATAAGGGCTGGAGAAAAACAGACTTGGATATTGGGTTGCAGCTGCACATCTGCAGTAGACAATACAATAAAAGCTTGAGCTGCCCCAATAAAAGTATCACTGTTTTGTGGATTTTGGATATTATAGTAAAAAACCAAAACGTTGTGGAGTCGAAGGCTTTCATGGTCGGCATCCATAGTTTTTTGTGGAGCTTTCGGGCTATGTGGCCATGTTCTGGAAGAGTTCCTTTCTGAAGATACCCGCCACAGACGCTGGTGAAATGTCAGAAAGGAACTTTTCCAGAACATGGCCACATAGCCCGAAAGCTCCACAAAAAAACAAAAACAAAAAGTTCTTCCTAATGTTTAGGTGGGAAAGCCAGCATGGTACAGTGGTTTGAGTGTTGGACTACGACTCTGGAGATCAGAGTTCAATTCCCCACTCAGCCATAGAAACCCCTTAGAGACCTTGGGTGATTCACAACTTCCAGCCCCAGAAAACCCTGTGATAGTGTTGCTTTAGGGTTGCCATAAGTCAGAAACAACTTGAAGGCAAACAATAATGCTTAAGTGGCATCTCTTTTTTGTCATTTGAATCCATTGGTTCATGTTCTAAATCTCTGGAGCAACAAAAAACAAGCTCACTCCATCATCTACATGACATCCCTTCAGATCTATAAAGACAATTATTATATCACCTCGCTGTCTTCTCTTTTCCAAGCTAAATATACTCATCTCCCTCATTGTTCCTCATAAGGCTTGGTTTCCAGACCTTTCAACATTTTGCTTGCCCTCCTCTGGACATGCTCCAGCTTGTTAGCATCCTTATTGAACTGGACACAATGGCCTGATTCCTGCTACCTTTTAAACCAGATCGCAAATTAATTTGAACCGGTTCAAATGACCCTGGTTCCCACTTGAATTGATTCGCTGAAGAGATTCAGAGACGGCGGACATGCGCTAAACCCATTTAACCTGCGTCTTTTTGATGCTGATGTTTTCCACATATTTTTGAATGAATCGATTCTGTGCAAGTGTGAACCAGATGTGGACTGGAATCGATTTAAATTTGCCCTTCAGCCATCTGAAGCAGGTCCATTTTGAACCAATTATTTGTGAATGTGAACTATAAGTGGGTTATTTTACAGGAAAAAAATGTTATCGGGCCAAATGTAGTGGGAACCACACTCCGCTGTCGAATTGATCCATCAATTCAGATCACAAACTGCTTTTTTTTGTAAGTGGGAATGAGGCCAATATTTCATGTTAGATCTGACCAAAGCAGAATAGAGTGCTGCTATTACTTTCGTTGATCTAGACACTATACTCCTATTGATGCAGCCTAGAATTGCACTAGCCTTTTTGACTGCAGCATCCCACTGTTGACTCATATTTAGTTGTGATCTTCAGTTCCCAGAATCTCTGACCTCTGGCTCTGTTTATGGGGGCTTATGAGGCCTGTCATCCCAAACAACTGAGAGAACATTTGCCCATTCCCGCTTAAGCACAGCACCATGTGTTAGCATTACTAGTGGAAATTCAACACTCTCTCTTCATGAAAGTTATTGAGCATACAGTCCTCACTTTGTCCCAGTGCGCCACTTTTTGAGAGATAATTGTTTCTCATTCTTTTAGTAATCTCTGGTTACATAAAACTGAGATAGATAGGAAATCATGACTCTCTAACCCCCCTTTCTTGTTTTGCTAATGCATGTACAAGCTGGGTGGTTATTTTTCATCATTGTGGTAATTTTCACTAATATGACAAGCATGTTACAGATGTGATTCTTCCGTTTAAAAACTAATACTCATGATTAATATGTTACAATGATGAATTGCTCACCGTAATCTGTCATCATGGGGGGAAAATTGGCATAATTAATGTATGGTTATTGTTATAAAATAGCAATTTGGTAACTCAGGATAATACAACCCAGAAGAGAAGACTTTTTCCCCCTTTCTATAATCACTTTTTATTTTTCACTTACTGTGAAAACCCACAACGATGGCTTCATAAGACAGATCTTAGGATTTTTCACCCATTCTTGATTTATACAATTTGGAAAAGTTATAGTATAGCCTACAGTTCCCAAAATCCCTCAGTCACAATGGCTTTGGTGTTGGTGTTGGTGTCTTGTTTAATGCTGGCAACGTACCCAAGTAAGTGACCCTAGAGTCCAAAGGAAGATGATGGAGAAACCAGGCCATTCCAAACTCATATACAGAGTGTCAGCAGAGACAGAAGTATGGTTCCACCAGTCTGAGGTCCAAACATCAAAAGCAGTCCTGAGAAGTGAACAAATGAAAAAAGGGATACCCTGAAATTCAGAGATCTACAAAGCAAGATACTTCAGACATGGTCACAAAAGGAATATCCGGTTTTTTAAAACAATGGAATGGGCTTATCTGAGCTAATTTACTGTTGTTGGTTTGTGTGTGCGTGTGTGCCTTCAAGTCATTTCTGACTTGTGGTAATCCTAAGACAAACCTAGCAAAGGGTTTTCTTGGCAGGATTTGTTCAAAGGGGATTTTGCCTTGTCTCTATCTGAAGTTGAGAGAGTGTGATTTGCCCAAAATCACCTAGACTGTATCCGCACTACAAAAATAATCCATTTTGAAGCCACTTTAACTAGCATTGCTCAATGCTGTGGAATTCTGGGAATTTTAGTTTGTTGTAGCACCAGAGTGCTCTGAAACAGAAGGCTAAATATGTCACAAAACTATAGTTCCTAGAATTCCATAGCATTGAGCCATGGCAGTTAAAATGGTGTCAAACTAGATTATTTCTGCACCCCTAATGGGTTTTCATGGCCTAATGGGGATTTGAAACTTGGTCTTCAGAGTTCTTGAACAACATTCAAACCACTACTCCAGGCTGGCTCTCATTAGCCTTATTAGTGCTGTGTTTTCTTTTTAAAGGGGATCAGTATGTTTCCTGTTTTGCTGCAACCAGTGTTTTAATCTAAGACACTCCACAAGAAGAAGTGCCTCTGTATCTTCCTCAAGCTCTTCAGAAGCCGTATGGGATGATTCTGGGCTCTCCTATTGTCTTGGATCTCCACTGTCCTTTCCTTGTCTGAGAAGACCTCCTCCAGGTAAAAGACTAGGGATTTGTAAAATTTTAGTCCTCAAAGTAGCTGCTTCAAACCCTGCTGATATGATGTTGATACTGTCACCAGCACCTTCAAGCCAGGAGCATCCATCCAGATTAGGGACGGATGAAAATTTAACCCATTTCATGTTTTCATTTTAAAATTACAAAATAACTCCCTGATAAGCTCTTTTTACTTTATTGTGAGATTCTGAGCCCATACAGACAGGTCAAAATAAAGCTGCTTCAGGTCATTTTGGAGATATACTGTTTAAATGACACACGCATCTTAAGAGGCCAGAAGCTGTGCCAAAGCTGCGCTCCAGTCCTTAGGACTGGGGTGTGGCTTTAGCGCAGCTTCTGGCCTCTTCAGACACATGCATCATTTAAATAGCATACCTCCAAAGTGACCCAAAGCAGCTTTATTTTGGCCTGTCTGTACAAGCCCAACCTCTCTCTTTTATGCTCTAACTTTTAAAAGCCTAGGTCCAAGGCATTCCCTTCATCTACCAAGCTTGTGACTCTATAAAAAAGAGAGATAACGTTAGTCTGGCATCACTTCTTTTAAGAAACCCTTGTTGACTTTTACTCAACATGGCATTCCTTTCCAAATGCTTATGGACTTTCTTTTTCATGATCTGCTCTAGAATCTTTCCTGACATTGATGTCAGGCTGACTAGATGGTAATTATTTCAGCCCTCTTTTATCCTACCCAAGTACTAGCCAGAGGTAACCCTGTTAAGTTTTCCAAGATGAGACAGGATCTGGTATTTAAGCCCCATTTTAACATTGTACAAATGACAAGGGTGTCTCCTTGGTGTCCAGCTGAAGATATGCATGAGATCCATTGCTCATTAGCTGCTCAGATTTACGATGGGTGGGTGTCTGGAGCCACATTCCTTTCCAAATCTAAACCCCCTGCATCCATTTTTTTAAAAAAAAACTCTACAAGGTGAGTTGTGGCTTTGGGTTTATTTTTACTATTTAAAGGGAATAACTCCACCTTGTCTCATCAGCTCCTGATTTCTTTCATCACTTTGTCGGCATGAATGGTAATTGCTAAAAAAATAAATAAAAGAAAGAGCACAGTGGCTTTTTCAGCTGTGGAACATAAAAACAAATTATGGAATGTGGCATTAATGGAAAAAGAAACTAGCCAAGTAAAAAGTGTTAAGAATAATGGAAACCATGTAGGTTTTCTTTTTTAAGCAACATGGCTTCCCTCTATTTCTTGTGCCAATTCAAGCAAAAAGACATTTTCTCACCAGCTGCTCATATAGGTTTATGAAACGATGCATTGCGACATAGTAGTTGATCATCTGTTATACTGATTTGTTTAATTCCATTTGTTTAGTTGGGTTTGGTATTGAGAGGACTTAAATAATTGAATCATAGTAGGAAGAGACCACAAGGGCCCTCCAGTTCAGCCCCTGCCATGCAGGAAGACACAATCAAAGCATTCCCAACAGATATCCATCCAGCATTTCTTTCAAAGAATGAGACTTCACCACACTCTGAGGCAGTGTATTCCACTGGTGAATAGTTCTTACCACCAGGAACTTCTTCCCAATGTTGAGGTGGAATCTCTTTTCCTGGAGTTTGCATCCATTGTGCCATGTCCTAGTCTCTGGAACAGCAGAAAACAACTTTGTTCTTTCCTCAATATGACTTCCCTTCAAATATTTAAACAGGGCTATCATGTCAATCCTTAGCCTTCTCTTCTGCAGGCTAAACATACCCAGCTCCCTAGGTTTCTTCTCATAGGGCATGGTTTCCAGACCCATCACCATTATGATTGCTCTCCTCTGGATACGCTCCTGCTTGTCAATATTCCTTTTGAATTGTGGTGCCCAAAATTGGACACAGTATTCCATGTGAGGCCTAACCAAAACAGAATAGAACAGTACTATTACTTCCCTCAATGTAGACACTATATTTCTATTGATGCAGCCTAGAATTGTGTTGGCTTTTGAAGCTGTTGCATCACACTGTTGACTCAGGTTCAGCTTGTGGTCTACTTAGACTCCTTGGGGCTTTCCAGACCGCCCTAAAGGGGTGGTCTGTACTCGCCCCAGGAAGCAGCGGGGTGGGGCCAAGGCTGCCAGACCGACATCCTCCGCGGCCCCATCCCGCCGCTTCCAGAGGCCGCGGGGAACCTGCAAACTGCCGGTTCCCCTTAGCCTCTAAGCGGGGTGCATCAGGCGCCCTGGCCGCCTGCTGCACCCCACTTGAGGAGGCGGGCCTGAAGGGAGAAAGGGGCTGCTGCCGTGGCCCCTTTCTCCCTGGGTCTTTGCTGCGGCTGTCTAAAAGCTGCGGCAAAGACCTGCGCCAAAAAAGGAGCTCCGTTTGGAGCTCCTTTTTTGTGCCATGGAAAGGCTGCAATTTGCACCCTCCCACGGTGCAAAGGTGTCATCCTGTGCGCAGCGCGTCTAGCAGCTGCGCACATGATGACGCTCTCAAAGTGTGTCCATATGGACGCCACCATTTTAATATGGCGGTGCCCATACGCTTTAGGGTTAGGGAGGGTGTGAAAGCTGTGCCCCCCTAACCCTAAAGACGGGCTTTCTAGCCCTAAAGACGCTGCTTTGTGCCCATCTAGATTGGGCCCTAGTTCTCTTTGCCATTTAATGTTGTCAAGCCATCCTATATCTGTGCATATCCTGTACCACCTATCCTATATCTGTGCATTTCATTTTTTTCTGCTTTAGTATATTACATTTCTGCCTGCTGAAATTCATTTTGTTAGTTTGGGCCCATGTCTCCTATCTGTCATTTTGAATTCTGATCTTGTCCTCTGGTATATGAGCTACCCCTCCTAATTTGATGTTCTAATTTGGATTACATTACTCCTTGTTCTCCTGTTTCCTGTTTATTTTGTCACCAATTATTTTTAAGAAGACAAATATATGTGGAGTAGTAGTTAGAGTTCTGGCCCAAGACTTTTGAGATATGGGTTCAAGTCCCCATTGAACTTTGGAACTTTTTTGGTAATCTTGGATCAGTTGCTCCACAGACCTATCTTGCAAAGCTGTTGTGAATATAAAGCAGGAGTAAAAGGAGGAGTCTTTTGCTCACTGGAATAGGTAAATTATGTATTTAATTAAATGTCCATAAACTCAGCTAGGTGCTAGAGTGATCTGCATTCCAAGGGGCTGGGTTTCTACATTATTTTCCTAGCTTCTTTGATATTTTCACTTGCATTTGGAAACTGTACAGGTGAAACATGGCCAGAGGTATTCCGAGGATGCTTTCATTAATTCAATGTGACACCTTATCCCCTGGGTCAGAGAGGAACTGCCATCCTCCCTGACATCACATACCTTGATATAAGATGATGGAACCCCACAAGAGCCAATAGAAAGAGAGGCTCTCAAAATAGCAGCATCACCATGAACCCTGATGCAAATAATTATTGCACAGTTCGGAAACAGGAGGCTATATTACCCAGGTGGCTTATGACCCTTGTGACTCTGAGTGGATTTTATTTTAATTTCTGTGAAGGGCTTTTGCATCTTATTGGATGCATGACAAATGGAAATCTCAGATATTCTGTGCCAAAGGTTGCCTCCTTTTTTTTCCTGACAGGGCTCCTGTGCTTTTTAACAGCCACACAAAAAATATTTGTGTGCAACAAAGATTTTCCCAATTATGGAAGCAGAAATATGTGGCATGCAGGACTAAAACTAGAAGGGATTTTTTAAGTCTCTCTCTCTCTCTCTCTCTCTCTCTCTCACACACACACACACACTTCACCTTAGCCAAAAGACAAAACAATGATGCCTTTTAAATAGTTTTTATAGGTTTTTCAGGCTATGTGGCCATGTTCTAGAAGAGTTTATTCCTGACGTTTCATCAGCATTTGTGTCTGTCGTCTTCAGATAAAATGCCAGCCACAGATGCTGGCGAAAAGTAGAATATGGCCATATAGCCCCCCCCCCCCCCAAAACCCTACCAAAAACTATGGATGCCGGTCGTGAAAGCCTTCAACTTCATAATGCCTTTTTTGTTGTTGCTCATAGGGAAGCTACAAAATTGTCCCCCTTTTTCATAGCAGGGGAAAAAAAACATTTATCAGATGTCTCAGGTAGAAATTTAGCCAGAACCTTTCTTGCTCTGAAGATAAAATAATGTGGAAACCTCACTCAATTAAAGCTCATGCAAATGTTAAAGAGACCGATGCTTCTGCACTATATGGCTCTTGAAACTAGGTAGTCAGGTGGAAGATGGAGCAAACTTGTTTTTATTGCTGCAAAGAGTGGAACTTAAAGCAATAGATTCAAATATTAAGAAAGAGGATACTGACTAAAACATTAGAAAGAACTTCTTGATGGTACAAGTTGTTTAACACTAGGATAGCCTACCTCCAAAGGCAGTAGATGTGATGCAATTAAATTTTTTAAACAGAGATTAGATGGCCATCTCTCATCAGTCATCTGTGCAAGGTTGCTGTACTGGATGGTGTTTTTAGTCCTTTCCAACTTAATGACTCTCCGATTCTAATATACCTATCTGACTCTGACTCTATGGGGCTTTCCAGACTGCCCAAAAGGGGCAGTCTGTACTCGCCCCAAGAAGTGACAAGATGGGGCCAAGGCTGCCACACCAGCAGCCTCTGAGGCCCCATCCTGCCGCTTCTGGAGGCCACGGGGAAGCGGCAAACTGCCGCTTCTCCACTGCCTCAAAATGGGGTGCAGCGGGCACCCTGGGTGCCCGCTGCACCCCGCTTCTGGAGGCGATGCTGAGGGGAGAAAGGGGCCACCGCTGCGGCCCCTTTCTCCCTGGGTGTTTGACACAGCCGTTTGAAGGCCACGTCAAACACCCAGCTCAAAAAAGGAGCTCCCTTTTGGAGCTCCTTTTTGCGCCACTTGGTGCCCTCCTGTGGCTTGAAATTGTCATGGTGCATGCAGCATTTCTAAATGCTGCGTGCCCCATGACAACATCATGGCACGTCCATATGGATGCTGCCATTTTTAAATGGTGGCACCCATACGCTTTAGGGTTAGGGAGGGTGTGGATGTTGCGCCCTCCCTAACCCCAAAGGCGCCTCAAAAAGCCCTTATCGTGGCTCTTTTTGCCCATCTAGATCAGGCCTATGATTCTAATATTGCTATCCAACTATTATAAGTGCTGTCTCTTCAATTAGTACCCCAAGACATTGTGCTGGGAGCAAGCTTCTGCCTCACTGAAACCTTGAGTCCCCATCGCTTTTGATATTTAGCTTGCTGACAGTAACCAGGACTAAAGCTAAAGAAGGAATCTGAGAGGTTTCCATTGCTAGTCACTTTCCTAAAGACACCAAGGGTGTGACTCAGTAAAAAGGAATTTTAAAGATCTATATATTCAACCTGAATTCTCTCTCTCTCTGATTTTGGCAGCAAGTCTAAAGCAGAATATTCACAGTTAAGTGCAAAACTCCAGCTAATGGGAGTTACTATGTGTACTGAGGGAAAAGAAACATATCTCAGAACCATTGCTGGATTAGTTTTCACATGCTGCACATGTAATAGCCAGGTTCTCCCAGACAATAAGTGGACAGTAAGGTATTATGACATGAATATATATTTTTTGGAGTGCTGAACAAAATGAGAATTTCATGCATTGGCAATATAGTGTGATGACTTGTATCCAGCATGACCTTGTGCTTACAGTGGAAAGCTGAGGTGTAGTGCCTTCTGGAGAAAACCCAGTGCACACACTCAATAGGGTACTTCTCATTTTTAAACTGGTAAAAATGTTTACCTCCTTCTGTAAATCTGTAATAGATTTAATATTATTTTAAGGGGGGAGGGATGTAGCTGTTTTATTCAATATAATTGTATTTTAATGTTGTTAGCCGCCCCGATTGATCTCAAAGGGGCGGGATATAAATAATAATAATAATAATAATTATTATTATTATTATTATTATTTTACCAGGTTCATAAATTCTTGTATGGGCATTCCCTACCCTACAAAGGGAATCCTAACTTCCTCATTTTAATTTCTTTGCATTCCCTGGGTTATTGGCTCATAGAACATTACAACAGTAGAAATGGAAAGTATATTTGAAAAATGTTCAAAAACATGTATTACAAGTATTGAGAAACCCTGAGGAGAAGAATCCTGGGCAAATGAGAATCTTTGCTGTTCAGGATTTATTCTGTGCAAAATTCACACATGCTTGATTTGCATAGAAAACAGCATTTTCTGTGCAGGAATTAATATTTCTGTGTTGAAATATTATTTTCTATGCAGAAAATCTAATTTCCTGCACAGAAAATGCTGCTTTCTGCACAAAACAACCACCTGTGAATTTTGCACAGAACAATAGCTTCCCAAAATGGTGTGGTGTTTTGAAGACTTTCTTGCAGCAGAAAAAAATTGCTGAAATTACTTGTTTCTACGTTTGAGAAGAAATTTAGTGAAATCTTACATTCCTGCACAATGACAGTGACACCTGATGCATCCCTTCTAGTCATACCAACTGGTGAAATAATGGCTGAGATTCTGCATGGCACATGTATCTACAATGTTATAGCTATGTGCCATCTTCCAGTCTGACCTCTAAAACCCACCTTAAAAGTCAGGCTGAGCAAAGGAGTTTTACATTGCTGTGAAAAAACAACATTTTCTACCCAAACCTCAATAGTATAATAGGAAATCCAATATCCTCTCCTCCGCCAGAAAATGCAGTAAATTCACTGTTATTTCAAAATTCTCTTGTCAGTCCTGCCTAGAGTAGAGCCATTGGATTTATCTACATGTTGACTTACCATTCAAGGATTGATTGAATGCATCTACTCTACTTTCAACTACCAATAGGATCCCATTTTGTTATCTTTGCAGATTCCTTCTGTTGAGGCACAGAAGGATGCATCCAGCCCCCTCTGCCAGCAAGATGCAGTGTGATGAATAGAAGCAAGGAACCCTGCTGGTAGGTTTTAGGGGCATTTGTGCTTGTGACAATGATGCCAGAATAATTAAAAAACAAACAAACAAACACACGTTTTTAAAGCAACCTTTTTTTTTTTTTAAAAAAAATAATAATCAGAAAACATCCAGAATTATAAAAAATCATGTGGTAGCTGACCATTTTCTCAATTCCTTTCTTGTTGAGGATGAGAAAATGTGCAAGTATTCTTTAGTAGTCACCCAGGGAGAATGATGGCCAACCTGCCATCACCTTTGTCTTTCAGATTTTGTTGTTGCTGATGATTGTTAAGTCAGAGAGAGAGAAATAGTAATCAGAGAATCATAGAGTTGGAAGAGACCACAAGGGCTATCCAGTCCAACCCCCTGCCATGCAGGAACTCTCCATCAAAGCATCCCCAACAGATGGCCATCCAGCCTCTGTTTAACTTGTGACCCTATTGATGAGAGACCTCCAGGAGACACTATTTTTATTTTTAAAAATTATTAATAAACTTTATTAACAAATCAGTTTACCAAAAACAACAACAACAACAACAACAACAATCAGACTTACATGGTAACAGCAATTCAAAGATATAGCTGTGTTAGTCTATAGAATCTGTATGTAGGGAGATCATGTAGCACTTTTGAGACTAACTGAAAGAAAGAAGTTGGCAGCATGAATGTTTGTAGACTTAAGTCTACTTAAGTTCTTGCTGCCAACTTCTTTCTTTCAGTTAGTCTCAAAGGTACTACAAGAGCTCTCTACATGGTAATAGGAGATGAAGATGAATACAAAAGATGAACAAAAAAAAATATGCATACACTATGTCCTCCCTCATTCCCACCCCCCAAGTCCATTGACTTCCCTCGCTACTCTGTCAATGGTTTCTAGCTATAACATCCAATTATGCCTCTATTGCTAATCCATCTTTTATAAGACAACTTTTCTACTTTTCCCTACAGCTTAATTAACAAAAACAATAATTATTTAACCAAAACTCTTCCATTTAGAAAAGTTTCAGCAAACCCTTTTATTAACAGCCTTGCTAAGATCTTGCAAACTCAGGGCAGCATGACTTCCTTGACTGAATGAGCCGGCATGGTGTAATGGTTTAAATGCTGGGCCCAGAGTCTACAAAACCAGAGTTCAAATACACACTCAGCCTTGGAAATCTTCCTTGGGCCAGACACATTCTGCCAGACAAAAAAGAAGGCAATGGCAAACCTCATCTGAATAAATCTTGCTAAGACTCTTGCATAGATAGGGATCAGCATAAGTTTGAGTCAATGTGAAGGCACATAATATACATACATTGCCTTTGACAATTATTGTGAAATGGTTTTGTTCTACTTTTACATCCTGAAGTGGAGATATTTTCCTGCCCCAGTTTATAATTTCTCTGTTCAACTATTTTTTATAGAAGGGAGTATGACAACATATCCTTGCCTCTGAGTGTGGTGTCTGCCTCTTTGTCTTTGGTATTAGCCAAATGGTCAAAACCCATAGTCTTTGCAGACACAATAACAGGGCGATGATCCACTCCCTTGATCATAATTAGGTGCCACTCATGATCCCAAACACTGTAATCTTCTGGATGCAGAACATGAAATGAAATCAAACACATTCACTTTGGCCCTCTTTTGGAGAGCTCTGTGAGCCCGAATAATCAGGTTTACTCTGCCATAACAGAGAACGCAGCAGATACATTAAGGAATTTGCACGGTCCATGAGCTAGTACAAAACTTTGGCTGGGAGCTATTAATACATATTGAAAAGTCTTAATTCTGGTGTGACCATAATGTTGGACTGCAAACATACCTCTTCTGCCCTCCCCAATACCAAACTAGAACTTGCTTTTTTGTTATTATTGCACACAAGCAACCTATCCTCATCTCAGTGTGTGAGAAACAAGTGACAAAACCCAGGACAAATTACGAGAAACTCTCTTTCTCATTAACTCTGCACAGAATGAGGATTTACTGCATGGGCAGCAATGGCCCCTGGGGGCTTCTAGCCTATAATCCCACCTCGAAAATGGCTGTGCAATTATTCACACAAAAAATGCGGACAGAGTTTTCAGATTGGCATGCCTGCTTCACACATAACTAACTGCAATTGTCAAGTGACTGTGGATCTTTCTTTCTTTCTTTCTTTCTTTCTTTCTTCCTGTCTGTCTTTTTCTTTCTTTCTTTCTTTCTTTCTTTCTTTCTTGGCTGGATGCCCTAGCTCCAGCAATGCCAACTATCATAATACCTTTCTATCCCCCTCTTTCCCTGATGCATTCCAGTCTTGAACTGACAACATTTCCCATTAGTCTGTTTAGTCATAGTAATGCACAATTGATATGGTGAGCCCCCTTGCCTTGGCTTGCTCAGTCCTTCCTGGACATTAAGATATTATGACAAGAATATATATTTGCGAGCTTTGCACCAAATGAGGATTTCACGCATAGGCAATATAGTGTGACTGAGGAATATCTGGCATGACCTTGAGAAAGCTACCAAAGCCTCCAGGACAAACAAAGCAAAGGGGATATGGAGAGCAGATGCTGACTCCAGAACACTTTCTTCAGCAAAAGAAAACTCTAGAATTGTGGGGGACAGAACCCTTTCTGGAGACTTCATAGGATGACAGACTGGAACAGGGAGTGGATAGGTAAATGTAAGGAGATAAACTGAGGTCCATCGTGTAAAGTCTAGAGAAGGAAGGCCACCATAGAGAAGGAAAATCTCTTGTCTGAACAGAGACCACCTGAAAGATGAAGCAATGAAGAGAACTTATAGGCAGAACTGCAGAAAGCAATTCTAGGATCTGAAGTATATTATGAGTTGCAAAGTATGAGTAGTATGGTGTACCATACTGGGAAAAAGGCAGAATAGAGATTAAATAGGTTAATAAAAGAGATTAAATAAATATCTGGAAGTTTAAATATTTCAGTGTCTTCACTATTCATCTTAAATTTATGTAAACCATCTGTGGTCATCATTTTTTATTTTATTATGTTTCAAAGGCAACCCTGCCTTTGCACTTTCTTCCTTGATTTTCCTTGATAGCTGTTCCTAGTCTTTGCTATTTTCTGCTAGTAGTATGGTGTCTTAAATTGCTGATGTCTCTTCTTCCAAATTTCATACCTCCTTCCTCTGTATCTAATCCCTTAGTTACTTTGCAGTTAGACTCTGTAATGTGTTCTGTTTGGGACTGCCCTTGAGAAGTGATCAGAACCTACAATCAGAGCAAAATGAAATAGTCAGATTGTGAGCTGGTGTGTACTTTAGAGACCATTGGTCTTGTACAAGCTATTCCTGAGCTCAGGTCAGGTGTCGTAGTGACATACAAAATCCTATGACTTGAGACCAGGATATATAAAAGAGCTCCATATCCTGTCTCAATCTGTCCACAATTTGAGATTCTCGACAGCAGCCCTGTTTCATGATCTACCACCCTGAAAGTACACGAGAAAGGACTTTCTTTGTAACTGTGCCTTGAGCTGCTATCTCAATGCAGAACTGATACAGTTTGACACCATTTAAACAGCCATGGATCAGTGATATGGAATCCTGGAATTTGTAGGTTGCTGTGGCACCAGAGCCTTCTTACAGAGGTGGCTAAATATCTCACAAAACTAAAAATCCTAGAATTCCATACTATTGAGCCACGGCCGTTAAAGTTGTATCAGACGGCATTAATTTTGCACTGTACATTGAGTCTGGGTTGTGGAAGTCAGGCTGGTGACATCCCTTTTGAGTGGACAAAACCAGACTATTTTGCGTGGCCTTTAATCCCAAAAAATAGTGTTAGGTGTTGAGTCTATTGTAATTGTGTCTGTTATAAAACTGGTTGTTAAAATATGGCTTTTGTTTGTTTCTAAATAATACTTGTATCTTTGTGAATTGCCCTGAAGGCCTTGCTAGGTTGAGAAGTGAGCAAGAAACCTTAACATTAATTAATTAGTTAACTGATTAACTAATTAGTGATCTTGCCTCTTTTCTAAGCCCTCTGGGCATAAAATGTGCTTCTATTGGAGAGATTAAGAGTACATAACACCTGGACTGAAAGCCAAGATTGATGGACTCTTGGAGATAGGGAAGATCCTGGCGGGAAGAGATGTTTTATAGAGCAAAGGAGGGATAGTAGCTAGTGGTAATGAAAAGTGGACCAAAGGAGAGAACAGTGTCTTGGACAACTTGGGTTTCATGCAATTATGTATTCCCAGTTCTTTGTTGCTGTTGTTCACAGAAAAAGAGCTTCTGGCAGCCCCCATTGAAGATGAACTCTGACAACAGCTGATAACTCCGATCAAGAGGTGTCATTTTAATGGCTCAAATGAACTGACTTCTTTGCTATTCAGTTGCAAGGCAATGCATACTGGCTTCTCCTGCACCCTCGATGAAAGCTTCAGGTTTGGCCTTCCAAATGCCACAGCTGGAATTTTCTTATAAAGGGCTTGCATCCTGCCAGGAAGCCAAGTACTTTGCTTTCTCTGAATAGATTCTGCCTAGTATTGGAAGAGTTCCTGGTCAGCTTGCCAAAAATCTCAATATATTCAAAAGCCCAGGCCCAGAGACAAATTGCTTTTCTTTGACTGTTTCTAGGAATTAATCAGTGGCAGAAGTTGGGAAACTGCAATCATTCTCTTCTCTGGTTCTGTACTAAGGGAGAAGGTCACCAAATTCCACTTGCTGCTAGATGGTCAACTGTTTATTCTTTTAAAAAGCGCTATGCATCTGTGGGCCTAAATTGGCCTGTTGTTGTTGTTTTGTGCCTTCAAGTTGTTCCCGACCTATGACATCCCTAATGCAAACCTATCATGGGGTTTGTGTGGCAAGATTTATTCAGAGGAAGTTTGCCATTGCCTTCCTGAGTCTGAGAGCATATGAATTGCCCAAGGTCAACAGTGGGTTTCAGTGCTCAGCTAGGAATCAAACCCTGGTCTCCAGAGTTGTAGACCTACACTCAAACCACTACACAACACCACACTGGCCTAGAGAGGTCAAAGAACTGGCCCAAATGCCCCCATGTCCTCTAGGCATTTGAGGGCAAAAATTGTCTCCAAAGAAGTCCTAGGGGCATATGAGGCCAGTGGGCCAAACTTTGTCCACCTTGCTACAGAACCTTGTTCTGAGATGTAATTAGAAAAACATGGACGCACCACCTAATGTGCAATTCCCAGAGCCACAAAGCTATTTCAGGATCATAGAATGAGTGAGCCTCAGAACCATTCAGCTATTTCCTTTCAGAACTGAATTGCAATACTTTATTTATTTCACAAATATAATTGTTACTCCCTCCTAAAATTGTTTCTTTTCCCCCAACAGAGGGTGGATGGTCATCTGTTGGGGGTGGTGGTGCTTCAATTATGTATTCTTGTATGGCAGGAGGTTGGAGTGGATGACCTTTGAGGTTTCCTCCAACTACTGTATAATTCTATGATTCTAAATTGTGATCTAATCTGCACTGCAGAAATAATGCAATTTGATATCACCTTAACTGTTCTCACACCAGAGCTCTCTGATAAAGAAGGCTAAATCATTCACAAAATTACAGATCCCAGAATTCCATAGCATGGAGCCATGGCAGTTAAAATGATGTCAAGCTGCATTGTTTCTGCTTTGCAGATCAGACCAAATCAATAAGAAATGAGTAAATCAGCATGTATGAAAGTATCGTTCAGTCAATGGATCTCTTCTAGCTGGGATTAATGCTTGGACTGAGGAAAAGACATCCAGCTTTTCCATGCTCCTTTGTCACTGAGTCATGTAGATGTAGTGCCAGAGGAGCGCTGTGTTGCTGCATGGTCTGTGGAGCGGCACGCAGCTTCACGCCAGCCTGGGGAGGAGTCGGGGCATGTGTCATGAGGATGCCATGCCCTGACTGTGCTTCCAGGCCAGCCTTAATGGCCGGTCTGTTGATCCCCTTTATCTACTTTCTTACTAATTTATCTACTTTCATTCAGTCATATATTATAATACAGAAACATAAAAGCATTTTGTGAAAAAAATGTACATGATGGAGCAGTTCTGCGGTTATTTTTGAATTTTGAACACCACATTTCTACAAAACCAGCATGTGTGTGTATGTGTTGTATCTGTCTTGAAGTCATTTCTGACTTATGGCACAACTATCATGGGGTATTCTTGGCCTGTTTCTTCAGAGGATGTTTGCCATTGCCTTCCTCTGAGGCTGAGAGAGGGTGACATGACCAGGTTCACCCAGTCAATTTCCATGGTCAAGCAGGGAATCGAGCCCTGGTCTCCAGAGTCCTAGTCCAACCCTCAAACCATTAATCTGTATTAAAAATAATTTTTGACCCTAAATTTTGCAAGCCTGTGTAATCAAAGAGAGAATGTGAGGTACATTTGGATAATAAGAATTTGAATGTTTGTGCCTCTAGACTGAACTATTACCACATAAGTGAAATACTTGGTGACTGATATATCATAGAATCATAGAAACATAGAGTTGGAAAAGACCACAAGGCCATCCAGTCCAACCCCCTGCCATGCAGGAACTCTCCTTCAAAGCATTCCTGACAGATGGCCATCCAGCCTCTGTTTAAAGACCTCCAAGGAAGGAGACTCCACCACTTTCTGAAGGAGTGTGTTCCACTGTCGAACAGCCCTTACTGTCAGGACGTTCCTCCCCATGTCTCTTTTCCTGTAGCATGCATCCATTGTTCCTGGTCCTGTTCTCTGGAGCAGCAGAAAACAAGCTTGCTCCCTCCTCAATGCAACATCCCTTTATATATTTAAAGAGGGCTATCATATCACCTCTTAACCTTCTCTTCTCCAGGCTAAATATCCCCATTTTATTGCCCTCCTTTGGACATGCTCCAGTTTCTCCACATGCTTTTTAAATTGTGGCGCCCAGAATAGACTGGCACTACTACTTCCCTTGATCAATATGTGCCGTCAGATATTTAGTGCAAATATGTTCTGCAGTCTGCAAAACTTCATGAAAACCTGAGCAAAATAAGTATGACTTATTTCTATGTACCTTGGGATTCTTCAGCCCATATTGATACTTCCTTACTATATGTGAATGGTACCATTATGGCTTAATAAAGATCCTCACTCACAGAAGAAATCCTCTGTTATTATATGGGATTCCATTTCTCCTGTAATGAAAGGAGCTAGGGTCTTGACAGAGTAATTGTGTATGTGTCACCCACTTAAAAATGCCCCTGATTCATGTATTAAGAGCAGAACTATGGAATAAATAATGCATATCTCAAAAATGTTCATCATGATGTGTTTACCCAAACAGGCTGGATGGGTTCCATCCCAAGGAACTGTTGCAAGCTGAGTAAATAATACATGGAGAGAATAATGCACATTTTTAAAAGTCCATAATTACATATTTACATGATAGTCTGTAAATTCCATAATTACTTATTTACACAATAGACCATAACAGCTGCTACTGTCTATTATATAGCAACTCTTGCAGAATGGCATTATGGATTTTGTGAGCGCTAAAGAAATGTAAATAAAGGAATGCATTGGGAAGTGTTCAATCAATCACAGATATATCTATCTAACTGTCTATCTACCTATCTGTGGCTCCATCCAGGGATAGTGGACTGCATGCTGAAGTAGACATCTGTGCGTATCAGGAACCATGAGTCTTATTCAGATGCACATCTGAATGCCAAAGTTGTCTTTCCAAATTGGATGGCTTCCAACTGGGTCCAGTGGGGCATGCATCCGAATGCACATCCCCATCCAAATGTAGATGGGAATGCACATTTCATTGCACATCTAAATGGGCTTCCAGTTGAAAGTAATAGATGACTTCCATACTCTGATGCACATCCAATTTAGTCATGATTCCTGATTACCCGATGCAAATTACCTGATCTGGATAGGGATTTATATCACTACTACTACTACTACTACTATGCATAGTCCATCAGCATGAATGACACTTAACAAAGTACAAGAAGAGGGGAAAGTGTCCCAGGTCAAACCATGGCTTATGTACTCCAGAACTTTGTTCCCACAATGGCCAACCAGATGATTTTGGGGACCCACCCAACAAGACATGAGTGCTATAGCACCCTACTGCACATTAGTTATTATGGCACAAAATGGGATGGGTCCTGTTGCATTCATATCCTGCTAGTGGGCTTTTCATCTTTTGAACAGAATGTTGGATTAGATAGGTCTTTGGTCTTACCTAGTTTGATTCTTAGGTTCATCTGTTCCTTGGCGATTTCCAATCACTTCTTGTTTAGGGAGGAGAGGAACCTTTCTGGGCCTGAAGCAGGTCCAACAGTGAGAAATTCTGGGAATTTAAATCCAATATGGCATAGTGGTTTAAGTGTTGGACTATGACTCTGGAGACCAAGGTTTGAATACCTGCTCAGCCATGAAACCTATCAGCTGACCTTGGATAAGTCATATGCTCTCAGCCTCAGGGGAAGGCAATGGCAAACCTCCTCTGAACAAATCTTGCCATCCCAGAATTCATGACAAGTTCACCATTGGGTTGCTGACTTGGAGGCACACAACAACAATAACAACAACAACAACCATTGAAAGCCCTGACAAATAGTTATACATTATGTATGAATTTGCAAAATTGCTGGAATCCATCCAGTTAGTCCCAACTAGAATAGACTCACTGGATCAACTGTTGAATGATAAGTCAGTGTATAGGTAAATACAACTGATCCAACAGATCTAGTCAGAACAAGGTAGCGTTAGGCCCACATGACATGATTATATTCAGCTTACAAGGCCATGAGCTTCATATGTCTGTAATGCAATGTCCAAACCATACAATCACATGTGTAAGGAAACAGAGACATATATATGATACAGTATCAACAATATTCCAGCCACTGAATGGAAAAAAAAAAATCCAAATTGGCAATCTGACAAAACTGGATATCCTAAAGTTCAAAAAAGCACCAACATTGCATATTTATGTGGCTGGCAAGCAAATGGCAAGTCAGTTGGCAATCTTAAGAGGAAATCTGTTCCCGGTCAAAACTAGTTGTTTGTGAGTGTACGTCTTAGACTTCATTTACTGCTTTTTTATGGTAATGGAGTTTGAAAACAAAGACAGATCTCTTCCCTGCAGTGTTAACTACTATAAGAGGTAGCATTATGGAATGTCATCTTTTACCTTTTATAATGATAAATATTTCTGAGACAAAGCCGAGTGGAAAGCCTGCATGTATTAATATGTCTATCCTGTCGGTTAGGATAAAGAGTAAATCTGTTGTTTATTTTTGCTGGAAAATTGTGAGGAACTAAGTGATTCCCGACAGGTAAAGAATACACTATGCATAATTCTATATATGTATGTGTATGTACATCTATACATCTATATTGATTCATGTGTGTGTGTGTGTGTGTGTGTGAATGATTTGTTGTTGTTGTGTGCCTTCAAGTAATTTCAAACTTACGGTGACCCTAAGATGACCCTAAAATGGGGTTTTCTGGGGCTGAGAGTGTATGACTTTCACAAGGTCACCCAATGGTTTTCCATGGCTCAGCAGAAAATCAAGCCCATATCTCTAGAGTCTCTAGAGAATTGAACTCCAATTCTCAAACCACTATGCTATCCTGGCTTTCATTATATTATATTATATTAATTATATTATATGGTCAGCCCTTTACATTTGCATCTTTGACTTTTGTGGGTTTAAATATTCACCAGTTTGATTGATATGTTCTGTCTAGAAGAAAGTGCAAAGGCAGGCTTATTGTTGAACATAAAGAAAACAAAGGCCTGGTACAGACGGCCCAAAAGGGCCATCCCCCGGGGCATGATTAGGGCTGGTGAGCATGCTGCTGGTGTTGTTATGTAGCACCATTTATATGGCATATGTAATGATGCCGTCGCAACTGCGCAGCTTCTATATGGAACTGCGCAGTTGCAATGGACTAAGGGTGCCCTATAGCGCCTTTTGCCTTTAGTGTGTTGCAACTGTGATGCTAAAAAGGAGCGGGACTTCCCCACTCCTTTTTACCTGTGCACCTTCACCGCAGCATCTAGTTGCTGCGGTGAAGGTCTGCAGTAAGAAGAGGAGGCTACGGATCGCCCTTTTTGTCTTGGAGATGTCTCATCCACAGAGTTGCCATGGGTCTAAATTGACTCAACAAAAACAAAGGAATCTCTTGGTCCTCCAGTGCTACCCTATGTCAACTTCCAGCAGTAGGTGACCATGGATTTGTATTGAAGGACCTAGGGGTTCTTAGAAAGAACATTTCTATGAGCATTTGTAGGTCCTTCAGTAATTTTATGGTCAACTTCTGGCAGAGGTTAACCATAGATTTGGCCTGGAAGACCTAGAGATTCTGAGAGGTGTTCTCACAGGTTAATTTTTTTTTAATTTGCAGGTTTTCTATTCTCACAGGGGTCCTGTGCCCCTAATCCCAGTGGATGTAGGGGGCCCACTGTATATATTATATATGATATGTTATATATTAAATGATTATTAATATTGGATAGCATCCTATTTGTTTTAATATCCCTATAAACTGACTTACAATCACATAAAGGTAAACTGTGATGTTAAGCAATGTTTGTGTTCTCAGGAAGGGAGCATAGCTAAGTCTTCAGATTTATTGTGCAAACAAAGCTAGCATTCTTTTCACTGTGCAATAGTCCCAATGCACAACATGTCCCAAAGCCCAAAGTGTTTCTGATGCACAACAGAATATATTATGCACCAGGGCATGTTGCATATTGAGAGACGTTGTGCAGTGGGAGCTCCTCTTGCGTAATGGGGCATCTTGCATAGTGTCCCGATGTGTATCAGCACAATTCACCAGCACAGTTGCATGTCTTGTCAGTGACATAGCTCCATCACTGTAAAGTTGCATATCGTACGTAGCCTTTGATATTGTATGCTGGGCAGAATTAAGATTATTGGCCCCTTGTTGGGCAAAAGTTGGGATATAATTAAACAAACAAATAATAGTAACAATAAAAGCATAACGGATAAATAAATCTCCATGTGAAACGTCCTCAGAGAAATACTAAACATGAGAATGACCATGTTGCCCTAGTTTTGTTTTGGAAAGTTTTGCTGGTGAAGAGAAAACATTTCCCATCCTCCCCGTGCCTTGGTTCTGCACATCACCTTAGCCATAAATAGTTGTATCTGCCCTTTGAACTTTGCTGGCAGCATTAATGGCCAGCACTTAAATTCTTTATGAATCAAATTTCGCTTTGTGTTAAAAACTGGATTGATCAAATAAATTACTTAGATCTTGTAACTGAAGGTTTTGGGCCTGCAATTGGAGCTGTTACAAATTACCATGAAAAATTTATTCCCTCCCCCATTGCATTCCACTGGGCTATATTTTTACAACAGCTCTAATAAAAAAAATTCTATACAAAAATTGTTTGCTATTAATAGTGATCATTAACAACTTGATAGATTCTTGTTAAGTATATTTTGCAATACATTTAATCTGATTAAACTCAGCTCTGGGTTGTTTCTTCCAAATATTATAGCTCTTTATGAAGCTAGCAATATAAGGAATAGATTTCAACCATTTTCGGCAAAGAATTAGGTTTAGCTTAATGGATCAATTCTTTTCTTATTAAACTGAGTCTGACCACTGCAAGGTAATACATTCAGCATTGATCTTTGTCTCACCCTGCTCTAGCTTGCATTCTCTTTATGTACTTGAAAAATAAGGTGCCACCAGTGAAAACAATGCCTTTATAATACAAATATAGAATTTTTCACTGACTCCTTTTCTGCTTATCTTTTCACTTTCTTCTTAACAACTTGTTTGGGGCTTCTAAAGAAATGTTTAAAGCACTTTTTTTTTCTGCAAAGAGATTCTTCCCAAACACTTATTTTACAAAGCATAAACGGGTTAATAACATATGATTTATTAGCCATTTGGCCATATTTTCTCTCTCTGTGTGTGTCTCTCATTACTAGTGATATTGTACCTGAATACACACATGCTATTGCTGTTGTGGTTGTTTTCATTTACACATCACCTTTTCCCCAGTATTGAGACTAAAAGTGGCTTACAGAATATTAAAAAAGAACAGATTAAAAACTTTAAAAAACGTTACACACACACACACACACACACACAATTGAAAGACAATTAAAATTTAATATAGACTGTTTAATATATAATATAATATATTTGATATATGATATAATATAACCATCTATTTTTTTTAAACAAAGATAGCATGGTCTCCAATTGTGCTCATTCTGCAGGCACAGGGATGAAGCAGACCACCCCGAAAGAATGGCTCTATGCCACCCCTTTGAGTGCTGGATCAGGGCCATGGCAACCTCATGCAGCGGTCCCAATCTGATGTTTTTCTAGGCCAAAAAGAAGTGGCAAAATGCTGCGTCTTTTTGGCCTGGAAAAAGGGTGCTCTTGCTGCCATGGCGGCACCTTTTGGTGCTTCTTTTGGTGTGTGGCATTTGAACACTTCACCAAAGGAGTGCTGGAACACTACTCGATGGGTGGTCAGGCAGGGGGCATGACACTGTCATCGGGGTAGCATTGGGCATGCATTGTCTAAACACCATGCCCTCCTAATGCCGGTGCTTACTGCCGGTCTGTACAGCCTCACAGTCCCCATTAATGCTCTCTCATCCCACTTTTTCAGCTGCTTTTAAAATGTCCCAGTTTTTCTCTTTCCTCTTCCGACTTCCTCCCTTTGTTCTCTGCTTAGTTCAGTTGTTGCAAATTGCATTCAGAGTTCAAGAGTGGTTTGCACTCAGTTAACTCAGCAGGGAGGAGAGGAGAGGAGAGAGAGGAGAGGAGAGGATAAGATTTTGCCCTTCCCAGTAGGCTCAGGCAAAAGCAACTCTCACAACCTATGATAGCTTGTCTATTTTTCTCCCTTAATAAGTTTTGCCATCTATCATTTGTCTATCCATTTTCCCTCTCTCTCTCTCTTCATCTATCCTTCTTATTGGGCTTGCAAGTTGCCAGGATCTACCTAGCAAATTACTGAATTCCTCCAAATAAGTAAATAAAAGATTCTTCCCCAATAGCCTCTTAGAAAGTTGTTGCTATATTCCAAGCAACAGCTTGTTGTTGTTGTTAACTGCCTTTGAATTGTCATTGACTCATGGTGACTCCATGAATGAGATGACCCGAAAACACCTCAACTACACTGCTCAGGTCCTGCAGGGATAGATCCATGGCCTCCTTGATTGAGTCTTCCTGATCATAAGAGCTGTTCAACAGTTGAACATGCTCCCATGGAGAGCGGTGGTGTTTTCTTCTTTGGAGGTTTTATTAACAGAGGCTGGATGGTCATCTGTTTGGGGTGCTTTCATTGTGTATTCCTGCATTGTAGGGGTTAGACTGGATGGCCCTTGGAGGTCTTTTCTAACTCTATGATTGATTTGATTTATATCCCACTTTTCTCCAGAAATGGGATCCAAGGTGGCTCACAGTATAAGATGAAGCAAAACAGCTAAAGCAATATATGATGCAAAAGTTCAAAAAGCACTGAACAATCAATCCCATCAAAAGTTTACTTTTGAAATGTCAACTTAAATCAATTAAAAAGATATTAAATATAGATAACATAGTTTGTAAACAGCCCACCCTTTGAACTTCCTTACACCCCAGTCAGTGAAGGCTGAAGGACTGTGAAAATTGGAATGCCTTTGCCTGTTGGTGAAAAGAGAGCAGAGAGGGGGCCAAGTGAGATTTCCTCAGGAGGGAGTTCCATAGTCGAGGAACAGCTACCAAAAAGGCTCTTGACCTGACCAGCTTATGAGGGTGGTTGGATAGAGAGGAAGCCCTCCCACAGACATTGTAAAACTTGGATAGGCTCATACATGTGTGTGTGTGTGTGTGTGTGTGCATGTGCCCACATCTTCAAGTCATCTTCGATTTATAGTGACTCCATGAATTTCATGGGATTTTTAAAGGTAAGGTATACAGTGGGCCCTTGTTATCTGCTGGGGTTTGGTTCCAGGACCCACCGTGGATAACAAAATCTGTGGATGGTCAAGTCCCATTAAATACAGTAGAGCAGCAAAATGTCGTCCCTTATATAAAATGGCAAAATCAAGGTTTGCTATTTGGAATGTATACTTTTTAAAAATATTTTCAAGCCGTGGATGCTTAAATCTGTGGATAAAAAATTGTGGATATGGAGGGCCAACTGTACTCATAGGTGGTATGAAGTGGGGAATTACTCACGCAAATATTTTTTTTTTCTGATGGCAGCACAATGGGTCTTTTTATCCCATTGCTGCCACCAATGTGTGATGCCTATTTCCTTAGCTGCCACCAAATTGCACAACAAGACCCTCAGATCCCTCACTTGAGTGACTCCCACAATTTTCCTTTACCTCTGGGGACTCTATAGGATGGCAAGACACTCACTATTTTGAGTGTTCTGAGCAATAAAAGTATTATTAACCTCTGGTGGCATTTGGCTGATAGTTTCTTAAAACTTATAGTTTCTTAAACTAGCTCAAGCGACCACATGTTGAACCAAAACAAAAGAAAATTTTATTTACAAGATAGTTGGTTACATTATCTCTCTTCTAGTTGATTTAGAGTTGATATGGTGTTTATGTGCTTAAACAGTTACAGTTTCATATATGACTTTTGACTAACTCAAAGCATTAATAAAACTTTTTTGGTACATTATCCTTTTTCCAGCCACACCAATTCACTTTCCACACTTGACCTCTTTTTAAGCCAACCTGGGTATTCAAACACTTTCTCATTGCTCCTTTCAGCAGTGTATCTCAGCCACCTTAGTTGTTAAAAACCCCTCAGGCTCTAATAAACACCTAACTCAGAGCTCTGTCTCTACCTGGTCCCTATCCAATTCCCTGTCTCTTCACTCAGCCTATTTATATTTGCTCCTTGGAGTAGCCTGGCCCTCCTTAGGTTCTGAGATCAATCAGGATCTGCAGTACATGCAAAAAGGATCTAGCAGTCTTTGTAGACCATAGAAAGAAATGAGTCATTACTGCTGATTCCTCACCAGGAACTTGATTATTGTTAAGTCTGATGATCTATGTTTGTGCAGCATGAAATTATAATTGCAATACCAATCTGGCTTCACATGACTTGTTAATGCTGATGAAGACCTCAACAAGTCAAAACGGCCTCACAGTTCTCCTGAGGTAGCCGTCAAGGACATTGCCCTCCAGGACTTAAGGACATTGCCACCAACATGAAGCCTTGTTTCACTACAAGTGTCACTTATTATTTTGTGGATATAGAACACATTGCTGTATAGGATACACTTTTCATGATTTTGGTATTATTATATAAAGCTACAGAAAACGGATTTACCTACTGCTGGCTTGTAGATGTATGCGTTTCTTGTTAATCTGTGGTAGATTCTTCTATATAATATTTAGTTTTCTCAGATGTTCACCTCCCTTAGTTATTGTAAACCTCCTGCGCGTTTTGTTTCCCTAGCAGCTAAAAACAAACAAACAAACAATTCTGGGTTGGATCAATAAGAGTATATCGTCTAGAGTGAGGAAAGGAATCCTATCAATCTATTCTGCCTTGGTCAAGCCTCACCAGGAATACTGTGTCCAGTTCTGGGCATCACAATTCAAAAAGGATGTTAACAAGCTGGAACATGTCCAGGGAAAGGTGACCAAAATAGCAAAAGGTCTAGAAATCATGCTTATGAGGAGAGACTTAGGGAGCTGGGTATGTTTAGCCTAGAGAAGAGATTGGCATTCCAACTGCCATTGCTGTGGACCCTGAGGGAGAGAAGAGCATAACACCCCAACAAAGAGAGGAGGAGAGTCACAATGACCATCAGGAATCCATAGGGAGGAAGAACCTGCTGACTCTGCTGGTACTTAGACCTCTGCCTTCCAAATAGATTCCTCTCTCTTCAGGACAGAGGCCCTGACTCAGTAGCCACCGTGTTTCCCATCACGCATCCCTCCCATTACTCACAGCTGCTTTGCCTGCTAGGACTATAAAACCAGGACCTAACAGAATTCTGCTGCAAAACATCCCAGCAGAGAGAATGGAAGTGACTATCTGGGGCCAGGGGAAAGAAGAAGAAGCTGCTGGTTCTACTGCTACATGGACCTCTGCCTTCCAAGAGCCTTCTAAGAAGCAGAGCCATCCCTCCAGTCCATCTGGTGCCATCCGGCCATAGAGGGAGAGATGCAGGCCCAGCTCCATCGGGCCTGGCCTAGATGAAGAAACAGAACCCTCCCTCCAGTCCATCTGCCTTGGTCCAGGCCTCAGAGGGAGAAAAGAACTGCTAGACCTGATCCCCTTTCCCAACACCATTTCCTTCTCCTTATGTGTCATGTTTTTATTAGATTGTAAGCCTGAGGGCAGGGAACTGTCAAAAAATAATAATTGTAAGCAGCTCTGAGAGCCTTTAGGGCTGAAGGGTGGGGTATAAATACTGTAAATAAATAAATAATAAATAAATTAAGAGGTGATGTGATAGGTCTGATAGTCATAGTGAAGATGGAACAAGCTTGTTTGCTGCTGCTCCAGAGACTAGGGCCATTTACAGACAGCCCAAAAGGGCCATCCCCACGCCATATGTAGAGCTGGGGAGAGCACAGCATCTGCACGCTCCCCAGCCCTAGCACGTATGGATGGCGCCATTTTGAAATTGAGCTGTCCATACGCACATGCGATGATGATGTCATGGCGTGCACCATGTCCACATGGACTGGCGTGTGCCTGACGTCATTGCGGTGCTGCAAGGCGCTTGAGGCGCCCTTTCAGTATCGTGAAAAAGAGCACTAAAATGGAGCTCCTTTTCCCCATGCACATCGCCGGCACAGCTACGCCAGTAATGCAGAAGAGAAAGGGGCTTCTCCCCTTCCCCTTCATGCCCCAAGGATACTCCTGTCGGGGTGTCCTTGGAGCATGAAGCCCCAAGTACATGTGTTGTGGTGATCTCACAGTCTCTCAGTCCACCTACCACCTATTCTCAGCTGTAGCAGCCCTATGGTAATTTTAATCCCACCACTGCCACCAAAATATTATGTGGTGATCCTCTTATCTTTCACCACTAAGTCTCTCTAAGATGACACAAGCCCTCTGTGTCTATTAGATTAGGTAGCATGGTTTGATTCACATGGAGGCCAAGTTGTATTTCAAACACTAATAAAATTTATTATAAAATACAGAAAATAAATTATAAAGTAGACTTAAAGTTGTTAATTGTCTTGTTGCTTAGTTGCAAAAGTCCCTCTCTGGACTCTTATGACCAAGTCAAACTAAAATGTTCCCTCAGGAAGCCTAAGAGCACACCCTCCCTCCGATGTGACTCTTTTCCTCAAAACCCAAAACTAAAAACCCACTTATCACTGTCTGCAAGGCCCTTTTATAGCCCTGGCCAGCCACTTCTCCAAGGCCTGGAAAATTGATGGATTGGGACCTTTGGGGCTGCTGGTGAGGTTACCCTGGCCCCAATCCAGAATGGAAAGGGGCGCCCATGGACCGCCCGTTTTGGGCAGTCTGTACAGCCCCTAGGACACAGTGCAATGGATTCAAGCTACAAGAAAACAGATTTCACCAAAACATTAGGAAGCATTTTGACAGTGGAAGACACTGATTCAGAGTGTGGTGGAGTCTCCTTCTTGGGAGGTTTTTAAGCAGAGGCTTGCTGGCCACCTGTTGGAGGTGCTTTGATTGTGTATTCCTGCATGACAGGAGGTTGGACTGGATGACCCTTGTGATCTCTTCCAACTCTAGGATTCTAGAATTCCAGGACTCTATGGTGCCTTCAGAGTATTTAGTTGATTTTCAGTTTAGGGGAGGTTATATAGAATATTGATCTGGGAGAGTTCTAGTAGCTCACCAAACTACAAGTCCTAGGATTCTATAGGATGTTGTAATGGCAATTCAAGTAGACTCATAATGCTCTAACTGTGTAGTGTGCAAAAGCCCCTGGTCCACTTTTAAAGTAAAAACAGTGCACCAGGCCACTCAACATCAGAGTTTTTTGAACCTATTAATGAATAAAAATACACAAGTTAAGAGAAGCTGTAGCAATTTGCTTTTGCCTGACCCAGCTGGGAAGGGTAAGATCCTGCCCTTCTTCTCCTGTCCCCCATGCTGAATTGCATGGAAACTACTTTTGTACTTTGAACTTAGTTTGCAGTAAGTGTTGTAAGCTTAGGACAAAGGGGGAAAGTGGGAAGAAGAAAAGCAGGATATGCTAAAAACAGTTGGAAAAGTGAGATGAAAGAGGATTAATTGGAACAGTACCTAACAAATTTGGAAAGTTGAGAGAATGTGCATGAGAAATACTCCATCCTTTGACATTTACCCCTTACATTTTTCTTGTTGCTGTAGGCACATCAGTCAACAAAGGATGGACAGATCTCTCTGTATCACTTTCTAGAAGTCTCACATCAGGTGTGTAGCTGTGGGGATGGGGCACAAATGAGAATGAGAATTCTATCCTCCAAAGAAATTTTTCATCAGTCCCCAAATATCTTGTATTACAAAGAGTGAGACCTTATGGGGCTTTCTAGAAAATAAGTCCTTTATGCCTAGAACTTTTCTATTCAATGTGTCCCATTTCTTTAGTAACACTGCCTGCTGCTTTTTCTTTGGATGCCTAAATTGTATTTCCAAAAGCTCAATTGAAGCTTGAAGTTACTGTGTTGCTAGACATTTGCAGGTGAAAGGAACATTTCCTGGAGTGGGGGAAGGAATTCTTATTGGGGAAAATGGTGTCATTTTGGTTCCTTCCCCCGGAGCCACATCCTTGTCACATTTTTGTCCCATCCTTTATCTGCATTACTTTGCTGAAACTCTGCATGAACCTTTGCATGGGTCTCATGCCCCTTTCTGTGTTCATCTTAGGCATTCTCATATACATTTTCTCCTATTACATACATTTCTTGCAGTTTCCCCAAATAAATGCATTTTTTCATAATTTCCCTCCTCAAACAGCATTTTTCATTGGAGTACAGCATCACACCATTCAGGGGAGTTCAGAAATCAAAGGACAATTGCATTTTGGCTCAAACAAACATTTGGTTAATGTAAATTGAGTGTAGTCATGCTAAAATGCAAATCGGATGAATATTGCCCCATTTCTAATCTCAGCATTGAAAAGAAGAGAGCTTCTCCTGATCCTGCAAACACTGTGTGTGACAGATCTTCTGAAACTGAGCATAGGTCGGCAGAACATATATTATACAAAGGCTACTGGAGTCTCCGAATCTTGCTGCCTGGGTCCTGAAGTAAGGATTTAAATTACGTAGTTTTAAAGAAACTAAGAAAATGGACCCCACCTCACACAGAGTCTGCAGGTGCACCTGAAATCTAATAATATTAATGGGTTTTCATTGAGTTCATATGAGAATTGTTTAATATATAATCAGTCACTATATAAATATTTAAAGGTGTTATCACAATGCATCTTTTAATAATTGCATATTAGAGCCTTTTCTCTCTTTTTCTCCTAGCTTCCCCCCTTCAACTCCTCTTCACTATTTTTAAGAGCATCAAAAGATGGATGAACAATTTACGTTAATCCAAAAATTGCTTCTGCAATGAGAATTTAAACAGCCGCACAGCTGCAAATATACCATTAAAGAGAGATCGACAATTTAAAAACAATTACAAATCACTTAACAAAAGACATAGATAATGTTCTTAAAGGCAAACACACATTGCAAATTTTTAAAACTATGCTGTAAACGGGGGAAACCCATTTATTTTAACAACTTGATGCTTTTTTAAAAAAGGAAATTACAGGTTGATCTTTTCATTCCACGTTTTCTTTGAAAAATGCCACAGCTCAAAGACTTCAAAATTACAATAGGAAATTTCCTAGTTGGCCCACATACTAAATGTGGTTCTATTTGGCTCAGCTGAGAGAACCAGCCTAGTATAGTGGTTTAAGCATTGAACTATGGCTCTGGAAACTAGAGTTTGAATCCCCATTTAGCCATGGAAACCCATTGGGTGATCTTGGGCAAGTCACATTCTCTTAGAGGAAGGCAAGTGCAAACCCCCACTGAACAAATCTTGCCAGGAAAACCCATGATATGTTTAATTTAAAGTCACCATAAGTCAGAAATGACTTGAAGGCACACAATGCACAAAGATGGCCATTCAACCTCTGTTTAAAGACCTCAAAAGAAAGGGAGTTAACCACTCCTCGAGGCAGGTTATTCCACTATCAACCAGTTCTCAGACAGTCAAGAAAGTCTTCCTACTACTGAGGTAGAATCTCCTTTCTTTTATTTGGAACCCACTAATTTGTGTTCTAGTCTTTGCAGCAGCAGAAAACAAACTTGCTCCATCTTCTACATAGCATCCCTTATGAGGATGGGCTCATTCTTGTTGCTCTTGAGCACCGTGGGAGAAAAAACAACAACAACCCATACATATGCTAGGGAATGATGCTGTTCCTTCTTCCCTCCATGCTCAAGAGCATTAGTGTACCCCCACAGTTGATCACAGGCCAGGGAGATGAGGAATAGTGGTGTGTGTGTGTGTGTGTGTGTGTGTTGCCAAGTTAAAGTAAATCCAGGAATGGCATATGGCTATTGGGAGACAAAAATCATGAAAAATATTTGTGTGTATGTGTAATCTAGAGGCTTTGGGTGTATGTGTGTGAAGGGGGGGGGTGAGAATAACTTGGAAGGCTGCAGGGAAGTTTCCACGACTGTAAGTAGGTGGATTCCAACCATACTTTCTATTATACATCAAAGCAGCTTTATTTTGACCTGACTGTTCAGGCCCTCAGAGGAGATGGGCAAGATGCTACACTTGGGTTACAATATTGAACTGAATGTGAACTTTCCTTCTCGGGCAACTTGCATAGGGGAATATACACATGCCTAAGATACAGTGGGGTCCGGCTTATACTTTTGCTGGCACTGAATATGAAGACTTCCACTAATTTCACCCACTACCACCAAATGTGAGATCTTTCTGTTATCTTCACCACTGCAAGGACCTTCTCCTGTCCCACCACCATGGCCACCAACTGTGTGGAACCCCTTGAGGCCCTTGTGGTTACTGTATGAGATATTATTAATCTGCTTTCCCCACTGGACACGATCCCTTTTCATAAGCTACTGCCAGCACAAGTGCTATGTCCAAACCCAAATATTCTAATATATAGCATCCCCATCAGCCAAATGTGTACAATATAAAAATAAAACTTTATTAACAAAATTTGAATAAAACAAAAGTATTTGCTTAGTACATTCAAAACATCTCTCTCTCTCTCTCTCTTTTTCTCTCTCTCATTTTCTTATTTGCTAGCTAACTCAGATTCTCTTTAACTCTCCAAGGCCCTGTCTGTATGGACCAAATACAATGGCCTCCCCCTTGTTCCCTCGAAAAGGAGACCAGACAACACATGGCCCAAAGTCTGGTGCAAAAAGACTAGATGGCATCTAACACTAGATGACATCAGCACCTAAACTACATATTACCTGTCTTACTCTGGATTTCAGAAATTCACTGGTTGCTCTGGATCTTCTGAGAAGATCTGGAGCACTCCATTCTGATGTTGAGCAGTTGTTTGAAACGTGACCCATTGAGCCAACCAGCACATCCACTGATGCCACCAGTCTCTTGCTCTAAGTTCAGAATGAGGCACTCAGCCTTGTGAGCATCACTGGATGCCTTGTTCTGACCTCAGAGCAAAGTGACCTGCAACGGTGGTGGGTGTGCTGGGCTACTCAGCGGGACGCATGCAGTCATCCACCCAGCTTCAGAATGGAGGACTTTGCAACAGAGGAGGGTAAGAACAGCTCTGGAGGGAGATACTCCAAGCTGCCCTGGTCCACTGCAGGCAGGGCCCAAACCACTCAAATTCTTAAACCACACTCACTAAATAAACCCAACAGATTACTCAGTCTCTAACTAATTAACCCTGGCACACTTACTTTCTTCCACACCTTCCCAACAGATCCTTACCGTGGTACCTCTAACAAATGAAATACATTTTCCTCTGGATACCATAGCTTCACAGACACCAACAGAAGTCTGGTCATAGCATAACCAATACTTCACACTGATATTTTAAAATAATAATCCCTTTTGACAACATATAAACAGAACAGAACAAATCCTTCCTTCCTTCCTTCCTTCCTTCCTTCCTTTCCTTCCTTCCTTCCTCTTTCTTCTTCTCTCCTCCCCTCCCTAGTTCATTCTTAAATTAACTAATTAATAACAAAAGCAGTGTGGAACTGATTAACAGGTAATTTAATCAGAGGAGATAATTAAAATTATTGAAATTAATAAATTATTTTTAATTACTATTAGTTAATACTGTAATTTTCAAAGCCTAAATGATGCTGATGAAAGGTTTCCTCTCGGAAATACCAATGGAAATTAATTAGAAATTAATTTCACTTAACTGAAACATTCACAGTGAAGAATCCCTGCCATTTTTGCATTGGTCTTCTTTCTTCTTCTTTTTTTCTTTCTTGGTGTGTGTGCAATAAATAAACATAACATTGAATGCACCATCATATCTTCCTGGGGGAAATTATATCCATGTATTGCGAATGGATGGGGCTTCTGCAAAAGTGTGCACAGTTAATATTCCAGGAATCAATTTAGTATTAAGGAAAATAAAACAAACTCAGCAGGAACTCCATTGCAATCTCGGTATTTGGCTCCATGATATCGTTGAATATAATCCTCTCCTATCCTACATTAGTGAAGCTTCTAAAATAGAAACTGTGCATTGGAATATAAGCCAAGGCCCTGTCTTCTCAGAAGCTTCATATAGATGACCATTTTTAAAGAAAAGAAAAGAAAAGAAAGTACACACAAACAAACAGATTTTCATGCTGACAGAAGTTGTCTGACCAAGGCAGACGCTGTCCACTAGCCATGCAAATAAAAGATTTCCTTTGTTTGCTGTTCAGGAGGAGCACAAAACACAATTGGGTTGTCAAGAAACTGGGAGGCTACTAAGAATGTAGATCTTTGTTAATTTCATCCTCACAGAAAATAGTAAATCACTTTTTGAAGTTAAATTATATTAATCAGTTAAATTAATTTTAAGGGTGACATGATTGCTCTCTTTCACGATTTCAAGGAATGTCACAGAGAGGAGAGTGCTGGCTTGTGCTCTCCTGCTCCAGAGGGTAAGCCCAGGCCAAGGCGACCAGGCATCCTCTTTTTCCAGGACATGTCCTTCAGTTCAACCACCCATCCAGGAGGAATTCCAAAATGTCCTCCATTTTGAGCACGACCAAGAAGAATAAAATTTATATTTATATGTGTATTTTGAGCTTTTATTTTGTACTGTTCTACATTTTTCTTGAATGCCCAACATTTTGTGGTGCTTTGTCCTCCTTTGCGGTTACGATATCAGGTCATCCTGGCCTAGGTCTAATGGTTTGAAGTTAAATTTCAACTGAATATTAGAAGGAACTTCATGTCAATAAGAGCTGTTTGACAATAGAGTCCCTTATCTACAGAGGTGGTGGGGTCTCTTTCTCTGGAAGTCTTCAAAAAGAGTTTGGATAGCTACCTACTGGAGATACTCTAGTTGGATTTCCTGCATTGAGCAGGGAGAGGGGTTGGACTATATGACCTATGGAACCTTTCCAACTCTACGATGGTATAATTCAAGGATAGCAGCTTCCCATCTTAGTCTGTTAGAGTTCTAATATCTTCATAAGCCCTTATTTCCATCCCAGTATTTTCTGACTTGATGACTGCCCCTGGAGTTTGGAATTCTCTCCCTGGCAGGATGGTTCCCTCCTGACTTTCCTTCCACTAGCAAGTAAAAACATTGTTATGCCATCAGGCTTTTAGAAACAAACTGGGAACATTACACTTCTGTCCTGTGCTGTTTTGTTGGTTTCTATCTGTATGTGGCGACTTTTAAATGTTTTTTGCAGATTATTGTGTAGTTTTTAATCTGAACTTTTTAAAAACAAGTTGTAAATTGCCTTGCCTTCCATTAGTGTGGGAACGACAGGATCTAATTGAATATAACAGCAGTGACAGCAACAACATTACCACTTTCCTCTCCACTGTGAGAAAGTTGTTGAAAATAGTACAGTGTTGGAAAACTGTTTTCAGATTGGGACTCAGCAAATGGCATTTGCTGCACAGAAATTTTGTAAAAAAACATTGGAAATTGGGAAAAGGACCTTCAAAGTGTTGGCACCTCATTTTGTGGAATGCATTTCCAAGTGCTAAAGAACACTCCTGGAAGTGTTTCTTCTTGTGAAATGTACTTCTCATGCCAAATGTTTTGTCTTGTCTTGTTCTGTTTTTTAAAGCCCTTCTGAAGATGCAATATTGATTGTTAACGCTGCTTTTCTCTCCACCAGCATTTGCTTCTCTTTGTGATGTTGTCCTTGTCAGACTGGTATTTATTCTAGCACAGTTTTATTTATTTATAGCATTTATACCCCACCCATCAGCCCCAAAGGCTCTGAGAGCAGCTTACAAATCATTGATTTGACAGTTCCCTGCCTTCAGGCTTACAATAGGAATAAGCTGTGATACATATGGAAAGCAAATGACAATAGAGGATGGGATTAGGTCCAACAGATGCTGGCTGCTCTTCTGTCCCTCAAAGGCCAACGCAATGGGAATTGGGACATGGAAGAAGGGCTTCTTATCAGCTGTTGAGCCAAGAGAAGATGGAGCCATGCTTGTCTGCTCTTCTCTGCCTCAAAGGCCAGAGCAATAGCAATTAAAAAATGGGGAGAGCACCTCTTACCAGCTTTAGAGGTTAAGACACAATGAAACTGTGTCTGGCTGGTCTTCTATCCCAGTTTTGACACAAAGGAAAGGTCTCTCATCAACTGAAGGGACAAGGCATGATGGAGCTGTGCCTGGCAAAGACCATGTTGTCCAAGCAGGCTTTTAATGAATAATTGCTTTCAAGGAGCCATCTTATGGGGAAGGGGATGCTTTAATTTGTTAAACTAATCTACAATGTTAGTTAGTTAGTGCTTGTTAGTTATTGTTTTGATATGATGATTATTAATTGTGCTTAAATTTTATTGTTAGGTTTTAGTCTATTCTTTTTATGAGCCTCATTGGATCCCACTTGGGGAAGAAGACAGCACTATACAAAAAATAAAAAGAAATAAAAGAAGTGTAAGCCATCATAGAAAATTTTAGTCAATGCTTAGGATGAAAAACTAGTAAATTGGAAACTTGAAATGAACATTGCTTCCAAGGCCAGGATACTTAGACAAGATTAATGCTGTTTGATGCCACATTAACTGCCATGGGTCCATCCTATGGACTCCTGGGATTTGTAGTTTGCTGTGGCACCAGAAAGAGAATGCTAAATATCTCAGAAAACTCCACATCCCAGAATTCCATAGCATTGAACCATGACAGTTCAAGTGGTGTCAAACTGCATTATTTCTGTAGTGTAGATGCAGCCCCCGTCTCTTCTTTCCCCCTACTTTCCCACACATTAATGCAAATTATTTGCAAACCTTTTGTTTGTTTGGGTAACTTATACAAAGTGTTGAAGAAAGGAACTTCATTTTGGCCATGCAGACTTTGTACCAGATTTGCAGCATCCAAATTATTCTATTCTCATCATCCTGAGAGCTAATCACTGGTAGGAGTTCAAAGGGAGTAGAACAGGTTTCTTGGGGGAAACATCATGGTAGCCATACGTCATACAATGCAAAGCCATTTCAGCTAATAAAATGCTCATACTATTTAATCTTGATAATATTCTTTAGTTTAGATTATACTGAAGACCTTTTTTTAAATATATGAAGTGCACTCTTTATTTCTGGGGAAACTAACAAGAGGAAAAACTTGTTTCTGAAAAATTGAATCGCAGCTGTAGTAGCAGATAAGACTGACATTCGGTTTTTAGAAAGAAGCAATCAATGTTGAATGTATCAGGTGAGTTCATTTCTCTTGCTCTGCTTTAATAGCTTATAAAGAAGATTGATTAGGTTCTTGTCTGACAGATCAATAGTGGAATGAAACTGAACTTCCCTCCTTTTTCCCCCATTCCAAGCATGGATTCTCCGAATACGAGAGAATGCAGAGAGATCTTATGGCCATGGGGGTGGGGAGAAAAGAAATCCTATAAACTTTTAAACACACATACGCACACACCTGACCTGACTATAGCAACTGTTAGTGAAACCATGGCAAGTTACATTAATAACATGGACCGGAATATTGTATCATAGTTGCAAATGTGTAATTTGGAGTTATGCACTTGTGAATGTCATGTATTCTCAGTCCTCCAGTCTCCATTTATTGGGAAGCAGCTCCTGCAATTGACAAGGGTATGGTCCCCTGTTGCTCAGAAAGCAGCTGGTTGCCATTCCCACCTCCTTTCATATGACTGATATATGGCATGAGGGGGAATTGCAACAGGGACCCCATTTCTGGAAGACGTCAGGAGAACGTGTCCATAGGAGAGTGACTAAATGGTGAAGGGTCTGGAAACCATGACCTATGAGGAGAGACTTAGGGAACTGGGTATATTTATCCTGGAGAAGAGAAGGTTAAGAGGTGATACAATAACCCTGTTTAAGTATTTGAAGGGATGTCATATTGAGAATTGAGCAAGTTTGCTTTCTGTTGTGCCAGATTCTAGGTCATGCAACAATGGATGGAAACCACAGGAAAAAAAGATTCCACCTCAACTTTAGAAGGAACTTTCTGACAGTAAAAGCTGTTTGACAGAGGCACTCATTCACTTGGAGAGTGGTGGTGTCTCCTTTTTGGAGGTTTTTATACAGAGGCTGGATGGCCATCTGTCACGGATGCTTTGATTGTGCATTGGCAGGGAGCTGGACTGGATGGCCTTTGTGGTCTCCAGCTCTTTCAGCTCTATGATTCTATAGGGGGTGCAGGGAGTGGGGGGGGGTGGAGTAGATGGGCAGGATCAGCTTCTTGATCTTGTTTTTCCCCAAAGTGGGTTGAAACCCCACTGTCCACAAGGCCCGCTCCCAAGGCTGGATGAATGCATGTGGCCCGACTGCACAGTGCAATGTCAAACCACACCACTGGACAATTTTTTGTTGTTGCCTCCCCACCATGCATGTGCACTGTAGAGGGCTTCCTATTGTCCCACTGGAAATAGCTTGTGGGCTCTGATGTCTTCCAGAATTTTTTTTCTGGATAAGTGCCATGGATAAGTGTCCATTATGGGGACTCTGGTGAACAGGGAGACCACTTGTCCAACAAAATTTTCCAAAAGACATCACAGCCTTGTTTGAACATTGTCTCACGACAAGCTATTTCCAGTGGGACAATGGATTCTATGAGCAGAGAGATGGGGTAGTAATGGGACGCCTTTTGAGCAAACTTTTACATGGAACACTTTGAAAAGCAAGCACCAGAAACAACACCAAAAAAGCTCACAACATGGTTCTGATATGTGGATGATATTTTCACCATTTGGAGCCTTGGAGAAAAAAATCTGACTGTGCTTCTGAACCATCTGAACAACATTCACTCTAACATCCAATTCACAATGGAAAAAGAAAAGGAAGGAATGCTGACATTCATGGATGTTCTGGTCATCCACAAACCGAACCAACACTTGGGCTACACAGTATACAGAAAACCAACACAAATGGACAGGTACTTGCACAAGAACTCCAACCATCACCCAGGACAAAAAAGAAACACAATAAAAACACTAGTAGATCGGGCAAAATGGATCTCTGAACCCCACTTCTTGGAGAATGAATTGAAGAACCTTTACTGGGCTCTACAGGGTAAATGGTTATTTCAGCTCAGACATCAGAAGGGCTGCCAGACCCAGAAAAACCCAGAAGAGTGAAGACAAGCAACCATGTATGTATTTTTACCATACATCAAAGGAGTCATGGACAGAACAGGGAAACTGGTGAGGAAACACAACCTCTAAATGGTTTACAAACTGACCAAGGAAATCCAGCAAATGCAGCACTCAGCGAAGGACAAGAGAGACCATCTCACAGCCACAGGGAATTTACTGCATACCATGCAGCTGTGGACAAGTCTACATAGGATCCACCAACAAAGTGTTCAAACATACATCAAGGAATATGAGAGACACTGCAGACTAAGGGCTTGTACAGACCGGCAGAAGTCAGAGCTCAGCGTTCTGACACTGGCTGCCCTAACTCTGCCTCCAGGGTGTCATGATGCCGTGCACCACTCCAGATGGCGTGAGGCATCATGGTGCAACTCTGGCACTGCATTCACGTGATGCAGCCCTGAAGAGGCATCATAAAGCTGTGCTGCCATGGCTATGGCATCCTTTAGAGGGCACAAAAAGGAGGTCGGATCGGAGCCATAGCATGAGGTTGCCATGGCCCTGATCCAGCCAGGAAAGGGACGGCATGCAGCCAAGGGTGGCAATCTGTATAGCCCCTGAGTTCGCCAGAAAAATCAGCAGTAGCAGATCACGTTATAAACAACCCTGGATATAAAATGCTATTTGAAAACACCAAAATTCTGGACCATGCCAATAACGATCAGGTCAGAATGCAGAGGGAAGCCAATGAAATCCACAAACACCTGGACAGCTTCAACAGGAAAGAAGAAACCCTTAAAGTGAACAAAATTTGGCTACCAGTCCTGAAAAACAGCAAAACCAGGACTCAGCAAATGCAAATAAGAAACCACCCAGTGTCAGGGGTTTTCTCAGCAGATAATCATCACTAATTAAGCAGACATTAATCCTCTTTGCATATTCTCCCACTCTGAGGCCCTGCCATCAAGAACAGAACAATACACAGATTAACATAGAAATCACTCCTCTCTACCCAGGGTCACACACATATACATGCACACCCAACTCTCTTCCATGCCAGCATTCTCTGAAGATGCTAGCCACAGATGCAGGTGAAATGTCAGGAATAAATCCTTCTAAAACATGGCCACATAGTAAAAAAAAAAACTATAAAAACTATGGATGCCAGCCATGAAAGCCTTTGACTTCACATTGAAATGGATTACTTTTACTTTGTAACATAGTGGGACAATGTTCTATTTCAAAAGTGATAAGAGTGAATAAATCTACATTCATGATCTAACTTTTTGTAGTTATTTTCAATGTTAGGTCTAAAAGGCACTTTAAGGATTTTTAGGAACATTTTGGATGACAAGTTTCCATGTTTTATAATATAACTTTAGCAAAATTCTCTCCTCCATCCACCTCCTGGCAAATTCTACTGAGAATGTTAGGATGCCATTTTGGCTGCTGCCAGTCTGCAGGATTAATGGAGTTTAATACCACTTTAACTGTCATAGCTACATCTAGGGAATCCTGAGATCTGTAGTTTATTGTAGCACAGGAGTTTTCTGAAATAGAAAGCAAAATAGCTCACAAAACTACAAATCCCAGAATTCCATAGCATTGGGTTATGGCAGTTGAAGTGGTGTCAAACTCCATTAATTCTGCAGTATAGTTGCAGTCTTCATTTTGCCTTGGGACACACCCTTCCTTTCAAAACACTGCTTCTTCTTTTCTCTTCACTCTCTTCTTTCCCAGAGGAAGATATAGCTATATTTCCATCCTTACTGCAGACGCTCAAAACCTGGCATGCTTGACACGTATTGCAGTTTGACAGTTCATTTGAAATAACTGTGCCGATAACCCTTAAAAGTGGTAATAAAATACACTTTGCTCTACTGTACAGATGATTAATACCACTAAGGTAATTAAATTCCATTAGTCGAGAAGAAAGTGTGTGTGTGCATGTGTGTGTGTGTGTGTGTGTGTGTGTGTGATAAGAGAGGGATGTGGGATTATCATAGCCAGCAATCCTGTGCCAAGATGTAGCAGATCCCTTGCAAAGCCAAAAGATAAATAAAGGCAGACACCTCTAAAAAGACACACTTGCCCAATGAAAATCCCAGGGATGTCTATATTAATTTAGGACATCTGCTTGTTGTGATAGTTTGAGCTATCACTGCCCTCTTTTTGTTTTCCTGTTGACAAGAAATCTTGATTGCTTCCTGAAAACAGTGGCTTGAGGTGGCCACTTTGGACCCCATGCCTCGCCCTGATTTCCAGAATTACACTGACCCATTTCTTGTCTGATGGGTGTCAAACAAGAATTTTTTCCCCTCCCCTCCAGGTAAATGGTTTCCCCAAGATTAGATCCAGCCTCCTTTTGCTTTTTCTGCTCTTCCCCCAGCGTTCAGGTCTTCAAGGCAAGCATTCCTGCCACAGATGAACAGTTTGTCCCCTTTCAGATGGCTGCAGTAATGACCCACTGGGGAACTGAGTCTGACAATGTATCCAGGTGCAGCAACATAAGAATTTCATTAAGTATTAAAGGCATGGTTTGCAGTTACAGTCGCAAAAAGGGAAATTTGGTCTAATTCCAAAAAGGGGTGTATAAACACAAGCACGTGCACGCGCACACACACAGAATAGACACAACCTTTCCCTTCTTGTTTCCAAAGGTGAAGCCTTTTTGGGAAGGGAGAGGAGGGCAGCATGAGTTTTCTCATGCTAACTGTTCAACTCATACACAACAAAAGCATTGGTAATTCAGCAATTCTCTTTTACATTTTATTTAGTCTTATATCCAGATCTTGAAGATGTTACTTAGAAGTCACTCCCAGGGATCTGAGTAGGAATTAGTTCTAACTGAATCAGGGTTGTGGCCCTCTAGGGACTTTATTGCATGCACTTTTAAAACTGTTTTGGGGACAGGGAACAAGACTCACAGGGACAAGCATGAACGGATTTTACCGCACACACAAGCGTCCACAAAGAGGCTCTGTTCTGGCACCCGTCCCTGTCCTGTGCCGAGAAGTGTTAAATGTTCTGCTCAGAAAACCTCCGACCACAACATTTAATGCTTTTCAGCATGGGACAGGGAAGGGTGCCGGAACAGGACCTCTTTGTGGATGTTTGTGTGTGCGGTAAAATCCGTTCATGCTTGCCCCCGCGAGTCCTGTTCTCATCCCCAAAAAAGTTTTTAAAGTGTATGTAATAAAGCCCCAGCCAGCACAGCTAATGGTAGGGAATGATGGGATTTGCAGTCCAACATCTGGAGACCTTTGTGATTCCCGCCCTTGAACTAAAAAACAGTGCATGTTTCCATCCTATGAAATCCTGGGATTTGCAGTTTATGGAGGGGTGTTTAGAATCCTCTGCCAGAGATCTGTAGTACCTCGCCCATTCTCAGGATTCATAGGATGGAACCATGGCAGTTAAAGTGGAATCATCACACTATAGTTCTGTAGTGTGAGTAGGCCCCTGGAAACCTAGTTAGGATAATTTGGATGTTGAGGATGTCAGCCCCCCCCCCCAATTCTGCATCCATTTATGTGTTTGTGTGTGGGTACATTTTTAGTTTTAGAATCATAGAATCACAGAATCATAGGGCTGGAAGAGACCACAAGGGCCATCCAGTCCAACCCCCTGCCATGCAGGAACTCTCCATCAAAGCATCCCCGACAGATGGCCATCCAGCCTCTGCTTAAAGACCTCTAAGGAAGGAGACTCCAACACACTCCGAGTGTTCCATTTTATACAACAAAATCCAACAAAATACAACAGTTTTATATAATAAAATCCAAAATCCCCAAGCAGTGATACCTTTTGAGCCAGCTCCAAAAGATAAAATGCATTATACAAGTCTTGCAAGCTCCACTGGCTTCTTCATCAGACAATGATGTTAAAACTTATATAGGAGGAAAATGGTGATGATGTTAGAGTCACAGGCCTTCATTCTGTCTGAAATGTTGTCAGTTAAGATGGTACTAAGAGATTTCAGTGGAGGCAGAAACCATTCCCATTATTGGCCCTGTGATGACTAGAGACTGCCACAAATGAATAGTTTGCCCCACTAAATATATTTTCAGTTTTGGAATCCTTTTACACATTCATTCCACATTCATTCATTCATTCCACATTCATTCATGCCAATATGCTGGTTATTGATGTTGTGTGCCTTCAAGATATTTCCGGCTTATGGCAATCCTAAGGCGAACCTATTGTGGGGTTTTCCATGGCACGTTTCTTCACAGGGGCTTTGCCAGTGCCATCCTCTGAGGCTGAGAGACTGTGACTTGCTCAAGGTCACTCAGTAGGTTTACATGGCAGAGATGAGATTCGAACACTGGTCTCCAGAGTTATGCTCAAACCACTACACTGTGCAGGTACAAATTCGTATTACCATGTTATTATGGAGAACATAGACCAAGTCTCCTCCAAAGAGGAGACTTTACCCTTTTATTTTTCAGCAGGATAATGAAGTCAGGGTCATGCTTGGGGACCGAATACCTTTGAAAGTATCGGGCTGAGAATGACTGCATTGTTACTGTGCTTTAAACTGGCTTTATACTGATTTTTAAGGCGGTTCTCCTTAACAAAATGTATATATAAAGAGGTGAAGGAGCAATATATTTCATTTTTAAGGTATAAAAGATGAGCTGAAGCAGATCTTGCAAAAGCTACTTTAGGGGTTAGAATTCCTACATATCTTTGACAGAGGAGGCCTGGTAGAAGAGTTGTCCTTTGTGTCTCACCAGTGGAGGCAATATATTGTGTGAAGATGTAGTATAGAACCTTTTGTATAGTGGTATCCTAAATGTGCAACACCTTCCCCTTACAAACCTGATTGGCTTCTTTTCAATGCCATGTTAAAACATGGATTTTTAATAGAGCATTTGAGTTCTAAGGCTTTTATCCAGTGGTTTTACTGCACTGCTTTATTGTTTAACCAAACAAGTAACTTTTCCAAGCACTTCTCCAAAGGGAAGATCTTTTGTCCAATGTCTGCAAACTTCAGTAGCACAGTAGGCATGCTGATAATGTAATGGATCCCTTCTGGGACCCTTCCCTATAAAGAATTTTGTGTATAATTTGGAATCTTGTTTTTCTTATCCAAAATTAGGCATTTTCTAGGACCTCCAGTGTGATTCTGTGGTATGCTTCCACCAGAGATGACCATAGAGTCAAATTGAGGATCTAAACATACATAGAAAAGTATTCTCTCCAGGAATCTTTAGGTCCCCCAGCATTTGTACCTTCTGGTGGAATCCTATTGTATGTTTTCTCTCACATATAAATGAAACTATGTAGTATGAACCCATGGGCCTACTGTATACCTCAGCACAGAGACAATCACATGTACAGTTACATCTCCATTCCACATGCAAGACGTGAAGTGAGAGAGGGAGAATGGGAAGGAAGCAAAAGCCAAAACAAGGGCAGCATGTCAGGAGAATGAGTTTATATGCTATCCTGGAAAGGTAATTTTCTACCCCAAAATGTATAGGAACCCACACCACAATTCCATTGGCTGGCTTCCTGGTTGAACAGTCGGGTAGCAATGATGCAGGACCTACAAAAACCAGAAAGCCCCCCTGGAAAGAATCCAGCATGCTGCTTGAACAAGATGGTGGCCACTTTGATTTTGCATCCTCTAGCAGAGCAGAAATGGAGACCAAGTTTAGCTTGGGATCCTTGTATTTATTTAAAGCAAAAACCTCTAAGCAGTTCTGGAGTTTCTGGTGCAGCAGAAATAGCTAATGACTATCAAAGGAAGCCGAGACAGCTTTGGAATTTCCTCAAGAAGGTCCTAGATATCTCTAGCCATCCTGGAGCCCTGTATGACACAATTTGAGCATTTCACCTGATGTGCTAGTTTTCTGTATGCAGGGGCACACACACACATGGCTGTACACAAGCGCAAGATTACCCAGATCATTCAAACTTGGAGTCTTCCCTTGTGTTATGAAGTAGTGGAATCCTTGGAGGACAGTATCAGGTGCATAATTTTTCTGAATGTCGAAGCCAGTTCAAAGGCTGCAAAAGTAGGATTGCTTGCGGCGGTAGGGGCAGCTGGGCTGTTTGCTGGAGAGACTGTGAAAAGACTCCTTGGACATTACCAATCTGCCCTCTAATCATCAGCTGTTCAGTGTAACACTAAGCATCTTGGGACTATGACTGGCCATTATAAGCACACCTGATACATCTCCCCAGGGCTGCCTACCTGGACCAAAAGGCCACTGCTGGAGAAAACAAGACTGAAATTTCCCTGAAATGTTTTTTTGGACACAAACAGGCTGCCTGTTTGGACACAGATCATGGATCCTTGTCACAGTGGCTTACATTCACTCCATAACACTTTCTGTAATGAAGGAACTCATGCCTTCTGACTGATCCAAAACAAATGGCCTTCAAATGCCCAGAGCATTTTCATAGCAAGACAACTTGCACTGGGTTGTGTGGAGCAGAAACAAAATAGTGGGGGAGGGTGTGTGTGAGTTTTGTTTTTTTTTTAACATCAGTTAGTATAAAAGAAATTTCTGTGAGAAAAGGTTTCACCGGTAATGACCCAATTAATCAATTTTAATTAGAAAGTATGTTGTGAAGCTTCCAAAAAAAGGCAAATCAATTTAAAATGCAATATATTTCACATGTAGAATAGCTGTGTAAACAAATAACAATAACTAGGTAGTAAATGCATATTGTGTAAATCATTCTGCTTTAATGATCTGAATTGTGAATATGCACTCTGAATTTTCTGCAAACTTCTGGAGAACTGACCACTTGAAATTCCTTCAAATATGCTGCTATCAAAAGCCAAGATAACCAAATTTACTTTTCTCTGATGGAGCACTGAACACTTGCAGGATGTCACTACACATCAAAGTTGGAAATGATATGTTTTTATACTGTTGTAAGTGAACCAAAGGTGAGTTCTACAGTACATACACAAAGATTATATGTGTGGAAAGGCTTCCTTGTACATATATTAAGTTTTGAAGTCTCATTGTTGAGATTTTGTGAGGATTGATCATATCCTGTCTTGGGGAGGGGGATGCCTAAACTGTGACAAGTATTCTGTATCAGCTACTTAGACTGTATGCACACTGCAGAAATAATCTAACATGACACCACTTTAACTGCCATGACTCAGTGCTATGGAATTCTGGGAATTTTAGTTTGTTGTGACACCAGAGTTCTCTGACAGAGAAGGCTAAAATGTCACACAAAACTACAAATCATAGAATTCCCTAGCATTGAGCCATGGCAGTTCAGGTGGTTTCAAACTGGATTATTTCTGCAGTGTGTTTTGGACCTGAGTAGCTGATACAGAATACTGGTCTATAATTTGACATCTTAACTGCAATGTTGGAGATCTGAGGACTGAAAGTAAATATCACAGAGGGGCAGGATTCTTATTTGGGGGCAATGCTTTCATTTGCCCCCTGTTGCTACGTTACTGGGTATTTGTGTTCGCTTGTCATTCCAAAGGATTTAAAAAAAATTAAAATAAAAACCCCAAAGTGTTTTATAATCAGCTTTCAAAAAAATTCCAAGGGGAAAGTTTTCATTTATCATGGTACACACCAAGTACATCCCATTGTATCTGGAATCAGGCAGAACCGAAAAACATGATGTGCTATTGCACTTAGGTTAAAACAATGAAAAGCTAATTAGATACAGTGGAAATAACTCTAATATATTAGCAATTATGTTTCAGATGATGTAGGTTGTGTAAGTTGGGTTAATATAAAATGGGGCTTAATAGGATTGTCGCCTGGTACTATTTTTCTTCCGTTGAATATGCAGAATGGTTTTAAGAAGAAGGAGGTGAAAAGACACAGAGGAGCATTTTCCCCCTAAATCTGCATTATAATATAATATCTCCTGCTGTGAGTGATCTTATGGTGCAAAGGTAAAATAATAATAAAAAACCTCGCACCAAAACCCACTTCTGGTACCACTCCCTGTTATTTACAAAGGAATATGATTCCTTTAGTATTTGAATTCCCTTGAAAAAGCACCTGTCAGCACTGAGGTATGAGAAACATGAATTTCTACATCTCATGATGAATGCAGAGATTGGTTTGGGCTGGTGTTGTTGCATTCTCTCCCTTTCCATTATTATGACAGAGATCATAATAAATTTTCAGATGGTTCTCGATTCATCTTAAGAAGCAACATCTAGAGTTGGATTCATGCTGCATTAAAATAAACAACAACAACACAACAACAACAGGATCATCATCTTCATCATCTATTGAACTCAGAGCAACCTTTACACCTCCCCTTTGCTTTTTGTCTTCAAAGCTAAAGTGGATAAATTAAACAGTGAAAAATTTACACTGTTCTAAACGTGGAGAGAAAGATGGGAGGAATTCATGAAACACACACAACCCAAACTCCCCCCCCCCCATTGTAATGTGCTGTTTCAAAGAAATATATATGTCTAAGCCCATCAGTAAAAATCCTGAAAGACTCATACAACTCAGGTTTGTATGACACAATCCCCACAACAGCAATGACGATGATGGCTGTACAGCTGGCACTCCATACGAATGGATTCTGTATCACGGGTTTGAATATATATATATATATATATATATATAAACATAATTCCAAGAAAGTAAACCATTAATGCTGCCACTTGATATAATTTTATATATTATTGATTCTACTACCCATTGTATATAATGGGACTTGAGCATCCAAAGATTTTGGAATCCACAGGGGGTCATGGAACCAAACACCAGCAAATATCAGGGGCCCAATGTAATTACAAAGGAGACGAAGACAAAGATGAAGTAGTAGTAGTACTAGTACAGTCAGCCATCCATAATCATGGTTTTTTTTAATCCACATATTCAAGCATCTATGGCTTGAAAATATTTTAAGTATGTATACATTCCAAAAACCCAGGCTTGATTATGCCATTTTATATAAGGGGAATAATTTTACTATGCCACTGTATTTAATGGGACTCGAGTATCCACAGATTTTGCTGGGGGGGGGGGGGGCAAACCCCAGAGGAAACCAAGGGCCCATTGTAGTAGTAGTAGTTCTTTCCTGGCTTGGTTTATAGTCTAAGCTTGAGGAACAAATTCTAACCTTCTTCACTGTACCAACTGCAAGGAGTATTGGGATGTAGAGTTTCCTCAGTTCTACTTTTAGCAACACTAGTGAACTCACCTATACATCCAGTGCATGGCACCAATGGCACGCTCTCAGAAAGACAGTGAACAGCCTGCCCATCTTCTTTCATTCTGCTGCTGCTGCTACCAGAACAACAATAAAGGTAAGTAGGAGGACAGAGCTCAGAAAAGTTCCTTTTTGTGGATTACAGCTCCCCATATCTCTCAACCAGCATGCCAGCCAGTTGCAAGGTCTGTGAGATGAAGACAAAGAAGGTTTCAGGCAGAGTTTGGGAGAGTAAATTTTTGGGCTTCAACTCTGAAAATGTACTGGTCATGCTGGCTAGGGAACTGTGAGACCTGTAGTCCAAACAAACAATCTGATTCGTAGAAACTTCTTTACTTCCCTCTTGCAGCACCAGATTTTTACATGGCATATTAAAAGAAGACTGACTGTGATTCTTTTGACCTCAGTTTGGATTCATTTTCCATTTTGAACTCAGTTTGCAGCTACTGAATAAAACTTGGGGACAAAGGGGGAAAGTGCACAAAGAAGAGAGAAACTGGGGCATTTTAAAAGCAGCTAAAACAGTGGGATGACAAAGGATTAATTCAGTCTGTCCCAATTGGACAGTATGTCACCGAGAAGGTAGAAAACATTTGAAAACTTTTATTGTTGGATGCAAGGATGAAATTAGAAAAACTTTGCATTCCTAGTTGGAAATGGTGGGAATGTGCCTAGAAACCACATCCCAAGATGTTGGAAAAGCTACTTGCTTTGAAAGGAAAATCCCACAGTCCTGCTGCCAGATGGCCAGTGACCATGAGGGCAGGGGTTAATTCTGGGAGATGAAGGCTTAGGTTTTCCAGCCTTATTGTAAGGTCTTGTTTGGACCAATCTTACTGTGCCAACTGGTAGGTCTGCAAGAACGTCTTTCATGGCTAGTCTTGTGGTCTGAACATGTCAGATATTCCTAATGCTGTAGCCACCCTTTGTTGCTGCTGAATTAGCATGCAAGGATATTAAAAAAAGGTGAACAAGCATTTCAATTACCTATATTCCTTTTTAAAAGACTTGCTTAAAATGTTCACAGCTGAATTAGCAGCTTCATTTCATAAGGTAAATGGAGGGAAAACATTGCTTTTTCATTCATCTTGGATTGCTGGAGTTGGATGCTGTATTGAACACACTTCTCTGTCTTAGATTCATTACAGTTCCACTTCTGTTGGGTGAAAGAATATGGGATTTTTTAACCCCTCCCCCCAAAAAAAACTAAAATAGGGGGAAATTAATAGAAGTAGTAAAGATACACCATGTCAGCAAAACTAGAGAAGTAAATTAATGCTGCAGTGCTTAGTTGTCAGATGTAAATGGAAGAGAAAAGCCTTGGATTTGCTGTGAGGACCTACACTGTACAGTACTTCCATTGTGTAGATCAACACACATGTAGATATCCAGTGACTATGCTAGACTGTGAGAGCCAGTGTAGCTGTTTAGAAGCATTCCTGAAAATCACCCCTTTTGGGATGGATGTGGAATGCAATGGGGATGTCTGGCAGTGGCGGCAGTGTTCTGTTGTGTGGTAAAATGCTTTCTTTGCCCCATCCAGTTTCAATCCTGCTCCCTTTCATCATGCTCCCATCACTACAAAGATAGATTAGAAAGAGAAACAGCAGAATCGGAGTTCGTTCACATACTACAGGCCATCAGCAATGGATTGAACAAAGATTACGGCTTCCTGGCACACTACACACATTTCAACACTATCTGAACTGTTCCTCTTTGGGGGCATCCTACACTCATCTATTTTCTTCACCTACATGCGAGTTTTCTGTGCCAAACTGGACTTGCCACTTCATTTCCATACCAAAAAAAATAAAATAAAATTGAATTTGAATTGATAATGTCACACATCAGTGGCATCCATAGCTTTGTCCCCAGATTTCCACCAAATACATCTGAGGAAGTAGACTTGCTCATGCTGCTGACTTCTTTCTTGCAGTTAGTCTCAAAGGTGCTACAAGATCTCTCTACATACAGCTACAAATTTGTAAGTTTAGTTTAAACATTTGTAAGTGCTGAACAGAGTGGCAGTCATCATGATTTTTATTGTCCCTGGTCAAGGTCATACATCATGCTACGCACATATAGTTACATGGTAGTTACACTATAGTACTTTTCTGCTGAATACCAACCTCGGTACAAGGGTGACATTCAACTCTATTACTCGTCCGTAGTGCAAGCCAAGGAAGGTGTTTTGGTCCTAAATTGGTTCTTGTCATCAGTAATGGACTAGATAAGGGTAAACACACTGAAACTCAATCCAAACAAGACAGAGATGCTCTCTGTCATTCAAAAGGCCGAGCAGGGAATAAGGATTCAGCTTGTGCTGGATGGGTTTACACTCCCCCTGGAAATATAGGCTGACAATTTGGGGGCATTCCTGGATTCAGCTCTGAGCTTGGAAGCCCAGATTTCAGCAGTGACCAGGAGTGCATTTGCAAAGTTAAAACTGGAAAAAAACTTTTTTGTTCAGAATGATGATATAAGGTCCATTTCACACAATGTTCTGGATATTGCTAATAGTAGTTCTGATGTGTATGCTTTAATGATATTTTAACTTGGTTTTATTTTTTTTCTGATTGTTTAATCGTGTTTTAACTTTTCTATTTTGTGGATTTTTAACAATTTTTTAAATTGTTGTAATCTGTTTTGAGTCCCAATCTAAGGCCGGGGGGGGGGGGGGGGAAGGCAGGTTGGAAATAACAATAACAATAATAAATTATTTATGAGATTTATATCCTACTTTTCACACAAAATGGGATTCAAAGCAATAATAATCCCATTTTTAGAGAAAAGCGGGATATAAATCCTATAATAATAGTGATCACTATTTATGGGACTTATATCCCACTTTTATCCAAAAATGGGATTGAAGGCACTACTACTACTGTACTACTACTACTACTACTACTACTACTAAATGTTCATCCATTTATTTATCTGTCAGTGTGCCTGTTTCTCATCCTGTAGTGCAATGGGGAATGCAATGTGGTTGTTTCTACATTATCACTCAGTACATCAAATGCTGCATGGAAGGCAAAGGCAAATAGTTATGCACCATCCAGAAATGCCTGGACACATGTGGAAAGGAATAACCACTCATCAGTGGGAATGAATTATTATACATTTACCCCCCTTTTCCCAATGGAAGAGCACTGAGTGAATGGTTTTCACTTCCGGTTTGTTCAAAGCAAAATATCAACAAGAAAGAGAGAGCGTGAGCAAGAAAGACCAGTCTTAACTTTCTATTCCTACCCCCCTTTGCAATTCTTTCTACTTTCTTGTCATGGATATATTAGCAAGCCACGATGCATGCTAATTACAAAGTTGGCTATAACAAGAGTTCCTCTTGTGAATCCATTTAAGGACCAATTGTTTACTATCTTTTTCTGTAAGTATAAAATTTTAATTACGGGACTGACAGGAACTGTGTGTGATACAGTGCTCTACATTTATCACTGGAAGAGGACCAGTTGCGGGAGCTGTTTGACTTTGGAGGGATCCTGATGCGCCCGCAATGCTGAGCAGCAGGTGCCACATTATTATGTACAGAAAAGCAATTAGGAAGCATATTGGATGAATGGGAAGTGCATTAATATTAGCGAGTGCATTTGTCAGTGGTTTTGATGCGAGGCTCTCTCTTTTCTTTATGCAACATTAAGATTGTGCCTCTCATAAATTCTCCCCTTAAATTGCCATCTGTTCCCTTGTCATGAAGGAGTGAGGTGGAGGGGGAAAAAGTTTTTTTTCTTTTTTGCTTGACAAAATAAAAACTACTTCCAAGACTAGAAAAGAATTTCTTTTTTTAAATTTGAAATGGGCTGGTGGGGGGGGAGAAAAACAAAAGAGCTGTAGCAATTGGGAGAATTGTGTGATGCAAAATTGAGCGTCACATGCGCTGCGCAATTATCCTTGAATGTAGTGCTCACTATTGGGATTTCTACCTCCCTCTCAGCTCACTTGTCCTCTAATTATTTTTTCACTCCTCTAAGTATATCTTTTCTGGGGGAAAATGCTACAGAAAATAATTGGAAGGACAAAGTAATTGCAAAGAGAGAGTTTAAATTCCAAGATCTTTCCATGCAATGATTAATTGCTGATAGTTTCTCTTGACTTGCAGTGGGGTATTCTTGAGGACTAGTGAGCTCTGAAGTACAAATAGATAAGGCTTTCATTCCATTCTTTTAGTTTAGCCTCTGCTGGATCCATCTGGAGATATGCAGTTTGTCACCAGAAATCTGCACAGTTCCAATTTGCCATCAAAGCCTAATCTGCACTGCAGAAATAATGCAGTTTGACACAGCTTTAATAGCCATGGCAGCAGTGCTGTGAACTTGTGGGATGTGTAGTTTTGTGAGATATTTAGCCTTCTCTGTCAGAGAGATCTGGTGTCACAACAAACTATAAACCCTAGGATTCGATAGGATGGTGCCATGACAGTTAAAGAGGTGTCAAATAGCATTATATCTGCAATGCTGGTTAGACCCCAGTTGACTTTGACTTATAATCATCCTGGACATGGAAATCTTCCAAGAGCCCCGTCTATGAGTTGCCCTGCTCAGGTCTTGCAAACTCAGGCCATGGCTTCCTTGATTGAATCAATTCCCTTGTAGCGTGGTCTTCTTCTTTTCCTACTTTTTTATTACTTCAGCACAGTGTTTTAATCCAATATTAACTAAACTGTGCCCCGCAGCTCAAGAAAAGACTGAAATCCACTGCAAAATTGATCCTGGAAATGACCATGGATTGCGAACACCACGTTACACTCTGGGTATCCCTAGTGGCTTGTGCAACAGCAGTAATGATGTGCAATTGACTTTCACACTATTGCAATTGTGCTTCACTCCCACTATTGTGAATGTATTCATGGGAGTTCCCCATGAATGGTTTGTTGCCAGCACACTGTTATTCACAGGAGACCTCCTGATTGTGTGCAACGTTTAGCTAGGATTAAGCCTTCCCCCCCTTCCTTTTCCCCCATGTGATAAAGTCCTAGGATGGAGGGGGCAAGAGAAATTAAAAGGCAAAAAGGAATCAGGTGGAGGGACCAGGTCATAGGTTTAGAAGAGGCCAGGGGCTTGGAGAGTTTACCCAGTGAAATGGGACAACCAAAGAGTTTTTCAGATGTGGGTGGTTGGGTTGCTAAGGTAAGGTTGAGACAAACAGTTTCAATGTTGGTGATAAAATAAGTCACAAAATCATCAGGAGAAAATAAACGAGGCACTGAGGGGCTTATTATGCTTCTAGTTCATTCATCTATTTATTAGAATATTTTTATTTCACTTATATTAGAAGCAATGTCCTAATGATAAGAGTGGTTGACAGTGGAACACATTTCCACAGAGAATGGTGGAGTCTCCTTCTCTGGAGGTTTTTAAACAGAGATTGGATTGTCATCTGTCAGGGTGCTTTGATTGTATATTCCTGCATGGAAGAATGCGGTAGGACTGGATGACCTTTCAGGTCTCTTCCAACTCTATGGTGGCGCAGTGGTTAAATGCCTGTACTGCAGCCACTCACTCAAAACCATAAGGTGGCGAGTTCAATACCAGTAAAAGGGCTCAAGCTCGACTCAGGCTTGCATCCTTCCAAGGTCGCTAAAATGAGTTCCCAGCTTGTTGGGGGCAAGTAGCTTACAGTTGTAAACCGCTTAGACACTCCTTAGGCGGTATGAAGCGGTATATAAATGAAGCTGCTTTTTTGACTGCTGTAATCCTCTTTGATTCCCCACTGGAAAAGGCAGAATAGAAATAAATCCTGTTGTTGTTGTTGTTGTTGTTATTATTATTATTATCTAAAGAATTAAGGGCGGCATACAATGGAACCAAACTGACCAATTTATAACAGTTTTAAAACACACAAAACAACTTAACAAGTTGAAACAAGTGAGCTGAAAGCCAATTAAAACAATTTAAATGATTTAAAACTGTGAACATGTGAAGATTTTGTTCAGCTGAACTTACAGTTTAAAATGGATTTAACCTGTTTCAGTTGCTTATCCTGAGTGCCTTGGATACAGGAGTGGGATATAAATGTTGAAATAAATAAATAAATTTAGAAGTGTACATCTGTACACATGCATATGATTTTCTGTGAACGTTACTGAGGTCTGTGGACTAGTAGCACAGGTTGTCTCTACACTGTAGAAATAATACAGAAGTTTATTGCACTCTTTTTGCCCCCTGTTATGGGAATGGGAATAGGATGCTCAGGTGCATGAGCGACTGAGAAAAAACAGATTTTATCACACAACAAAATGTCCTCAAAAGGGCCCTGTTCCATCTCCCAGTGCCAAGCCATCCCCATTCAGTTTTGAGGAGTGTCATTTTTGTCCAACTGAAGTTTTTCAGTTTCAGCACTGAATGGGGGAGGCTTCAAAGACATTGCTGTGTTAGTCTGGGATCTTGTACCTCCTTTGAGACTAATTGAAAGAAAGAAGCTGGTAGCATGAGCCTTTGTAGACTTGAGGAAGTAAGCTCAAATCTATGAAAGCTCATTTCATAGCTCATTGATGCAATTTTAGGCTGCATCAATAGAAGTATAGTGTCTAGATCAAGGGAAGTAATAGTGCCACTCTATACTGCTTTGGTCAGGCCCCGCCTGGAATACTGTGTCCAGTTCTGGGCACCACAATTCAAAAAAGATGTGGAGAAACTGGAGCGTGTCCAAAGGAGGGCGACTAAGATGGTGAAGGGTCTGGAAACCATGCCCTATGAAGAACACCTTTGGGAGCTGGGGATGTTTAGTCTGGAAAAGAGAAGGTTAAGAGGTGATATGATAGCCCTGTTTAAATATTTGAAGAGATGTCATATTGAGGAGGGAGCAAGCTTGTTTTCTGCTGCTGCAGTGATTAGAACATGGAACAATGGATGCAAACTGCAGGAAAAGAGATTCCACTTCAACATTAGGAGGAACTTCCTGACAGTAAGGGCTGTTCGACAGTGGAACACACTCCCTCAGAGTGTGGTGGAGTCTCCCTCCTAAGCAAAGCCTGGATGGCCATCTGTCGGGATGCTTTGATTGGGAGTTCCTGCATGGCAGGGGGTTGGACTGGATGGCCCTTGTGGTCTCTTCCAACTCTATGATTCTATGAATCATGCTACCAGCTTATTTCTTTCAATTTGTCTCAAAGGTACTTTGATTCCTAGTGCTCCCATAAACTGAAGTTGACTTGACAGCAGTTAACAAGAACCAGTAGCATTGCTAAATATTGATTTTCACACTTTTGGGCAGCTTTGGATCCAGTTTCATAGAAGACAAGGCTCAAGGGCCTCAAAGATTCTTTATCAAAAGCATTCTGAAACAAAGTTCTTACCCATCTGCCATCAACCATCTTTCCTGCTCTATGGAGGCTCATGCCAGGGCTTGGAAAGGTTACGTTTTTGTATTTTCGCTCTGAACATCCCTCAGCCTGCATAGGTGGCCATGTTGTGTAGGGGATGCTGGGAGCCACAGTCCAAAAATTGCCTTCTGCTGGCTCTGGGGTCACCTTATGTTTTGGAAGTTACCCCAACAGTTTATGTTTCAAAGTTATTCTTTCAAAGAGCATTAATTTCCATGAAAATCATCTGAGATTTCCCAAAAGGCCAAACAGTACAGTTATTGTCTATGTATCAGTAAAGGGAAACCCACAGTAAAATGTTCCTTATCAAGTAATACAACATCAAGCTACACAAAGGTCTATCTTCCCTCGTCTCCTGGTTATGACTTCAGAATGGCTAAAGAAAATATCTAACAGTATGATTGTCTGGCTTGTAGAGTGTTTCTTTTGTAAGTGACATTGTCTAATGTTTTTTTAATGGATCCTTAAATAATTTATCCTTAAACCTTTGTCTAATGGATTTAAAAAAAAATCCCCGAGTTTCATTCTTAAAGAACTGCATCTGACAATTCATATTTGCACTCTGACCATTCACATCCACTTCTCAGTTAAATTAATAGCACACCATCCTTTGGAGCTTAATTATAAGATGTTACAGTTATGGGAAAAGGTATTCATGTCTCTAGTTAAATGTTGTTGTGTAATGTGTGCTTTCTTTGCTCTCTCTCTTTTAAAAGTAGTTTGTACTTCATTTTATGATGCATTCAGGGTTTATCTTTTTAATACATTAAGCAGAATTAGTTGAATTTCATACAGTTGCAAGACATCTCAGCAGTTCTTTGGAACTGAAATATCTGAAAAACAACATTTTATCAAAGATAATAATTTCAGGTTTCAGTGAACACTTTCTCTTTTGCAGGGCTTTGGAAATATGTAGCATTTTTATTTATTTATTATCATCCTCAATATCTCAAGATTTCAATACAGAATATAATTAGGGGGAAAATTAGAATACATTTTTAATTTTTCTTAACATGCCCACTCCAAACAGGAAAAAAACAAAAAGAATATACCATATATACTTGACTATAAGTCGACCTCATACATAAATTGAGGGCAAGTTTTAGAATCAAAATTATGGATTTTGAAATGACCTGTGGATAAATCAAGGATAAATTCTAGGGACATGTAACAAAGGATCTAAAGGATGAAGCAAAGGAAAACAATGCCAAAGAATTTATAAAATTCTAGCATCCATAACAGTTTGTGCTCAAAATAAAGGCTGAATTGATGAGAGAACAGAGCGGGGTCAGTGATTCCAGGACAGGTTACATTTTTGCCTTTCACCAGGAGATAGTTCCTTCAAGGAAAAAAGAATTAAAATACAGTACTTACTTTGACCCATGGATAAGTCGACTCAGGTTTTTTGGGTCAATTTTTTGACTAAAATTTCTAAACGTATACATGAGTATATATGGTTTGTAACCCAATTGAGCCAAATCTAGACATTACTATTTATCATATTTATCAACCACTTCTCCCCTTCAAACAAGACTCAAAGAGTCTTTCTGAAATTAAAGTATATGAAGTTGAAAACAAAACTAACAGGGTCAATAAGAAGGGAATCATTGGAGAAAAATATAAAGGGTTTTTCCCTTTATTGTTATTTAAGGCCCATTTTACATTGGCAAAAAGAGGTGTGTTGAAGGCTGCATGAAAGCCCAGCCTTTAGATGAGAAAAAGGGAAAGTGTGCCATGAAAACACTATTTTGGAGTTTTAAGGGAGAAGAAGTGCCTTTAAAAAGTAGTTTGATTTCCCCACTACTTTTTTAAAAAGGGTGCAGCATTGCTGGCCCGTTTTACATGGGCAAAAAAAGGCGCTTTTAGGGCTAAAAAGCCCGCATTTAGGGTTAGGGAGGGCGTAGCCTTTACACCCTCCCTAAGCCTAAAACGCATGGACGCCGCCATTTAAAGATGGCGGCGTCTACACGGTGGCGCCGTACAAGCGTCATCACGTGCGCAGCGTTTTGACGCGCTGCGCACGTTTTGACGCTCTGGCGGCGCGGGAGGGCGCCAATCGCGCCCTTCCCGCGCCGCAAAAAAAGAGCTCGATCCCGGAGCTCCTTTTTGCGGCGGGTCGTTGCGGCAGGATGAGGCCTCTGGGGCTGCCCGTGTGGCAGCCTAGGCCTTATCTCGCCGCTAGAAGGGGCGAGTTTGGACCGCCCCTTTTAGCCAATGTAAAAAGCACCCCTATTGCATCTAAAGGCTAAGGTGTAGTTGAACGGTTAAATGGGGCTCTGTATCTTTAAAGCGCCCATTTAAAGGCAGCGATACAAGTGCGGAGGGAGGGAAGTTGCCAAGACAAGAAGAGACCTTCAGAGCCCGGCCAGAGTGCGCCTGCACCTTCCTTCACCTCCTCCCTTTGGTTGAGAGAGTGTGACTTCTAGGGAGACAGCAGGGCACTGGAGGCACTCAGCCAGACCAGGGCAAGCTGGCAAGAGGAGGAGGAGAAGGGGAGGGACCTGGAGCACCTCCGCTGCCCTGCTTCCCTGCAAGTCACACTCTCTCAGCCGAAGGGGGGAGGAAGGCAGCGGGGAAGGAGGGAGGGAGGGAAGGAGCCAGGAAGAGACCGCCAGAGCCTGGCCAGAGCACGCCTGGCCCTCCTGCTTCCTCTTCAAAAAGAAGGCTGGAAAAGTAGGACGTGTCCTGGCAAAGGAGGACGTGCCTGGTCAACTTGGAAAAGGGGGGCCTCTGCTCAAGAATGGAGGACATATGGGAATCCCTCCTGGACAGAGGGCTGAAACCTCAAGACAACTCAATATAATGCTCTGACAGAACACAGACTACGACTCCCATGAGCCTTTGCTACCATTTCCCAAGATGCCTTAATTTGCAACAGAAAGCCGACCAGTATGTTCACATGTGATGAATTCTTTCGTATTGACTCAGCATTTTCTTTTTGTGTAGATGCTCTCTTGTTTTGTGTGTGATGAGCTTGTGCGTAATCATGTGCATTTCCGAACTGACCTCACTTTCTCCCTCTTTCGGAATGGTCCTGTACTCCCCCATGTGATAAGCTCCGACTGTATGGTGTACCTGCGCAATTGCGCAATTCGCAGCCAGCAAGGGAAAAAAATGTTTAAAGCGCGGCTAAAAGCCACGTTCCTTGCCGCCCATGTAGCTCCTCCACCTGTGTTTGTAGCGTTTTGACAGCTTCCCATGTAGTTGCTGAGCCACAGAAAAAACCTCAGTCTAGCTGCCCTGTACTTTTTAAATGCACACCTGGGGCTTGCTGTCTAGCTGCTAAGCATTAAGGAAAGTGCAACTTCATGTCACACTTTCTTGCCAATGTAAAAAGCCCCAAAGAGACAAATGTTTGAAGTGAGTTAATACCCGAGGAGCTTTACTAAAGGAAGTAGGTGTTTTTAACAATGGTATTCTATGTAAAATTATGTATTTGGATAATTTGTTTTATTGTTTAAACTTCAATAAAAATTAATATGGAAAAAAAGAAAACAAAACTAACAGGACTATATCTACAGTATATAAAGTTATACTGCCCGACCCAAGGAATCACAAATAAAATTATGTTTGTGTTCAGAAATATGAGAAAGTGCAGTAGATTTCCCAAGCAGAGTAATCAATTGGCAAGGCAGAAGTTGAGCAACAACCAGTTCCATGCCCACTCACCCAGGCAGGATCTAACATGGAGAAAAACAAAAAGGCTGTTCTTTGTAAAGCATATAAAAAGTAGGTTTACTTAGGAATACTTGCCCATAATCAAGCACATAATCTAATGGAATAGAGAAAGGCAATAATAATAATAATAATAATAATGACAAAAAAGATTTCTTGTTAGACTAATTCAGAAAGCAAATTGGAGTTTGGAAATAAACCCACAATAAATAATAAACATAAACCTAAAAACAATACACATAACAACAACAACAACAATGCAAACCATGCAAAGGCTGATAACTCTAACAGTTCAGTGGAGATAAGTTTTAACTAAGGGCCAAAACAGACAGCCCTGAAAGTCTAGCTCTATGCTGGCTTGGGGGTGTGCCATTTAGACGCTCCATTCCCCCAAACCGGACAGAAGCCATGCCAGCAATTACATACCAGACGGCCTCTATCCAGCTTGGGGGGATTGAGTTTAGAGGCCACTCACCTTGGATCCTGCTGAAAGCCAGCTCCAGCCTCAAAGGGGTGGCATTTTTCCACCCCAAATAGGAGTAGATTTTTTCTGCTCCTATTTGGGGCAGAAGCTGTCTGGATTGGGGCCACGGCATGTGGTTGCTGCAGCCCTCACCCAGCTTTCTCAGGGTCATCTGTTTCAGCCCTTAGTCCAGAAGAGAGGTCAACGGCAACACGAGTCCAAAGCTGAGGTCAACTTCCACCAAATGCCACATTGGAAGACGTAGAGATTTGTAGAGAGAACACATCTTTAGATATTTGTAGGTCCTCGGGTGCAATTCTACAGTCATAGTTTTGTGCTGGAATACTTAGAGATTCCTAGAGAGTTGTTCTCTCAGGTTAATTTTTTTTTTATTTACAGGTTTTTCCCCCCCACTTTTACAGAGGTCCTGCTTCGCTAACCCAGAGGGCCCACTGTACATAAAAACATAGAAAAGCTAAAAGGCACAACCAAAACACACATCCAACACAAAAGCCAACCCGGCATGATTATGTATTAAAAGCCTCCTTAAAGAAGTAAAATGTCTTAGCTTGCCAATGAAAGGAAAGCAGGGAAGCCAATCCTCCCATGGAAAGGACTTCCAAAGAGTAGGAGCATCCACCAAGATTTTTCAAGAGTTTGTCATAGAGGGAAGAAAATTATTAAAATTACTGAGTGCTTTCATCAAGGAAAAATAAAACCCAGTGAAGAATTACACCCTCATTCTTTACAAAATTACAAAATGAACATTCCGAAAAATATAAAAAGGATGGAAAAAAGTGATGGACTATCTGACCCAGGAATGGGGAGAATCACTCATAATGAGATGTATTTGAGTTAAACACATGTGGAACATATGTAAAGAAACAAAATATGATGAAATAAGGATATGGACATATTAATATTTTGATGGTCAAATCGACAGAAAAATGTAAGGAAAATCAGCTCACTTTTCATTGGGAGATAAATGATATGACTGTTTCTGTGAAAATACCAAAAAGGTCTACATAGGATGTAATAAATGGGTTACAGATGATTTGCGATTTGTTAAATATTTAATATTAAATATTCAATGTTAATGTTAAGGTGTAATGTGAGAAAAGGATGTACTAAAGTTTTTTTTTAACTGTCATGTAAAAATCTATTTAATTTTTTTAAAAAACAAACACCTGGATTCATTAAATTTACCGGGTGACTGTAAGGGTCAGTCTCACGTTCTTTCTCATTCTGGTCTACCTAACAGGACTACTGTGAGGATAAAATGGGAAGGAAAAGAGCCTCGAACTTAGTGGAGGAAAGGCAGGATCCAATAAATAAATTATGTTGTAAGCCGCTCCAATAGCCTGAGTGCAGATGCCGCAAGATACAAATAAATTATTATTATTATTATTATTAATGAATGAATGAATGAATACCAGCTAAATTATGCCTCCATTTTTAGTGACAGCGTTCCTTTGAATCATTGATGCTATTCTAGCGGTGCAAGAACCCATATACAGGTAAGCCTTTCCCTTTGGCTGTCTATTCCTTAAAATGCTGCACTATGTAGATTTTAGCCTGTTACTTAGTTAATGAGGCATCCATATTTTTGTTGTTGTTCTTTAAAAAAAAGTAGATATCATGTGTGTATATGTTTAAATGTGTGTGTTTTTACGAAATGATCCCACTGTTTTGGTATCTGTTCTCCCGCTCCATTCCTTTCTTTAAAAAAATGGAAGAGCCAGATTTGGAAGCAGAACAATGTCAGTAAAAGAAATCCCTGTTGTGCACCTGATGTGATTGTTCTTATCTGTGTCACTGTTTTGCCCTCCCGCTGGGGCAGGAGTGAGCTCAACGACAGAGCCTTATAGTTACCAGAATAAAGACCAACACAGTTCCCAGCTGTGAGCATGTGATCAGCTCTTAATGTTTGATTTTTAAAAGAAAGATACACAAAAAGTCAGCTACCATATGGCAGGCCCGCCCATCTCCTGAAAAAAACAAAACAAAAACAACTCATCTGCAAATTATTGTTGATTTGGGCACATAAAACCCAACACTGACAAACCTCAGTGGGAAATGAAAGCCCACAATAAATTTTGTGGTTAATCTCCCACACCTTCAATAGGAATTTTAGTAGATCACATATTAAATACGAATCAATAGCATGATACAGCTGCCAAAAAATTGTAGAATGCATCAACAGGAGTATAGGGTCAAGACTGCAATCAAGATGGTCAAAGTTTTGGAAAACAAGCCTTATAGTATTCAATTCAAAGTTTTGGAAAACAAGCCTTATAGTACCGTGTTTCCCCCCAAATAAGACAGTGTCTTATATTAATTTTTGCTCCCAAAGAGGCACTAGGTCTTATTTTCAGGGGATGTCTTATTTTTCCATGAAGGAGAATTCACATTTATTGTTGAATAAATAAATAAATAGATAGATAAAAATGGGCATGTTTCCAAACAAAAACTTTGCTAGATCTTACTTTCGGGAAGGCCTTATATTTAGCAATTCAGCAAAACTTCTACTAGGTCTTATTTTCAGAGGATGTCTTATTTTAGGGGAAACAGGGTATGTAGAAGACCAAGAGGTGACATGATAGCCATACTTAAACACCTGGAGGGATGCCCTATAGGAGAGGGGAGCCAGCTTGTTCTCTGCCGCTCTACAGGGGAGTAAATGAACCAATTTCTTCAAATTACAACCAAAGAAGTTCCTCCTAAACATTAGGAAGAATGTCTTGATGACACCAAATGAGGAGGAGAATGCAGATGACACCATATTAGGAGGAGTAGCTAATACCCCAGAGGAGAGGATCAAAATTCAAAGTGACTTGACTAGATTAGAAAGCTGGGCCAAAGCTAACAAAATGAAATTCAACACGGAGAAATGTAAAGTACTGCACCTAGTGTGGAAAAATGAAATGCACAGATACAGGATGGGGGACAACTGGCTGAACGAGACTAAATGTGAAAGGGATCTAGGAGTCCAAGTAGACCACAAGTTGAACATGAGTCAAAAGTGCTAATGCAATTTCAGGCTGAAACAATGGAAGTATAGGCCTGGTACAGATGGCCAAAAAGGCTGCCTCTATGGCGTTTGCACCCTCCCTAACTCTAACACATAGTCAGCCCTGGTGGCGCAGTGGTTAAATGCCTGTACTGCAGCCACTCACTCAAAACCATAAGGTGGCGAGTTCAAGACCAGCAAAGGGCTGAAGCTTGACTCAGGCTTGCATCCTTCCGAGGTCGCTAAAATGAGTACCCAGATTGTTGGGGGGCAAATAGCTTACAATTGTAAACCGCTTAGACACTCATTAAGGGTATGAAGCGGTATATAAATGAAGCTGTTTGTTTATATGGACGCCGCCATTTTAAAATAGTGGCGTCCATACGGGCGCACCATAAAAATGTCATGATGTAATGGCGTCACAGGAGGATGTCTAGGGCACCCTTTCTTAGATGCCAAAAGGAGCTCCACAACAGAGCTCCTTTTTTGCACCTGGTCTTTGGTGCGGCCTTAAGATGGCCGCACTAAGGACCCTCAGAGGAAAGGGGCTACAACAGTGCCCCCTTTCTCTCCTCGGTAAAACTGGGGGTTGTGGGGTGCAGCCTGCTGCACGCTGCTTTGAGGCCACAGAGAAGCGGCAGTTTGGGGCTGCTGGTCAATATTTAGTTAACATTGTGCATAAGAAGAGTGAATTACTTGAACACAAATTTAGAATGCTGGTTTCTAGGAGAATGGAAAAACCGAAACTGGCATGTATAAACTAGGACCAAGTGAAGGTTGCTGAACAAACAAGAGAATGTTTAGGATGTTTAAAGTACAAAGTACCTTTTTGCTCCAAGCAGAGGAGCCAAAATAAAAGTCAAAACATAAACATCAAATAGTAGAATTGCAACTGTGTAACTTTTGTTGACAGGAAAAAGTAACTTTTGTTAGGTGGGCTGATGAGTCATAAGTGCATTATAATGTATTCATGTATTTATTGCCTGATTGCTTGACATTCATTTGTTTAGAGTTAAGATTGGCCAATAGAATGCATTCTTGGAGATCTTTGTGTAAAAACTATAAAGCCCATCATTTTGTATGGTTTTGGGCCTCAGTCTTTGGAAAATGAAATTTCCACTGAGGACTTTGCCGGCAGAATAAACTGAGTATTCAATTTTTGCTTCTGGGTCAGCTGTCTCCTTCACTCTGTCATGCTGAGGACTGGGTAAGCAGTCCTAGCTGAACCCATTATCCACTACATATTTTGGGGCTGCCAGTGAGGCAGCCCTGGCGCCATCTTGCTGCTTCTTTGGGCGTTTACAGACCACCCCTTTTGGGTGGTCTGTACCATCCCCTGGTGTCAATGGAAGTAATAGTGCCACTCTATACTGCTTTGGTCAGGCCCTACTTGGCATATGAGGTCAAGTTCTGGGCACCACAATTCAAAAAGGATGTGGAGAAACTGGAGCATGTCCAAAACAGGGCAACCAAAATGGTAAAAGGTCTGGAAACCATGCCCTATGAGGAATGACTTAAGGAACTGGGGATGTTTAGCCTGGAGAAGAGAAGGTTAAGAGATGATATGATAGCCCTGTTTACATATCTGAATGGATGTCAGATTGAGAAGGGAGCAAGCCTGTTTTCTGCGGCTCCAGAGAATGGAACCAGGAACAATAGATGCAAGCTCCAGGAAAAGAGATTCCACCTAAACATTAGGAAGACTTTCCTTACAGCAAGGACTGTCCTTTTGAATGGTCCTAGTGGTCTCCTCCAATTCGATGATTCTACGATTCTATTATTCTTGACAGTAAGAACATTAAGCAGGGGAAGAGATTACCTAAAAAGATGGTGGGTCTTTGAAGGTCTTTAAACAGAAGTTGGGTGGCCATATTTCAGGAGTGCTTTAGTTGTGTATTTTTGCATGGCAGAGCATTGAACTAGTTGGCCTTGTAGTCCCTTCCAGATCCATAGTTTTGGGATAAAGGGCTGCTATCAGTATGGCGAGGACATTCAGCTGTACTTCTGTTTGCCTTTAGAATCAGCTGGGCTGTGAAGGTACTGAACCAGCCCCTGGATGATGTAATGGGCTGGAGCCAGTAAACTGCAGCTAAATCCCTGTAACACAGAGACCATGAGGTCTGCTGGATTACCCTCTTCTGTTTCCTTCTAGTGGAAAATATGCAGTTGGAGAGCATGGGACACCAAATCCAACTGGGACTAAATTAAGAAGAATTTGGTAGATCAGCTCTCGTGTCATTGATTGATTGGATATATATATATATATATATATTCTAGTTGGGTCTAACAATTGGGTTTATGTCCTGGGTTTTGCTTTGGCCCTTCTTTCTTTGTTGTGTTGTAGCATCCTGGATTTTGAACTGATTCAGAAACAGAGTGTCCAATGACATACAGTCAGGACCAACAGAACCAGAGGTTTTGGAACTCCAGTCGAGGCTCTCAAAGCTTGGCCAGGAGAGAACCAGAAAGTAAAATTGTTAGACTTGGATGGCTTGAGTCAGACCACCCCAAACTGGGACCTCCAGAGTCAATGATCTCAGTGCCATGTGAAGGAGACAACAGAGGGGATAGGGCTAGGCACGTCTCTTGGCTGTGTATTGAATATTACTTTGGCTACATATATAAGCCTGCTTATCAGTCATGTAATAGTATAAATCTTGAAGACAGAATTGAAATCTAGCCTTGGGAGATGGTCCTGTAGCAAGACAATAATTTGACTCAAAGATAGCAGAAAGTATGTTGGGTCTCTTAAGACCTCAGCCTTAGCCTCCATTTTCCTGGCTTTGTGGAGCATGAGACAACATGAGATAGCTTTAAGTCTTGCATTGGTATACTTTTGAAACAAAACAAAAGAGCAATGTATTTTTCTCAATTGCACAGATAATTTTCATGAAGTAACAGTGGGACATTTCATTTGTGATCCTAATGTGCTTCACCCTAGTTCCAGGATCTTCAGTTCAGCAAATGCCCTTGCCAGAGGGAACATGGACTCTGCCACCCACTTCTAAACAGAGGCTGGATGGCCAACTGTCGGATATGCTTTGATTGAGAGTTCCTGCATGGCAGGGGATTGGATTAGATGGCCCTTGTGGTCTCTTCCAACTCTATGATCTATGATTATAAGAAGCAAGAAAGTCCACTTTCATTTTGATATTTCACTTTGAGATGAACCTTGGTGGAAAATGTAGAGGTCAATAATCCTTTGAGAAACTTCACTAGTGTAAGAAAACTTATTTTGCTTCCCAAATTTCTCTGGAACAGGATACACCTATGTCTGCCTTAAAATTTCCCTTTGAGTGATTTTCACCCTAAATACAACTGTTTGCAGTCACTGTTGCAGTGACTACACTGCAGTCATTGAATCAATTGGATTTACTTGCCTTTGGCACAAAACTCAACATTTGATTCAGTGGATCTCCTCCAGTGGCAACTAACCAAGCAAATTTCAGCTTTTGTTTTATGTTAATTGCCAACAAATTGGTCTCACCTTATGGTGACCCGATGAATGAAAAACCTTCAAGCGTTGCCATCATCATTCAGGACAGGCCTGTCAGAAGTGGTCCATCTTGACAGCTTTCTTAAAGGTGTCAAGGCTGGTGATATGACGGATCTCTTCTAACAGGCCATTCCATAATCTGGGAGCAGTTGAAGAGAAGGCCGCCTAGATGACCGCCAACCTGATCTTCTACGGCTGCAGCAGATTTTTCCCAGAGGACCTTAGTGTGCGGAGTCAAAGAAGGCGATCCTGCAAATAGGTTGGACCCAGGCCATGAAGATCTTTAAAGGTTATAACCAACACCTTGTAGTGTACTTCTCTGCTTTTAGTCTGTGATTTCTGAGAGTTGCTACATTACTCTTCTTAAACGTCTATCTAAATCAATATCAATCAATCAATCAATGCCCCTATTGCAGTCAACAGACCATGAGGCAATAAACAATTAAACTGAACAAAATTAAAACAACATATAAATATGCAAAGATGCGATTAAATGCACAAATTTATACACAATGTGAAATGGATTGAAATATATTTTAAAAAATAATATGATTTTAATAGTAGCAAAAAGTGGTGTTATATAAACCAGCTGCTAGCGTATTCCTTTTATTAAGAAGGTACTATGTTTAGAGATCTTAAATTGTTAATCCTATCTAAATCAATACAGTCACCTGAATTATTGGGAACAACTTAAGGAGGACATCAGAAGGGTAGAGCAAATTTTGAGGGTGGGGAGGCCAATAATAGGAAGTAAAATATGACTTACCTTTATGATACCTCACAGACCCAGCAATGGATGGGGAAAGCTGTTTGTCAGGAAAGCTGGTACTTGATCCTCATCTGCTGATTGAAGTGATGGGCCAAATTTGGATGAATTGTTACTAAACATAATAAGGCATAAAGGAACTCTTGATGTGTTTTGAAAAAAGGATGAAAACAACGGATGTTTGTAAAGAGAAAACTCCCCAGGAACAGCTGTTGCATTTTTTTGAGGGCTTGTGTTATGTCAGGATTTTTGTTAAACACCCAGAACTCATAATATTCTCCTTACTGGTTCACTGAGCAGCAGAATAAGTGAGTTGAGGGAAGGGTCCCATAGGAATATGCTAAGGGACAAAGAAAAGCATTTATTTCATGTTAGCAATCCAATAGTATAATTGTTGGTTGCTGTTTATTGACTTGGACTATCAGGGGAAAGTGGGAATAATTTGGGGTAAATGAACAGCATTTTTTCTAAAAAAAACCAATCACTAAGGACTAGATCCATATTTCTCCCAAAGTCAGGGGCACTAATAAATTCTTTAGAGATCAAATAAAAACTGGCTTTTTTTGACAAGTCTGGCTGTTGTTTTGTCTGTTGATAGTAGTGTCATTGTGGTTTTCCATTGACATCTGTAGTAGACTCCTTGGTCCAAAACTGCAGAAATAATCCAGTTTGAGACCACTTTAACTGGCTTGGCTCAGTGCTAGGGAATTCTGGGAACTGTAGCTTCATTAGTCATTTAGCTGCCTTCTTCAGAGAGCTCTGGTGCCACAATAAACTACAATTCCCAAGATTCCTTAGTACTGAGCCAGGGCAGTTAAAGTGGTCTCCAATGGGATTATTTCTGCAGTGTGTTTTGAAACCTTGCCACCCTAGATTTGCTTCAGTTCATGACTGGGGGTTCCAATGGCTCCAAGAAATCTTTGGGTGACATACATGTGCGAAAGTTTCTA